>JAVJGJ010000001.1:54915264-55005741 GCA_035590215.1 Microhierax caerulescens | reverse complement strand
CCGGGCGGCCGCGACACGGCGGGGGCCCGGGGGGTGGGCCGGTGCGGGCCCCGAGGCACGACACGGGGCCGGGGAGATGATGAGATGAAACCGGCGGGAGCCCCGCAGGCTGGCAGGAGGCGAAGCCGTGCCGCTGCGCAGGCAGGGCTGCAGGGCTGAGCCGGGAGAAGGGCCAGGCTTGCCGGGAGCAGCAGCAGCCCGGAGAGCCTGACAGGCAGTACCTTGAAGAGCTCAGCAGAGAGGGCAAAGACTGTCTTTGCAAGGAAAGCCAAGCCTTTTTCTGCTTCTTTTCTGGGCAATCAACAAGCAAGAGATGCATCTCCCCCAACAACAGCTCCGCTCTTAACAAATGGCAAAACCCACCCTGAAACCCTTGTGAAGAAAAGGGGTCTGTTGGGAGCACACTGTGACTACACAAACCAGACCAGGAACCCCAAACGTGGCTCTGAGCCATCTCCAGGTAATACCTAAGCCTGCCAGAAGATGTTGGGTACCCAACCCCGAAGAGCTAGCTGGAAGTGCCAAGTCCCTGCCGAGGCTGCTTCCAGCCAGGCTTACTAGGCTGGAAAAGTGCAGGTGCCTAGAGCAAGAAGATAGGGCACAACTTTGATACTGCTACTTTACACAACTTTGGTAGGATAAAACTTACCTTCCTTCAACAGTGTGGAGGGAAGATGGGCATAGGAAAGAACATACTCAGTTTGTCTTTTCAGAGAGCTGCTCTCAGCATTTTTGGCATCCAGCAAAATCTTTTGCTACTAGTTTAATAGTTACAATTATTAGTCTCATATATAACACGAGCACATTCAATCTATGTTAATACACTGAAACCAAGCAACAATAAAAGAAACCTCAAAATCACACCATGAGATTTGGGGGTGGGGGTGGGACTCTAAAAAACAAGCCCAAAATGAATGAAATGTGTTAAGCAAATCAAATCCTTCAGATACAAAACCCCACAATGATTAAAATTAAAAGCTTGCAGTTCTTTGAGAAAACCAGAAATACAGCAGCCCTACTCAAGAAATTGTGTTTGACATTTTCTTAAACCTGTCTTCCACCATCAGATTATTTGTTTTTTAAGATCTTTGCCCTGTAACAAATTTCAACCACATTTATAAGCTTCTTATGCAATGCAGTGTATTACTACCATTTGTATGATGGCTATAACTAAAATCCCCAAACAGGAATGGCCATATTGTCTATAATGAAAGATAAATGCAAGGAGCTCAGAATATAAAATGGCACTGCAGGTCCTCGGCAGGTAGTGAAATTTCATGCTGGGTACAGAATGGACAATGTATCTTATTTCTGCAAATTTTAAAAATGAGCTTAAAATTCCTGCAATATGGTATGGTGTAAAAGGAGGGAAGAGACACTGTAAACAGGAAAGAAGAATGATAACAGGGAAAGAGAAGAAAATAATGGGAGGGGACTACACAAAAGAACATGAGCAAGAACAGCGTTCAAACCAACTGGCAAAAGCAAACCACGGGGGGGTGGGAGGGGTGCATGCAGCATGAGCACAAGGCTGACCCTATGACTTCACTAGTTAAGTAGGTTCTGATATTTCTCCTTGCTGCATCAGGTCATTATCCCTGAAGGCACAAATAAAACATTTAAATGAATGGGGGCTCCGTCAACATCCTTGTCTTTGGGGGAGAGAGCAATCAGACAATGTGCTTTCTCCCAGATTCAAGATACACCCTGAGTAAGATGGCTTTGTTTACAGCAATGAAGACAGAATATAGGGAGGGGAAAAAAGCCCAAAGCATTTGCAGGCTATTCACTGGCTCAAATGCTGATGAAATCACAGCCAGATGTCAGCCAGATGTCATATTTCACCCCATCTTGGAGAGAGAGTGCCTATCTGATGCCATATTCTATGGTAACAGCCATGCTATGACCAAGGAAGAGGACATTTCCTTTCCCTCCTGTCTGCACAGCTTTTTATTACCAGATGATAGCGCTTGGCTTGTGAGGGTTTGGGCCTCAGTTTCATGACTTCTTTTGCTACCCACTTTTTACATTTTTGATGAATAAAGCTCACCAAGAGCAGGGTTAAAAGCAAGGCTCACGTACAGTGAAGTGCAGCCAAGCACACCTAGAAAGTGTGGTTTCAAGAAATTTCAAGCTGGGAATTCACCTTGAAATCTGAAGTCAGATGGGTAAAAACACAAGGACAAGAAAGACACCACGAAAAAAAGCAAAGCATGGGTCCTTCTGCTGTGATGGAAAGGACTGTTATTTACCTCGCTCTGCCTTGTTGGTTGGGCTATGAAGTGGGTCGATATCAAAGTTGCCACAGAGCAGGTTGGGGAAAGAGATACAAAAAAGACAAGAAGGAAAGAAACATCACAACAGCAGTGTTCTCACTGCAACCCGAGCTCTGCATCCACGGCATCTACCCCTTCTTACAGATCCTCCTGGCAATAGTTGTGCTGTCTAACTGAGGGCGGGTCATGAAGATCACAAAGGCAAATTTGACCTTTATTTGCACTCACATGATGAATTCTGAGAGCATGACTAACAAACACAGATTTTAAGGAACCCTGAAACCACAGCTAGTGCCACAGCACTTCCCTCAGGACATCCTCATGGGGAAACTGGACACTCTCCATTCTCAGCACACCCCAGTGGCTGCTGCCCCACAACTGAGCTCTACAGTGAAATATTAAAATGGGCAAGAAATTCACAACTAAGGAGAACATGCTGTTTTCTAAGTTTAGTTTATTTGTGTGTGATTATCAGGACATGATAAAGCATTAAGGAAAGTACACGGTCTGACTACAAATTTAGAAGATCTCAAAGGCAGCCATCCCAAATAAACTGCTTAAAGTAAACCAAGAAATACATAAACTTTAATTCATAAGTCATAAGGACTGCTACACCAGATACTGTGAAAACAAAAACAGTGTATAAGTCAGGGGGGTCCAAGCAATGGGACCACTAAAGAAACTAACCTGAGCATTTAATATGGAAGAGTATGGTTTTTCACTAGACATCCTGTTAAAGCTTATCACCCTGCATACAAAAAAAAAAAAAAAAAAGAAAATTTGTAGATTAATAAAGTCAAATTATCTCCTGAACGGTATATCCAAAAAGTACCCTGGGGTAATCTAAAGGAATGGTGCAAATAGCTTAAGCTCCAAGAGAAATAAGCCCTTAACATGTTACGTACAGCCATCAGCTACAACTGAACACTGCTGAATAAACCTTTGCCCTTCCTGAGTGCTGCCAGGGAAATTGTGTGTTAAGCCATGGCACAACAAATGCTTTTAAACAGCTTCTTATGTGTTCCTGCTAAGATACTGTACTATGGTCTACTAAAAGACACTACCTTTTTTCACATATCCTGCCTTCCTTTCTCTGCCTGCAGATTCTAAGCTTCATGGGATCCCTTTGATATCTCAGGGCACTGTTACCCAATGCCAGCTTTCTATATTTTGACTTGACTGTAGAGAAAATAACCTTGTTTTTCAGGAATAGCAGTGTTGGCTATTTAAGGGACCCAGCTCCAGGGAACTGTCTGATGCAACGTGCCACAGGACCCTTGGGATGGAGTGGAGGTAGCAGAGAAGAAAATGAGGAAAAACAGTGTGCATCATGAGCCTGTCCACCTGAAAAGGCATGTCTGAGGGTTAATTACCTGACCAGCATAATCTAGTATAAACCAGTATAGGTAACTTAAAGCATAACCAGTGTACCTGCATGCACAGTCAGAGATGACTATCTGAAAAAAATACTTCTCAAACTGTGATAACTGCTGACCATTTCTAGTTTCCTTCTCTCATTGCATCCAAAGCAGATGGCAAGGACAAAAAGTAACTGGAAATGAGCAATCGTGAGACTTAGATCCAATGCTTTTCTGATACATAAGAATCTAGAGACACAAAGCTGTATTGGAGTTACAGCCTCAATTCTTACCTTCCCCGTGTCATTTATCAGCTGTCTTCCTACTCAGACACAGAAGCAGATTTCATTGAAGCTAAGGAAATGGCCTCAAGTTTTGCCAGGGGAGGTTTAGGTTGGGTATTAGGAAAAATTTCCTCACTGAAAGGGTTGTCAAGCTTTGGAACAGGCTGCCCAGGGACGTGGTTGAGTCACCGTCCCTGGAGGTGTTTAAAAGACATGCAGATGTGGAGCTAAGGAACATGGTTTAGTGGTGGACTTGGCAGTGCTAGGTTAACGGTTGCACTCAATGATCTTAAAGGTCTTTTCCAACCTAAATGATTCAGTGATTCTATGATACTAAAATACAGGATTTTAATGAAAATATATGCATGATGAACCTCATCTAAGTTTTGCTTCTTCCAGCTGTGTTGAACTAGCTGAGCACAACACTTTGAACAACCAGGGCCAGAGAATAGCTGAAATTTTGTAGTTTATTTTCAAGGTTTGCAACTGTAAAGGTACAAAAGCAATTGGTACCTAACATTAAAATCAAATTGACATGAAACCTAAAAGTAAAAGTGAATGTTAATCCCTGCCTGGCAGCCTTGAAACGCTTCTTCTAATTGCAGCAACTACTAACTACTAACATGACTTTACTTTCTTGCCCCTTTCTTTTATGTGGTATGTTCTCTTTTGCTTGGTATATTAAGCAAAGCTATCTTCCATTTAAAGGCAAAGAACATCAACAGTCGGCCAACACTTGGACTTCACTCATCAAAGACAGCAATCTACTATGCAAGGATCAGGACACCGTGTGGCTGCGGTGGCTGGAGGGTCTCTCCATTCCAATGTCCAAGTACAACTGCTGTAGGTGGGCCTCAAAAGATGCAAGAAAGCTGCCTGTGGGGGCCAGGGGCCTGGCAGTAGCTGTTAAAATCAGACCAAATCTCTATTCCCCAAGGCAAACAGCAAAATAGTGAAACCGCCAAGGAGGACTCATTCCTGCTCGGTTTGTGACCTCTGCAAAAAAAGCAACAAATTCCATTTCTCCTTTCAAATTAAACATCTACTCTTTATTGCCAAGGAACATGTTTTAATAATCTGTGGTGTTCAAGGTTTGATAAACATCAGAAATCTCTTTGCTGCTGTTACATGATACCTGACATACATCTTCCCCTCACTCATAACTTTGCATTTTCATGCCAACATCACATAAAACATACTGGACTTCTTTAATGTACAGGTTGGGGTCGCCTTGAAAATACTTCTGAAAGCTGTTCAAGTCCAAAAACCACTGTTTTGTTGGGCTTTTTTGTTTTATTTGCTTTTTGTACTGAATGAATTTCCAGTATGTTCTGCTTGGAAAACCTATGTTATTATTTTTACTTCCAGTAAAAAAATAATTAGAAAACTTTAATGTCTTTTAGATGTCTAGAATTTTTTCAGTGAGAAAAAGGAAGCAGAAGGAAATCAATAATTTTCAGTTTGCTACAAGTGCATTTTACAGATAACCAAAATATACGTGCAAAATTATGCTAAGTGAATCAGTGCCCATTCTTAACTTTGACCATATACAGTGTAAATGCCTAAACTGCTGAATGCCACAGTACTCAATCCATTTATCTGTTGTTTCTTTGTCAGATTTTAAAACATATGTTTGGTGTCTAGGTAACATGGTCATAACTGTCAGTCATCTTGAATATCTCCAGTTTTGGAGGTTTTTTTGTGGTAGATATTTAAGGCAAGATGAGCTACACCCAACAGTCTGGCAGTGTTTTCGTTTCCATCCCTTTTCAACCATCAGTAAAGCATTCCCTAGATGTACTTCAAGAACTGGCACAATTATTCATGAAGCTATGGTACCTGCAAACCTAGAGGGACTATGCAGAATAGCCAACTTAAATTACTACTGTTCATTAAGTCTGCAGAGGTCATGCAAACAGGCTTTTGAAAGGCCATTCGGAAAGCAGGATTCATGGATTACATCTGGATGCCAGAGTCATTTGCAGTTGTGAAGACTAAGCTTTCAGGAGGAATAAAAAGTAGTACGATAACATACTGTATTTAAGAAGCAGAATTTCCTCAAATTAATGGGCTTAAAATAAATTACTGAAACAAGAGGGAAAGAAAGGAAGGAACTCTTCTGTAATAGAGCATATTCCTATTCCAAGGCTTTTTCCCAGCTCTTTCACAAAGTCTTGGTTCTGGTTCCTCTGGACAGCACAACAGAGGACCGAAAAGGATCTCTCCTCCTACAGGACAGATATTCCTGTTGCTCAGTTTTCTGTCTACACACCAAAGATGTACTTCAGGCATACTACTACGACATCCTCCCTCCCTCCCCTAGGAATTCACAGAACCCCAAGGTCAGAAAGATGAATATGTGCATCACGCCAAGACTTCAGGAACAGGAACTAAGGAGTGGAGATGGCAGAAACAGCTTGTCACATTTGTTAGTGGAGGGAAAAGAAAGGGGAAACCAATCATCTATCAGTGATTATTCCTAAAACTTTAGCTTCTACCCTACCCTCTGTCCTAACCAGACTTGAGATCACCTTCTGTTTGTAGAGGAAAACAACCAACCATGCTTATAATTCAGCTTACCTGCATATAACCAGTGGCTCCTGCTCAGAACAGACATAAATAAGGCTAGCAGAGATCTTCATACACCCTCAAACAAGTTCCCAACTACACACCTGCCACTTCTGAGCACTTTTGCAATTTAAAGCCACGTTACACAGATAGAGGTAAAGCTTGGCTGATGAGGGTATATAGAGGAAAAGGGTAAATTTTAAAGTAAATATGATTTTTTCCTTTCCTCAACAGGAATGGGACTCAGAGTTCAGTTTGTTGATCAGAGAGGTATATCCAGACAGCAGAACCAGTAGAGTCCAGTAAGATTATTAGGCCACACTTTATGGGCTATGAAAGCAGCTGTACTAGCTCCAGAGCCAACAAGAAGCTGCCAGCAATTTAGCTGATTTAAAGCACTGCAGAGCCCCAGTCTCCGGCCAGCTCACATGTCTCCAAACCACTCCCGCAGGCACAGATTTCTGGAGAGCGCAAACGTTACACATGGCTACCCAACATGATCTCAAGGCCAGCGGGACTCACTGGCTTTGGCAAGCACCTCTACACTGCCCTTCCTAGCAACTGAGGAACATTCATCAGACAGTACTGCCTCGCTTGAATGCATGGACCCAGCTGAGGCTCAGCACTGCGCTGAAGCTAATCAGCCCTTAAACCTGGAGACCTTACTATAAGCTACCTGCGGTTTGCAAGGCCGACAGATGTAGCCCCATCGAAACACAGGGGCTAGAGAGCTATGCAACCACCTTGGGTGACGTGGGGACACTGCCCAAACTGCAGCACAGGGAGCCCAAGAACCCAGGAGGTACAACACCCTGGGCACGCACACATGCTCTTTGTACCCATTGCAGGTACATGCCAGCCAGCCCAGCGTTGTACCAGGGCTTCAGCGTGTGACCGAGTGTCAGCGTGTGGCGTAGAGAACCTGCAGCTAGCACATGAGCAGCGCCCACCTTCTGGGGCTTTTGGCAACCTGGAAATCCTTAAATGTGCACTGCTAAGCTGATCTCATGCCTTTGGGCCTTTGGAACGGGAAAGGCACTGGTGTCAAGCCGCTCCCCCACAAGAGCCATCCTGGGTCCAGGGTGATAGATGCTGCTGCCAAACCGAAGCGGCCTGTTGAGGTTGCCCACACCCACACCACGGACGTTACCCAGGGTTTTCCATTCTCTGGAATATCCCAAACTCCACCTTCCATTATCCTGAATAGAGCAGTTGACCGTTTTTCCTCTTATTTACTTCCCATCTGCTTCCTAACCTCAGTCTGGCACTTTTATTCCTCCAACTTGTATGGTAAACATGAAGGACAAGCATATTTGTGCACTGTTACACAATGAGAGTAAGCTATACTAACCACAATCTTTGAAGTTCTTGGTCTGCAGTTTGCTTACATAATAGCTTGTACACAGCCTTAAGTGCTGGATTTCTAATATTGCTCACCAAATTTCAGCCAAACAAAACAGAATAGCAAGGTGAACTAGTCTTGGGAAGATAAACCATCTACAAGAAATTTTGATGCAAGTATGTGAACACCAAGAACTCACAGGTCTTCAAAAAAATATGTAGAGGTCTGAAATCCAAGGAGTTTCAGTTCTCTAAGATCATGTTTTAGAAAGTAAATTTTAATCAGGATTGGGTGGCTCAAGAGATTGGGTAATAGTATTTAAAAAAGCAAGTGATTAATCTCTGATCAACCACAGGGTAAGGACTAAAGAGCATTTAAGGTCTCAAACGCCCCTGGGAACCAGCCAACTGAGTCTTAATACTGTGGGTGCTGACCCTAGGCAGATTTTGGATTTTGTATTTTCTCACGCACAGTCCTCATGCTTCTAAGTAGCCTCTTCTAAGTTTCACTAGAACTACTCCATTATCCCCAAAATTCTGCATTACAGTTATGCCTATGAAGAGCTAATGGAAGTTAGATCCTAGGATTGCTGACAACACTGTGCTGACAAACACCAAATACCTCGTTTCTCTGTTTCCTTTCCAGCTTCATCTATGTACTGTTTCTTAATTACAAACTTCTGAAGGTGGAGACCTCAGACGCCATATAGCATCTAGCATAAAAGGGATAAGGAGACTGATACCAGTAAATTGGTACTTACTTTGCAGGAAAGCAGATTTTGATCACTGCTGACGGCATCATTCAAAGATCTGAGACACTCAAAAAGCGAGCCAGGCATATCTGAAGATACATCTCCTAAACTCCCTTCAAATTAATCCATATTGGATTGAATTTTGTTCTTTTGGTTGTTTTAGACAGAATGAAAAAACAACTAACAACTGGTGTGATATTAAGATAAAGTATCACCCATTCTAATATAATTTGGCTAATACCTTGCTTACTCAAATTTTTGTTTGACTGCAACACTTCTCTGAAAGGATATAATTATCTTGCTTCTTCCTTATCTAAAATTCAAGTCCACTGACATATCAGATTCCACCCAATCACTATTCAGCACCGTAAAAATAAAATACAGGTACTCACACCAAGAAGGAAGATCAAACTAGCTTGACTGTTTCTCAAGGCACCCAAACCAAAACCAAATCCATCCCCCTATGACAAACTTTATGTTAAGTTTCTTTTTTACATAAGTCTGTTACTAAAATGACTTTAGTAATGAATTTTATGTGTTCTTTTGGTGCACAACATTTCTTTATTTATTAACTTACTTTTCTTTGCCTCTTAATAGGCTTCTATAAAAGGTCTGACAGAACTCTCTGGGGACCATTTCATTTGATTTACCACTTTGCAACTAGTTTTGCCAATGATTGATGCATTTGCTGCATATTTTTCATAATTTGTTTCCATACACAGTATCAAGCCTGTAGTAGTAATTTTGGGGTGTGTGTGTGTTAACTTGCTTGTATTTTCTTTGAAACTAAACAGCACAGCAAAACATTGTGTCTGTGTCTGATGCATGCAGCACTCAGGACTTTTCAAGTTGTGCTTTTCATGCAGTTATTATGGTTTAAGAAGCAACCACTGTCTGACCTCTTTAGGAGTAACATGAGAAACTTAATAAAAGAAAACATCCGAGAATTGTACAAAAAGAAAGGGTTTCTTCTGCATATGTCAAGTAAAAGCTCTATAAATTATTTTTCTAGATCAGAAGTCAAGAGATTTTATTAGCTTGTGCTACTGACCTGTGCAGACAGTTTTCTGGCACGTTTTTCATGACTTGTTTACAGTATCACCTCAGTTATCCAGAACTTCTTGTTATCCCCACAAGGGTCAAATTCCTGACATGTATTAATTACACTGAAAATTGCCCTGGATTACTTGAAACCTCAAATAACTGAACCTATTCACCGTCCTCCCTTTTAAATAACAGAGGACATACTGTATAGTGGTGCTAATACTTTGTGGCTGATCTCTGTAACTCCAGAAATTGATGTATAAATTTCACACTCCTTATCTAGCAGGTCTGTCGGCTTTGGTCTGAAAAACAGGCTCAAGAAGCGGAGAGCATTTATAGCATGGTCCTACTCCCTGCTGCGGGCTGTGGGGCAGGAGGAAGGACAGGAAGGTTAGAATCAAAAACCACTGACCAGCATTCCTGATCCACGCACTGCTGGCCAAGGAAACAGAGCCGCTTCACAGCCCAGCCCTCCCCAGTTGCCAAATGACCTTGGATCTCCCCCGTAGTCAGCCAAAGACTAGCTGCTGCCTGCACGCCTGCACGGTATGCGTTTGTCCCGCTGACACTTGAGCTTTTACAGTTGTGGCTACTGGGCTCCATCTCCTCGTGCCCATCACCGGGCGGTCAGGGCCTGCAGCTTCCCCCTGAAGGCACTCACCAAGCAGCTCCACAGGAACCTCTACAACTGCGCGATCGGGGCTTGGAAGCAACGTGAGGATGCAAAGACCTACTGGCAGCTCACATGTTCAGCCAACAGCAGGCATCGACTCCAAAATCCCTAACGTTGTTTGTTGCTGGGCAGGAGCGGTAAAGCTAGGATTGGTTTTGGAAAAACAGCAGGCCTCCTTCCAACCCAACCAGAGATGGTATTCAAAGGGTAACAGCAACAAGGCATTAGAAATATCCAGGAACGCTTGGTAACACCCGTGGGATTTGTTGGCTGTGCAGCCAAGCCACACAGCCAACCAACCCAACAGTTATAAAAGGCAAGGAGCAAGAGCACCTGCAGCCCAGGCTATCAGTTTAATGCCTGAAGTTTTCTGCCCACAACAGGTGCAAGGGTGAGATTCACATCTGGCACTCAGTCCAACGTGCCTCCCAACACGACTGCAACATGCTAAATCACGTAACGTTTCTCTAGCTGTTGCAGTAAAAAGAGACCAAGTTAACACCAACACTATGACTAAAAAGGAAAAGAAGGAGGAAGGGGAGAAAAGCATCGTTTTTACCATTGGCCTTATGGGGAAACACAAGCTTGATTCTAAATTGTGTGTGAGAACTAGTACAATTCAAAGAGAAAAGCCGAGGTGATGAAGGAGCATACAGAATGGCCTGAAAAAAGCTGAGTTGAACTTGGTACACACTTGGATTCATGCACGCCTTTAGCAAGTTCAATACTCTCCCCCTTATTGAAAAGCCTGAAAAGAAAACTCCTTTTCACACGTCGCACAGTAATAAATCAGTGCGCACTATTGCCCCAAACAGAAGCAGACATTTGCCATCTAAGTAACAGTGCTTCTCACATGAAGATGAGGAGGCAGAAGTACACAAAGATGTGGCAACAGCTAGGACTTTAACAGAAGTACACCACTCCAAACAGCTGAGGAGTGCCTCTGTACTGCCGTATTAATTTTGTAGATTTAGTCACATTGCTTGTCCAGAAATGAATGTGTAATTCTCCTACTAAGCTGTGGAACAGATTTACACGTAGTATCACAAGGCTATTCAGCTTTCAAAAGGTTAACAGTTAATGGTTTTGATGTCCCTCAGTCAGCTAGTTCAGCCTACCACTGTATTTTTGCACAAGCAATTAACTAAGCTGCTTCCTCTGCAGCATTAATTTTAACAGCTTTACAATAGTATCATTAGACCTCTGGACATTTAAGGGGAAGCGCGTTACAATTGGAAAGTACCATGCCAAGCAGGAAGCAAGCAGCTTTTAATCCAGGAGCACTGAGGAATGCAGGAGGAAAGGAGACTTCAGTGTCAGATATTTCAGCTTCCATGAACACCTGACCACAGCACTGGACTGCAGAATTTTACTGGGCTCTTAGCCCGAAGCAATCACTGCAAATGGATCTTTAAGGCACTAGTTTTCCACTAGTTTGCCTTTTTGTTTGCTTGCTTTAAGCCAGGACAACAACTGCAACGTGATCGTTGGAGCAAGACACGTTCCATCATCTGCATTCAGCACGTAGGCTCCTGCTAGCGACATGCACATCATCTGACAGAAATCCACTTACAGTGCCCGGAAAGGTTTTCAGCATAGAAACAGTACGAACAGTTGCTAGCAGACGTAAACTGCAACAGACTTCACTGAGCTGATTCACAGCCAGGAAGGGGATTAGAGACAGCATTCTTCGGCCACTATCTTCAGCCTAAGGGTTGGGCTCACAACAGACCGTTGCTAACTCACACTTGCTCCCTTTTCACAAAAGCAGAAGGTAAAAGTAAGCATGAGCCTCCCTGGCCCATTTTGAGGTGGCAGATCTGTTGTTCTGACCACACTGTGGAAACTTTTGTACCCGCTTGCCTCCTGGGGACTGGTCAGGTTAAGAGCTACTGGGAAGGCACCTTCCCCTCTCACATCTCCAGTGCTACTGCTATCTGGTTATCAACATTCTCCAGATCATACCATGTGGATTTAATGGGCAGCAGCACCCACGTCTTGGATGCTGTGAGAATGTAGGGTAGCAGCAAACACAGCAAATATTTTTACTTTGGTCAGCCCCGCTTACACTGAATTTAGCTCTCACTCTCTCAAATAAATAATGGCATCTAGCTGTTCCCTGCAGCAGAGGCTACATGTCACTGAAAAAGACAGTTGAGGATCAGAGATGGTATTTATAGTGCAGACCTACAGACTCCAACCTGTGAGAGCCTTTCCAGAATTAGGGAGTGAGAATACTACTAAGTATAGTTTTAAACACAGACAACCTTTAAACTGGGGATTTTGGGATGAGACTTTCTCAGATTCTCATGTCCTTTGATTTTGGCCAATAACTTAAGGATGTCATCTAAGTCTAAACTCCCTAGCTGCAGTTTTAACTACTTTAAACTGATCAAATGACACCTCCTACCCTGACTTTGTGAGCCCCTTCCTTCCCTCCTGCCCACACTCCTGCTCATGCGGCTAACATGCTGTAAGATGAAGAAGAAGGGTATTTTTCAGCCGGATCAGTTGCCCACTCCAGCTAATAACTATACAAGTGCTAGCGCTGTCACAGTAGAAGGTGTAGCAAAGTCAAATTCTGAGCAGCTGAAACCAACCATAGCCTTAGATCTAGCTTTTCTTAAGGACAAATGCTGATAATTTGTTTAGTCTTAAGGCATGGATATTCATAGCTCTACTTATTTTATTTGTGAACACGTATAGCACACCAGCTCAGTGCTGCTTTTTATAGCTTCATTGGCAAACTAATTGATTTTGCAACAGAAGTTACCCAAAGATTGCAGGTGCTTGGATACAACTCCAGCGCTGCCACATTCACCACAGGGCATGGGCAACACATTTGCAGATTCAGGGCATCCAACTTTTCCTCTGAAAACACCTGAGGACAGTACGTATCTCCAGGGCCCATGATATTTGCCCAACCATTAGCAGAAGTCATAAGCTTCAGCAGCGGGGTTTGTCCTGAAGACTTCAAGCCATTCTGCTCTGGAGCCTTTTGTTTCTAAGACAACAGCTCAATGAAGGCACTGGATTCTTCACTTCCTTTAGTGCAGCCCTAAGCTAAATAGTGAATGGTATTTTGTTTGTTAAACTCGTTTTTTCTGATACTTACGGATACTTAAAGATTATTCTTCAAAAGTTTGCCATTTCTGCAATACTTGCTCAACCAGAGTCATAAACAAATGTAATGCAAGTCATGGCTGAACTTGCAGAAGGATGCTTTAGGAGCTGAAAGCAAATCTAAAAATTAATCCAGTGGACAACCTGCATTTTCCTTGGTACAAAATGAGCTCCTCCTGGAAGCCAGCTGCTCTCCCCAACGTGAGGAAAGACTCTGTCATTTATAGTAAAGGTTAATGCCATGATAAGGGCAAGTTCACATTTCAGCTGCCTAGCATTAGGGCTTCAGCAGCAGCAATGTTTTTCTTCTTGCCATTTTCAAATGTTATCCCTGGAACCCTTCACTTCATTAAACCTTCTATGTCCAAAAAAAAATGTAAACAATCATTATACTAAGCCTTTATATATATAGTTTTACAAATAACATCTTTGTGAGGTGGCTCGACAGCCCCAAAACAGGTAAACTCTTTGCTTTCAATCAAGCACTTTTTCCTAAAGCATGGTAGTTGGCTTTCCCTTCTCAACGGTGTCTGTGTAAAACAAACAAAAATTCAAAAAGGAGATCCTCTGCAGTGACCATACTCTCTTGGCTTTAACACATAAAAGGTTCCACTTACCTCTGAATCTGAAATTAACATTTTAAATTATTCAATGTGAATAAAGCTAATTATAAACCTATTGATTAAAGCCATGGTTGGTGACTGAAGATGGGACAGCAGCCTAAAAACAGACTGTGAATGATACAGGAATGCCTGTGATATTTTTGTAAGTGTTATTTATTATTTGTATTAACATACTGTCTAGGAGTCCTGGCCATGGAACAGGACTCATGGGGTGAGGTGTTAGACAAAAACAGACTAGCAGATGATCCTTGCCACAAAGAGCTTACACATATTATTAGCATTTGGCCAAACCAAGTCACAATATTCTCAGCGGCAGAGCTTGGCAGGCACAGGGCATGGCTTAAGCTGCCTGTGAAACTGCTGCACCTTTGAATCCTAACCAGTCTAGTTTGGCAACAGGTCTCAACAACATGACAACGTTTGCATCTGTTCACAGCAGCTATGGTTCACAGCCATCCTTCTGGTGTGTCCTACAAATCTTCACCCATCTTGGCTGGTGCCATCCATCCTGACCCAACAAGGAGTTCGGGGTGCTTGGGGCGCTGAACGAGAGACTGGCTTATAGCAAGGGACAAATCCCTGGACACTGGCAGGAAAGGGCAGTATCCTTAGCATGACAAGTAGTGGTCCCAGCCAACAAGCAGCTTAGCTTATTGAGCGCACTGTAAGCACTGCAGCCAAGGAAGAATCCAGAAGAAGGGACTTTAAAGCCAGCAGTGAGTTCGGGCTGCAGAAGCCCTGGCTGAGTGCTGGCTGGGGCCAGCGGTACAGGAAGCACACAGAAACCTGGGAGGGATCAAAAACAGCCAATTCAGAAGGAAACAAGGTGTCACTTCAAGTTTCACCTCCAGCAATCATAAACACAACACTCCAGCTGGTAGCTGAGGGCAGAAGGCACCGCTCATGAGCCAGAGTGGGATGATGAACATGAAAACTACTAGGAGCTGGCTGAACTCACTTCTCTGAGGGTGTGCTTTATAGCTAAATGCAGCTCAGACCATCAAAAACAAATAAAAAATGTGGGGTCCTTCACCTCCTTTTGGTTGATACTTCACATCTTTTATTAATTTCCCAATATTTCAGCCTCTCTTACATCCATACATCAGGTTAAAGTTCAAACTTGGAAGCCTGGGCAACACAGGCTGAACCCAAGTGCAGCAGTGAAATACGTTTCCAGTACCTATGCTACTGTCAGATTAATGATTAGTTTTCAGCTTCCAAAGTACGAGAGTTTTGGAGCCAAACCCAACACCAGAGCAAGCACATCCATTTCAACCAATAAAATACCAACTGAGATGTTAGTATTGTGTTTTGCATTTGAGTCACTGTTTTTTCTCTAAATGGGAGGAAAGCAATGCTTTCTGGACAGCATTTGCATGGTTAATTGGAAGCAAATAAAACCTTCAATCCAGTCTAAAAAAAACCCAGCTGAATTTCAATGTAAAGTTTTAGTTTTTACTGGTTTGCATCTAATTTTTTCCCCACCAATGCCGTTTCCTCTAGGCTTCCTGCCAAATTCAAACTGATGGCTGCTTTCCTCTTCTGCAATGAATTAACTACAGCATCACTGTAGATTCTTGCACACAGATTCTGTTTACAAACAGCCTGGTTAAGAAACACCTGTTGGTTTACTTTTGTATTCTTCATGAAACTTAAGATGTGTTTGTGAGTACAGCATACAGCTGAATTCATTAAACAGAAGTCTTGTAAGGTAGCCATGTCCAGCTCAGATGACACCAGAACAAACAGGCAGGAAAACCTAAATTAAAAATTAATTTGAAGGCAGAGCAATGAACTCAAAGGCAGAGTCCAGAAAGCTTGGGGGATAAAAAAGCTAAACAACACAAGCACACATTTTTTGTATGGAATTTTGGTTTTTTTAAAGATGCTATTGTTTTAGTGAAGGGATTCGATATGTATTGCAGTACATGATGAGCCAAAGCACACAGTGCTGCTGTGAACCACAGGCCAGACCCTAAGTATTGTTTTAGTCAAATATTCAGATATCAGAACCGAAGGGAGGCACAAGAGGTATAGAGAAGCCAAATACCATTTAGCAAAGAAGATCCACAGAAACCATGGCAGAATAGTTTGCACAGCATTTTGCTATGATGTTGACACCTTGCTTTCCATCAACATTCACAAAAATGCTTTTGTGATGTGAGTGCCAAGAACTTATTGTTTTTAGACAGGAAATTTTGCTTCCGTTTACTGCACATGTATCACAACTTGCACAGCAAGGAGCAAGAAGTAGTACAAAATAAGGAAACAAAAATTATCATGTATTATGAATCTATATATTGCAATATGAACTTTCCAGAATATACCACAAAGAATTAAAAGGAAAATGAGTAATTAAAAGACAGAATGAGAATGTGATTTTTTAAGGGGGAAAAAAAAAAAGAACACTGAAGTATAAGTGGAAAGATTGATAAAAATAACGCACATTAGTTAAAGTTCCATGTATTTACCTTCTCTAATTATTTTCAATTCTATGAAAAACACTACACTATATTGGGTCTTGTAATTTTATTTTCAGGTTCACAACTGCATGAAGAAAAAAGATCTCATTTGCTGAACTCAATTAGAAGCATAAACTCCTGAAATTTCTTTGGGACATCATATGACATAAAAAAATACTGGAATTTATGCAACAGTACAGCATAAGTGCAAATTACCAGCACCAGCAGACAGGTAGCTATTCTTAATAAGGTTCACAGCAAGTTCCCAGAGAACATGTTGCCAAGAGAAACCTCCTAGGAAAATAATCACAGACAAAAACACAACTTATTTTCAACGGAACAAGCTTTTTTAAACAGCACATTACACTTCTATCCATTTTGGTGCAATAGCCATGCAACCAGGTGACTTTTGCAGAGCTATTTTTTTTCCATTGCTAAATCATTCAAATGTCACAAATTTTAGGACTGTATGCAAGCTGAAAACTGGATGCCACAGTAAACAGATTTTTATTCAGTAGTGCTGAAACATGAGCCAAGATCCAAGCTAAAGTTCAGACCTCCAACTTTGTCTTGACTACTTCCTACTATTATATGTGAGATTCTTTCACACAGCCTCTGAAGTGTGTGTCTGAGCTCCTGTGGGGATTGTTCAAGGAACTGAAGTAATGCTATAAACTCTCCTAAACCCTGTCAAACAAAAGATAAGGCAGAAACCTTTTCTTTTCTCACTGAGTGACATTATTCATGGAGAGGAAGTAAAAACTAGAAATTGTTTAAGGGGAAAAGATAGTCAACATACAGTGGTTAGCATCATAGAGCAAAGCTTATCTGCAATGACGCTGGAAAAAAATTATTTCTGCAGATTAGTGGGTTTTTATTTGCAAAACTGCAATTAGTAGAAACCTTAGAAATTAGTTGTGCTCACTGAGAATGTCATACAAAATGAAAGAAACCAACAGCAACTCTGAAAAAAATGCTGATTTTGTAAAAATCACTTATACATTAATTATATTCACTGTACTCTAATAATTCATCTTTGTAAGACTTCTGCAGCTTCAGATGGTCTTTTAATTAATACCTCAGCCAAAACAGTTTTCCAGCCTTGCACAATTAAATACATGAAATGATGCTTCTGGAAAGCTGACAATCTTAAAACCAAGATATTCAGTATCAATTTCTCACATGAGGATATTTCTTCTGGTAACATGGCTCTTTCAGCAAAGCCTGTTATTCCTAGCTAGGTTTAATTTGTTCTTTGGACCTTTTGTGAATTTGCTTTTTGGTGGAAGCATTAGCTTTCTGGATTAATGAATACTGAATAGTAGTAAGAAAGCATTTCGTCAAATCAAAGTCTGAACACCAAACCACAGGTCCTACATTTTACTTCGTTAAAGCAATGTATCATTTCTGCTGTGATAACAGAAGCAGTCGGCACTTCTGGAGATCAAAGCAAATTACAAACAAGCCTGACAAGCTGAACATATGTAATTCTATAGGCAATGCTGCATACAATCCACATCCTGACTGCAACTAGACAACGATCATCTTTGTGTATTTACATGGCGTGTGCTTAGTATGGTGGTGTGCAGATCCTCATGTCCTTAACTTTAACACTACAACGCTATAACCCATGAATTTTGCTTACATGATTGGTATACAAAAGGTGGTCTGCAAATAAGCCATTCCCTCTTAAACCACACGAGGAAGTCACTGGTAAGAATTTCAGAGTAACTGCAGATTCATCTAGCTTTAAATGCCAGGAGAAGTTTCAAGAATTCAGTCTGGTAACAGTAGACTAGTTATACATAATACTTCACAACAGTGTTATGAGAAGTCACTCAAACATGAAATATAAGCAAAATTTTACACCTGATAAACAGATGAACATCTCAGCATATCTCTGATACAGGCTTGAAGTTTACTGTTACTCTCCTTCAGTAAAGCATATTTCTTCATTTGTCCTTACAGTAACAAAGGAGAAAAACAGACTATAATCTGGAGAATCAGACTCCAGTAGACATTTTGTAGAGCTACATAATATATGACTGTTTGTGTCTCTGGAGGTTAAAGATGAAACAAAAGGCACTTTGAGTACTTCACAATTAATCATAAGTTTTAGCTCCAACTCTGTAAAAAAGAAAACCTACCTGTTGTCTCTAGTGATTGGGAAGAAAATTAATTAATTCTGTTAGAATTATTAAATTACACTTTTTTAGGCAGAAGCAGTATCTAGGAGTTCAAAAGCACATATCTCACACAAGGCAGAAAAGGTACTGAAGTTTTCACAGTATTTCTGTGTACTAGAGGAAATCACACTCACAGAGGTGAAATAACTGAAAAGGAAGTACCTATATACTATGTCATGTGAACCGAAGCTAAGACAATAAAGAAAAATTGGCAAAATATAAAGGAATGTCCCACATACGTGGTCAACTAACATGAGGTATAACTGCTTCTGGACTATACTGTCAATTTTATTTTTTTCCAGACACACAGACATGGTACAGGTAAGAAAAAAGATACACCCTGTGCTCAAACATACTCCTGATGTCTGTACTTTAATATAATACATCATCAATACACATAACAGACTAAAACATCTGATCATTTAAATCCACATACAATCCTTAAAACAGCCACTTACTCACCACTGTAAGTAAAAATGTCAACAAAATTCAGCAGGTATGGAACTAAACACCTTTGAAACCCAAGGGGGCTTGGAGCAGTTTATTCATGGAACAGTAGATAAGAACACCTGCTGGTAAAGTTCAAGAAGCTAGAAGCACCAGTGAACTTTTTTAATAACCTGATTACTTATTAGGAAAAATATTTAGAGAAGTTATTACTAAAGGTAAGTAGAGGACACAGGTACAGAGGTAAAAAACCCCTCACTTTCCAACACACAAAAAAGGTCTGCTGTATCATTAATAGCCTGAAAATGGCTCTTTTGGTAATGCTTTGAAGATATACATCTTGCAAGAGAGATTTATCTCTAGGAATGAGAAAAATGCACATACATAATGACTTTTTCTATGTTGCTCCTACTACAACCACCTTACCTTTGGGATTTTACATATGAATAAGAAAAAAAACAATGTAATTCAATATTATCCTCTTAAAACAGTCATAACAAAAACTGAGTCTTTCCTGAAAGGGAGCCAAAGAAAAGAAAACGGCACTACTGGTATCTTTTGCAGCTGTTTATTTCAAATAGAACTGTGCAGGAATAAAACTAGATGGGTTTTAGAAGCAAAAGGCATACAAGGAAACTTTAGAGAAAGGGTGATGTGGATCACAAATTAAATCCTAAAACTATGCAGTACTTACGCAGAAATATGCCTGTTAATCTACAGACTGAAGGACCCAGCCTCAAAGGCTACGTAACAACATTATAGAACCAACAGAAAAATTAATGTGAGATGGTTTCTAATACACTGGAACTTTCAAATGCAGTTTATATAAAGTAACATTAACCTCAGCTATCAACAAGTAGTATGTTCTGACACTTGCATAACTAAACTGCAATGTGAGTAGTACTGGAACAGAAAGGAACCACCTATGTAAGTATATCATTAGTCTAAACTGGGGATGGCCACCTTCCACAGCCTCAGGGGCCTTTTATGCCAAGCCACATCTCAAGGTAAAATCAATACAGCCATATTCCTATGTGGCTAATCCTGTTAGACCCAACAACCCATTCATACTCCCACCTTCTTCCCCAACAGCAGGCACAGGACTGTGCCACCCCTTGAGGTGACCTCCTGAGCACCTGGTGCTCCTGAGAGCCCATGGGCTGTCAGCACATCCTCTGTGGTCTTCCTTGCTTATAACAGGTCATGGTAAACTTTTACTCTGCCCTTAAAGTCAACATGAACAGTTCCCTAGATAGTCCCACAATGAATGTTATCTGCAGACTGTGGTATTTTGGGGAAAGAGAATATGAGACAAAATATACAAGTACAGTTTTCTTTCTTTATAAAATAATTTTTGTGGTGATGACTTTAACACACACGTTCCAGTCTTTCTAAAGCTAGCACCACAACTGGAAGATAATGTATAACCAAGAAGATATTCTTCCTCTAAAAATATACTCTGCCTCTTCAATACTGCCCACTTCTGAAAAAAAAGGCTGGAAAGTCTTAAGGTGACTATACAGACAGATCAGATTTCAGAGGGACTGTCTGAGTTTAGTAGGTTAGAGGAGTTCAAATTACAAAAATAATTGCTATCTGAATCACAGAGTCATAAAATCAAGGAGCAAAAAGCAGCACCGAAAGATTTTTCTCCATTTGATGTACTCACCAAACCTGCAATGGGGGTCGGTAGTCTATTGATCTTTTTTACCAAGCCCGGCTTTATTGCATTCAGCAACCTGTTACGAGAAAGGAGTGGTTATGAGTGGTAAGTCACAAAATCCAAATCACTAAACACTTGTCCCCAGCACATAAGGATTTCAGTATGGCCGGAAAGGTAGAGTCCTCTCTTTCTCCCCTCCTGAAAACACATGTGTGTACCCAAAGTTCCACCACTGAAATGAAGAAAGACAGGAGAAAAAATACCCACATCACAGTACCTCAACTATATTTATTTTATATCCTAAAATTGATCTAGATCACATCAGTCTCGACAGGCTCTGGGTGAATTTTGTCACATCAGTCTGCCTCCATAGCCTCCAGGTCATGCCTGGAAGGGCCTGAGAACAGAAATCTTGAAGGTGTCAGTGTATCACAATAGCTTGGGAAGAACAGTCTGGCAGTTTCTGCACTGCAGGAAAATAAGAAAGGACATACACTTGACAGGTGGCCTGTTTATTCTTCTGCATATGTACTCCAAATGAAATTCCATACTTGCATATGTTGTGGAGAACTGAGGTCCCCATAAAACATACATGTGAGAAAACAAATAAAAATGGAGTCCAAAAAACCCCACCTCATCGTGAAAACATCATTAGGCCAGTGATACCAAAGTTCCCCACCACCCATGAACATGCTATGAGAAGTGCTCATAGCATAACAATGACATGGCTCATTGTTAGAATGTTCCAAAAAAACTACCAAGCCTCTAAAAGTGGGGAATTTTAATTATAAAATCCTGTTGCAACAAACACTGTTTCTTTACCACCCTTCCCTCAAGAGAAAACACTTATGCCTATTATTCAAAGGCAAATTCAACCAATCCCATCCACTGAGACAAAAATCATCAGGTCAAGACATTCGCTTCAAATTCAGGATCTCTGAAGACAAACAAAGATGTCTATGATGGTTTACAACTCTCAAAAAAAGAGAACAGCCACTATGGAAGAGAGGAATCTTGCTTTGTGCTGACACTGTCTCCATTCAAGAACTGTCACTTCTGGCAGCTTATTGTGGTGGTAAAATTATTAATAATTAATATTTAAGAGGTCTAGCTAAGACATTTATCCTAACTGAAAGAATATTCCTTCCAGCCAAAAGCTAACAGTCTGTGATTGTTTCTAACTCCCTACTTCTGAGCTAAGGTAACATGGGGTGTGCCACTCCTCAGGCTCCACCAAGAGCCATCTCTCCATAGTGTCACTTGTTATTTACTGTTTGATTCCTTCTTAGGACTGTGGCAGTCACAGCAAGCTCATTAAGGAGCCCATGCCTCCCAGAGGCGGACACCTGGCTTTGTTAATGTTGAAAGGATTGGGGTTTCTCAACTTCTTTCCCCTGAAACAGTACATAGGCTAGGTCTCTGCGATCACTTGGATCACTTGAAGAGAACAGAGGAGCAGAGGGGGAGATGCTGTTCTGAATGTTCTCTATGACCACAGTTAATAAAGCTTCTGCCTGACATGTCCTAAATTGTACTTGAGTTATTACACACCTAGGAATCCCCACATCTCCACCACCACCATAATCAGGAGTGGCAACAAACCCAATGTGAGTGACATTTTTAGGAGTTGGGGGTATTTTCTTGATCTTCTTACAGTTAAAACTCTGTAACCCAAGCTCGTATAGATTGCTGTACTATTCCTGCTGTCTGCTCAAGGTAGAATCTAATGCCATTATGTCCTAAAAGCAAATAATGAAAGAATATACTTTTATATTTACAAGTACTTGACTCTTTCCCCCTAGATGCACAGAATAGCAAGAAACGAACCACGCATCTCCCTTCCTATAACCATAATTTTATTTCACAGATGGAAATCAAACATTACTTCATTTTCCCCAAAAAGGCACTAACCAATCTTTTAGCCTTGCACAGCAGCAACATTATAAAACTATTACTTTCCATTTAGCTGCTGCAACAGGCAATTCAAGATATTTTTTTTTTTTTTTTTTGTCAGAGCACTTCTTCCCAAATACCATAGCTCCATTGTGATTTCAATCATCAATCTGCCTATTCTGTCTTGGGAAGAAAAAACAAAGATAGATTAGCTGAAGCATCCCATTTTCTTTATTACTCAAACGTGAATACATCAGGCACTATAACCAATATTGCAGGTGCAGATCAAAAGCCATAAACAGCAATAAAAGTAAAATAAAGAGGTCTTAATGGAAACCTCAAATGCCAAAGCCCATTCTAAATAAATCTTCCAAATGGCTTGTACAGGCTTTCCTGTGAAATATGGGAGAAGGATAAAATGTGAGAAAGGAAAGGAACCGGGAATAAACAACATTTTAGATCACTGTTTGGAGTCTGAAGAGGGAGGAAATGGGATGGAACAAGATGGAAAAACCTGAGGAAGAAAGGTCTCTATTATTAAAATGTTTACCTCCTGTTGGAAACATCTCTAAACAGTCTGGCACCAAAACCCCCAGGAATTGCTCACTGCATAATGTGCCAAAAGGAGATTTCTTCCAAAGCAGACTGGCTGCTTCTGAATTACTGCCTCATCTAGAGCAACAGTCCAGATGCCAAAATATTGAGTAGCTTAAGTTTGCTCTGCCACCAACCTGGCTGGAAAGCCGTACTGTTTATGCAGTCTCTCAGTGGTCACCTTCACTCACACAGTTACTATCTGTCCCTGCTGAATACACGGAAGCCACTGAATACACCTCTGCCTACACAGCTCAGTACCCACAAACCAAACTTTCTGTGCTGGCTGAGACTCACATAGAGCATCTGCCTGACATACAAAGTTTTTATCAGCTCTGGTAGGTTACTGTTGTAATTTGGGGCAAACAAAAACCCTGGACATTTTGCATCGGGGACCTGGCACAGGGAGAAGAGTCTGCAGGGGAGAAAACACTAACTCACACCTTCCACTGTCAGCCCCCTGCAACTGCAGTCCCACGTTTCCTTGGCCTGCCGACCCGAACCAAAGGACTTGGCTGCCCTGAGCCTCTCAAAGCACACACCTTCCTCTGGCAAACCACTGGATCTACAGCTCTCTAGCTTCTGTCCCTCTTCCAAAACTAATCCTAACACTAACCCTAATCCTAACCCTTGTCTCTTTCTGAGGCAAAGACATTCAGGTAAGACCCCAGTGACCAATTTCACAGAGAAGAAAACATTTGCAGTCTAAACCTTCCTCCAGCCCCGTTACGCTGGCCCCATTTGCAGCCCCACTGCAGCTACAGCTCTGGGCTTTGTCATTCTCCCAGCCCTAAAGCTGACCATAATAGTGTGTGTTGACCGTTTGTTATTTTTCTGTGCCACTCCAAAAAAAAAAAAATTTGTCTAAAACCCTCACCAGTTACCATTCAGAAACGCTGTCAACCAGTACATGGCACAGTACTGTCCTGCCTACTGCACTGCGGACAGCAGAAAAGTCAGACATCAGGGAGTCATCAACATGGCCAAAACCAGAAACAGCTATTTTTCTGCACATAGCTGCATAGCAAGCCTAGGCACCTGCATTGTAGGCATCTATGGACAGATGAACATTTCCAGCATTTGTTGTCCAATCTCACGGTTATCTCTGAAAATTTTGTATGGCATCACATTAGTCCGCCCCTCCACCCCACCCCCTCCCACCCCCCAAAAAAAGACAACTTCATATTCTTTTGGAATCACAAATTTGGTAAACTAAAAAAGCATCAGAAAAGCTGCTGAATGGATCTTTCTAGGACATTAAATTAAAGCTTTAGAAGTGTATTTGTATTGTAGCAATTCCTGAGAAAGGTATGGAAAACGCAGTGGCAGGACAAGCGTTATGGGAGCAACGCAGAACCCACCAGCTTCTGCATCAGCTGAAACATACATACATTATTCAGTGCTTTATTTTCATGTTTATTTCCATTACAGAAGTTAAGCATATCACCTTCGTACAAAGTCACAGAGGGCAGGCAATCAACATAAGCCTTGCTATAATGTACATTTAAAGCTCTATCCCCAGATCGTGTTAGACAGTTACTTCCATCATCATCCTTGCAGCAGGAAGACACTTGAAGGCACTTGCCCAAAAAGCACACCTTGCTGATGGCACATGAAGATCCTCTGCCTCAGACATCTGATCTGTCTGGCTAGTTTAGCAATACTGATCAGCCTAAGGAAGACACTAAGGTCACTAGTGGCAGGTTCAGACAGAGGGTTGAAGCCCTACAGGTCCTGAGTTGTACTGAGACCTTGAATCATGACTCGCCTCTGATACCTCCCAGCTCCTACTGACCCTGTCTGATACTAACTCCTTCCTCCAAGGAAGCAGTCCTTTTTCTTGTGCCCTAACAATCATCAGGGCTCAAGTACATTCATCCTTGCGACGGCATCAAGCTCACTCCTAATGTAAATGTCAGTCTCCAGTCTTGCCCCAACTACCACGAGTTGCAAGGCCAGATTTTCCCAAGCACAAATTTAGTTCAGGTTTTTGTACAGCTGTGTTCTTCAAACATAGAAAATCCTCAAATGCATGCACATCTTGTAAAGAACAGAACAAAACCTTGCTATCACTGTGTATCACATTCTGCTATGCCAAGGTTTGTGAGCGACTGTAAAATGGTCAGAGAGTGGAACTATCTGTTGGAATAGAAGGTTGTTTTTGTTGGGGTTAGTTGGTTGGATTTTTTGGTGGGGTTTTTTGTTTTTGTTTTGTTTTTAAGGTATTGCTACTATTTATCATACTCCTGCATCTAGGAAAACAGATGTCAATGGGATGAGTCCAACTAAGCAGTCATGAGAAATAACAAAACAGGATGATTTTAAATCTTCCATTATTATCTCCTTTTTCCTTCCTCTCCAGTAAGATATTGATAATTTAAGGTCTGATACCACACAGTGAGTGAATAGTGGTTGAAACAAACCACAAAACAATGTCCTTCTGTACTGTTTTCAAAAGGAGAATGTAGGTACATTCCCCAAGCATGACCTTTTTGGTAGCTGGGGTTTGGTGACAAGCAGACATTTTGGAGATGACTGGCAGAGCAAGTTGAGGGAGGATTTTTTTAAACTTTAACTTTCAGCCAACATGTTTCTCACAGAAATCATTCTGGAGTATTAACAGCTCTTTATGCAAGAAGTTACATGGGGAGGAAAAAAGAACAGAAAAATAAAGACTGTAATAATCCTTCTGTTGAGGCTTTCTGGTACCTGATATGACCAGTGTTTCTGAGACATGACCAGAGGGAAGACAGGATAATGAAATCTCAAGAAACTTTTTAACTGTAAAAGGAGCAAAGACATGGCAACGAGAGATACAGATAAAAAAGTTCTTGAAAGAATGCAAACAAAATATGATGAAGACAACAACCCCCAACAATCCCACCAAACACCTAAAAGACAATAACCCAAAACAGGGTAAACCCAAGCCTCTTCAGGCACCAACCACAAAACCTGAGTCTCTATGCACACACCTGACCTGTTCTCCAGACCCTTCAGGCTCTCATCTGGGACTTCTGCCCACGCAAGTCATGACAATTCTCTGTTCGTCACTTCTCAAAGTCCTCCTGCCCCTTTCAGTACAACATCCACACACTCACCCTCCCTTTCCCCTGTGCCAGGTGCTGGCTTGGACTCTTGTGTAGTTAGCTCTTAAATGAAGCTAAGTAAGACACTGCACAGAAGCAAAAACCTTAGAGCTGCCTTACCTTATGGAATCTGGGCACGATGGAAGTGGAAAGCTGTTCCATCCTCACTCAGGGAGAAGCTAGGTCATTTCCTTTCCCCAATAAACCCCAGCTCTGATAGGTATGGGAAGAATCAATTGCTCTATGTAGTGCTGTCCCCAAGGCTTGGCGTTCCAGGAGATAAGGTATCTCCACAGCAGGACAGACAGGCTGAAATCAGTACTAGCCACTAACCTACTAGACCCTCCTGGGGTTGTTTATCACCAGTTAAGAATCTGAAAAACCTCTGCCAGGAAGAGAAGGCGTTTCAGGCAACAGCTGATAAAAGATCTAATGAAAAGCACCAAGACAACTGCCCATGAAATTCTTGCAAGAAAGCGTCAGTTAAGAAAATATTCAGAGGATGGCTGCCAAAACCCAGCCTCCAAAAAGAAACAAGAAGTTGTTTCTAAGAGAAACAGGAAGAGAAGCACTTTCAGAGAATAAGCTTCAGAAACTGAAAAAACCAAAAGGTTGAAGCGATACATGTTCACAGATCAATCCAGTCTGGAGGGACAGGTATCCAACAGAGCTCTTTGCTCAAATAACAGATCATATTCCTAAAAGGAAGAGCTGACTAAGGACCTGATTTTAAAGTAAAAGGGAATTTCATATTTTATAGTTCAGGAAATTCTATCCACAGTAAACCTTCACGGAGACATTTCTGTTCTTAAGTTTTACAGATTTACATCCTAACAAGCAGCCTTTCAGCACTTGATAATTATTAGGCCAGACAGCTTCAGTACCCACATATTTCAAACTCATGCTCTAGTGGCAGCTCCAAAATGGCCCCAGATAGTTGGAAAAGAGAGAAAAAATCCACTAATAGTCTTAAAGATGAACAAATCACATTGAAAGGTCAAAATATTTTGTTGCAAAGGAATAAGAAGTATCAAAATAGAGAGATGTTCTTGAGGTCACAAAAATAGTTTTGGGAAAACATTCTTGAGTGATTGCTAATGATGCCCCTGATATTATTTATTTAGGATCAGATGAACAAGGTGCTGTTTTAACAAGCAGGAAAGAACTGACTTTGGCCTATAAAGGGCTCACAGTCCAGTCTGATAAGTAAAAGGTTAATCAGGAAACAAGTAAATATGTAGCATTGGGAAAACAAGTATGCCAAACACAGGACAGCATGGGCTGTCTTTGCTCTGCCAAAGACTAAAAATATTAACAAGATAGAGGCCTTGCAGAACGGCTCAAGAAAGGCAACAGGGAAGGTTCTGTATGAACAGCTTCACAAGCTATTTATAGAGAACATACCACCACAACAACTGACATGAAGAGGGTCCCATGCACCTATACATTTACAATTCACACTTAAGTTTTACACTGAGTAGCAACAGCCATGGATAATTGCCTGAAGTACATATCCAGTATAATTTCTTAAACGTACACTCTTGGAAAGCTGAAACCTCTCACAGGATTACCTTGCTTTGCATGTGAGGAACGCTCCATTTGAATGGGTCAGTGTTCCACAGTCTCCTGCCCTGTCAATTACCAAGCTCCACTGAAAAAACTCTACTTAGTCTGCCGAGATGCATATTTTTTTTAACAACAATACAAAGACAGGCCATTCTGGCTGTACTCAAGCATGCCCCTCAATGACTATTCTCCTCTTTTCATGCGCACAGCTGAGCATTATGGTTTACGTTACCTTTGACCCCTCACCTAAACTGTACTAATAAATAGCTCTTCATTATTACATGGCAATAAAACTTACAAGATTAAAAACTCTGGATTCATATAAAACTATTTCAAATGTCCTCACATGAACCTAAATCTTAATGCTTAATGAGCCTCAGGGCCCGTCTCCCTAAATTGGAGACATGCCAAATCCATGATGCTGATAATGTTTTGGCTTAACAACACAGAGCCTGAAAACTGCAGAATACCAATCCCTTCTCACCTCAAGGCACGGGTCACATTCAAAACTTCAAGTATGGCTATGAAACTCAAATACCTTGTTAGTTTCCAGGAGCAGAAAATTTGAACAAAAGCTTAATAAAGTGTAAGGGCTGGGCACCCAACTAACTTCTCCAGTGAGGTATCTGGCAAGACAAGAGTCTCTGGACCGTACGCTACACAGCCAGGTGCTGAACTGATGCCAAGCCTGTGCCACTGACAGACAAGTAGTGTAGCGTATCTGCAAAATCCTACAATCTACACAGATGACGCAGTATTTGTTTTCCCCTACCAGATCTCCAGAAGTGGCACGGCAATTTTATGTAAGTGGCATTAACTTGCAACAAGAACTTGACTTTTAAACAGCCAAAACTGAAACACCATATATACAGTGAAAGCTGTTCTCTATACCTAATGGCACCACTCACTCAGAAGACAAAGTTCTACTATTCCATAGCATTACACTTGCACTGATCTGGCATGTAGCCAGCTCTTGCTGAAAACAGCATTCATGTCAGCCCAAAGCTTGGTCAGATGCACTAGAACCGTAATGCAAGCGCAGAGAAACTCTGCTCTCTTAGAAAAAGCAGCTCTTTCATCACCATTGGCATGAAGAACACAAGCTAAGAAGATTTCTTATTTACAGAAGAAAATTATTCTCACAACAGAGTAAATGATAAATTCCATTAAGTAATTCTTGATCACAATCACTTTCAGCTCACTGAGATTTATAGCCACACTTCACTTTTTCTTTAAATACTATTTCAATAAGCTATGTGCATGACTACCTTCTCACTTCTTTTTTTTATTTAAAAGTAAAACCTGAAAACTTTCTTGTACTTTTTGAGATCATACATTCCTAATATGCACAGCTGAAGGAACCGCCTTTCCTAGATATTGTCCTACATGGTAAAAAGTATAAAACTTTTCCTTAATTAACTGTACATACCCAATTTTACCAAGATTACTTAAAAGCAATAAAATACCTTCACATCTGCTCTTTCAAAACAATAACAAAAAAGTTACAGTCAAAGAATCCTGGTTTCATATAATAAGTATAGTTTCTGCACATCTTACTAAGCTACATAACACCACATGCTTATATACAAAATAAGTGTCTCTAAGAAACAAAGAAGAGTTTGGGAAAATGCTCATAAGTTGGTATCGAGAATTCACACACAAGCGACATCTATCTTTCACCACATATGGTTATTCGTCTTGTATATGTTCATGCCATGACTCAAGGTATGCAGTTAAATATTTGTTAGAACTTCAGTCGTTGAGGAAAATCACAGATTTATTACACCTGCATTTACTGCTGTAAATTGATTTACATACATATGTAAAGCAGACATGGAGCTAAACTGTTCTACATACAGAACCCGAACTATTACACAAAATCATGATGCTGTTGAACTCCACCAGAAAGCCAAATAATTTCTGCTGATATCTAAATTTGGATTTGGTTCGAGTTTTTTGTTTAAAGTCCTTTGCCCAGGTTCTATGTCCCTATGGTTGTTGTTACTCTTCTTTATGATTTGATCCTATTCCTGACATTAGGATCTCATTACAACTAATACAAACTTTCAGGGTGGCTGGACTCCTAGTACTGGTTGATTCCAGAGAAAACTTGAGAGAAAATATGATCCCCATTGCACGTCAGAAATGCTTACGTATATCTTGGATATGTATCACCCTTAGATAGTCATATCAAAGCAAGTAACTAACTTGCATTTTCCAAGTGTCACATCCCCACAAAGACGTCTCGTAACTGCTGAATGCCCAATGTGAAAGGAGGAATCCCACAGTAAGAGCTGGGCAAGGGGAGGTGGATGGCAAGGAGAATGGAAAGGAACTGCTCACCTTAAAAACACACTTGCAAAAATATCAGAGCAGTAACAACTGGGCAGGGTTGCAGGAAGATGCATGCATTTTTGTATTCATGTAGTAATTTTTCAACTTATTAATAGCAGTTGTTGCATGGTTAGAAATAAAAGCAATTTCAACTTCCTTATCTGCTGTTTCAGAAAAACAACAGAACTACCCAAATCAGCGGGGGAGGTGGATGGAGACAGCATTTACTTTTTCTTTTGCAATCAACCTTAATTCATATGCCTGAATCTGTAGAATAGGAACACCTATGCGTTGCAACAACCAGATCTACTTCATTCCTGATTAATCCTCTAGCTTCTTATGATATCTGGGTCAAACGTGAATGTTAAAGCTATGTAACAAGAAAAAACGCCAAACGTGCTGGAGTGGAAATTAGGGATCTCTAGTGGTATTTCCTGCTACTGGTGTTGTATTCCTGCCTGATACAGCTTTCCACCATGCCCCCAGGAGGGCATATTTGCCCACCCATGCAGAAGTGTAGCCAGAGAACGCCTCAGTCTTTGCATATGAGAATTTAATACACAAAGCAAGAACAGAGCAAGCATTGCTTCTGCCTAGCTAAGATGTCCCTTGCTGAAATCACCATCTGCATTGATGTCAAACAGCTATGTCAAGAAGCCATGAACTCATTTCAAACAGACAGAAGTCATAGTCACTGGCTTCTCAGCACAGCTGGGTGAACAATTAGAGCTGGCATTGTCAGGGCAACTGCAGAAGTGAGTTTTCAAATATCCAGAAAGAAGGAAGGCTTGTGTTACTCTCATCTGTCAGCTTGCCGCTTTATGGCATTTCTGCATTGTTTAAATATGCTCCTAAGCTCCTGAGTGCATCAAGCTATGTAAGTGTCATAATGAGGCCAGATCAAGATACCAGTCACAGCATAAACACTAGCAGAGAGCAGGTGCACAAGGCTTGTGGGTGGCTGTGGCTCGCACACACATGTAGGGCTGCTCCGCTAGTTAGGCTGGTGGTCTGTAACACGTACATCCCAAGAGTCCAAGATTTTGGCATCACACAGTTCTATTAGTTTTCATATATTAAAATATGCAGGTAATTGCTAAATGTGAATTAATCATTTACAAGCAGTGTAGAGAGGCCTGTCTGAATTTGTGGGCTATGTAGGCCATAGACATCGGGATCAACTGGAGGGAGGCCTGGCATTACTGTGCATAAGGCTCCGACAATCCTGCTTTAGACATAGACTAATGACATGCTATTTTGCACATGGCTAGTCTGACTGTTTAGGGAATGGACTCTGGGGTGGTGGCTATCCCGCTTCCCTTCTGCAAAACACCTGCAGAGTCAGAAGGTAGCTTAAGACATGTTTGAGACATTCAAAGTACACTGGCTGTGTCCTCTCTCCTGACATCAGTTTCCAGTCCTCTTGCTGCTCTGATCCCTCAGAACGCAAGCACCCTTTCAGTCCTCATCACAAAATACAACAGGTAAGGCTCTTCCCTAAAATCTCAACAAATCGGATAAATCAGACCAAAAGCAATGAATTCTTCCATCTTTGGAAACAAAAGATAGCTATAATTTCTTTCTTGTCCTCTGAAGCTTATCAGAGACTTTGAGATCAGGTTTTCATGTACTTGTTGAGGTCAGCTGCAATGAAAGCACAGCACATTGGAAGGAGGTTAAGAGAAAGCTTGAATACCACTAGATTTTGTTCATGAAGTACCCAAGTAGGTCTCTAATGCACCAGAGAAGTCCAGTCTAGAAAGACAATATTGCTTGTGGCAGCTTTACTAGCATTTCTTCACTGAGCAACAGGTAAAAAATTAACTAGCGGTGCTACACTTGCCAAAGCCTGTACTTCTTGAAGATATTAAGAGTTCTCAGTGTTACATCCCAAATTTCTGTTGGGTTCTTTATTTTACAGTGGACTAGGAAACAGTGAGGAGCACACTTTTATTGTTGGCATCATAATTTGTTCATCATCAGAAAGCCAAACTTGAAGGCCAAATTGCTGGTTCTCTGGTTAATGCTCTGTACCCTAATAGAGTTCTACTTGTTAACCAGAGCTGGCAGGAGCAGGATGCAATGCAAACATTGAGGCCTCTCAGATTTAAGGTTAAGGAGACAGATCCCTTCAGTTTTTGCACTGATCCCCAGGTGGTAAACAAGGACAAGCAATTTTCCCAACATCACAGAAAAATTTAGTAGCATAACCAAGTGGTGTTCCTTGACCTGCTTATTACTGAGCTCACAGCCTTCTAAGAAATACATATTTACTTGTTTCATAAATAAAACATCAGTTAGTTAAGCTTTCCATCTTAACAATTCACAGCATTTAAATAAGAATACCTCTGCTTACTTGCAGATAAGATTACAATCTAATCTTGAAATACACATCCCTTACTTTTCATGCAACACAATTAAACATTTTTTTAATTAATTGTTTTAAATAACATTTAAAGAGCACTCTGAAGCAGTTCAGCACACAGCACTTCCCTTGAACACACAGAGGAGAGAGATCTTATGCAAGAGGCACAAATACAACCTTAAATACAAAGAGGTAAACTACACACTCTTCTGAGTTACACAACTTTTGATCAACAATAACAACTACTTCCCTCCTCCCAAAGCCACTCCTCAGCAAAGACATGAAACTACAATCAAACTAGATCATATCATTTCCTTTATATTTTTTCCCCTTTAACAGCTAAAGTTCAAGCTGCCTGATTAATGACACCAGTGAGATATACAACAGTATTTACACAAGTAGGTTTCAAAGCTATCGTCAGCTACCTAGAGTTGAGTTGCAGGATATTAGCTCAACTCTGCTGCTGCAAAGAGTTTCCAACTTCCAGTACCTTCCACAGCATAAAACTTAACCAATAGCTGCAATGAGCTTGCCCTCATTGCAACATCTCAGAAGACCTCATGCATAAATTTCAATATGCATTCAGTTCTGCACAAGCTTTGTCCTGCTGTGCAAAGACAGCTTTTATCAACTTCAGCAACAACCCCGCCCAGGGAACGAATTCAGTCTATACAGATAATTCAGATCAGTGGATTCTCCCTCACTCTGACAACCTGCATGGGATTTTCAAAGAACTATGGGCAATTGGGCACACTTCCAAATTGCTCTTGAAAGTCACCAGTTTTGGCATCTAAGCCCACAATATGCTTTTGGAAGACTTGCTTAAAAACTAGCTATTAAAACCATAGAGAGGAACATGCAAAAGCTAGCTTGCGTCTCTTCTCCAAAAATTACAAAACACATCATTCAAATACACCTTTAGGTAAAATTTAGAAGATGCCTAACCTTTCCAGAAACTATAAAAGCAGCAGAGTATTGATGGCATTCAGATGGCTAACTCTTGACAGTGCTCAGACCTGGAGTTGGTCCAAAACACCGCATTGTAGCAGAGATGCCTGCAGGCAGGTGTGGAACACCATTTGCCAATCTGTGGTTAACATCTTTAAAAATGATGTTTGCTTTTTGGTTTCCTTTTATTTACTTTACATAACTCAACTAAGGAGCTGAGGTGGAGTGAGGGAAACACTTTGCAAAACCTGTTTTCTTTCAGCCACATTTCAATCCTCACCATAACAATAGCTTTGGCACTGAAATGATACTGTAGTGAAATACTGGTGTGCACAATGTCAAAACTCGCAAAAGGAAACCAATAATTTGACATACTAGCTAAAGTGCATTTCAGCTTTAGTCAAGATTGTATTCAAGGCTCAAAACTGTGTTACTTACTCACACAGAAGAATGCCATTTTCTAATCCAGAACGAAAATCTTTCTCACCAAAACTTCTGCCTGTCACTTGCTGCAAAAGAGTAGGGGGGGGGAAAGAGTGACATCTATTAGAAAATGTGCTTTACAAAAGCAATTCACAACATTCAGTTAAAGCATCTGCTGCAAAGGAAACATCTGAGCTTTACAGGCCTTGCCAAAGGACTAAGTCATGTTCATCAACCAGTCTCCTCCTCCCTCATAGCTCATTTCATTGAACTATTTAACACACAGAATAAAGTATTTGCTCTGGCTAGCACAATTACAGGTTATAGCACAGCTATTTCCTAGAAGTAAAGAAAATTACAAATGAAAAACTATAATGTAATCTTCAGAGTATTTTTTAAATTTTATCATACAGTGTTTTGATTTTTAAACAACTGTATTTAAACAAAGTATATATTTTTACCACTTTTTCTCCACCATGTTAAAAATTTTGTACTTTTGGGGTTGAACTTTTGGCCTATCACCTTTCTAGAATAAGCAAAGGCAACTGGAAACCCTCCCATGAGTTACAGCCCTTCAGACACATGCCACAATACTGGTCATATTAAATGGTATTTCAGATCATGAAGTCAACCATGAGCGTGAATACAAACTCAGTGGAAGCTAAGGTTTAGGCAGCTACTCACAGTCCTGTCAAGGATTCTCGAACCAGGAGGTACGTTCTGCGTCACAAGCTCTTAAACCAGTCTGTGCTGCTTAGGGATGGGTTATCTAGGAACTGTCTAGGAATCCCAATCTCGCCTGAGGGTGCCGGATGCTAGAAGCATGACTGAACCCCTGTTTATGACTCACTACCATGTTGACAATGGCTTGCCATTCATCCTCAAGTCATTCTCAACTGATGATGTGTTCAGTTAAAAGCAAAGAATACTTTTTATTACCATCAACAAATACATAAAAATAGTTGCTATGTTTAGACAGCACTGAACAGAAACAAAACAAAGCAAAAAAAGCCTGCCTAGTTTTTAATTGTCCTCCAGGAGGTCTTCTCCTCACCCAGCCAAAACATTTACCGGATGCTTATAGAGTTCTCATGGCTTGAATCCAATCTTTCAGCAAGACCCCTTGCTCTGGGCGTTGCTTTCGCCATAGAGAACAGTGACTTGGGGACACATCTGTCCTTATGTCCCCATTTTCTCCTTGCTGTTCCATTCAGATACAAGAGCCTTCCCCTCCCAGTTTCCTGTCATAAAGACAGCAATTTATAAAAACTGACAAGTTTGGCACTTTCCCACGGGATTAGCGAATGCACCAGCTTCACAAATGCCCGTTATAGCTATGCACAGTCTTACAGAACAACACTTTTTTTGAATTGAAGTGCAAATGCAAAGCCTAAAACCTAATCCTAACTATAAACTTTTTTTTTCAGTGTGAAGGAACTTCTCCCAGAAAACTGGTATGACAGTGTGCAAACTTTAACCCCCCCCTACTCTGAAAGTGTATCATAAAGACATCAGCTGACAATCAGATTTTATGCAAATGCATAAAGTAGAACAAGGCACTGTGTTGCTCTCATACTTGAGAAGAAACCAGGTGCAATTTGCCAGTAGTAGATGACCTCTAATCATTTAAACTATCTCTCACCATAGTAAATCATTTCTAATCTTGATCTGCAGGGAGAGAGGGAAATCACAACAATAAAATCATTAGTATTTGGGATGAACGATAGATGGAGCACATCAAAACTGAGCTTTATTTCATCCATAGAATAAAGTATAGTACAGAAAGGAGTAGGAGGAGCTACTTCATAACAGCCTGACTTGTAGTGGCTTTTTCCATCTATGCAGGGAAGGAAAAAAAAGAAAATAAAAGAAAGTTATCTGATTTCACTCCTCAGCATCAAATGTTCCAGGTATGGAAGTCAATCTTTTTATGTGTTTGTTGAATACCTTCAATTCACCAATTCAACAGTTGAAACTGTTAACACAATTCAGGTAAGAATCTACCTGGCAAAAGCTGTCACCTGAGTATTGCTGTCATTACTGCTGATGTAAGGAAGCTTTATACATAATTTCTGGTTGCACGAATAAAATCATGAAATGCCAATGCACAGCTGGAACAACAATTCATCCAGCGAGAGGTACAACAGAAACTGATGGCAGATGAGGAAAGGCAGGAAGGTGCAGGAAAAGTGCATGTCTGTTTGAAAAGGAACTGGAAGTAAATGAGGCATGGGAAGGTTTATGCCTATTCTAGATGATCCAGCTGCAGAGGGGAAACATTAATCAGCTACAAGTCTCCTGATTTAGCCAATTAAAATCTAAAAACAGTTCAACAGAGAAAGGCTAGAAACTAAAAATAAGCATGAAGATGACATTATAAATGACAAAGATAAACCCAAAAGAGGACTGAGAGGAGCAAGAAGCTGGGTCCACCTTTTCCAGAGGATATTAGAGCTCAGTTTCTTGGCATATGCACACACATACACATATGTGTGCACACACACATACACCCCTTCTCTGAAGAGGCCACTTTGGGCCATACCTCAGGAACAACTACTGCAGGCCCACAGGCCAGGCTCCTACACATTGCTGAGAGAACCTTTGCTCAGCACGTGGGAGAACAGGAGGAGCAAAGACTTGAAGTGACTTGAAGCAAAAGGATCGGCACTCTCATATTTGCACACAGTCTCGCATAGCTAAGTGCAGAATAAAGTTTGCCCAAACCCACTGAGAAAGGAAAGCACGTGCATTAGCCATAGTGTCACCAAACGGTTGCATGCATTACAGGGCTGTGTTCACATTATTAACCTAAGCACTGGTCTGTTCCTCCTAGCTTATCCTCTTCCATCTCTGGAAGAATCTTCCAGTTTGTCTGTTGGATGAAACTCTGAAAACACTGACATACAAGAACTAGAGGGCAGCATTTACAGTGCTTCTACTGGACTTTGCCGGACAACAGAAAATTATACATCTGCATCCAGGTACAGAAAATTGGGAAATGGGGGAACAGATGTTTTAGCCCATCAGGTTTCATACTACAGAGAACTGGTGTTCAGAACTGAACTTGCACAAAAACAGTGCATGGCAAATGCAAGGTAGTCTGTATCTTGGACTGCTGCCTACAGGAAAGAAAAAGAAGAAGCAACACCAAAAACCAGTGAAGATGCTAACTGAGAGAACATTGAGGCCTGGCCTTTCTTTGCAAGGCCTTCTCTAGACCACCACATCTTACATGCTTTCAATACCCAGTGTCACCCCCAAGTCACTGGTACAGACCAGAGCACACATAGGCAGTATGGGAGGAAGCAGAATACATGGAAGAGTTCCCTATTCACTTCTACAACTCTGCAGTGCAGGCGTACCAAAGTTAGAATGAAGCACGTTAAAGTCAAAACACAAGCTGTATCCTGCTAATGATTACTAAAAAAGCCTCCTGCTTCTTTAGTAAGTTCTATAAAGCTGAGAGGAAATAGAGTTGCCTTTCCCTATCATACTGTAAATTAAAAATAGAGAAGTGAAACAATATAATTTATTATTGTGCTTCATTTATGTTAAGAGGAGTTGGTTTTATTCATCATCTGGATGATGTTTTCTTCTCTGTAAAAAGCTGCGAGCGTCTTCAACCAGGGCAATCACTTGACTGCCTGACGTGTTTCTCAGTTTCATTGCCACTTAACAACCCAGAAAATGAACCTAAAATGAATAATAAAAGTTTTTCCAAAAGGAGTATTAGGAGACTAAACCACAGCACACTGTCTCTCCATCACAAGCTTATGGCAAAAACATTAATATGTATTTGCACACAGTAACACTTCTTGTATACAGTATTGTTGCTGATTAACTCCTTTGTTCTGTGCAGTTATGCATGCCACTAAATTTATGTCATCAAGGATGGCTGTCATCCAGCCACTAACCAGTGCCATATTACACAACTCTATTTTCACTAAGCTTCAGTTCACATTGTTTTCCTTGCATTTTGTACTGCTGCTGGTGCTTCCAGAGATGGAGATTGCAAAGCCTCTGGTGTCAAAACAGCTTAGGGGCAGGAAAAAAGAAAAGGTGACAAATTAGGGAGCAGATGCTGGCCTCAGGTGAAATCTATCTCAGCCAACAAAATATAAGTAGTTGAATAAACACTAGGTCAGCAGGGATAACACTTTGCAAATGGTTAGCTTAATTTTCTATGTGCACATCTGAAAATAGCATGTAAAGCAGTGAAAAAAATATAAACACAGCAGGGAGAGGTCTTTGTTACTCATTACGCATTTTGGAGAGCTTTTGAAGCATGACAGCAAGGAAAGAAAGATTTTCAAAAAGTTTGGTAGGCTGTTCATTTCTTCGTACATGCGCATGCTGCATTTCCATTTTGTGCAACCACTATTTTCCCCTATGTAATTTTTTACTTAAGTGAAAAAAAGCCCATCCTCCTAGTTAACTAGAAAGCATACTGCTTTTACTTCAGGGAGGTGTAAAAGTAAGGCTTAAACTATCATAATCACAGGAATGTAAATAGAAAGCATTGGATCATATAAGCAGCTAGGAACACATACCAACAAAAGCAGCAGGACAGTTTTTAGGGCATCAGGACTGGGCACCTCTAGAGTAATGAATTCCTGCTTCCCCATTTCTGATATATTTGAGCTAGTAACATGAATATGCAAGTTCAATTTCTTTTTCATGTAGCAAAGGCAACCAAGATTTCTGAACTAAACAACACTGACACATTTAAAGCCAGCTTTACATTTGCAGACCAGCATTGCACCACACTGCCAAGGCAGCACAATGGGATTTGGGGACCCTTCACCGGTTCCTGGTTCTGCCACGTATTGTACATGCAATGCTTTGCTCTGTCTGCAAAGTAGACACAATGCATCATCTCTCTTCCTCCATAGCAGAGGGATTTAAATTGCTAAAATCACAGCAATATAAGCCAGTCCTGAACAGCTTTATTACTAATATTAGGAAGCTAGTTCATTTAGTACAGACAAACTTGAAGACTGGATTAATGGAGCTTTCCAAGAGCAACTAACACTGGTCTAGGCATACCTGCCTTCCAGGAAAGCTGAATGATGGCAAGTACCCCACACAAAGCTTTCCAAGGCATTATTGTATTGAGGCAATTTACTACTGAAATCAGTAAAAGGGCAAACAAATATCTTTAGTGTGTATTTCTGCTTTCAAGGACAAAAGCTGCGTGAGCTCACAATGACAAAAGTGGCCAGCAATGAACCACCTGAAATTCTGTGGTATGGAATTTGAAAATTTAAAGAATGCATGGGAGGAAGGAGGAGATTTCACACTTGGGTAGCAAGATTAATCTGCAAAGAAGCACTTAACATTATTTATTTTAAAATCTTTCACTTTCTGGTCACTTAACTGCAATTTGCAAAGGTAACTAGCTGTGCTGAAGTCCCCTCCGTTCTTTTCCTTTGGCTATTCACTCTTGTATTACTCTTTAAAGAGCCAGAGAGTTGACTTGCTCTTTTTCACACTTCATAGCCAACCTTTGAAGGGAAGAGGAGCAGATGACTAATACTACTAGCTACCATGAACACCTTTTCCCAAGGTCTTATTTTCTTATCCAACCAGGCTAAACATTTGTTCACACTTCATAGCCAACAAGTATAACATCATAGGAATGTTTTCTAGCAACAACAGAATAAAATGGGGGATAGCATATCCTCCTCCATTTGCTTTAAATTCTCTTCTTTCACACTGGGGTTAGCTGACAGTTTGGTGTCAAAATACAGCATGGAAGAATCATACCCACTAATAAAAACATACTCCCAACCCCTTTGGGTAGATCCAATTCTAAATCCTCACTAAAGCAATGATTTCTTTACTACAGGATGCTAGTCAGTGCCTCTTCTTTTCCATGAAGGGAGCAACAGCTGAAAAAACAACACCTGATGTTTTTTTCAGGTCCTTTGCATAGTCTAATGAGGACATGATCCTATGAATGGACACATGCATTTATATTTTACGTGTAGACTAGAAGAACAGGTTCAGTTAGTACTCCATTTAGGAAACATGACAGAAGAAATGCAGAAAGAAGAGTAAAACAAATGCACCACCAGACAGAAATTTCCACTTCAGCTCCCTCGACCATCTTTGTTCTTCCTATAAAACAAGAATTTACCCAGATGAAGACAACAGAGCTGCAGTTACACCCAAGACCACAAGGCAACTCTGAACTGCTACAGAGCAACACTAGATTCAGGCCTTGGAGTTTAGCAGGTCATTGCAACACCTCCTCAACGTTTATATACCAACAGAGAGACGAGATCAGCCTCTGAGTAGCTGCACTACAATTCTGCCTGCTGAAAGGCCAAGATATGATGAGAGAAGACAACTGCAAGCAAATGAGGCTTCTTGCTGCTGATAAAGCACAGGCATCACTATATTCCTCCTTTCTCCATTAACATACCACTGCCATCAGCAGCTATTACCTACCTAAGGCTTTAAAGCTAAGTTTGGGAAGGTTTTGTCCCTACTAATCCTGCCCATCACCAGAGCTTTCCAGGCTGAAATTCTGCATTGCTAACAGTAGTATCATACATGCAGGGCTGCCATACGTTGTTTGGATTTATGATCTTGCAGAGCTGTGCAAATTTCTGCCAGGACATCTGGTAGTATAATCCCACTTGGCTGGCAAGCTGCTAAGGAGTGTTAAAATTTCATGATAGAGTAAAATCAGTCTCCTTTTTCATCTTCCCTCCCTAATGCTGTTTGTATACATTCCCAGTTGCATTGCCAAACGTTACAGCCTTCCCTTTGGGGTGGGGTGGGGCAGAAAACGTTTTATGGAGAAAGAGCAAAGAGCAGCAAGAGAGAACTTGAAAGCAACTTCCGTCATTAGACTTCTCTTGGCTGCAGCACAAGCCCTGAAAGCTTCACCTAGCAGCAGGTCATCTGTTACATCAGATTTGTATTTGTCGGTCAGTAAATTGGTACTGCATCATTGTTTTATGGGTAACTAGATTCTTATCTGCACTTCAAGCAGTATTATCAAAATTAGATACCAGATGACAGGCATGACAGAACACACTAGGATACCTGGTTTTAATCAGTGGTTCAGTTTAGGGGTCTTTTTATTTCTAAAACAAGAAAAAAAAGAAAAGAAAAAATAAGGTCTCTATGAGAAAAACTTTCCTGTACTCTTGGATCCATCATCTCTTTGTTACTTTTAATGTGAATTTAAGCGGGGGGTGGGGTGGGTGGGTTGTAGTCTCCTGCCATAGATTTATCAGTCAAGTGTTCATCCTCCTTCTTGACTAAGGAGGAGGAATGAAGCATTATTTCAGGAAAATAACTTTTATTTGATGGAAGCTACACCTTATCATAATGATACGTTCTTTAGCTCTGTACTCCTTTCTGTAAAAACAAGGCCCCATACAGATGGTCAGAGGAGCAAAGACCTGGATTAGCATGTATGATGTGGAGCCAACAAGTATAACACACCAGAAGACAAGAGTGCAGAATGCAACTCCTCCGTCTGAGGCCCTCACTCAGTCTAGTCCTAGCCATCTGGAGAGCCTGGTCTCACTCCTCTATGCCATCTGGAGAAAGCACCCTGTTCAGATACCCTTTTTACTACTGCACAACCTATCCCCGTTCAGGGTGAACCAGTACTTAATGCCAGTTCCTGCACCTTTGAAGGGAAGAGGAGCAGAGGACTAATACTACTAACTATCATGAACACCTTTTCCCAAGGTCTTATTTTCTTACCCAACCAGGCTAAACAAGCAGCCTGCTCATTGAAAAATGACAGGCTGATTCAAGTTATTATGGATTTTCCAACCTCTTTAGTGTGATTCCCCAGGGCTTGCCATGGACAAACACCTGCACTGACTTCTATTCTTCCTTTTTAGCTGCATGCAGAATAAAGTGTATACAGGGAACTACTCTCAAAAGTAGCAACTATTGATTTAGCCCTTATTATTTCTCTAATGTGATCCTTCTTGAAACTGGAATCAGTGCTGATGGAGGGAAGTAGCTCAAGTTCTGGCTACCAAACTCAGAGGAGCTGTCAGACCAACAGATTTTATCACCAAGCCAAAGATTTTTTAGCAAAGGCCAGGAGAAATTTTTTCCTCTGCCTGAGGTTGATTACACTAGCAACTACTGAGCAAAACAGGACATTGGGTTTCTGGCCATCTCTAAAAGAGCAAAGAATTAGAATAGACATTGTTTTATCCTCTAACTCCTTTTTCTAGTTGCAGTATTCCATGGTCTTGAAAAACTGCTCCTCCAAAATATATGCTACATTGCATCACCTACATGTTGAAACCAAAGTATCTGCTAATAAACACCTCTATTTTCTCTCCTCCACCTTTAGAAAGCTTAGACAGTCCTGAATCAAAAGTGTTTAAACCTCTGTCAACTAATTACAGCTGCAGAGGCAGAGCAGAACACCGGCAGCAGACTCCTCATTGAGCCTTATGTCTTGTCTCACCCTCAAAGCAATGAAGAGATCAACAGCTCTGTAGGAGATGATGGCATCACTGCAGTATCCAGATTTTTAATCCCCACTTTACACTGCTCTAACCAATTTTACATTATTGCTCCATTTCTGTTTTACAAGACCACTGCACTACTTCTTCTTGGATGAGCAAATTTTTGACACCAGCACGTTGTTTTTTACCAGGAATGTGCATCTTGTCAGACTTTAAAACTGCACACATTTAAAGCTGGACAAAGAGAGGAATATGAACACAGAAGCAGCTCCAATTTAGAGAGGCCCAACACTAGAAGCACTTCAGCTTGTCATTAACCACTGTCAACAGAGAGACTACCAAAGCTCAGTACTGTTACTGAGCTTTTATAATGAAAAATATCTGCTAGGAGACACCAGCTTCCCTTTTTGAAGAAATTAGGTGTTCACCTGAGCTAACCATTACTGAATCTAACCAACCATTTAAAGATGACACTGTCTTTAGGTCTCAGTGGAGCCTCTGAAATGCCAATGATGAGCATCACTAGGCACCAGTCTACCTTGAAGCTTTTAAATGTAATGTCATCAAGTCATATCAAGACAAGTCCATATGTAAAGTGTCCCATTTACAGTTTGTAGTATTTATATATTTATATATATATATATATATAAGTATATCTCAGCAAGGTATTTTAAGACTTGGCTCTCCAGGCAATAAGCCTGGAAGCCCAGAGCAAGCAAAGCAGGAGACTGACTGTGGGGAGTAAGTCACTTCATACAGGCACCACTGAAAAGCATAATTCTATCTACTGTCAATATAGCCCTGCAAAACTTTGCTCCTTTCAAATAAAAGGGAAAGAGAAAAAAACCCAACACTTCTTAGAGCAACCTGAGCTCCCTTGGATGTTCCCTCTGAACTTTGGACCATCACTTGGCACTTCCTCCAGCAGGAAGAGTTGTGTGCCACAGCTTTGCAGAACTACCAGCTCCTAAACAGGAAAAAAAGGGCATTTCAAAAATCACAGAATGAAGAAAAATGATCCACTTTCCTGCAGAAAGGCGGCTAACAATTCAGTCATACACTTTTGAAGTCTTCATTAATAACTCTTTGGAAGGGCATCTATTTTGTTCCTGCCTCTAAAGAGACAGTTAAGGAAAAGCATTCACTCTGAATGATTTTCCAGCTAAGATGGTTTTTAAACACCATCTGGCCACCAAACAAGGGTGAAGCGGTATCTGTAGTGCTGTCAGGGAGCAGCAAGGACAGTCTGCTCCCTAAGGGCAGGCGAGCCAGGAGATGGGGGTGGCCCCAGCATAGGCTGTGTCCTCACCAACAGGACACACTTGCACAGGGCATAAACTGACAGGTGAAGTCTGATACTGGTAACAAGGCCATCCAGGGCATCAGGCATGGCTGGGGCCTGTCTAGGGAGTCCACTCAGGAGCAAAAGGAGACACAGCCAGAGACAGGACTGGAAACAAGGCTACAACGTGGGTCCAAAGTTCATCCATGATGAAAGGCAATGAGTGGACATAACCTACGATGTATGTGCAAGGGGTCCATCCAAAAGACAAGGTACCTACAACATGACACTGCACACTCACAGCAGTGGCTCCAGAAGTTCTGAAGTCACGACAAACCTGACCAAGGAGCAAGAAACAGAACAAGCAAACAGAAAGCTTGCTCTGCAAACACCATCTCTGCTGCCAGGTACTCCAGACCTCCAGATACCAGTAGAAATGGTAATACCCCTGCAATCCACAACAATTACTGGTTCTCAACAACACTGATTCACTTTACCCATCTTATGGCAATGGAAAAGCCCATTTCTTCTCACATCTTGCATGAGATCAAGAGAGGATTAACACGCTGTTCTGGTTTTGGCTGGTGTAGAGTTAATTGTCTGCACAGTAGCTCGTGTGGGGCTATGTTATATCTAGCGGCTGACCTGGCCCTGTCCAACCAAAACCCCTGCACACTGTGGAAGGAGGTAATATCTCCATAGTATGTATAAAGGAACTTGTGGGGAAACCAGTCTGGGTTACTCCTTCCTCAGCAAAGGGTAAACCCATTTGTGTGATTGTTTTTGCTCAAGGACCTGGGTGCATTTGGTGGGTAATGCAGACAGATGGGGGAGTCCAATGAGTACCTCAAGATAATTTAATCCTGTGGAAATTATCCATTATTTGAGTTGCATGTTATGGAAATTACTCTAGCAGGAACCTCTTGTTGCTAGCAGAGCTAGAAGTAAGGGGAGGAGTCATTGGAACGTTAAACCCTATAACCTGGCCAAAAGGGACCAGAGATGGAGATTGCAATGCAAATACCTTTAAATTGTTGTAACCCATGATTTGAGTTACATGTTATAGGAGTTACTATAGCAGGAACCACCTGAATCAATGGAGGACAGGCCTTATAAGAAGCAGTATAGTTATAAGCAGTGCAGCAGTAACCAGACCTGAGCTGGCTTTGGTGCCCAGTAACTCCACATGACACACCACCTCTCCTGTCCTGCGTGACCACCACAACAGATAGAGCCCAGTGAACTCAATGGACAGTTTGTGGACATTTTACATGGGTGGTCCATAGACTAAGGGAATGACACCTGTGTTCTGTATCAAAGAATGGGAAGGGGCAGTGGTGGTTAGCAAGGTTGTATTGGATAGTGTGGGACCCGAGCATTATGTAAATGATTTGGAATAAGGGATGGAGAATGTGCTGGTTTTGGATGGGGTAGAGGTAATTCTCTTCGCAGTAGCTGGTATGGGGCTATGTTTTCGATTTATGCTGAAAACAGGGTTGGTAACCCAGCGATGTTTTCGTTATTGCTGAGCAGTGCCTACACAAAGTCAAGGCCTTTTCTGTTTCCCCACCCCACCAGGAAGCAGGCTGGGGGTGCACAAAAAGCTGGGAGGGGGCACAGCCAGGACAGCTGACCAAAAGGATACTCCACGCCATATGATGTCATGCTCAGCTGGGAGAAGGTTGGCCAGGGGGCCACTGCTCAGGGAGCGGCTGGCTATTGGTCTGTTGGTGGCGAGCAACTGGTTTAGTTTCTTTCTTGGGTTTTATTCCTCTCTCCGTTAATTTCCTTTTTCATTACAATCTATTATTATTATTTTTTTATTTCAATTAGCAATCTGTTCTTATCTCAGCCCATTAATTTTCTCAGTTTTTCCCTTCCAATTCTCTCCCTCCCATCCTGCTGGGGTGGGAGGGTGGAGCGAGCCAGCGGCTGCGTGGTGCATGGCTGCTGGCTGGGGTTAAACCATGACACATCCACAAAGACAATGCTGCCGTAAGGGAAGAAACAAAAATCGAAGAGGTATAGGAAGGGATGGTGAAACAAAACAACTATTTCTCTCCAAATTATGACAACTTTACAAGCAGATAGAAAGCCCACTGCAGCCTTTACTGGAATTAACTGGTTTTCTGTTCTCCCCCACTCTGCTCCATGCCTCCAGTGTCCCAAAGCCTGAAGGATAGGAAGTAGCTCCACAGAAGGAAACAGTGGCTGCCATTAATGCTCCAGACAAGAGAAACACTTAAGAATAGCTAAAATCAACTGACTTTTTGGAGCAAAGGGATATGATATGTTCGTAGATTTGACTGCCTTTAAACAGAAAAGAAATTACTCTAAGATTTCAAATCACAGGCTGCTCTTGAAAAAGCACTTCCAAGAACAGCCACCAGCTTAAACAAAACTAAGAAAAAGAACCAAATGTTCTTTTTTCCATTTTCTTTGCTGTTTACTTCTCTCCCCTCTTCCTCCCAATCTCCCAAAAATCACATTTTCCCCTAACTAAAGAATGTTTAGATCTATCTTTCAGCAGATTGCTCCCCTAGGAACTAGCGATCTTGGAGTGCATCATCAGCAGTAGAACTGAAAGCCATTTTTCATCCATCCAATTTAGCTGGAATAGGGCAGTTACACATAGGTACCAATAGAGTTTTCTGCTAAAAGGAATTCATTAATCAGTATTGTTGTCCCCTGCAATGATAAACACACCACTTACAGATCCAGAGCATCAAATCAAAACTTATTTACAAGGTTGCCCTTGAGACAGAAAACAGCAATGTTTCACAGGGTAAGTTGTTGCTATTTTCTCCCCTGCTGCTGCAGATACAGGGAGCCTTTGTTTGGAGGACAGAGAACAGAGGGAGAAAGGGAGGAGGATTGATGGTGCTTACAACAATAACAAACACTGCTCTTTTCTGTTGCTGGAGCACCTGCTGCCTCCATCAGCTCAGGCTCATCCATTATGCAGCACGCCAGCAGCAACAGCTCCAGAAGCACCAGCTCTGAAGCCATGACAGACCCGACCAAGGCACAGAATGAACCACCTCTCATTATCGAATTGATGAGCTGCACTAGCACTCATTCTCTTCCCTGTCTACTTCTGGGTGAAACAAATACTAGGAACAATTAGATTAACTATCTGCTTCAAATACAGACAGATGAATATAAGAAATCTGCCTTCAACAAAATTTGTCAATTTAGCCTTGAAGTAAATAAATACCTGAAGAGATACCAAACTCAGACAACTATTTTAATTGCTGTTGCTTTTTAGTGTTAGTGGAAACCATGTAAGGTCTAAAATGGACTGAAAGGAATGTAATTATTTCACTGTAATGCTTTAATAGTGGAAAAGGAGCCTATTAAAAACATGCTTATCATTTCCAATCTAAACAGTAAGAACTGCAAGTTTCAAAACATTTGCTACATTTCTACAATTCCAAGAAATCTTTTGAGCTGGCAGCCTCCCCATCAGAATCAGACTATCCCACGAACAGTTTCATGCTTCCCTCACACGACCAATCCTGATGCCGTCACTCATGCCAACAGGACAACTGAAATGCTGCATTAAACATGAAGCACTGGCAGGACTCAATATATTTAAATATTCTTTTCAAGGTTACCAACGTTAGATTGCAAAACGCTTTTCAGAATTAGCTGTTCAATTCACAACTTTCAGCTGTCAAAATGAGAGTAAAAAGCATGATTGATTGAAATTTTCCATCAGCACATTGGTTTTCCATGTACTTCGTGACACTCATGTACACTAAGCAACCTTCTTCAAATCTGAAATCAATAGAAAAATTCCAGAGATCTTGAAACTAGTCATTAATTAAATATACAACTATATAAAAAGGGAAAGTTTCTTTGAATTACTTTTTAAAGTTTTCAAATTTCACACAATAGTCAAATGGTAGATGAGAAATTAAAGGCAAATATCATCAACAACCTTCTTCATTCCTTCCTATTAAGTAACACATAGTATTGACAATGTTACGTGGCGCTCATCAATAATATTGTACTTGCAACCGTGGAAGAGCACTACTGTCTTACAAATAGGAAAATTAACCAGAACTGTCAGAAAAGGAATACCTGTCAAAGCTACAAGCAAAATCATAGGCAACATGGAGGGGAAAAAACTCCAAAAAACCAAACACACACAACAATTCCCCCCATCCCCCACAAAACCCCACTACAACCGATTTAAATACACAGATATTCTGTGTATCAACCAAAATTTTTTAGACAACGCCACACACAAAAATCTTTTGAGAAGGCATGCACTGATAGGAAACTGTATTTCTCTCCTCTTGTTTTATAATGTGAAAAGGTGTCTGCGTAACAGCAGGAGCTTTGTGCCAGGTTCATGTTCTCATAAGAGTTTTTCAATCCTGACTGCAAGTGCATCAAAGCCATATTAAAACTTAAGATGATCACCTCGTTGATCTTTTAAAAGGGAAAGCTCAGGAAGAACGCAAAGCTGCTTTCTCCCTGGCTAAAATTAGAAGTGTCTCTTGCAATCAGCTGACACTAAGAGGTGCAAATTCTAAACCTCTCATGCTAAATATTGCCCAGCTTAGGCTGGAAGAAGCAGTCACCTATGGCAAGCTACGAGGAACAGGTGCATGATAACAATCTGTTGGCTGGAATTAAGGGCAAGTTTTTAAGACTTCCCATGAGAGGGCAAAAGGAAAAACACAAGAGAGCAACCAACACAGGTTTATTGGCTAGAAAAGCATCAGCTGACACCTCACGGAAATTTGGACAGTTGCATATTAACAGTCAGTCCCATTGCTGAATATGCTTCCTAATTTTTCACTCTGTGACTAAGGGCAGGCTGCTCAGCAGAGTATGAAGAGGTTTATAGGGAGCTGGAGAGGCTGCTGGAAAACCAATACTACTTTGGCAAGACTGATCTGCTGATACATTTGCAACCACCACCTGATTTAGCTATGCCAGTTAATCTGTGTTAAAGCTTATTTTTCTTCTAGTATCAATCCTACCATTGCTGGTTTTATACATGACGAGAGGCACCAGGTATCTGAGTATGAGCTGCCTGGTTTTAGCCAAACCAGGAATAACAGCACACTCTGCAACCATCTGTTTTTACCATACAACTGCAAAAATTGGCTAAATAATTTTAAGTCCAGCACTTCTGTAGTTCTGCATACTCTGCACTCGACTCCAGATTTTAAAAAAACTGCTAGAAATTTTCTCCCAATTAGCTTGAAGTGATACTCATCACACTCTACCTTTCAAAACACCAGTGATTCTTACCCCTCAGCAACAAAAATTGTGTTTTTATTAGTCACACATGACTAGCACGTACAAATGTGTAGTAGGACAAACACTTCTGTGGGAAAAAAGGAATTTAATAAAGGGATGTTAAAAGAGATGCAGATCAACACCTGGTGGATGGTGGAGGCAAGGGGCCAGAAGGAAGTGAAGGGCAAGCAGTGCTAGGTGCCTTAATTGCATAGTATTGCATCCCATACATTTTGTGTATATCACTTTCAGATTAAGTCTGTACATGAATTTTCTCTGCTTCCTCAAAGTTTGACTTGGATAAAAATAACAGAAGACAAATGAGAATAAAAATTAATTTGCAGACAGAAAATACTTTATCCATTAGCAGCTACACGGAAGTCCTTTTGATGCAGGTTAACTCCTATGGAAAAGCACAGCTGCAGTCTCCAAAAATTACAAACCCCAAGTTCATCCAAATTCTAGGAACACAGGAGGAGGCCTCACAAACACTTGTTCTAGTTACTTCATTTTTATCTTGATGAGCTGACACCATATAATGCAAAAGCATTTGTGTTAGTACAAAATTATCAAGTTAAATAAACTATGTCTCAAGAGTTAATTGTACCTTCTTACTGCCTGTCTGAAGAATCATTATATAATGGAACAAAATTGGATGTCTATTGAAAAAACATTCAACATCAGAAAAAATAATACTATTTTTGTATGGTTTGCATCCAAACCACAAGCCAGCAAGCACCAGAATTTTCTCCAAGACTAATAAAAGTTAAGTTACTTTGTGGTCTCTGGTTACTGGGTTAAAACCAGATATGTTGCTTAAAAAAAAAAAAGTTTTTATGTAGCAGGGTTTACAATTTAAACCAGACAGCAAATGCAAATGAACATTCAGACAATTGAAGCTGGGTTTTGAATACTGTTTAGCACCCTTCCGCCTAGGTCTGAACTGCCTCTTGAGCTGCTCCACAAAACCACATCCTCTCCACGATTCAGGCATGCCATTTTCTCCCCACTTCTCTCCAGCTTAACTCTGTACAATAGGACCAATTTTGGCCACTTATTAGAGGAACTGAAGCAGGATTCTGTAGATACAAGCTTCAGATTAAATTACCTCATAGGTTTGCATTTTAGTGGCATTCTTCTTGGTTTTGAATAGTAGGGGAAGAAGGAATGGCCCTGGCTAAAGCCAAAATTAAAAAGTAGTGTCAAACATGCAAATTAAATAACTAATATGCTGTCCCTTGCTACACCACCAACAGATGGTGATGTCTTCTGCAGACCTCATAAGCAGAAGCAGGCCACTACATCTAGATGCCCAGATCTGCCGTTTGAGTCTTCTATAACAATTTGCAAGATAACCCTTACAAAGCTGAGCAAGCTGAGCAGAGGTGCTTACTAAGATGAAAGGCAGGGTCTTTTTAAAGACTTGTCCAGGGGAAGTCAGTGACCCACATGATCACGCAGCATTTGTAACTCTTGTGATTTATTTTAATGAAATAAACCACATGTGGATAATAAGGAAAAACACAACAAATAGAAACAACAGAAATCCAAGCTGATGCATTTAGATGAGCTGTCACAATACTGTGTGGAGGAGAAAACTAAAAGTGAAAACACAAAGTTTATTCAGTCTATTCCTAATACTAGCTCATGATCCCTTTATCTTCACTGGCATTGCTGTGACCCTCTTCAAACCTCTCTGGTTTGCTACTGCCACCCAGGTATTACCCATCTTACAATTTTTGATCATCTCACTCTTGCTGTTATAGTCACAGTAGCACATTTCCTCTGCTTCACCCAGTTTTCTATGCTAAGAATAGAAAATACATATTTCCACTCAGGAAAGGAAACTAATGTCTACTTAAACATCCCTTGAGCTTCCAGTTTTGTTTCTCATTCATTTTCAGTTAGGCATGTGGTATTTGATCCCAGTGTAGTAACAATCATCCCAATTTCTATTAAGATTAGTGAAAACTAAGCCATTCAGTTCCCAACAGGGAACTAACAGTGTCTTAACCAGTTCAGCTATTTGCAGACCATTTCTTTACGAGAATTAAAGAAGGTGCGACCATCTGCAGCTTGTAACTCCCACGCAGGGCAAGAAGGTTGAGATTTGCTGCTTCTTTCAAGTGCCCTAAAATAAACAAACGTCTCTGTTCCTTCCCCTTGTAGTAACAGGAGTGACCAGATGGGAAAAAAATCAAAGGTTTTCCTGATTATATCAATTCTATTATAAACAGCTGGTTTTCTAGATCTTGCACAACTTCATGGCCTTATGCATAAAAATCACTTTTTAATCTATCTACAATCTAGCATTTTTATATCCATCTACATAAAAGGCTTTAACATCTTCATATTGTTGATTTGCATTCATTCAACAGCTAAATACAACCAACAATTTAACAGATGAGATGATCTCTCCAGTTAATACATTTTACAGGTTTTATCAGTTTGCAAATTCACAGAGCAGTCTCCCAGGGACCAACACTTACATGTCTCACAATGAAAACAAACAAAGTCTGCAGTCCTCAGAAGATACTTAGTAAACAAAACAAGGCGTGTGCTGACTGCAGTATTAGCATAAACAAATACCACTAAAATAATTTTTTCCCATACTTTAGAAGTCAGGACTATTTCCAAATTCTCAGGAATATCTGAATCTCTGCTCAAAGATCTGAATCTCTGCTCAAAGTCAGCTTAATGCTGGGAGATCAGCACTTGGAAAGGGACTCTGAAACTACCTTTCTGAATAAAAAAAACCACAAACACATTTGATATAGATGCAGAACAAGACAGTAATGAGGCTGTAATTAGCTCAAGGAAAAAAAAAAAGAAAAAAAACCCAAACCCAAACATCAGCACTAAACCTGCCAGCTCTTATGCTGACTGCAACCCCAGAGAGTAGAAGGGAGCTGAGATACATTGGCAGAACCTCCCAGCATAAAGGCAGAAGGGTGTGAGAAAGGAGAGGAAGTGGAAAGCAAAAGTGCGACAGATCCCTAGCCCCTTCCCAGACTTTCATCTGCAAAGTATCTATACACATTAGTGAAACCACGAGGTTACAACTGCTGACAAACTGTTTGCAGCTTGTGTCCACGTCTGTGACGTTTGTGTGACTAAACAGGTCCTGATGCACGAAAGCAGGCAGCTGACTCAAATCAGAAACTTCACTCTCATCGGGATCAGTAGTTGCCCCATCTAAGCTGTGTTAAATAATAGTATTACAAACATTCAATACTATTTTTATCTTCATTAAACCCTTAAAAATCAAGTAGCAAATAGAAGAAATATGAAGAACTTAACTCGTTTTGAACATTAGGCGTAACCTGTACTGAAGGCTTTTGAAGGAAGCTGCAAAATAGAATTTAAATTTTAAAGATGTGTTTGGAAACATTTCAGCTGCTTTTCTTTTTAGTATTTCATATGTAACTATCTGTGGTTTAGCTAGGAATTTTTTAATATTCATTTAATTCAATGAACAGATGCGAAAGCTTCATGTCAAAATTCTGTTTAAGAGATGAATTTATTTTTGAAAGGAGCTAATACGTTTTAAATATCTAACTCTTCTTACAGAAAAAGCCCAGAAACAAACCCCAGCCAAAGGCCAGGCCCATTAAACACACATATCTATGAAATTTAGTTTAAAACAGTGCTTTCTGCAATGAAAACGTCTACATCTCCCACTGGGCTCAAAACTCAGTCTTTCTGCTACTGGGACAGAGGGCAAAAATGAGCTCTCTTCTAAAACTAAGAGTTTAGAATCATCCAGCTGTGCAACTCCTCAAATACATAGAGCCACACCAAGTATATGTGTGCTTTGGAGAGATTATCCCCCTTCCCATACCCTACTCGCTCCTATGACTAAGGCATGAGAAAAAAGCAGCTATCTGATCCAGAAGTCAGAAAACTGAATTCCCTGTTACACTAAGCCCAAACCAGATGCCCACACCTGCATCCCAGCATCTCCCTCGGCCATCACTGGACCAGTCCAGCACCTCCCTGAGCCCTGCTGGAGACCTCCCGGGGCCCCTGTAACGCCACCTCTCACCATCAGCTCCTGCTCATGTTCCCCTTTCCCAAGACCACAACCAGATGCTGGAAAAAACTTCACTGCCACTCCCAGGCTGACTGTGAGGGTCATCAGCGAATCCTAAAGAAATCTGGAACTCAGCAGAAGGACAAACATTACTGCCAAACCAAGTCCTCCTGGAGTTACGACACCTAAGACACAGGCATCTGGGCCCAGTTTGCAGCTCAGCTACGCGCTGCTTGGCTTAAACAAAAATCTGAACATACCAATTGCCTTATACAAACCCAGCCACTTGGCCAGATTTTCAACCTCTCTTTGCATGGGGGTATTTAAGTATATTTTTAATGTTATCTTTGAGGTTAGCTATTTAATTAGTATAATGTTCTACAAAACAATGCATCCCCCAGCTTTTAAAATCTAATTTTTTTTCTGGACCAATCTCTCACATAATACAGTTACTCTGCACAAATCAGGCCACCTGATTTGCAGGTATAAGCAGTTACGGAGGCACACTCTACAATAAGAAAAAAAAAAAACCAAAACCTGTTCACAACTGTCAGATTAAGGACATATAGAGAAAGGAATGCAAGGATCTTGGACTAACAGTTCTGTAAAAACAGATGCTAAACCTCCTCAAATGTGCTCTTCATTAAGAGTAACTTACTTCTGAAAACTCAAGAGTACTTAGAAATAAGATCACTACAACTACAGAAACAAATAGCTTCTTCCACAGTTAAGAGCTAAAATTTCTTGCCCTTCATAGAAATCAATGGTCATTTTGTTGTAAGAAAATCATATATGATTCAAAACAAACTACTCTCATTCCTGAGGCTCCCGCTAGTCATGTAGGGTGAGGGGTAGGCATATAAACAGCATGAAATAAATTTGATGTACCAATTTACATTTGTTCATCAATTACTCTCTCTGGAGATGAGCTTTTCTCTGCTTCTCACATCAAAGAGACAACAATGACCAGCTACATGTTCTCACATTTTTCTTCCTCTCCCTTCTCTGATCAATTCTCACCTTCTGCAAAAGCACCTTTCAGCCCTCATGAAGCTATATAGAATTCAGTTCAGTAGATACTTGGGCCAAGTCAGAGTTGACTACAGCATCTTACTTATCCTAGTATGCCTAAATACAGAGAATATTCTGGTTAACCTGTCACACAAAATGCAGTAAGCTGAAACTGAGAGATGTAATGGCAGTCTGCACATTACCCTTTGAAGTAAATGCCCTCCCAAGGAGTAGGAACATAAATATAAGCGTTTCCTCCTCCACTATGACAGCAATATTGCTTTATCTTGCATCATCCCCAGGTGGCCACTTGCTTCACTTAGAGGTTCTGCTGGAAAAACAACCTAATGTTCGGAAAGGCCCTTAAAGGCCAAGTCATCTCTGTCTCAAAGTTGAATCAAATATTTCAAACTCAAAATATTTGAAGTTGTTATAATCAAATTCAATAAAAATATTTTGACAATAAATATTACCAAGAAAACCCCTCCACACCAGCAGTTATTCTTTTCTTAGTAAATCCAAAGGAAAGCACTCTGATTTCTTTATTTTTAAACTTATCTGGTTTAGTTATACACATTGTTTTATAATTCTGCTCCAGTACTCTCAGGGAACCAATTCTGACATATATTGATGCTTTGCTTTAGCAATCTAAAAAAACCACATAAGCAAATATACTGATGCAGAATAGCCTGAAATCGCTTTTTCCACTGTCTTTGAAGGAGATTACAGGGAGGACACAAGCACTGTTCATTGAAGACCATGATTCCCTGTGTGTCTATTAACATGGAAGTCAATAAACAGCCTCCTTCTGAAACAACATTAGATATGGGGTTATTATTGACTCTGTCATGAAAGAGTCACCACAGGACTGCTGGAGCTGTACGCCAGCCCCTGCTCTACCCACTGGCTCCAAGGACCTGCCACTGCACCTGCGCTCTCAGAGGAGGTCAGCTTCTCCTCCAGCCAGCCTTGACTCACCAAGGACCCACGACCAGCTCACCAGCCATCCAGGACCACAGACAGGAGTGTGCATGGGTATCGTCCTCAGAGTCTGGACTGGAGCTGTTTAACTTTGCTACTTCTGAAAAAGTCAGTCTCATTGAAAAGGATCTGAAAGTAGATTTTAAAACTGAGGTATATAAGCTGCTGTCCCTTTCTGCCTAGCCCTTGATACGCCTTTAGAAGTTGAATTCAGCTAGTCTGTGCTTCCAAGTGGAGTCATAAAAACCTTGCAGCTGCAAACTCCACGGTAAAGGAGAACAGCCCTTACAGCTGAATGGACTTTGCCAGTTTATTTGTAAAAGACATACAATAAAAGGTAACACACCACCACCACCACCACCACCCCCCGTGAAGTCGCTCTTCTTTTCTTATACAGTTCTTATTTCTCCCTCAGTTCCTCCAATGACCAACAAACTCTACAAAAATTTCTGGTGGCTACTCTACCACTATTCAAGACTATTTACCAAAGCAATTGTAATTAATTTGAGGGGACATGAAGCCTGTTTACCATGTATATTTGAATGACTCGCTTATTTGTCCCAGGGAAAGGATGGTAATATACCAGGATTTGTTCCGTGCAGAACAAATGAGAATGAAAGCCTACCTGTTTAACATTCAAATGCATCAGACCACAGTGTTTTTCATGATAACCGTGATCCAAAGTAGTTTATAAAAAAAAACACCAAAAAACAAACAAGCCTATGCACTTTTCCCTTTTACTTACCCTTCAGAAAATGTCCACCAGTGCATTCTGTTTATTCTGTATCAGACAAAACCCAACCACATAAAGACTAATATCTACAGTTTTATTGCCTACATTCGTGAAGTCTCATTTTGTTCATCCCTATCCTATCCTCTCTATCTTAAAAATGTAGTTTTAAATTTTAATTCTACTTTTTCTTACAAATATCATTTCACTTTGTTACAATACCATAAATATTGCCTGAAGTTAAACCAGCATTTATTCCACTCACACCCATTTAACACTAGCTCTCAAACTCATGAGCGTGGCTGTATGATAAAACAAACAGTGCTCCTTGCAGAGACACACCAAGCATTTATCTGTAGACCACAGAAGGCATAGGATAATTTACAATGCCAAGCCAAAAAGAAGTACCTTTGAAACTTTTTATCAGATTATCAGGTTAGTAGATAGTACATCTTGCAAACAATTTTGCATGATTTGTCACCAGCATTCTTTTGTTCTGTTACTTGAGCAACAGTACAAAAGGTTTCAAGAATTTCAAATCGTCCTGCAGTTTCAGCCTGGCTAGGCATACTCTGTCTTCTCCAAAGCATTTTATTTAGAAGGCAGCATTGCAAAGTGTACTGTGGCACCATCAACCTGCTTTTATGCTACAGAGGAACACTAAAAGGATTAGGGGATTTTACCAGGATGCTGTGATGTTTACCTAGGAATCATCACCAGCAGTATAAAAAGTCTAAAGCTATGCTGGGGGGAGTGTTTTCATCCTTCTAAGCCTCCTTTATTAATGAAATTAATCATCCCTAATAGTAAGTTACTAGTGAACGCAAGCTGCTCTTGTCAACACGGGAAAAGCTAGAGTCTTGGTCTTAAAAATCTGTACTCCTCCACACCAAGTGTTTAGTCATTATTAAAAGGGCATCTGACTCTTCCCTTCATCACACAGACCAGGGGCGGAGGGGAATGTGTTGCTCTTTTACTCCGCATTAGAAGCTGTTCTACTGGAGGAATGCTAAACAAACTATTGTTCTCATGAAGCACTCAGTCACATCTTTCTCTCAGGCAAAGTCAATTTTCTCCACCTGCCTTAGCTTGCAAAATAAATACTAGTACAACTTGGGTAAGGATGCCACCTAAAACCTGTACGTTTCTAAAATGATAGAAATGATTCCGAGTAAGTCAGCTTCATTTTGTGTTACACGTTTGTACTAGACCTCTGCTGATGCATATAAAGGGCAAGGTATACTTCTTGTAAAAGGTTTCTCATTTGGCAAGTAGCACCAACTGCTTTATTCGGTTTTCTCCAATTAGCAGAGTTATTTTCCATCCAATTAAAAGAACAGGGTATGTTTCATCTACAGACCATTCTAGCATACCAAACAAAAGTCTTTTGTGATCAGTGAGAAAATTCGCAGAAAATGCATACAGCATAATCATTTTGCATTATGTGTGAAATTCCAGATCATTAACCCCTTAAGAAGCAAGTCTTCCACACAGCCCCCCTGGACCTAGCTTCAGACAGGTCTTTCTTATCCACACTAAGAGCAAATTGGCTCATCACCTAACAAAGCAGCCTGCCTACCAGGGAAACAAAAGGGAAGAATGGTCCCCGTTGCCTACCACACACAAGACCATCATGCTCTTAGTAGACAAAAGCACAGCTGGAAGGCAATAAATACAGTATTTTAAAATTAACGTTGATCAGGAGTAAACAAAGGGAAAGATAACTTCACCCCTCAACAATTCAAAAGCCAGTTGGCTAGCTGTTGAAAAGTCTTGCTGTATGAAGAGTCAGGAAGGGAAGGGGTTGCAATGCTGTTATCCACAAGCAAGATAAACTGAAAAGCAACCCCCCTTGAAATATAGTTTCATAAGAAAATAAAATTATATTCTGAATTGGAATAGTATGTAATCAACTTTTTATTTAAAGTCTTTCACAGCAGCCTATTTTCAATTATATTTCAGAGATGGCCTATTTCTGGTTTTCCATTACAACCTGTATTAATAATGCTCCAGTGAGCCTGGGGCTGAGACATCACCTCTTCTTATATGGAATACATTGCATGGTAATAACCTACCCATGTACTCATGACTTCTGTTTTGTACTCTATTTATATTTTTTCCTTCATTCTTTATCAAAAGATTCCCAAGGCAGAGCCAGTTTTCAAACTACCACCTCACTCAGAGAAATTATTTCCACTCTTAATTCATTCAACCTCCTGTTGTTCAGGCTGTTGAGCTTATATGATAATGTTAAAGACTGAGGTACATTCGAGACCAGGAGAGTTATTTTAAGTCAAAGGACAACACTGGCACAGGAATAAGCAGACCTTGATGCAGTTGTGACCGATGTATGTTGAAAATGAGACTCTTTCCAGCCATGGAAAGGCTCAAAGATTATTCAGAATAGCATAGATTTATCGCTTTGCTTTGCTTAGTACTTTTAAGATGAAGCTTGGCCATCTTACGGTTTTATGGAATTGCGTGCTCCAGTTGGCTTTCTGTATGACGTTGTCTTCTCTAGTCTTGCATTCTGAGGTCTCTTTTCCAGAACTATCCTAGTCCTGACAGCAGCCAAGATTTTGGCCACATCCATATGTACCAAGCTTCCTCTCACAACTACTGCAGACCCATGACTTTGCACAGTGCTCTTCTGTGTACCTATGTCAGCTGAATTCTGCTTTTTTTTAATATCTTCCTCATCTTTCTGCTACAAACATGCAAACTCTGAACTGCAATATGCTGTTTTCTGTTGGTGGTATTTCAAGGCTGAAACACACTTGTGCTAGGATTAGGTTCTCCATAAGTGAATGAAGACACACTTCTGCTAGAATCAGGTTGTGAAGCACAGTCAACCCCGCTGTAGAAGAAACAAGGCCTAACAGGTTAGTTTAGCTAGGAATAGGACGGGCAAATAATTATTTTTCTTTTTCTACCTGTGAACTTACATAACTGGCTAGGGGCACTGAACTATTATTAAAAAGACAAGGATGAAAACTCAAAACAACGAATTAACAAAGCTGTTTTCAGTACCATGTCTCGATATTGCGCGTTAAGCCTGAAGTGAAGCCACACACCAAATAAAGATGATCAATACTAAACAGCTGCCCTAGCTCATCTTATACACGGAAAGAAAAAAAAAGACTGCTGGAGAAAGGGAGCCTATGATCATGCAAGAAAAGATCACAACCTATGCTGTACCTTAGAAATAAGACTAGACAGGCAGCCTAAATACTAACACCAACTTTTGAGTGCTTACCTTCAAATTTACTCTACTCTTTTTATTACTGTAATGCAATTCATGCACAAATATCGAATAAAAATTTGAAACTCTCTGAGGAATCTAATAGCTGTAACATCTTATTAGAATGTCCACAAGTGAATATTGCTGGATCTTGTTTGAACCATGGTAGAATTTGCACAAAGAAGTCTAAAGTATTCAATAAGCCCTAATAACTACAAGAAATTTGGTAAGTCCTAAAAACTCCAAGCTGAATTAAGCAAATGATTAACTCTTTGCACTGCCTTTGAGAGCAGCTCCTAAACACATAGCCACCCAAGCTATTTCAGTATGAAGTGCTTTTAATTCTAAGAAAAACCTTCAGAGGTAAGCACACATTCCCAAGGTTTGCTCTGAAATACCAAGTGGCCAGCCCTCAACTAGAACAGATAGTTTGTTTAAACATTTAGACAAGTATATCTGAGCTACCAGAGATGTCATCAATTCTACACTTGTCTTGCTTCATGAAGGACAAAAGTGTTATTTGGAAGAGTATATGTAAAGACAGTCTAAATTGCCAGATCTTGGATACCTAAGTTTTATAGAACAGGTTGTTCAGAAGAATCCTGCTCCAGGCAACCCTAAGGAATTGATTTTAGGCTTTAGGTAAAAGGATCAGAAATGGTGTCCACAACAAACCTCAACACAGCTTTACTAGTTGGAAAAAACAAAGTTGTACTTCCAGCAAGCAGCAGTAGAAAGAACAGCTGAGGAAGCAATGCACTTTATGTCCCTTTTTGTAACAAATAAACCACTTTGTGGATCACTTAGTATATGAAATCACTTTTATGCATTATAGAATCAGATTACAGTAGGCACCACATTCCCTCTACTTTTAAATGTTTTGGTCCTTATCAACAGGAGAGAGATGAAGAGAGTGAAGTATTCACGGCCTCCAGGAATTTTTACATGAAGATTGTTACACAGACCAAAAGCTCCTGGCAAAAAAGGCCAGTGTAGCTGGGCGATCCATAGTCTCTGTTGCAAAGCTCCACAGTCCAGCTCACAGAAGGACTCGGCCTCATCTCTCAGACGCTGCAGCTGACAGACCAAATGCCCTGCTCTGTTTGAATACTGCTAAGAAAATCTTCCATCACTAGTTCACACTCGTGCACAAGTCATCTAACACATGCAGCAGCTGGATAAACAGAGGTTTGCACCGAACATAAAGATTTCTTTTGATTTGTAATGAAAACCATTACTGGCCATCACAGCTCACCTGTCATGAAACCAATAATACTTTTAAACGTTAGGCATCAAAGGGGTCTAAGCATGGAATCCAGCCTGAGTTCTGGATGGCTCATTTATGCCTCTTTTAAGACACATATTGAACACAGAAATACTTCCCACTTTTCCACATGTAAGACTTCTCATACCTGTGTTGCAGACCTGACTAAAGCATGATCCAAAAATAATATTAGCCCTAAACAGAGAGGGTTTTTTTCATAAGGAAGCAATAACCCTCCTTAAAAGGAAAGCGTTTTCTTCCTATTTCCTTTTTTCTGGGGTCCTATTAAATACTTGACAATTATGGGTACTTGACATCTTTAGCTAGCTCACTCTCAATTCCTCCTCCTCCTAAAGGCTGCTTGTGGACAGAAGCCAGACAAACCATGTTCTGGTCTGTATGGTCTTTCTTATTGCCCCCTTCTGCCTCACAAAACAAGTGTCCCGAACAGAACCAGGATGTGCAAAGTAGCTGTGAAGCTATACAAGCCCAGCTAATGATAATATTGCTCAGAGCATAAAGGTAATGACCTAAGCGAGTCAAGATTCAATTCTCCTCAGCTTTCTGTATAGCATAGCACAAACTATTAGATCCATTATGCTCATCTACCCCTGCATTAACACACACACACCCAAAAAAACCCCATACCAACCAAAAAACAAAACTAAACAAAGAACCACCCCAAAAAATAAAAACACACCACCAACCCCCTAAAAAACCCCAAAACCAAACACCTGCAAACCCCCAAAACAACACACAACCCTCAAAAAAAAAACCAAACAAAAAAACCCCAAAAATACCCTAGATCACACCACAAAACCAAACTGAGCTCAGGAAAACACACTAGGTTCTGTCACTGTGCATACATGCAATGTAAGGACATTGCTAAGCAAAGGGCTGTGGACAACTGCAGGATGTAGTGGAATAGAAAGCAAAATCCAAAGCACTAGCATGGCTCATGTAGAAGAAGCTGGATAACTGCCAAAAGTAGCAATAAAAGAACAAGCATGGGATCTCAGAAGAAAGTGTTAAGTGTACTTATATGTAGCTAGGTGAATAATGATGCATCAGCCTTAAATTCTACAAGCTTCCTAACAGAAAGCTATACAGCCAGAATTATTAGGCAGATGCCTACAGAAAGATACAAAGAATGGAAGGGCCAGCCTTGGACACATTATGGACCTCCAGAAGAACACCAGCAGTAAACGGCCACTGGCTGGACTTAATAATTACTAATCAGTAGTCCTTCTGTCCAGCCTGTTTCCACCTATCTGTCAGACCTCAAGTGATTGCCTTCCAATTTGTCTTGAAGAACGCTATGGGAGACAATATCAAAAATAAGGCAAAGGACATCTGCTGCACTCAGCCTCTGAACCACTTGTCTCACCACAGAAGGCAATCAAGTCTGTCAGCCATCATTTGCCCTTAGAAAATTCAAGTTGACTATTCCAAGTCACCTCCTTGTTCTTCATATACTTGCCAACAGCTTCAAGAAGAATCTATTTCTGCCATAATTTGCCTGTGGACTCAGGCAAGGCTGACTCCTCAGGGCTCCTGTTGGCCCTTTGTGAAGACAAGCCTGATGTTTGCTCAGTTCCAGCCATGGTGGAACTCTCCCAATCACCATGACCTTTCAGTGACAGACAGCAGCACTGCAGTGACATCAGCCATTTTTCTTAGGACCTTGGATGCACCCCATCACATTCCCTGGGCTTGCGCACGTATAGCTTTACATAACAATTACTTGATCTTCTGTCATGGACAGTATTTCACTCCCTCAAACGCTGTCACTAGACACAGGGAACTGTAAGTCCAAGCCTGAGAGGAGACCTTACCTGAAGCAAAGAAAGCAGTGAACACCTCAGTGCTTCCTGTGTCCTTGATCACTGTATCCTCTGCTCCATTTAGCAGAAAGTCCACATTTTCCTTAGTCTTCCTTTCACTGCCAACATACTGCGAAATACCCTTTTGTTGCTATTCACATCCCCATACATCTCAGCTCCAACTGAATTTTGGCCTCCCCAATTCACTTCCTGCACATTCAGATAAAGTTTCTATATTCCTCCTAGACAGCCTGCTCATTCTTGTTTTCACCTTCCATATAGCTTGTTTGCATTCCCTCCTTACTGTCATCTGCCCAACTTCCTGTGCATCAGAGCAGAAGAAACTGAGGAATGGAGTTGAGATTATCCTTGAAGACCAGTTAGTTCCCCTGCATCCCTCTCCTTCAGATCAGCCTCCTACAAGATCCCTCCTACCATTCCCTGAACAACCTGAAGTCTGCTCTCTTGAAGTCCAAGGTGGTAGTTCTATCATCAGCTTTCTCTTCACTGACAAATTTTAATGTAATCATTTCACAGTTGCTGCTGCCAAACCTATAATCAACCTCAAATGCATTTTGCTTGTTCACAAGTAGTAGGTTTGATAGAACTGCTCTGCTAGTCAGTTTGTCCAGCACCTCTGCCAAAAGACTCTGGAGCAACTACTTGGGGTACAGGCTGCAGCTTCCAGGCAAGGTACAGTTTCATCATAGAGGAAACTGTATCATTACATTTATTTTACCTAAGATTTGGTGAGCTAACAGTCAAAAATTGCAACCAAAAACCAGTACTCTGGCTTTGCTCTTCTTTCACGATGCATAGAAGAACCAGTTGTTTGAAATACAGATGATCCCACACAGGGTATTTCTCAGGCACAACTTCAGGTGTGATGTCCAGAGAGATCCGACAAACATTTAGCAACCATCTGAATTCTTTGGAGGCTGAAAAGCTTAAATTAAGTGCATCAGGAACATGCACTGATGTCAGTCTAGCTTTTCAGTATTCTAAGAAAATGGAAAAGGAAGAAATGAAAGAGGCAGTCATGGAATTTGACAACATACTCTTTATCATTTTGAGGATCTCAGTCTCTGGCATACATGGAATTTTCAGAAGGATTTGACTGTCACAAAGGGAAACAGAGTCCAGATGTCCAATACTCAAATAACAGAGCCAGTGTAAAGTTCTTGGGGAGCCAGAGTGAAAGAAGTCTGGTATATTTGTGTTCTGTTTGACCATTAAAATATGATTGTCTGATGAGAAACTGAATGAATGTTTGGATTTTGACAACAGAAAGAAGGTCTCTGAAAAACTGGAGATCATTAATAAACCACACTAAGTCTAGACTAATGTTCAAGTACTTTTTTTTTTTTTTTCCTGAAGGGTAAAATATGTAGGTCATTTTCTGTGGGAAGACTTTTGTCAGGAATCCTTTCCTCGGGCTTTTCAAGTGGCAGAGTTCTGAAATCACATAGTAGACCGTCTCCTCTGCTTGGACACTCATACTGCCATGGGTTACACAGTCATGGTTCAAAGAGCCTGGAGAAGGCTGCAGCATTTTAGATACTTGACTGTAGATTTGCTTTGGTTTTGGCCTTTGTAGACAACACATGCCGGCTTCCTAGGCTTCTGCTCCCTGCAAAGCCATCTTATTCCTAGCTAGGAACAGACTGTCAGAAGACAGGCACACTACATCCTTTTCCATATTAGCTTCATGTTTGCTCTTCTGCTAGTCTACAGTACAGACCATTCAGCTGAAGGAATGTTTGCCCGTATGGTTTTTCAATCAATACCCTTCCCAATTAAATGTTGGCAATCCTAGCCATACTTAGAGCTTACTCTCCGAGCAAGAGAGCTGTATGAGAGTCAAAGATGAGAAATGAAACTCCATACAATAATCAGTATGAAACACAGTACGAAAACACTGAGTCCTCCAGCTTGAAGAAGTGGGCCCAACACACACATGCACCCCTCCAAGAGGGCTTTCGGAGCAGCTACACACAGGAACAATCTTTAGCGGTAAGCAACATTTCACTATTTTCCAAGCTACCTTCCTGCCACTAAAAGTCACTCCACATCTAAGGTCCAACTGGAAGTTCAAAGCAGACTGCACAGACAGCAGTGAAAAATTCTGAGAATGTCAACAATACATAATCTGTACTGACATCTAGCAAAATAGTTGTTAGAGCTAAGACCTATAAATCCTTGCCAAAGAGGCTTAAAAATAAATAAATAAGGAACTTTAGTCATCTGATGGGCATTTGTAAAATTGTTGTGGGAATAACATCATTGTCCCTGTTTTCTATCCCCATGACGGATATATTGTTAGAGCCCTATCAGGCCCACAGAAGTGCTACAGTTTGGGTGCAGCTCAGGAAAAGAAATGTAACAGGGAAAAAACAACACTGAAAGGACAGAAGAAAAAACTGGAAAGCTTCTCATCAGTAAGATGCCAGATAATTCAGCTAGATTCCAACAGAGCCCAGCATTGACATAATTATTGCACAGCTGGCAATATTTTTAATACAGACACCTTACACACCCCTCAGCACATGATAAAAGTTGTACATGCTCTTGCTCTTTGTTTTGTGAAACAAATAATACTTTCACTAAGGACAGAGTAAGGTTGCGATTTATACTCCCCCTTCCAATAGTGCACTGCAGGAGTAGTTGGTCATTAAGGTCATAGGTTACAAGTGATAAAACTCTGTACATCTATGGAGGTCCACCTATATTTATGCGGACATGATTCTATTCAAAACACATGTAACACCCCTCACACACATTTCTTCCTCAATAGCATCTCTCCACAAGGAGGTTCTTCATCCCTTGTCTCACACAACTCTCTAGTATGCAGTATTAGCAAACAGTTTATGAAACTTTCCAGACCCATTTACAAGCACAAATAGTCATAATAAATAGTTATAAATGTGCAGTCATAAAACTTCCAGAAAATACGGTATGAAGAGATTGATGCAAAGGCATCAACATTAGTGGAAAGGCTACCAAAAAGAAATAAACTCAAGAATAAAGTTTCTGCTTGTGCAAACACATGGAGGATTTTTGCAAGAGGTAATCAACAGCTGTTATCACTAATTACTGACAGATAAATAACGTATTTAATGATACTCCATCTCACAAATTGTGTTTTATCCACTCAACTGCATCCACTCTGTTGTATTAAACCAGTTGTACCTTTGGACCAAAGTAAGCATCCACAACCCAGACAGAGAAAGAGAACCTCTAATTAAGCTATATGATATTGAAAACTCTCTCCACTACAGTTTAAGCCTATTAGGGCTTGAGATAGAAAAAAGAAACAGCAATGTTGCAGTTCTCTAGGTGGAAGGATTGCGTCTTCCATCAGAATAGAACTTTCTGAGACCATCTTTTCAGTTTAGCTATAACCGTAACATTTTCCTGGCTTATGTGGGCTTTCTGATGTCATTGCATAGCCAGCTGCCTGTTTATTTTCATTTAGTTCAACCAAAAAGTCCTGAGTTTGTTACATTACCAAAACGCACACATGGCACAAGAGAAGGCTTCATGCACATGCATTAAGACTGCAAGAAAATTAAAATAATTAATAGTTAATGAATTTGTATAATACCATTCAGAAATGACAAATCTCAATTAGTCTCAGAAGAAAACAAGGTTAATAATCTCCTAGTCACTAAGCCAGCAATTTAAGGGACAGAAATAAAACACTGAAGCTCAAATACTGTAAGTCACTGAATACAGCACTTTAGAACTATTTGAGCTCTGTTTATTAAATTATGTACGATATTCAACAAAAAAGTTGTTAAAAATATTTTTATGGCTCACTAGCAATGCAAACAACATAACTGTCTCGTAGACACAATGGGTTCTATAAAATGGCAGAAAAAAGCTATGCCAACATCTGCCCAACTTCAAACAGCCTAAGGTCAAATCAATGGAAAGTCAAAATAGAACATAATAATTTGGATTTAATAGGACAAGACTAAAATATCCACTTTTACTGTAAAACACAGTTCCTTGATTTTGCTATCTGTGAAAGAGTAAGGTGACTCAAAAAAAAATAATCCCAAAACCAAGAGTGCTATCAATGAGGTCTTTGCCTCTGTGTCCTTTCTCCTCCCCCTATGGCCAAAGCACAAATCTTTCCCAACAATATGCATGCAACCTGATGGATCCCAAAAAACTCACCTCTGTAAAATTTTTCCAGGAAAGGGTTTTGGCATGCTAGTGATACTTAACTTTTCTTGATGAGCTCTCCCTACCTAACAAAAAACTTGTTTGGCCCACAACTCCAGAGAACACCTGCAAAAATGCTCCATCCAGCAGATCCAACACTGTAATAATTCTCACTGGCCCAGCAACCCAGCCTGCACCCAGATGAGAAGATGGCTGGTCCCTGCTTTTCTTCCACTTCATTGCTGGTAAAATGTAATCAAGAATCACCAAGTGTGCATTGCAGATTAAAAAAGCCCAAGATGGTTCTAATAACTTCCAAGATCACACAGTGCCCCCAAAATGGGATGTCCTACCGAATTCAAAATCAGCACACAGCAAACTTAAGGGTTATTTACAAGTAACAAGCCATGCCTTTCAAAAAGACATCTGAGGTCAAAACACAGAATTCAAGTGTGGACAGAGTTTTGCCCCTATCACAATGCAAAAGCACTGAACAAGTTTCAGAGAAAATCGGTTTGAATCAGTTATGTTGTGACCTTTACAAAATTAACTCAGGTAACAAAAAGAAATTTCAGTTTGACCAAGACTTTCTGATAGCATGAACTGAGACTGTTACGTGGGTAACTCAAAGCTCAGTGACTTGAAGACACCAAGATATATGCAAACTGAGACTTTCATATAATTTTTCATTGTTTATACAGTTGGTAACCATTTACTGAAGGCAATAGGCAGTAAAGGGGGTTTTGTTGGGTTTTTCTTCCTTTATTTTTTTTTAAATGAGTTGATACCACATGTTTTCACAGACAAAAGAAAAAAAATCTTTAAAAGCCAAAGCAGCCAAATTCACGTTGGAAAAAAGCTTGCAAAATCCCAATGAACCACATCTGCAGAGTAACTGCAGCAATGATATACAGCAATTCCCACTAGTTCCTAGTTCCTGTGTACTAATGTGAAAGTTTATCCCTTTGTTTTAACATAGCACTGTCCCTAAAAAGGCTCTTCCTGCCTTGGCTACCATGTAATTAGGTTATCCCCCACTTTATTAAAACCAGTTAAGCATTCTTACTCCATCCATCAATCTAGTGTCTTCATCCTATGAGATTCTCTGCTGACACCTCTACAAAATTAACTCAGATGTGACTGGAGCAGCCAAACAAAGCAATAACCTGTAACTCTTGCAGTAAATTTCACTGGCTTGGAAAGTTAAGTATCTTGGACTAAAGCAGCCCTGCAATAACTTCAAGGAGTTGCACTGAAGTATTGACTCCATCTCCCAGCTCTAAGCACTTAAGCTGTCTCATTTCAAAGCAATTCTCCAAGTTAGCTTTAGCTGCAAGCATTCCACATTTTAAGAAATGTTGGGGTTTTTTAACACCAACAATAGGAAGACACACATATTCAGACAGGAAAGCACAGGCTACCCCTACAAAAGAAAAGCTTCAGCATCCTACCAGTGAAAACTCTTGGGAAATCCAAGAAGCCTGTCTTGTCTCTCACTTCATCTGTTCATTGTAGGGGAGAAAAAACTCCATCTGTGCATAGAAAGTTCCCAAATCCAGCACTACAGACTGCATGATGTATGCTGTTAAATTAGTGCATTCATTAGTACAGTGTTTTGGAAATGTGCCTATGCATTATGTGGGGAAGAGGAAGGATCTTTCATTAAAAAAAAAAAAAAAAAAAAAAAAAAAAAAAAAAGAGAGAGTAAAATTACCCCAAGCTGGTCTATCCTAGCATTTCAGCTCCAGTAAAAATCATCACAGAACATCCCCTTATGAGCTTTTATATGATCTCAAGCACCAAAGTAACTAGTAGTGCAATTACAACTTGATTCGTGTGCAGCCTATCTCCTGAACAGAGTATGTATTACACGCCTTCAGCATATCACTGACTTGATTTGCTTTTCCTTGGGATCTGTATTTAGCCCAACACAAGTATGGACAGCTCTCCCTGCACGCAGTTATGCATACAATACAAAGAAAAAGGCTAGCTCTTTCAATTTCAAAAGAATTTCTCAGCACCACCATAGATGTATCATCCTAACTGCCCTTCCCATTGCATTTCAGCTCCCATCAAAAACTTCTAATTTTTACACTTATTTGAGTATGATCATCTGGCATAAAAAGTCACTTCCCCAGTTTTTCTCATTTTTATGGACAATTACTGGTTACTTTGTCATCTGGCCAGTTAAAATAATGAACTTGTGTTTTGCCATCCCTGGAAGTTGCATCTTCTTAGTATTGACTACCTTGGCTGTGTTTTGACACTTGGCAAGGAAGGTGATTCCTACCAACCAACTTTGTCACCTAAGTTTAAAGGTTTTTCCACCAGGAACTCAACTTAAGGGGCTCAATTCCATTGACTTACAGGCACCTAAGAAAACTAATTCCTTGTCTGTCTTGATGTTCTACATAACTTAAGGCATCTAACATTACTTAGCTTTCATTTTTCCGTCCCCAATTTTAAGACATGAGCACTACTGATGTCCACATTTCTATATGCATAAATACACTCAAAATCTAGTTTTATGTTGTATTTCAGCCTCTGCCTTTCCCATGACTTCAAAACTCCTGCCTGCATGTCTCCCATCTGTGGACTCAAGTTTCAAGAACGTGAGGCTCATCAACAGAATACTACTTAAGCCTGAACCTGCAAGCACTCAAGTGCAGCAGCAGTTTTCTGCATAGAGATGGAAGTCCTCTGAGTGCAGCAGGGCTGTGCCAGTGTGTAAAGTTACTTATGTGCTTAAGCACTTTAGGATCTGTCCTTAATTTTTAAAGCAAGTTTTCTGCCAAAATGGCAAGGAGTTTCTCAACAATCAGCAGTTCTTGGGAGATTTCCTCTTCTTGTTCTAAATCTTATAAGAACAGCTGTTGTGGAGAAAACTTGGCCATATCTGAATGTCCAAACAGGCTCCAAAACCACAGGTGCAGGCTCTAAGCCATGGATATATAACTAAGTCTTCTTGAAATTCAATGGGATTCAGGTTTTCTCCTTTCTCTAACTACAAAACCACCACAGAAGGCACAGCAATCAATAATGAAGCTTCAGCAATAGACAGGTATTTGTTGCTCACATTGCAACCAATGCTATTAATGAGATTTAAGGTTGAGACGGTTTAGCAAGACTTTTTGCACTGTTATCACTACTGACTAGCCCTGTTGTATTAAGCTTAGAGTGTCTTTGTTTTAGTATTGCAGGTCAGTAGGGAAACAAGAAAAACTAGACCACACAGTGTGTGGGCAGAGGGCTACCTTGCTATATCACTAGAAAAGGCATTTGTTCAAAGCTTGACTACAGTATTACACATGCTATCATCAGCAAACACTGGCTGTAACAGTCCCGAGAGTAATTCCTACTGAAGTTTTTGTTCTTTGTAAACTTTACCAGTTAGCACTAGACCCTAAGCAGACGCTGCGTTGACATTAAAAGAATTCGTAGGACCTACTCAGTTTTCTCAGTTAAAAAATTTAGCTTAAAAAAGTTCTCACCTACAGTCATAGTGATTCCTGCACCGTTTTCCAGTATACCTGTCTTCTATATTACCCAACAGAAAGTTTACTGTTAGTCAACCTTTCAACAAGCCAGATTTTTTTTCCCGCCATTAACCGTGATAGCAAATCTGGATAGAGTTCTTTAAATCTTTCTTAATTTGCTCATATTAATTTCACAAAAAGCATATTAATTTGTTCATATTACCCTCCTGATGTACTGGGTGACTTGAAACCACTTATTCACCTACTTATTTAAACTTGCTGCCACAAACACCTTCTCCAGAAGTCACCATGAAACAGTCATGATCTAGGAAGCGGGAAAGGTGAAACAGTTTTAGAGAGTGAAGTTTATATTATGATATTATTGGCTTTGTGGCTAAATCATTCATTTAACAGGGTTTTTCTCAGTCAGCTAAAGACCAAATTTGCACTGTGGGGTGATCTATATAGGCTTATTATATTGCTAAAGCTTCTCAACCATGTTCATTACTCCAAACATCACCAACTGTGTTTTATTAGACACTAAAAAGACAGCCTGTTTTATGCAATATGACTCAAGTCCAACAAACTATAAATAACACACAGTCTTAGTTTGAAATAACCATTAAAAAAAAAACCCAACTCTGAAAACCTGTTTATTCAAAACTTGACATAGACTATCAGATTTGGGGTACAGGAGGAAAAAACTCCAATTGATCAGAAAAATACATTAAAAATACTCTTAACTAATATTCCAACAGCTACAGATCATTCACTCCTACATACAAACCATTTTAAACTTCCAGTTAGCACCAAAATCCAGTATTACATCAAGGTTATCTTCACAGTAAGAAAGCAATTTCTAGAATTTTATAATCATAGAAGCATTTAGGTTGGAAAAGAGCTTTAAGATCATCAAACCCAACCATTAACCAAGGACTGCCAAGTCCACCATTAAACCATGTCCCTAAGCACCACATCTACGTGTTTTTTGAACACTTCCAGGGATGGTGATTTTACCACCTCCCTGGGCACCCTATTCCAATGCTTCATCACCCTTTCAATGAAGAAATTTTTCATAATATCCAATCTAAACCTCCCCTGGTGAAATGTGAGGCTGTTTCCTCTTGTCCTGTTGCTTGTTACCTGGGAGAAGAGACCTATTCCCACCTGCCTACAGCCTCCTTTCAGGTAGCTGTAGAGAGCAATAAGTCTCCCCCGAGTCTCCTTTTCTCCAGACTAAACAACCCCAGTTCATTTTGCAGCTTATAAAGTGGAGGTGCAGAACTTGAAGTGGTCTCTCGTGCTCAAACACCCACTTTGAATTCCCCATCTGTTCTTTGCCTGTTAGAGGACTTCAGCAACCTCAAAGGATACAACTTTGTTAATGGGATGAGTATTGCTGGATTTTTCATACATAACTGCAGTGGGCAGGAGTTAGAGAAGGGACCCTATATGGTATGACTAATTAATTTAAAAGATGTCCAAATAGCAAAACCATTCATCATGGTCATCACCCACAATTAAGTTCCAAGTCAATTTTCAATCAGTATTTTCTTGGATGCAGTTTCCTTCCTCTGCTTCCCAGAGGCAGTGCTAATGGCAAAGAAGAGTACAACTCACACAGTGTGGGAGTAGCACAGATACCCTGCCACTTAAACATGGCAAGGGGCCTGGGATATAAACACAGCTTGCTTTCTAAAGGATGAAGGTTCCTCTGGAGGTGTGGGTGTGTGTTTGTAATGAAGCTGCCTTCTGTCCAACTGACACAGACTTGAGCTTAGGAAGAACTGTCAAAGCAAGTTAAAAAGCAAATGCCTTGAAAGCAAACAAAGAAGCTTGGTTTTCCTCTCCTTGCTCAACTGGAGAACATAATTTGCTATTCAAACACAGACACCAATTATTTTGTCTGTAGTAAAAGTATTGCATAAAGGATAAGCCTGACACGAATTAATGATACAGAATATTATATCATTTTTAAGCTTTACTTCTAGGAAGGCTGATTTTGTTTCTGTACAGAACTCTGATCACTCCACTCTTTCAGAACATCAATTCCAAGTATTTCTTTCCTGAAGTCCTCCACATCAGAAACAAAAGTGACACACCCCAAAACTGATACCTTGGTCTCATTCTATACCTTAATGAAATGCGATGGAAAGGCAGTGTTAATGGGAAGAGTATCAGCCAGCACCTTTCATAATTTTGGAGGGGGAAAATAATAATAAAAAAAATCCAGCCAGCATCATTCTAAACGTTTTTTTAAAAGTCACAAAACTAAAAAAATATGTTCATACTAGCATTCCCAAGGGTCATTCTGATATGCCTTTTGTTTCAACACAAGCAATATTGGGGAAGGAGAAAGCAGAAAGGAAAGTGGACGTACCATATGCATGTATCTACAAGTGGCAATACTCCCAAACCTGCCATATAGATTTATTGCATTATCTGTGGCTCAGTCAAAATTCATTGGCTCCACATGCCTGCATGCAAGTATGGGAGAGTGTCCTTGTGCATATTCACACATCTGTTTTCAATAGCTACACTGAGGAAATCCTACACAGTAGACACATGAAATGTCTTTAAAACCTGTACCAAAGTGTGAAAGAAACAGAAAGAATTTGAGAGAGAATTTTTCCTCCCAAAAGGAGGACCCATGCTGCAAAAATGAGTTACTACATACCAAGACTGTTTCACACTTCAACTGATGCGTTGGTAGAGGTCTGGTTTAGAGACTGAAACCAGTTAGTATGAAGTATACAGAAGACAGGTGTTTTTAGTAGGAATTACCAACTGATATCATACCAGCTTCTTGAGAGACAACTCAAAGGAAGCTCCGGTCTACTATTGAAGCCTCCAGTGAAGACAAGTGTGACACTATGCTCAGTTTAATTAACTAGATGCAATAAGCAAGGAGATTTGACTCTACATAGAGCTGTGACTATAATAAGCAAACAGGTGTGGGGAGTGAGGGAAGCCAGCTATATACTTTGGAATGTTAAGGCCTAGAAAAAGCTCCGAAGTACTCTCTGCATTCTCCATTCTCTGAATTGTCTGTCGTGTAATGGGCCAATTCAAGTTCAAGTGGTATGTACCTCAAGGACCTGATGAAGACAGTAGTTCCCACTAATCCACTTTGCAGGACTCTGCTCTACACAAAGCTCCACTAGAGACATTAAGTCATGCTAACTCAAGGAGCTGTTAAATCAAAGCACTGCCTATAAACATTGTCTTTAACATCAGACTGCAAAAGAAATAACTATTTTGGTCACAGGCAACCTGCAAATTGGAGACCATCTTTAACTTCCATCCCAACTTTGGTGGTGAAAGCATCCTATCTACGATTCTTACAAAAGAGTTTTGGTAGATCAACTGAAAGACACAGCCAGTATCATTTCTTCACTGGTCATATAAAAAGCAGGACTCCTCCTTAACAGTCAGACTGTACACGATGTAATTTAATAGTGAGCAGTAGGTCAGAGAGCTCACCTAGCTCTACATACACTTAACAGACTTTTGCATTTCTGACTCAGTTCTGGTTTTGAAGCAGCACCCACAGCTCTGAAGGGGGGTTTAAACAATGTATACAAGTGGTATTAAACATAATGTTGTTGGGAGTGGGGTGGGGTGGGGGGTGATTTAAAAGACAAATAATACTATTCTACAAAACCAGTACCCTTTATCTATGGATATCTATGCAAATCTTTGCTAGTTGTTTATTACATTAACTGTGTATTCCACATTTGCAGTTCTTCATAGAGAGCTCCTATGCCAGGTCAAACCCAAGACTGATTTTAATGAACACCATAAACTACTTGGGAGGGAATTTATAAATGAAACAAAACAAGGAATGGCAGACATTTTCAAAGCTACTAGAATTCTACAGGCACAAAACCAATCTTCATACAAACATTTCCTCAGTCATTTGCGCTTGTGAAATGACTTTAATTATTAAAATTTTCCTGGCAGAACAACACTCCTCCTCTAGATCTTTTCGTGCCTCATGTAAGTCTTTTAGGACAATAACTAAAACTACAACAAATCATCTGTGTATATGAAATTCTGAGCACCAGGTGATTGTTCTAATGTTTTGCCACTGTGTTTTCTTTTGTGTTTTCCCAAACATTTTGCAATACCATGTACGGATATAATTTCATACAGAATACTTAAAATACTGAAGGAGAAACTTTGTAAAGTTGCCAGAAACTGAATAGTAATTCCTAATATTGACCTCTTTACACACCATTAGTAATTTATCTTCAGACAGAGACCACCCAAAACAGAAATGTTATCTTGCTGTTATGGGGGGTGTGTGTGGGGTGTGTGTGTGTGGGGGGGTGTTCCATATAACATCATTCTCTTTAGCACAATAGAAATAATGTCTTTGACCTTTATTACAGTTTATTGTTTGAAGATGCTAATCAATATCACAAACAAGGAACGGGAACAAAAAAATCTATACATTTGCATGTACTTACTGTACTACAAATATTTTAAAAGCCTGTAAATAAGGGTGAATTTATAGTAAGGAAGAAGAAGTGTGCAATTTTAACCCTCCACTTGAAAAGTTCTCACACAAAATGCTCAATTCAACTCTGCACAGAATCCATTTCGCTTGACTAGTCTAAATGGAATATTCTTGTCCAGGTCCTTTATCATAACATTATTCAATGCAACCCAAAAGCTACCTTCCCAATCCTGATACTTGACAACCATGACCTCCTGATCACCAAGATAAAGGCTGAAATCACGCCTTTATCAGCAGTGCCATTTTTCCTGTCCAGTGTAATTTCCTGTCCCCTAAACCTGGGACCCTTCCTGCCAATGTGTGCTCTGACCTGTAGGGCTGAGCAAAAACTAATACACCAGCATAAATCTGATGATGGCATTTCATAGCAGCCGCTAACAACTGAAGTGTCCAAGTACATAAGGCCTCCAAATTCTGTTCCAGAGGTTTTAAACCATTGTGTTGTATCTGGCCAGAAACGCTGGCAAAAGATACAACTTATGGAAAGTCAAACCTCAGCACTACTCCAACTTAAAAGATTTGTTTTAATTTACAGTCAGAGACCAAACATAAATCCACTGTTTATTGTTTGGCTGCCCTTTCCCCAGTGAGAGATTGCACAGTGCACTGCAAGAGACCATTCATGGTAGGACCAGATTGAAGCATGAAGAGCAGCTGAGCACTAAAAAATAAAAAATTAACCAAATAATCCAGAAGGATTCGCAGGAACCATTTGCAGAACATCCATTCCCAAACCATGTCTTCTCTCTGCATTTCATAGAGGACATGTCTCTGAAGAAGAACTGTTAGTTTCCATACAGTTCCCAAGGTCTGCTTCCCTTGGAGACCTGTGAGCAGTCTTTGTTGAGTCAAACCGTTGCCTGAGTTAGCACACACACTCACTTTTCAAATGCAACCACCCTCTACCTGCTGCTGGTTTACTGCTGCACCTTTGATCACTGTAATGCAGAACAGAAGTCACCATGAGGTAACGGACAATGTGAAGGACACAGCACTGCCTACAGGTGCCATGCATGAGCCGGATCACCTCCTCACTGCTGCAAATGCAGGTCAATGCCAAGAGCAAGGTTGCCAGGTAGCATCTGTTTAATAAATCAAATAACCTTCAGCTTTAAAAAAGGAGAAACTTCAGCAGCAACAAGGCTGTCCCAAAGCCCATCCAAACTTCATTAATAATGCAAATGCACTAACATTAAGGTTTGAAAAAAATCTAGTATAATTTGGTCACTAGGAATATCCCTTTATTGATAAGTCATGTAAAGCTTAGTGGGAAAACCACACTTTTGAAATCAGGTTACTACTAATTCCTACATTAATCAGGGACAGCTCTTGTGTGAGACTGCTGACACCTGTGTTGCCTGCAACTGTAAGTCAGAAACACTCTTCCAAAATATTGCTAATACTGAACAGCCAGGGGAAACGGGAACAAGAGGAAAAACAAACAAAACAAAAAAACAACCATACACCACCCAGAGACACCCCTCGCTAAAATGAGATCTTGGTACAGTAAATCTGTGAACAAAAGCTTTAATTTCCCTCTTGGTTAAGTAATAAGAGTTAGAAAGCAGAAGGATCATAGCATCAGCTATGGAGGGAGAAACTGCATAGCAATGAAAACTTTCAACGTCCCACAAGAAGCAAGCCAGTATAGTGCAGAAAGGTTTAAGTAACGGCAGTTCCATAGTGTTTTTTCGCATCGCAGACTCAACACAGATGCCCACCAAGAATGACACTTTGCTCCAAAAGCCTGATTTATAACCAGGCTTTTTGAATTTTTGAAGGAGTTCATTTTTTTGTAATAAAAACTTCAGTCTCATGTTCTGCAAATAGAAAATTTTCATTATCTCAATCTTTTGGTACAACATGTGTATAATTTTGTTGTTTTTAAGAACTGGCAGAATTTTAAACCACCAGGCAGCTCCATAGGAGTGAGGGGGTTTAGAAATAAAGAAAAAAAAAAAAATGTGGGATGGGGGTGGAGTGTGGCATTCCATAGATAAATGGCATCAAATATATCATTGTACAGACATTTGTTCCCAGTCCTACTGCATGCCACAAGCTACAAGCAACATGATAGCAGTTCCTAAATTTGTCCAAAAGGAAGAAGCCATTTGGACTTGATGCAAAAGCTTAAGGATAGAGGACAGAAAAAAACCCTGAACTATTTCAAAGACCTCCCTAGCAAAAGACAGACAATGCCCTTTGCTACCAGATTAATTCCACAACTAATTGAGACGGCTCAGCCCAGCAGCTGTAAGCAATGTCACAACAAGAACATGCCACTGGAGTCGCACAAGGCAGGACTACCTCAGCTGCCCTCCCCAGGACTGCCAAGATAGTTTAATGAACATATATACATTCCAGCAAGCAACAGGCAATCAAAAGAAATCTAAGATACTTTTTATTTTACCCATATAAGTTCAAATACAAGCAAAGCTGTTTGGGTTTTTTCCCTGCAGTAAGTTTAGGCAGACTGCTATGGGAGCCTTAACCCTTTTCTTTCCCTTTTGGTGATGAAAATGAGCCACACATCAACTGCAATAAGAACACCCAGAAACACTGAGGCTTTCATAACTGCTCCTTAAAGGGGGGAAAATGAAAGAAGGGAACGAAAAAAAAAAAAAAGAAAAAGCCACACACAAACACAGTTTCTAGAAGAGGGGGTGGGGAGAAGAATTAAGAAAATGAGGGGGAAAAAAACACCCACAACCAAACCTGAGAATTTCAAAATGCTCTGACCTTGCAGAGCATCTGCCAAACCCATTACAGGAGCTCACTTTATTACAAAATTTGATTCCCTGAACATGTATCACCTGTACTCATTTACAGAAGAAAAGAACAGAGCTGTCTTTACCTTCTCTAAAAGAAAATGTTGTGAAGACAAAGCTGTAGCCTACAAACTAGGTTTTCCTTAAAGTCCGTGTATATCAATATCATCCTGCAGTCCTTTCAGTTCTGGTTTTGTTTGTTTTTCCTCAGCCAGGTAATTTTTTTTCTCATCTTTGAACTAAACAGAAAAAACATGAGAGCCCACTTCTGGCCCCAGGAGCAGCCAAGAAGTCCTGCACCAGAGCTGAGCACTGCAGCTGTGGTCTGAAGTTGACCTGAGGCACTGGGAGGCTGGGGTAAAGCATTGCTTGATGGCACGTTTAAGAGCAGCCACCCTGCTTTTAACCAGCCAGCCACTGCGGCACAACATTCCCCTCATAGCTCAGAACAGCAATGACATGCCATTTTTCTGGCATAACTTAAACACAACAACACTTTAAAAATACCAAATGTATACATCCTTTCTTTGAGCCCGCTGCCCCTGAGAAAGTTAGAGGCTTGGACAATACTCATGTCCACCATATTCCCTCTTTGATGGATGGAACTATGGCAGATGTAACAATCTACCCATGTACTAGCTGCAATGAAATCAGACGTTAAATCCACATTCTGGTGTGTTTTGATCTATTACATTTCCAGTTGACACTTTTTCCCTAATAAAGCCCTGCCTAAAGGCTGTTACAGGGCCTGCTCAGCATTTGAGCAGGTCAGCTGATCGCTAGAATGGGTCTTGGCTGGGCTAGAAAGGTACCTAACACAGCAAGCCATCTCCATGGCATCTCTTCTGCTGGCAGAGTAGAGAAAGCACTTAAAAACAGAGGGTAAACACTGCAAGTCTCATGGCCAGGAAGAGTGGCTGACACTAGGTTATGAGTAGTCTTTGAGGCCAGCAAACCATTTGGTGTGACACAAGGGGAGGACGGACACCAGGATCCTGGGGCGGGGGCAAAGAGGGAGGAGGAGGGAATTCCCAGAGCAGTTGAAACATATCAGCGATATTCGGTTTCAGTGTGTGTTTTAGAAAAGGAATGACATGTGTAAAGATGGCCACAGGTGCCAGTCAAGCTGTGCTCTTGATACAGCCTTCCCCTTCTGGAGTATTCCCTATCAAGTTGCATCAGTGATATAAGCTGGATGAGTCCAGTCACCAAGCTGACAGACAAGGTGCTTCAGTGAAGGCACTCATGTCACCATTTATTACAGAACGTTTTCTGGGCAGCAGAGCTGACTAACAATAATCTCTTTTTTCAGACCTCCAAGTTCAAAAGGCCCATTCCTAAGTGCAGCTGGAGACAATGCCCATTTACCTGCACAGCTGCCCAAACAGCAGCAGATTTTGCACCCGAATGTTGGAGGAGCACAGTTGTTGCCATATGTGATGCTATTAGGGCTGACCTGAGAGTATCAATTAGGTAGAAGTGTTTCACACTGATCAGCTGTTAAGATTCTGTGTATATACGTACCATAGGATAATAGTTGTCAAGTAATCAAATGACTAATCTACTTTGCCATGCACTAGGTCGTTTTTCTCTAATACGAGCTAAAACACCTATACAGCAAGAGACAGAGAAAAGGAGGGAAAGAGGGGTGATTGTCACACCAGGGAGAATTACCTCCCAGGGGAACCTGCCTAATAACACTCTCAGGGGTCACAGCTACAAGGCCAAGAAATCAACAGAATGAAAACAGCAGGAGAAAAGTAAGGGGAAAATACTGCTCAGTGGCTTGGGTGGAAGAGCTGTGAACAGCAGACCCTTAACCTTACTGAGGCACCAAGGCTTTAAAAAAAAAAAACATGCCATGCAACAACAGCACCTGAGGATCATTTGAAAGGCAAGAGTTAGGTTAGAAATCTGGCAGCCTGTTCCCAGGTTCATTAATGATGAACAGACCTGTGCTACAGAGAGTTAAATCCTCACAGTTAAAAGAGAAAATCCACAAACAAGCTATTTCCCAGCATACTAGCCAAGCACAATGGAAAAGAATGCTATGCTTAGCCTCACCTCATAGCAAAGTCCAGCTCTGAGGTCAATCCTCAGAGAGACGGGTGGTCTTTTGGCGAGAGCTGAGAGCCAGCCTACAGCAGGTGGCATGAGCTGCCTCCACCTCCTCCTCTAACCTTGGTCTCTTACCTGAATCTAAGAGGGAGGGATGAAAAGGTCAGGTGTCCTGTACCTACACACATTCAACATTGCATATATGGCTAGATGGAATAAAAGCTAGTTGAAGCTTTTACAATCTTTCCCCAGTCAAAAATTAATATGCCAAGCAAATAGTTTACATAGATATTTAATTCATGTGAGCCAATAATCTACTTTTTGACAAAACCAGTTAAGAAGAATTCTAGCTTTAGAATTTCATTCACTACATTTACTTAGGTACTAGAAGAAAAAACATCAAGCTCTTGAAGAGGTAGTAAGATGTGACTACGTCCTGAATCAAATTTATTCAAATGTGTCACCAAGAGTTACTTTGCAAGTCTTTTCTTCATTTGCCTCCTTGTTTATTTCCCCATTCTATATCTGTATTCAGAAATTGAGTCCTCTGTAATATCTAATGGGTGAACTGCATGGCCATACAGTAGGAGATATCAATGAAGCACAGTCTTTTACTCAAGGTACTCGATGTTGGTTTAATACCACATTAAACAAAACCACAAAGGACTTAGAAAAGTCATAACACTTTCAGGCAAATGCTGTGAAACCCCAGTCAGAGAAATCACAGGAAAAAAACACTATTGATGAGCCTACAACAATATATCCTACTGCCCATAACCTCAACTCTCAAATTTTAGGGTAACTAGATAAAGACTGGTACATTTTGCCCATCTTCTGTAAGGCTTTCTGCAAGAGCATCCAAGAAAGCCCAGAGGGAGTTAGCTGGCCCCCTTCTTCCACCATTTACAGGAGCGAATGATTTTCAGAGGAAATCAGGAAACTGATGGAGCTTACACATGTGAAAGAATGGGAAAAATAAACAAGCCCCAGATATGCTGACCACACTCTTGCCAGCAGGATACAACTACCTTCCTTACGGTATTTGGGACTTTTTCTAGAGCCTGCACAAGGTAATGTCTAGATCAAGTAAGTGCAACAGGCACGCACCAGCTTCAAAAATCCCTTTGGGCAGCTTCATTCTGCCAGCTCCTCCCCTTACATCAAGGTCAACTACTTTGGGAAAAAGGGTGTATTCTAAGTTTTTCAGAAACCACCTGGACCTACAGGATTTAACATAAAAAGGTATTTTTCTTGGTGCCTGGTTATCAAGTGTCTGCCATGCAACTTTCCACATTCTCTTTGCCATCAACAGAAACCTGCACAAAGCTACCTTGTGCTAAAATCTCAAATTTCTCCTCTCTTCCACAAGAGACACTAGCTGCAAGCATTTTCCCAGGGTTCCAGCCAAAACTTTTATTCTGCTTACCTGTGTCCCCATTTGGGAGCCTATCTCCTACTTCTACCCACTGTCATAGTGCAACTATTGTTCTGAGAGATGATCTCAGGCCAACACACCGAAAGAGACTCATGCTGTAGACCCCATGCTTCAAAGCCAGACAGATAATGTTTCCTTTCTGAGCAACACTTATCTTACGAAAGTGGTAATAGAAGGCTTACAATGGCATCCTAAAACTTAACTCAACTTAAATATATAGTTTTCCAATTCCCTGAAGCTTTTATTTGAGATAAGCCAGTTCACATTACAGTTGCAGCACAAAACCAGACACAAAACCCAAGCTTCTATAGTAACATTTAAAGGGTCACCATGTACTTTGGAAATAACTGAAATTTTTCGAAACCGAAGGATATCCAAGACACAAATGATTCTCTGAGATGAACCAGAAATTTGCCTTCTAACTGGATGTGATATTATCACTCTGCTGTCCCCAGAGCCTTCCAAGAATTAGCTATAGGGAAACGTGACATCACTTTGAATGCATGGTTGATGTGCCCATGTGCACCTTCTCTTTAAGGCTCCCAGCATCACAAAGAATCACCATCTAGCAGAACCTGAGCTTATCAACAATTTGCCTCAAAAATAGTTGGCGTATTTTACAACTGAAGGGTTATATGTTGAGACAGTGCTGTCCCTACAACTGCAATGGACGTTCTGGGCTATGACAGGACTCATACAGGCACAAAAGCCTATGGGGACAGCAAAGTATAAAAGCCAACTATACTTGTTTAGATTATCCTACGTCTTGCACAACATTCCTGTACAGATCCTTTATTTTGTCAAATGCCCACTACCTGTGAACATTTAGCAAATTAAGTTCAAAACACTGCTGTACCGTGGGTGTCACTAGAGATTCTGGTTAGAACTCGTCCTATTTCCCTAACACTGAATTGATTTACCAGTTACCAAGGATCATAGAATCATAGAATGATTTGGGTTGGACGGGACCTTAAAGATCATGAAGTAAAATTATGGATCCTTCATCACAGAGAAATTTCCTTTATTACAGAGAAATTCTTTAACCGTTACAAAAAAAATGACAAGCATCTATTCTTCTTAAATTTACCTAACAGCCTCAGGCAGTTTTTATACCTTGTAGTTTGTTCAAAAGAGGAAAGTGAAATTTGTAGATATTTTTAATCTAAAAAATAGATCTCTACTTCAAAACTGCCACAAGACATTTTAGATTTTTAGAGAGTTCCAAACAAATACCGTTGTATGATAATAATGAGTGTTAAGGGTATTAAATGAATCATTTCAGTTTGACTTTTCATTCTAATTACAGGAGTTAGTGAAGATGTTATTGACATAAAGCATATTTAAAATAGCATAGTGATAGCAAGCAGATCTACTACCAAGACAAACTGACAGAGTAAGCTTCCACTGCCTTTACAACAGACAAATTTTGATCTATTAACCTTCACATGCTGAATTTCAGCCAAAGAATTCAGACAACCTGAATACCAAGGAACAGATGACTCCACACAACAGGACAGATGTTACTGACTAGCCTGCCCAGCCCTCTCTCCTACCACAGGTCGTTTCAAAACTCCTAATGTATGGACTCCTAATTCATCATGAGATCTTATATCCAAAAAGTTATTATAAACATGAAAAAAAGTTATATTCCAGTTGGAATGTGTATAGTAAGCCAGAAAATTTATGCTGGAAAAGGTTTCTGATCAGCTTTATCCAGGGAGGTGGAACACAGAAGGTCTGCACTGCTAGTCAGAAGAGTACTAATGATTACAGCACTTTATTATCTATCAGCAAGAAAATGTCACTAGGACTATATCCTGGTAAGATAAAAAAAAAGTTGCCTAGCTAAGGGCATTTCAGCCCTGTTTTTTGCCTGCTAGAACAAGTGAAAGGTGGCACACAATGCCAAACCTTGCAATTCAACAGCACCCACACTGCTCTCTCACTTAGGTTGGTGCCAACTTTAAAGCATGCAGCCCAGCGAGGTATGAGAGCAATGGCAGCGAGAAGACAGGAGAAAAGGAAACTGCCTGAGAATGATAAAGAACAAAGAACTGTTATTAAAACAAGAAAAATTCATTAGGTCACTCACATCACAAGAGACTAAGATTGAAAGCCTTAGAGAGAAACAGTTCAGGCAAGGACAATTATGTTTCCTTGCCTGTATAATTTGCACGTAGGCAGCAGAAGTAGGAAAGAATTGCAGGGAGTTGAAAAGATGACCTTATATTTCAGCCAACTATACGGCTTGCTCTAAGATTTGAATACTCTCTTGGCTTGTGCCACTGTACTCAGTTGTGTTACTAGTCAAGTCATTTATACCAGGCTTTTGATAGCCGATTACTAGTCACACGTTGCTCATTTGCTATGAGTGCCTGGCATCCCAGTGCATGGAAGCAAGCCACAGCTGCACCTCTATAATGCTACAGAATGCTAAGTACATGGCAAAGAATACAAGGTCTTGAAAGTCTCAAATTAGCATATAGCCTTGAATCTATTTTCTCTGTACCACAGTCCTGGTACTTACTCTGATGGCATGAAATAAAAATCATGTTTGCAAAGAACTTTTTTTCAAAGATACTTTAGTGATGAGCACCACAAAAGTCTGAGAAAGTAATTCTGTCCTTGGGATTTGGTTTGAATAGCACATAATAAACATGGCACAGGACTGCATGTTGAACAGTAAGGAGAAAGTGAAACACTGAATAGCTGTTCATTAAGAGCTGTGCTATTCATTCTGTGCACTAAAGAGATACTCAGAAGAAACAGAGCAGTGACCATGTATTTAATATGCATGCCCATGAAGGAGAATTGAGCTTGCAAATACAACACTATTGTATTATTTTAGCAGGCCTGACCTTGCAAATTTCATCACGTTCTCCAAGACAGAAGACAGAAACACAAGTAATTATTCAGAAAATTCTTATTTCACTTGCATCTAGCAGTCTTTAGCGAGATTAGGTTCTAGGATGCTGGGTACTGTATAAGTAAAGAGAGAATACAGCACACCTTTTGGTAATTTAACATTTTTAAGTTTTGTACATTCAATTCAGTCTAACAAATACTGCAAGCACAGACCAGGAAATGAAGTGACGAAAGAGTGAACAGTCAGACAAAGTATATACTCAAATGAAAAATAGTAAGGGGAAAAATGTTAAGTCCAATGAAAGAAGCTTTCTTGTGCTATCCTGAAGTCAGACAGCTTGGCCGAGCTTTAGTGGTTGCTAGAACTCTAGCATTAGCCCAGAGATATCCTGTGTATACAGGGAACTATCATTTGTATTAGCATTCACCTGTCTTCTTTTGAGCTCTACTGCTTATGAGGGCGTGAAGCTGGATTTTCTTGTACTGTATACATGAAAGCTCTATTGGTGTAGCGGGTCAGGTATTCTTAGAATAATACACTGAGCCTTCCTCAGCTTTCTGCAATATTATAACAACCAATCTCTATAGTATTAGAAGCCATCATAATAGATTTTAAAAAATAATCATCAATGTACTGAAATGCAAATAATTTCTTTTCCCATTTGGTTTATGGCATTTACTTCTGCTGCCCTAACCTAAAGCCACAACAAAATACAGCAAACTGACTAAGGCCAAGTTACTCTTAGCATACTAAAATTTTAAGGCAAAATTACAAGTCTCCTGTAAAAATTTAAGTATATAATCTTATGGTAACAACAACCACATAGAAGTCAGAAGGAGTCACTCTATCTAAAGTTACAAAACCTACCCTAAAATCAGAGTGCTAGAGAACAAAACTAGTAGACATCTAGACTGAATAAGGAAATGAGATGCCATCACCAATGACAGAAATACACAAAATACGGTCTTTTAAGACACACACTTCTCCCAATCAGGAACTGAAGAGGTCACCTTGAGCTACAAATTTGACTCCAGCCTGGACCACTTTCAAAGGCTGTCAAACTCCAAGCAATACTGGTAATAGAAGTACTACACAGGAATCTGTATAGGCTATTTTATAAAAATGAAAATGGAAGCAAGCTGGTGAGCTTTTGGGCACTGATGGGCTTTGGGTTTGTAGGGCAGGGCTGACAGTTTTTATTTTAATGGGAAAAAACAAAGGCCCAGAAAGCCACATTCCACTCCCACTTCCACCAAGCTTAGCTGGATCATCTGCTTGGTCTGCAATGTGGTTCTAAATCTGTCCTGGGGATAGGCAAGTACAAGACAGTACAAACAGAAGGCATGGGAATTAAAATCTTCATCTTTGAGAGAAAACTGGACATCATAAATTGAGTCTCCCATTAAAAAAAAAAATCTGTTTCTCAGTACCTACCAAGTATGTCTTTCTGCTGATGACATTTAAGTAAGCGTCAGCTTTTACAGTCTGCAGTTTTAAGATTAACCATTTGATTACAGACATGGTAGCATTTATTATTTTTTTTTAAATAGGATTTAACATTATTCTGTCCTTCCAGAGACAGAATTCTGTTGTGTCAGATCATACTCATGAACACACACCTGCTTTTCCAAATATAAAATGGGCTGGTATTTGAAATTAATAGTGTCTTAAACCAAAGTCAGTTATGTCTAAAAATACAACACACATCAGCTGAACAGACTGTTGGAAATTTATCTCCTGTTGAAAGGGACATCAGTTCTCTTGCCCTTTTATTCATAGCTTTGCTCTTTCTAATAATGAAAACCACCTTTGTTTTTCTCCTTTCGCACCCATACTTAGCTCACATGAGAGCTGCTCACCGGAAGTGTATCAAATTCATTCACTGCACTCTGGCAGCAGAATAAATCAGAAAAAATTGATGAGCCTAGGCAAAGGTATTGGTTATGACAAAAATCAAGGGGTTATCACAATTCTTTCTAGAATTGCACCAAACATTATAGACACATGTGAATAGGTGTCACTAGAGCTAAAGGGCAGATGCAGACCATGAGAGACCAATACATATGCTTAACATTCTCTTCATCAGGCAAGAGATCCAAGGCCAGTGAGAAACAGATGTTACAAGAGCACACACCCCAGAGTTCTTCCTTTTACCTGCTTATCAGAAGCAAAACAACCTGTATAAGGAAACAAAGCTTCTCCATCCAGCTTGGACCAGTGCCAGGACAAACTAAGCTGCAGATTTAAAATAGAACTGATTATTTTAATTACAGGAGGAATGCTCGCACATTAGCTTAAAACAGGAGCTCCCAAACATGACACAAATTACTTTCTGGTGACTACCAAACAACAGAGAAGTGAGAGGAACAGCCATTCAAGCACCAAGTGTCCCCAAACCACAAAGTACTCTCCTCTAGCTACACTCAGCCCAACAGTGCTGGCAAGAACTGCCTGTTGCCACCTCCACAAGAAAGGAGGACATCAGGCTGGAGGGACACTACCTGTGCCATCAGCACTGGCAGAAGGCACAAGCACCAGTGCCATCATCACCACCATTACAAGAACTCTTCCCAGGACCATTCTACCTATATGACCAAACGTGGAAACTAAAGTAATCATCTCCAAGGAGTGAGGAACTCTAAACATATGCTAAGACTGACCTTCTTGTTGCTTATGGACTTCACTAAGTGTTCAAGAACACTTGTATAAAGAGCCTCAAGCACACACATGGTATCCGTGATGCCTCAAGAACAAGCAAAGCTGACCAAAGTCTGGATGTTAAGGTTTTGGCTTGAAAATATTGCAGCAATGGGGAAAAGATAGGAAAATAAGAGGTTTTATGATAAGTCATTATTATTTATTGTAAGTCTTATTTGCCCACAGGGCAAATAAGCTGGAACTCCAAATATGAAGGATGCAGGGCAAATTAAAAATTTTAAGCACTGTAGAATTACTGGTTTGATGGGTCTGCCAAATGACAGCACACTCCCTGCAAAGAGTTCTGGCTACAGAAAGCCCTTAATCCCAATGAATAACTAACTGAGAATAATGTCAGCAAAACAGCTATCAGGATGAAATGCTGTTCAAGTTGACTGGAGGAACAACTGCCTAGAGCTGGAAAGCAATATGTTCAGCACAACCTCAAAGCAAAGAGCAGGAGCTGACACCACAGTTTAAAATCTGTCACCACCACCTTCTACCTTAAAAATTAGGCTTATGAAGGAGGAGGGCAGAAACAGCAAAGGAAAGCAGAAACTGTTCTCTTCAGAAACAGAGCAGCATAACTCTGGAATGAATTTGAGAGTTGAGTCCAAGACTCTTCCAGAGACATCTGGGAAATCAGTACCTGTCTGTACTCAGTGCTTCCCACTTTCCACTGAGCTGGAAAGGAATACTAAATCCTTGCACAGAACTGTTGAAGAAACAACTTCTCAGAAACAATGTATCAGAGAAGCTCTACTGAGCTCAGCTGAGCAGCTTACTCTGGTCAGGGTTGCTATCATATATTTCCAGTAGAAAGAGCTGCATCGTCCCAGCAACATGATCAGGCCTGAAGTCCTCACTCCAACCAGGACTTCCCAGAGAAAAAAAAGATTTTACAGTGGATTAGAAATGCCTGATCCATCTTATATTCTCTGAAGCACCTGTTACAGAATGCATTCTCTTGAAGCTCTTTATCCCGACTCTGTTCCTCCCCATCTCTTCCCTTCTCACAACTAAATTTCTTAAACTTTTTTTTTCTCTACAAGTTTAGAAAAAAAAAATCACCTTGAAGCCATATGCACCAGAATACAAAGATACAAGGAGGATGGATGACCAATTACACAAAATCTATTCAAGGGAGCTTGTGATAACCATTCTCCCACGTAAAGATATTTAAAGCACTTAGGGCATATAGGATGCAGACAGCTGGTAGCATCCGTGTGATAGATCAATCAAGCCAGTGCCTTTTGCCACCTATATACTGCTCTGCATCAACAGATGGATTACTGAGCAGTCATTTACTGACAACAAAATCCTCCAACCTTGCCCACACAAAGAGCAAGTAAATAGTCCAGAGTCCTCCAGTCAAAAGTCAGATTTGAAGTCACATGGGCTGTTGATGAACAAGACGCATCCTGCTTTATTAGCAAGAACAAAGTTGTAATTCTCCTACTTGTATTAGTCCAAATAACTTGTCACTGCACTGGGAGTGAAAGAGCTGTATCATTACCACACTCTAGAAATTCCTTAAGGTGCTCTTTCCCTCCAATAGCCTCATTAGACTTCTGGCAGGGAAAAATCAGAGCTCTGAGGAGCAGGCCAACACACACAGCTTTGACCTCAGTCGTTTGAAAGATACTTTCATAGCAATCCATAAATGCAACTGGTTGTGAAGGAACTACCAGACAGCAGCTCCTTTTGTCTCATGCTGTTGTCCTAAGGGAATCTGCTATGATACCCCTCCAGACAACAAGAGGCACGACTGTACACATTTGGAGTAACCTTTTCCCCTTGCCAGAAGCTTTCTACATTGTACAAGAGACATTTTTCTAAACTGCTTTTTGTTGAAAAAAATTAAAGCTTTTCCTCCACAGAGAGTACCAACAAGAGATTGTGACATGCACAGGCATCTCAGCTGTGTTGACTCTATCAGATCTCCTTCAGCAACTACTCACACCTTGCATGCCCTTGCAGTTCTAAGTCTAAAGCACTCTCCCTCCCCACCAAACACAGAAACAAGAACTTATGTTTTTCTCTCTCCATACTTTTTTTGTATATAAGATTCCCATCTCTTCCCTCTCAATCCTAAAAGAAAACTTCAGCTTGGCTGAGGTCGCATGCACTGGAAAAACATTCACTGCCCATAACTAATACTGACAGCTCTTTCTACACCAGCACGTTTTCCAACAGCACCAATTTCCTGGGTGTACTAGAGCCCAGTTCAAGCCATGGGAAACTGCCACTTTGTTGCTTCATACTGGATCTCCCCATCCTGTACAAAAGCTGCCACCCATTGCTACTTCTGGAACTCCTAGTCACATAGCCCTGTACCCCAAGCATACAGCAACGGGATACCCCCCTTTCCCTATACAGAGATTCCCCCTTACTTCCTTCTCTTGGGAGATACCAAAAGACAGAAAAAAGGCAGAAAACAAAAGCTTTCAACACAGTTTGAGATTGCACCACTTCCAAGAAGCCTGCTCTGGCTTTGATCTATTGATTTCAAGGCCCTTAATGTGGGAAGCTGAAATGCAAGTTTTCTCCACACAATTCTAAAATGAAAAAGAAAAGCCAGTATGACACTGGAGAATTAAGCACTGCACTGAAAAACTAATAAATATTGTCAGGGGTGGAAAAACCACAAATAATCAGATCTGCCTATAACCAGAATATGCACTTAAAAGTATTGGTTGAAATCCAAAAAAAAAAAAAAAAAAAAAAAAAAAAAAGAGGAAAGAATTAAAGCTATTATTCAGCAGTGCTACGTTAGAGACACTAGCAAACTACAATGAATGGAAATTAATGGATAAAATCCCACAAGCACTGGTAGACAAGTTTTCTATTAAATCTTACTGGAATGTCACCTCAGAGCTAGCCCTGTGAATTTTCATTAATATATCCCATAGCTATCTACAACAGCTTTGCTTACTTTCTCCCCTGAAGCTACTAACAAGAAGCAAAATGAGGGAAAGGAATGAAGTAGCAAAGGATTTGAGATACATTTTTAAATGAAAACACAGATCTTTCTGTTTAGGATACTCCAAGAAGCCTCTTCCACCAACTGCAGTGCATCCTTCATACATGAGACTGGAATAAATCCAGTTTGATGTGTGTCTTTGAAGACTACCCATACCAAGTAAACATCTGCAAATCTAACCGAGGACTGCTTCCCCGAGAAAATAATCATCAAAAGATAAGCGAGGGAGGTAAAATTACTTTGCTGCTTCACCAGCTTTATTTTTAACACCCTGTTCCCTTTATGCTCATTCTCCTCACAGGGAGTATCTAACCCCTCAGCTGTGTTGTGCCAGTCTAAGAGGCTCTGGATACCAGGAACTGCAACGCAACAGCTGCCCGTGCTGGAACCACCATGCAACAGCCAACACCTCTACCTTCAGAAGTGGCCACATGCCTGGGTCATCCTGAGAGAACAGCATAACACTGCCTGCAGCCCACACCTCCAGTGGGCACAAGTACCTACCTTGACAGAACCAGCACTCTTGGCAGAGCAGTGACACTGGCAGAGCAGCACTGATCCAAGGGAAGGAGAAAATAAGGCCCCCACAAGACTGAAGACTGCATGTTCATAATTAAAATGTTTAGAGGGTGCTTTTGCTTCTCTGCAGAAGAGGCAAGCTGTTTCTAATAAAGGATTATTTGAGTCGCTTGAACTTTGTTGATTTATGAGTTTTTTTCATGTTATTCCAAAACCGAAGGCTCCTTTGTCAAAATAAAAATTGGTTTTGGGAGGGGTAGGATGTTAGGCTAAGCTCTGATACAATTTCTTTCAACTCAGGCGAGAGTCACCTTTATGACTGTGATTCTGACACCTTCTTTTTCTTGCCAGCATAATTTCTTCTGTGAAAACAGTTTATTTTCTTGCCTATCTTTAATTGATCCAAACACTGGCAGAAGACAGACACCGCACATGCATGATCCCAAATCAGGACTTTCTTTTTCCAAACCACAACTTTAAAAAACAACTCATCAGAATCAAGAAAATGATAAAAAGAAAACACACCTCTGTAGCTGCTGTCTTCCCCCCCACCCCACCCCATTTAGATTGCATATTTACAGCTATGCTTCTGGACTGAAAGAAAATTTCCAGAGTTGTTTTTATTGCAACAATATATGTGAGTTAGCCCACTGAAATGAATCACAACAGTCACAGAAACAAAGCCAAGCGATTCAACACCAAACGCCTTTGCACAATGGGCAACCCTACCCACCCCACACCAGTCTGACAGAGATGAGGTGGTCACTTCTGTCTCTCTTCATTCCACCCTTCCCTTCCCCAAACCCAGTCAGAAAATGCCCACCACCAAACAGCAGACTCTAGCTAACACACCATGGCTCCTTTTTTAAATGGGGGGGGGGGGGGGGCAAAACA
>JAVJGJ010000001.1:54879668-54905375 GCA_035590215.1 Microhierax caerulescens | reverse complement strand
ACGGGCGAAGCCGCTTTGCCTTCAGCCCATGCAAATGCCCGCGCCGCCGCCCCCCCGCCGCCAGCACCGCATCGCAGGCGGCGCCGCCACCGGGGGGCGGGGGCCGCGGGGCGACGCGATGGCAAGGCACCCCGGCTTGGGGGGTGGGCAGCCGATCCCCCACCCCACCCCGCAGCTGCTGGAGGGTACCGAGCCGCCCCTACACGCGGCGAGCTACTGGTCGCTGCTGTTGTATTAAACACTTGATTAATGAATGTTGCTGCTGCATGAAGCACCTGAGAGCTTCCGCCCCCCCCCCCCCCCCCCCGCGGCGGGACGAGGCTGTGCCCCCTGGCCCAGACCCTCACCCACCCACCCGGGGGCCGGGTGCTGCCGCGGGAGCGGAGCGCCGGCAGGTGCCTCTGGCGGCTCAGCACAAACCCTCGTCCCGCTGAGGGGTGAGGGTGGCCTTGCGAAAACGTGAGGGTGCCAGCACGGCACCTGGCAGCGGGTCGGTCCCTCAGGAGTGAAGCATCAAGGTGTGCTTCACAGGCTCCGCGCGGGGATGCGCGTCCCTTTTTCCTCCTCATGCAGAGGAAGAAAACAAACTCCATCCTGAAGAGACTTGCGCGCCTAACTTGCGTCATGTGAGTAGCCCGAGCTCAAACAGATGTACTTTAGCCTAAGGTTAAGCATAGAAGTTTCTAGAAACTGTGGGGAGGGGGATTTCCCAAGGCCTTTTTAAAGCCAAATCCTAAACATCTCTGCTAACAAGTGTTTGAAAGATGAGCCCAAGCCACTTGTTTATACTTACGCAAGCACGGAAAGCTATCTGTGTGCTGGAAACGCAGGTAAGTGAACAGTAACCCCTACTACCAAGGTTCTTTTTGGGAGGGGTCAGAACTGGCCACGTTTCCAGCTTGTGGTAGTTGTCAACGCATTGTAACAAGAAGCCACCCATAGGAACCACTTTTCACCATTCTCTTATTTTAGGCTTGACTTCATCTCAATTCAAAACCGGGATTTCGAATCTTATTTATTATTCTAAATTAGCCAAAGAAAAAATGCTAACTCTCCAACTATAAATGTATCACAAAAATGCATATATTTAACTCTTATTTCCATTCTAGGATTTTGTTTCTATTGTTCTTTACCTTTTATTTTGGTCTTTGTTTATTTTTTCAAATTTGCTGGAGTAACAAAGGGCCTAAAAAGAGGAGATAAGCTTTACAGGGTTTTTTCTGAGAACTGCAACTAGACAAACACTAGATGAATGGTAATCTAATCTCAAACATCTGAAGAGAAATAATAAGTGTATTTTGAAATACTTATGCTAACAAACTATTTTCTGATTCTTGTAATATTTAAATAAATCCGATGGATATCAGGCATCAATTAGATTTATTTCCCTGGGGCAGTGGAAGACTAACAATTTAAAATAATTATCCTACTTTTTTTTATTGCTGTGCAATATCAAATGTATGATTCTGCTGTCTGGTGATCTCAACACCACCTCTCAGAGAACTAGAAGAGCTGAAATGGGCTGGGGTAAGCATCCTATGACACAGAGCATCTGTTTGAGACAAGAGACCACCACCACATACCTTGTCTTGAAAGGTGGACATTCATTTCTCACTTATACAGCCAGTTTTCATGGATCGCTAAGCAAATGTGCTCTTACATGCACTTTTACACACATTCCTATTCACACACGTTTGAGGACACAAAACTTTTAAAATTTATTAAACCCACACAGAGATGTGGATATAGAGCTAGTGCAGCATTAAAGAACCCTGTTGTTTATTTAGGAGTGTAAAAAACACCCTGAATGGCAGCAGGAATCAGGCCACTTCTTTTCTAATCCTAATCCTGAACCTGCTTCCCATTCAGTCAAGTAAGAGGCAGCATCCCTACCTTCCTGTTCCCATGGAAACACACTTCTAGCATCAGCCCTGCTTGCCCTTTTTCTTTAAGCCACCATCTGCCTGGGGAGTTGGAGGCTTGCTCTAAGCCCCTGGAATACCAGTCATAGGTTTCTCAATGGTTTTCATTTCCCCATTACAGCCACCCTGGCAACTGATATAGGAGGCAAAATACGAAAACAAGCACCTTAGAAACTGCAGCAAGGTTTTCCTGAGATGAATGTGCTGCTCCTGACCAGAAATGTTACCAGAAACATAATAATGGAATTTGTAACAGCAACAAAATAGGAGAATGTTTCTGGTAGCTCTTTGCTTCAGTTTAGCTTCTCTGGTTTTCTTTCCATTAAAACTCAACCTAGCATCTCATCAGTCCTTATTGCTGCAAACTTGCATCTGTACGTATTAGATAGGGGAAAACCTACGGAGATCCAGGTATCGATGTCAAGCCACGGATCTTTGTCCAGGCACAGTCGCCCTTCCCAAAAGCAGACTGTGCCTATGCACAAGTAAAGTAACTGTGGGAAAACGTGTAGTATGGTGGTTATAGGAGAAGGTGGAAGCAGAGAAAGAGGGTCTTCTCTGGTTATTGGGGATCACTCTTGCTGTTATGCACAAAAGGAAAAATAGAGGCTTTTAGGAACATAAAGGTTCAAGAGAGTGAGGGTTCAGCTTGTATTAACCTGTTTGGTCTTCTACCCAAATCAGTTTTCCCCACTGGAAAGAAGAACTGTCCTGTTCCTTTTTTGTCTTCAACATCACATCTAAAATCTTTAAGCCTCTTGAATAGCAGGCGCAGGGGGTTAACAAGGCCTGGCTGGTGCCACAGCAGGCCTGGTCTTATCCCAGGGCAGCAATGAACAGCTTGCATCGAGGAAGCTGTGTCCTGGAGAGCTTCTGCCGCTATAATGTGTCTCCCTGAAGGAACAGGTCTGGTGTTTCAGACCAAGTTCTGAGGAAAACCTGCTCCTAGGTGCCATCTTTGTGCTCTTGCTCCTTTTTCTGATTGTATTAGCCTGACAGTAAACCTTTTTCTTCAAAGCAGATCTGGCACGATGTGCCTCTGGTAACAGGGATACCCTCTTTGGAAAAAATCACTTGTACCAAAAAAACGTTGCACAAAGAGCAAGTGGGTGGAACATCCGAGGATCCGCTATTTCTATTCTATTTTACCTGGCTTATTAATCTTTTCTTTGTGAGCTTTTATAAATGCGCCTTAAACCAGCAAGGCCCCTGGGCTGGTTAAGAAGGGAAGTCACCCTGCTAGCACCAGGGCTTTTCTGCCTTCTTATCTCCTCCACAATCTGTCAGTCCTGGCTGATATTCTCTGAGCAGAGCTTGTTTTTCTCCCAGACCATAATCGTCATAGTTGGGGATGTTGCACAGTCCTGGGCCAAATTTTGGAGAAATCTGAGCTGAGCCGTAAGTGTACTTCTCTGCCTAAGTATCTTCTCTGTTGTTTGCTCAAGGACTTCTATACATTTCATTGGTTTGCTTGTCCTTTTCATCCTTTTAACAAACCACCGAATGTCACACAGAGAACTTGAGGCCATATGGTATTAGTTGTAAAAATTCTGCTTGGAATTCCTTCATTCTCTAGAGTGTAAAACAGGGGTAGGCACATCCAGCACAGCTCTGTACAACTGGCAGATTATTTCAGAGCTGCCCAGAGACACAGCCTCTGAGCTGACACAGGGCTCACACCGTTGCAAAGAGCAACACGGCTGCCTGGCGATGGTGTGGGAGTTGGACAGCTCTGGCATGAAGCATCGTTGGTATTAATACCTCTCAACAGGTATTAATCCTGCTGGAGAGTATTTGGAGATTTTTTTACTGACTGCCAAAGGCATGTTGTGCGCTTTCACAGCTTGTCATGTGTGAAAGGGTCAACTGAGAGGTGAGCTGAGTGAACAGGTGAGAAGAGCCCTTACAGCAGCATCTATCAAGGCAGAGGAAGAGGTCTTTACCAGAAGTTTAGCATTTTCTTCCTTGATAAAACTAGATTCAAAGATAGTTTAACTTTCCATGACATGCAGGCTGGTAAAGATATCCACTCAGAAGAAAGAGAAAGAAAAACCCTGATTTTGAAAAAAACTCAAAGGAAGACTGTTCCCATTCTTTTTAATTCTGTAATTTATTTTTTAAAAACTTACAAACTAAAAGAAAGTAACACCAGAGCTTTATTTTTAGTTCTCATGAAAAATCAATGAATCTGTGATCATGAGAGCTGTTGATTTTTTTCTATCACTCAAACAAATGTTGTGACTTCACATTTTAATCAGGGTGTCTGCTGTGGTGCATTTGCAGTGTTCAGCTTTTGGCTGACAGCACCTGTTTGTTTATCCCAGCCATGCTGTCTTCTATCATACTCACTTTGTCTCTCAGCAACATATTGTCAGGCTTGGCATCGATGTTCTGTGTTGTTCTGGGAATTACAGGAGTGGATGGATTATCTGAATTTGCTCTTTCCCTAGAGAAAAGCAGTCTTATCCCTTCTCACTCTGTCCTAGGAGAGTTTGAAGCCCTTTTGTAAAGTAGTTTTTCTCTGTTTTGGAATTTTGTACTGATTTTTTAAAATTAGTACATCCAATTGTCACCTGGCAGGTGAGCACCCTATGATGTTTTCTTATTCCCGTCTTTGCAATGAATTAAATTTTTAGATTTTAAAAGCTGTTGACTATCCAGGATCTGATACACTACTACATGTATTGCTATTTAACAAGCTATAAGCCTAATGAATCGAAGTGCAGGTGACTCGAAATGAGAGATCATGTGCATAAAAGCCTGTAAATATTCAACATAATTTACAAGGCGTATAAGTTTGGGGGTCTTCACTGTCCTCTCTGTTCCCTGGATAACAAATCCTTGATCAGTATCTCTGTGTTTTGAGTGCTGCAATGCTTTTAGGTGTGGGGGTTTCCCTGCCTGGCCCTCCTTCCTGGCTTTGACACTAGGTTCTGCCTCTCCTGGTTGCTTCCAGATCCCAGGCTGATAGCTTTGCTGATTGCACGGAGCCTGGCTCAGCTACTCCTTTCATCCGCAGCGCTGGTCAATTCTCCCACTCGCCCAAACAACCGCTTCCTTCCTTCTTTATATTGTTCTCATCAAGACCTGCCTTTCCTCTGGTATAGGAAATTCCTATATCCACTCTCCGCTTAAATGAGCATCCTTGTTTCCCTCACCAGCCTGCTTTACTTTGTCCCAGCCTGCCATAGTCTCCTGTCTTTAAACTCAGTTCTCTGTCTCTTTGGTCTCAGGTTCTTCTCCCTTCCTCTTGTTTGTACATAGTGGTGGAGGGAGAACGCAACAAATACAGACCATGAAAACCACTGGGGAAAAGAAGCAGAAAGAAAGCCAGTGAAAGGAGAAATATCACAAGTAAGTGATACCAAGTTACACAAGGTTAAAAAGACATGAATTGGGTTGACTGAAAAGCAATTACATAAAAAAGAAGTGTAGGAGTGGTGAAAAGGAAGTGAAGCAACCCAAAATGAAGAGGTACCAAGGTAAAGGAAAGAATAAACCTGAGCACAAAACCAGTGAACTTGTCAGGTGAGGGACCATCTTTTCGTTCTGTGTTTGTAGCTACCAAGAGCAGCAAGGTCCATGTGTGTTCTTTCTGGGGTGTCCCATAAAATACATACCATATTACCAAAGGAAAATGACCATATGTACAAACCAGCAACTGAAAGAGGACTTTGAAGGAAACTGTGGCTCTCCCACCCTGCTCTCTGCTTCCAGGGCTACATAGTTCTGCTCTCTTGACAGGTCAAGTTGGAAAAAGGATGTGGCAGGACAATGGGCCTTTCACCAGCTGTTATCAAGGATCTTTTTAGCCCATTAAAACAAAAGCGCATTGGTGGGGAACCGGTATCTCACAGGTTTGTGTACCTGCCAATGGGATGCCCAGTTTCTTTAAAGCAAAAACAACAAACAGTGTTCGTTCTCTGCAGAGCTGGAATCAGCACAGAAGGAAAAAACAGTATTTCCCTTCCAGTTTTCTTCTGAGTCTGACTGCTTTTCAGCTACTTCCTTATAATCTACTACGTTAAAGACTGGAAATTGAAGTGGGGTGTTCTTCCAAATGCAGTCTGATCTGGAGCAGGAATCTCCGCTTCCAGTAGTTATCTGCTATAATCTTCCATCTGATTTTGCACTCTGTTCATTTATATGCAGCATATTCCCCTGCTGCCACCCACCTAGTGTACATCTTACCCCATTTCACCATCCTGAGTAAATTTTCAAGGACACGAAGTTACTCAAATTTTTCTCAGTGAGGAGCACAGCAGAGGGGTTTTAGTACCTTCAGGGAGATGTTCAACACCTCTTCCACAGTGCCACCACCTAGGAAGGGGCTCTTTTAAGTCAGCTAGTGTGCTCAGAGAGCCCATGCCAGCTGCAAGTTCAGTAGGGGCAGCTGACTCTATCTAGGCTCACTACATGAGAAGGTGAGTAGGCAGAGTGGGTTATTCAGCAGCGTGCAAGCCTTTGCAGCAAGCCATAGCTTCAAACGAGTGCTGCAGAGCTGTGGTATTTGTGGGAGGAGAGGGGCTGACATGTATGAGACAGCATGCGGTGAAGGAAGTTAGAAACTTTTCCCAGACTGGTGTCAAATGAGACATAAATCAAAAAATATGTGTGAAAAAAAGGTGATTTGGAAACCAAGTTCTAACTTCCAAAGTAAATTCCTGGATTCTAATATTAATTTTCTTGGTATATAAAAAAACTTTGTGTAGTGATGGCATAACCATATAGTTCACCAAACCACGTTGCTTTTATCCAACATGCAAAAGAAATAGCAAAAAAACCTTTCACTGATGTTAGAGCAGCTATTTGCTATGTAGCTGCCTGTGAAAGTTTGAGAAATCTGGGAAAAGCCACATCACGGTCAGCCTTTAATTTTAGCAGTGACTTGCATCATCCAGAAAGAACTGGTGAACACTGTCTTCCCTCCTCTTTTCTTAGCAACTATCCCCGTGGAGCAGATCAAAAGGGAAATCCTGTATCGGGAATTAACACTGGGCTTTATCCAAATTTGTTTGGGGTATTAGCTGGTTCACGGTGAATTGGAGTATTCATTTACTCAAGATAAGGAAATAGGCAGCTAATAGTGGAAAACGGAAAGGAAAAAGAGAAGCAGGGGCAGAAAACAAGAATAGAAAAAAGGAAAAAGACTGACTTCATGCAGTAGGACAACAATATATATTATTTAGTAACATTATAATTCAGTTCCCTCACACAGGAATATTAGGGTGTTTTTCTTCTCCTATGTGTTGAATTTCTAAAGGAGAATATTTAGCAGAGGATTGTGGTCAACTGGAAGCAAGAGAAAGCGGTGTAGTGCGAGGTACAGGTGAGTTTATTCCCTGAAGGCAGGCTCTCCTGTGCAGTGATCTCCTGCGACCTGACGATCCTTGCAGAACAAAACACTCATCAAAGCCTGTGGAGCTGCCTCAGTGCGACAGGTACCATTTCTGGGACAGGCGGTATCTGTCACAGACAGGGATGGTCACCTAAGAGCCAGTGTGTCAAAATCAACCATCAAACTCAAAATGGAGGCTATAATGCTTTCTTTGTTTTGTTCTACCCACCATTTCAAAGGATGGAATAGTATTTGCAACCCCGTCTATGTTACTAGGAGGACCTGTGGACATCTTCCCAGACAGCAGCCTTCCTTACAATTCCCTAAACTGCAAGTACCAACAAGTTGGTATGTTTTAGCAATACTATTTCACCACTTAGACGCATTTACCAGCTGAAAACTCATTCACTGGAGCTACTGATGGCAGAAAATGTAAATCTGCGTGATCTTAGGTATTAAATCTTAGGTATTAAAGAAACAGCCAGTACTATGAATATTTGTTGGACCTTCCTATAACCTTTCAGTGCTCCTAGAGAGTTACTTCCTCTGCTGTCTTCTGCACCTCTTGGGGATCAAACTTCACTTCACTGAAACCCCTGGGAACTTCTCTGAGGGAGAAGGCCTTGTCCTGCATGAGTGTAGGTCCAGCAGGGCCTTCCACACCTCTCAGATCTGGAAGGCTTCATGTAAGCTTTTCATGCTGCTCTTTCAAACCCAGATGTAAGTTCATTCTGCTCCCAGCTGGTCAGACGTTAGCCATCTCCAAACCAGTAATGCCACGACTCTACCACTGATCCTGGCTTAACAGGCTGGGCTCATTTGCTCAAGCCCCAGTACTGTGGAGCACATTTTGGAGCAGGGTTGGCTCTCCTCCAGCCTGCTTTAGATCTGGATGTGGTGACGTAGGTCTGTCTGTTGGACTGTCGTCCATGTTGACAAACTTTCAGGGAAGAGAAGGATATTACACTTTGTTGAATCACTGTCTGAACTACTAGATGATTTATTATATGAGCACTGCCCACCCATACGAAAGTGGAGCTAATAAGATTGCCAAGAATCACTGCTATAGAGTGTACAGCCAAAAAAGTTAGTGAGTGCAGCCCTTAAAATAGCAGAATCAGGGGAAAAGTCCCTTTAAAGTTATTTTCATAGCTTTCTTTTATTATTGCATTTTTAATTATGTCTTTCTGTCTGGCCAGCAAAAGCACCTGGAGTTTTTCCCAGTTTAGAGGCCCAAGTGCTTCACTGTGGGCTCCCAGAAGAAGCCCAAAGGTCAAGAAAACCTCAACTGATCAATCAAGAGAATGGAAAATACTTTCTGGGACTTGATAATCCATGTAACTGGAATTATTGCCAATACCTGTTGACTCTTATTCTCTGGCACTTTTTGGTTGCTGATGGAACTGCCTATCGCAAGAGCTCCTGATCTAGCCAGAGGAAAGTACAAGCAATCCATAGGCTGCAGAACTGTCATACATGTAGCTGAACCAAGCCAGCATTTTGGAGTATGTCTACGTCTTTTCATTAATCGTTGCTTTTCAAAAGGTCCACATTTACTGAGTGATTTTTCTTCTTGAAATATAGTATTCATTGAATGTGTCCTCACTGTATTGATGACCCATGCTCAGGAAACTGGATAGGGATTTTCGTAAGATGCTAAAGGAGTTAGATGCACAAATCTCATCAAAATTAATGGGATCAACCACATAAGTCCCATTCGTGCCTTAAAAAATTCCAGTCCTAATACACTGGTGACACCATGTTTACTTAGCATGCTAGTAGGTCAGCAGAAGATCAAAATGATGGTGTGTCTGTAAGAGATTGGAGTGAAAATTTTTTTTTTCATTAAGAAAACCTTTTAGGAGTCATAGCCCTATGTTCAGGTCAGACAGCACAGGGGAAGCCAGAGTAATTCATCATTTGGCAAATTGAGTTCAGCATCAAGCTTTTCTAAGGGACAAGGGGCTTCCAGTTGGCTTTAGAAAGTTTGCAGAATTATGTTTCTCTGAAAATTAGTATTTTAATCAGTTTTCAGTGCTCACTGAATATGCTAAATTTGTGTCTGTGCACTACTTCCAGATGTTTCAATCAAGCTTCATTGCAAATCCTTCTCTTTATAGACCACTTTGCAGGAGGAACGTAGCAAAGACTGTTGTGCAGGAAGGGATGATGAATCTCTGGAGCACCTTGTGAGACTGGTCAGCATCTTACATGCCTCAGTGAGACTGACAAATGACGGGCCCATCAGGAATAGACTCTGAAACCTTGATGGCAAACAAGACCTGTGGGATCTTCCTCCCAGTGAGTGAGGGAAGTCATGCATGTGGTTCTGCAGAGTGGAAGATTTTCCAGCGGTGCAGGATGACTGGGCTGTATCAGCTGTGGGAGTTCTCACCATGTGAACCTCTCTCCTTTGTACTTTGAGGTAGCTGAAGTCAATACAATACTCAAGTACTCATGATCTAAACCTAGATGAGGGGGGCACTTCAGCAAGGAAAATGCGGGCTAATGTGTGGAGAGCATGACATTTAGAGAAACAATGTTCTTCAAGGCACATGCTATAGCATTCTGTGAGTATGTCCCAGCATCACCAGGTTGCTACGGTCTTCCCTTCCACTTCCTATAGCAGTTAATTTCATCAGCTGCTGAAGCACTGTGGAAGAGTTGAGTACAGAGCACTGAAAGCAGCAGAAGGCGCTCACAGCATAGGAGAACCCAGCTGGAAATTGTCATGGTGTGCATACGCACATGCTGGAGGTGCTGTGCTGTGAAGCCATGTAAGAACTGCACACATGCTCCATTAAACCTGCCAGTTCTTAGCGGTGCTTTATTGCAAAGATTGTATGGCTCTTGTTTTCTGAGGGCTTGGAAGTGCTGAGGCCTCCAGGAGAAATGCAGGGGGAAAGAATAAGATGTCAAGAAACTCTTCAGCCTGGCTGGTGAGACGGAGCTGTGAGGGAGGGAGTGTGCTTTTCAGTGGGTAGGATTTGGACCTTTGTTGGTTTTTTACTAATTCTGCTGCATCCCCTTGTGAACTTGGCAAGAGCACATAGACTTTCTGAATACATTTGTATTTTTCAATGCTTAAGACTGTGAAATCCAGAGAGGAGAGGGAGGTGAGGTTTCTGCAGCCCATCCCAGAGAGGAGGCTATGTGGAGGGGAGAGCACATCTTAATAACTTCCAGTATCCACTTCTTATCTCCCTCTTAAACTTCTGGTCCTTGACACCTGAGTTGAAATGACTTTATTGGGACATTCTGCATTTGAAACCTTGTGATAATATGAAAGCCGTCCTGCGGCTGGTTTCTTCTTACAGAAACACTGTTCAGAAGTACAGAGCGAGATGTTTACATCAACAGATATCCTTAGTTTATAACATGGTGAGTGATTGTGAAACTTAGGACTGACTTTCCAAACCCCTTTAAGTTCTCAAGTGATCATAACACAATTAACACATGCTTTACAGAAAACATGCACAAAAATAAGGAAATGAATGCTTAAACACATAACAAATCTTTCACTCTTCACAGAATAAATACGCTGTGCTTATCAGGTATAAACCGTGTCCTATTTCTTCATAATCGTAATCATAAGTCTGGCTCAGTTATTGTATACATTCTACTATCTGTGTATTTACTTTTGAAGAATACTGCTGTACATTTCTAAAAGATAAAGGGATTAAATTTTTTTCATAGATATTTACTAGTTCTGGGTGATAATAGCAGGAGTACTGTTGGAAAGAAAGGTATACAATGATAATTTATCTTAAAATTATATATGCAACTTGAAGTTAAACCTAGGATTGGAAACAGAATATTGATATTGCTTTTAAAACTTTGTAGTATACATATATATTGAGGGTATTGAAGACATGACATAACAGTTGGGGGAGCATGATGGAAGCAGTTGTGTTACACAGAAATACACCTTTTGTTACGGTTTAAAACAGAATGGTGTGTTTTTCTTGGTGTGTCAGATGTGTAGGATCTAGGGCATGTGTAACTGCTTGTTACTCTGCTTTCAGGGATACGGTGGTTGTTGGTGCTGTGGTAGCTCTCTAGCTGTAATGCTTCAAAAGCCCACGTTGCTGTAATGTGAACTCTGTATGCCCTGAGGAGAAGCCAGGCCTTGGGCTGTGTGGATCTCACAAAGGATTTGACTTTGTGCATCAAGGTAATTTGTTGATACTCCTGTAAATTTGATGAACTAACAAGTCTTTTCATGGAGGGTATTTTCATTCAATGATACTTTTAGAAATGTTTTTTGGTTACAAACAGAGTTAGGTGAACTGGTGTATTGGCCTTGGTGTTACTGAAAATGATGTTTGCTAAACTATGAGGAGCACTAAGGATGCTGACAGTACCTTTTATACATGGCAGTGTGGAGACAGTAGAGTCCTTATTGTGAAGAAGTCATGTGCAAAGAGAAAGATAATGGAGGAAAACATGTATGATTTGTTATGTATAAGCAGTTGGTTTTAGTTAGCTCCTGCTCGTAATGATAATCATTTTCACATTAATTGCTTCAAATGTCTTACAATGCATTTGGATTTACGTTCACTCTGGAAAAAAGTCAGAAGTTATGTTTCAACCCGGACCATCTGGTCTGCTGGGAATGGTTCAAATTTATATGGGTGCAAAAGCAGTTGAAGAAATTCACCAAAGAAAAACCTGTCAAGGGGTATTAAACGTAAAGATACCACATCTGCCTGTATGGCATCCCTCCAACTCCTTGTAAACTGGTACAGCATGTAAGGGCACAACCATGTGTTTATTCTCCTCTTACATTCTACCCCAAGGCCATGCTATTGGCCATTCACAGGGCTGGATACTGAACTAGGGTGCTATTTCATCAGATCCTGTATAATGCTATAATGCTTGTGAGACCAGAAGTGACACTTGTGATTTGAGGTGCATCTAGATGTTACTGATGGTTTTGAGGTTTTTTTACCTTCAACCTACTTTTTTTGAGATGGCATAATGCTGATAGCATCAGAAAAATTATGGGCAGGGAAGCAAAGCATTTGGTGAGTTACAGTGCCATCTATGGAAGGAACACAGCACCAGCCTGCAAACTGAGGTTTCATTGCCTTCAAAAACGTTATTTTGTATGTTCAGCAACCAGGTCACTGTTTTAACCGTCAGCTGGAACTAATCGTTAAATACAACAGAAAACTCTGAACACTGCACTGAATCTTTAGGCACTACTGAAATCCTCAGAAAACTTGCACAGCTTTCCCCCTGGCTCCTTCAGACCATATCTTTTTGCCAGTGTTGTCCCAGTGGTGCATCTGTTTTTTTCTAGTGGGCTTCCATCTCCTGGTAGCACAGAGCTGCTTGGTGGTCTCAGTTAAGGGCTAGGGGACTCTTAAACTTGGCCTTCCCCTGGTCAAGGGGGTACACTAGTAAAGGTACTTAGATGAGGCTTTGCACAAGGCAGAATTGAGTAAAATCGTACAGTTCTTGGTGTGCACATCCAGTTATCACCCGGGGCAAAGGCTCTGACTCGGAGGTCATCTGGTGCTTCTGTATTTTAGGAGCTGGTGACCACCAGCAGACTGTTACAGTGTACCGTGAGTTGTACAGCTCTCTGAAATACGGTTTGCATAAAGAAACTGGATATACATTAAGCCAAGGAGAGATGTTGAGATGTTGACTTCATGATGAGGAGTTAGAAACTGGTGTGGAAGAGTCAGATTCACGTCCCTATCCCAGTGACCATTTCATTGCTTATGAAGTGGAGAACCACTGCAGGTAGGGAAAAGAGAACCATTCACCATGAGGTGACAAATAGCCTAGTAGTTAAACTTAGTTAAATGTAGGAGGCTTCAGCTGGTTTGGCGGCGGAGCAGGAGCAAACACCTAGCCAGAGAAGGGAGGTAACCCAGGGCTGTCTGTCATGTCTCTTCTTTTTCTGTCATTCAAAAGGGCACCTAACATTAGGAAAGCGTTCACAGTAAGAGTATTAAGCAGGGATAAATATCTCCCTCTTGCCATCACAACTTGTTTAACTCCTTTTGGAGTAAACCTGTGCCTAGGCTCAGTATTTCCCACCAGCTAGTTTAAGCAATGCTCCACTCAGCTTGCTGGTTTCTGTGCTCCCCAGATGCAAGTCCCTCGTTTCTCCCATTGGTTTTGTAGGGGATTATGCTGCCTAACCAAAGGCTGAGGTTCCCCTGAGTGACACAGGCTTTGCCCCATGCAGTTTGCTTGAGAAAGCTGGTGGCAAGAAGGGCATTTACCTTCAAGGTTCCCGTGCTGCAGCCTGACCGCCCAGCCCTCCTGCTTTTTTCTACCAGTTGGCCACAACACTGTGCCTTATCACTAAGTATCCTCATTGCTTTGGGCAATAATGGCTTTGGTTTGGAAACTCTCTCTGCCTCTTATAAGTCTGTAGATTTTGGTTAGGTGAGTAAAAAAAGACCCAAGATCTAATGAGGTACCATGTACCATCACTGGGCATTTTGCCCCCAGCTTCAGCTGGCTTAGGAGTTGGCTTTATGGCTTTGAAGAAACTGGGTGAACTGTTCTTAAGCTAAATGACAGGAATGGTTAACTCCAGTTACTTTTATACTGTCTTCTTGCCCAAACTTGCTTCATTCAGACCCTGACTCAGGAAGAGCCAAGATCGAAAAAAACAGCATCGCTGTGTGGCTGAATCTCTTGTGCCTACCTACAGCAGTGTGCTTTCATTTTCAACACTGGCAAAAACCTACCTGAAAAACAACTCTGTGAATATGAAAACAAAAGAAATGAGACAAAAGTACACAGACATTGAAAAAAACCCCAACCAAACAGCTTAAAGTCTTCCACTACTGAAAAATACTTTTTACATTTATCTGGTATTCATAGAAAATGCTGTGTTATCTTTCCAAAAGCCTTAGACATTGGTCTGGGGAAAATATTTTGAATGAGCAGGGAGAATTAGAAATTATCTTCCATCAGGACTAATCCTTATGATTTTAGATCCAGAGAGGTAACAAAATTGTTAAATCACAGAAGTCTGACTAGCTGAGAGTCTAGATGCTGCCATTCAATAGTTTTTCCAACACTGACACCTTCCTTTGCCTGTCATCTAAGTGAATACTTCTTTTTTCTAAATGCCCACCATCCTGTAGAAAGTAGCACAGAGTAAGAGGATACCCCACAAGAATAAGGGCATGACAGTAAGAGTCATTGGCTCTTGTTGAGGTGGGCACTCCATGGCGTCTCTTGGGCAGAGGTATTTTTTGCACAACTGAGGGAAGCTGTCGCCCTTCAAGATAGGGTGGGAACAGAGAGGATATCTTAGGACAAAGACCATTCTGGAAAACAATCCCCACATCATTGCATGCCATTTAAAGTTAAAGTCCAGCATAGCTCATGCTGTGAGTGAATGCAGACCTGGGTTGCTCCCGTCCATCTGTCGTGCCTCATCCTGAAGGCTTCCCAGACGAGTACACTTGGAGATGTACTAAAACCAGCACATCTGAGCCACAAGCTGTAACTGAAACTCATTACCAATTCAAGTACAAAATCTGTATGTTAGAATACAGTACATTTCCATGAGAAAAGACCATTCCAGACCATGAACGTTTTTCAGATTAGCTGTAATTTTAAGTGAACCATGAAATGAGAGGCCTGTCCTTCTGTACTGTGGGCAGCAGCTGTATACCTGAGTATCATGAGCATGCACTGGCTGTAGTTTGGGAAGACCTTTCCAGTAGTCTGTTCTGATAATTTCTGGTGTGCTTTCCTTTTCAATGCAGAAAAGTCAGCTATAATTCCCTACAATAAATTACATGAGTTTCAGAGCACTTTCCTACATTATGGGTGAGTTCGTTCTTTTCACAGCTTACAAAGTGCATGCATGTTAGTATTTGCAGGGGTTTCCTCCAGATAGTTATCTTATATACGCTGGACAGATTTTTAAGAGTACCACTGTGTACCCTTTTGTTTTGTTATGGATTTCACTGTTCATGCTTTATTTGCAAATAAAATATGCACAAGCATTTATTTTGCCACGGATAAGAATGAATATACATCAATAAGCAAGCAGGCGTTGAAAGCCCTTTTTAGTTCCCGCATCTCTGTATCCCTCCCAAAACAGAAGTCATTCTGAAAGCTTCACTGAAAGCTTGCTTTGAAAATGAGTATTTTTGCAGACTGCTGACTGTGGTACTACATTTACTAAAGAGATGCAGTCACACAATGGTTTGCTTCTGTATTATCTAGGTCATGGGCCAGAATTCTCCTGGGTGCAAACGTTTTCAATTAAGCTGAATTTGTCGGTGCACAGTAGAACTATTTTCCTTTTTAAAGCTGGTCCTAAATGGGAATGCTGAGTGTCATGCCTGATTTAGCTGTTTTTGGTTCCATGTAGAGTCAAGGGGTTAAGTCCTCTCTCTTAAGGGCAGCCACTCACTCTGCCACAGCCACGCATTAACCTGGTGTTGAAGTTCCCTGATTTGTGCTCCCCACACCATACATTAACTGCTGTTGATTTTATTTAGTGACTTCGGCAGCATTGTAGGGAGATACTCTGAGGGGTTGCTTGCAATCATCCATAAAGCACAGTAGTTCAACCAAATATAGACAAGGCCAATCTCTCTGCACAAAGTTTAGTTACTAAGAGCCTAATTTAAATCCTAGAGATGTAAAACCTAGAATTTAAAACCTAGCCTATGCCAGCAGTCAGTGTCTGATAAACTTCTGCTAAATTCAGTGCAGTAACCCATCTTTTTTTCCCTAACGTTTTTCCTATTACACATGAATATGCTTGAGTAGCTCTATCTCAAGCATTTTAAAGAAGTACCATGCAGCACGTATTTACTGCATTTAGGTTTTATGATTTCTTATTTAGCCTTAAAGTTTTTAAAGTAATTCTATATATTATGATGATCCATGTTGTACGCTGCATATTTTACACAATGAGGATAAGGTACTAAATCTAACATATGTAAGAGAAAAAAAGGAATCTGGATCCTGTCAGTGATTTGTTCAGGACAGTGCAAGAAAACCTAAAGATAAACTGTGTGACTGGTTCTGGCCCTCATTGCTGCTGGATCTGTTTTTTTCCTTTGGAGAGAGCCTTTTCTTCACCTGTTGTTCCATATTGTATGTATGAAGTTATTATACAGATAACCCAAGAAGTACACCTTGGCCTGACTGCTGAAGTATAGGAAGGAAAAATATTGAGATCTTGCCATAGACATGAAGAATAATGTGGACTGGATAAACCATATCCAACTTGTCATTGTTTTATTTCTGAAGAAGCTTTATAGAGCTTATTTCTTAAGATTTCCAGCAGCATTCTTGGGGGGGAAGAAATCCAAGCAGTAGGAAGTTGCTCTGTTGGTGGTCACTGCTGGTGAAAAGTGCAAAAACGTCCTGTCTGAGAATGAAGGCAGAGACAGCCCACACAGGTCTGCATGCTTCTAGTACACACAAACATTATTTATTATATTGCAGTGTGCAAATATGCTAAAAATGTATACTTTGTTTATACAAACTCATGTTACTGCTGTGGTAAAAAATATTTGGGAAAGCAGTTGAACTTGTGAACGCTTACACTTCAGACTATAGCTGCATTGTTGAGATTCACGTTCTCTGCCTGGTTATAATTTATAAACATTGGATTTAGTCAGGGAAAGTCTTCACACAGCTTAACTGTAATTTCCTGTGGTAAATGGAGTCTGATGAGTGAGGATATGAAATCTTGGAAAAGTTTAGTCATTCTAAGGAAAGCTGTCCCGCTTGGTGTAGTAGAATTGGTATAATTTTGTAAGAAGGATTGGCAGTTTGCTAATTCCCTGTCCTGCTAAATCCAGAGTGAAAAACAGCAAGTAAGGGGCTTCCGCTTGCAAGCAAATGGATTTTTGCCATCCTAATATGGTGTGATCAGGCTCTAAATCTAAGCAGATGTGGAAATACCATCAGGCATCTGACTAAGGAAATCACTTCAGCCTATACCTGACTTCAACCATGTGGTTGAGCCTAACTTGAAAGCTTCATTTCAGTTAAAATCATGGACTAACTGTGAGGTGCTTTGCAAATCAGAGCCCAAGTGGTACACAGTAATTAAAAATAAGTTCTTCAGTTGCAGCCTAGGAGCTGAATTTAGCTAGTGCATTTGAGCAAAGGACTTTTTCCTGCCCCACCAAATGTGATTCAGTCTACTGCCAAAGTGGTAAAATGACATTTCCTGACATGCATATATATCAAATGAATGTCAGTAACAAAAACAATATTGTGGTGGAGATAATGTTTCAAATTTTTGAGAAGCATTATTTCTGCCCTTTTGGTTGCACCTCACAGGGGCCCACGTGCACCTGTGGATTTTCCTTTCAAAAACGCCAGCTAAGCTATAGGATAAAAAACGCCAGCTAAGCTATAGGATAAAAAACGCCAGCTAAGCTATAGGATAAAAAATCCCCACCCGCATATTGTTTGCTGCTGGTGGGAGAACTGTCTCAAGTTTTGAAAATGAAAGAGACTTTAAACTAATTTCTTCCCATGTTTTTTCAGTCTGTCAATGGGTGCGTGGTTCTCAGCTCCCAACGTAACAGGCGTATTCCCTGCAGGAAGCACAGGCACCACTCTCAGTCTCTCCTGGGACTCTCTCCTATTACAAGCCTCAGGAGTGGCAGCCCTGAGCTATATGTGCCCAAACTGCAGCTAAGCAAAGGATTAAAGGCCATCATCTAACATGTACCCCTACAGCAGCTACGGCATATGGGCAGTAGAAATGAAGCAACTTTTGTAAAACATGTTGTGCAGGATCCCCAGCTGCTTAACCAGCAGTTTCTCATTGCCCTGATACACTGCACTTTCCCAAAGAGCAACAACCTTCCTAAACCCCCATAGCCCGATCCAGGGCCATGAACATGACCAGACTGATTCAAACCAAACAGAGGACTTTGCCACCTTTTATGAAAGATTTGCATGATGTTTTACAGGAAAGTTTGTTGTCACTGCTACCTGTGCTGATCATTTCTCAAAATGCAGCAGGGGTTACTTTATGGCTTGTCAGTGTTATGGAAATTGAAAACCAAGTCCCAGACTGTGTCTCCTATTTAGAGGGAGATCAGGTCCGCCTCTGTGCATAGCACTGAGGTACACTTGAAACCTCTAACAGCTGCTTTCTGAAGTACGGAAAAACTAACCACACAGTATCTAACCCTTTCTCTGGCTTTGTTCAGTAGGAATTGATCCTGACAAATGTGTTGTTTATTGACGTGACTTGACTTTCAGGTCCATTGTTCAGTGAGAGGAGAAGGAATGGTTGGTAAAGTCAGAGAAAGTATCAAGATAGCCAAATAATGATACTATTTTCTGAACCATCTTGTTCCTTCATCAATAATTTTTCAAACCATTTCAAAAAACCACCAGGAATGTGGCCACAACTTTGCCACCTGACTCTTCTGTGTGTCAGAAATCCTAAATACTGCAACCCCTCTGTTTTCCATAATCATCTGCAATTTAGATTTATGCATGCTCCTTCAACTTCCCAGTGTTGCATTTTTGTGGCATGTGAAGGGGAAAAGGAGGGAGAAAGTAGTATTACTTGACTGGTGATGCAATATAAGTCTACTGGAAAAAATATCTTCAGGCATTAGAAGGGGACTCAGGGGACTATATGTCAATACAGACTCTCTTCTGCAGACAGACGTGAGTTCACCTGACTGTTCTCCAAGTCAATCAAGTTGAAGTTAACCTAACACTGAGATTTAGCTAATAAGCCACGCTAAGAGGTAGGGTATATTAACCCAGGCCCAAAGCCAAAGTAGAGTAAACATAAAACCCTGCCTGCAAAGAAAAACCCTACGTGTATTTGTAAAGTTCGTTTTCATTGCAACTCTGCCATCAATTTCAAGCATCACCTTAGGCAAATCACTGAATCCATCTCAGTTCCTTACTTGCAAAGTGGGGATAGTAAAACTGCATTTCTCCCACTCTCCTACATTAAGAGTAGAAGCTGTTCTGGGAAGATGTTAACATGCACATGTATAAAGACTTGAAAAGCAAATGCCATTCAGTCTGGCTATGGTGCTGTAAGTAATAACACCTCTCAGGATGGTATTGAGTGTCCTTAAGCACTGGAATTGGCTGTCTTGTTTTTTATGGTACTTTGCTTGAAATGTTAAACCCACTGAAATACCTATGCCCGGTCTTGTTCCTCCAACGTCATATGCAGATCTCCTCACATTTTGTATCTTGCTGCAGGCCTTGCAATATCAGCTAACCACATCTGAAACTCATCCAAGCAAAAAGTACAAAAGAAATTTCCAAATCATTTCTACCTAGCTTGTTCCTTGTGCATTGGGCTTCATCTAGAACTACATTCCTGATGCTCAGCAATTCTTTAAGGGGTTGGGAAACTTCATTAACCATCTTGTGTTGTTCATGGTACTGCTGGAAAGATGACAATTGAAAAATGCACAGGAATTCTGTTATTTCCCTATTTTCCCTACAGTTCTCTGCTCTTTTTCCTGCACCTTGTTCCCAGTAGGGTTTCCTGTCACCCGTAGGGATGTCACATACATCCTCGTGGAGGACTCCCCATACTTCTGTTTCTGATTCACTGACCATAAAGGAGCTCCCTCAGATCTTCCCCTGGCCTCCACTTTCCCGAACTCTTTGTGAAGAGACAATCCTCTCATCAGTGACAAAACCTGCGCCTCTTCCTAGATGCATTGACTGCTGTTCCTGCAGCTGTTCTTGTCCTTCCACCCAAACCAGAGCAGAAGAGCAGCAGTCAGCAGCATCAACCTCCAGATCTTCCTGCAGGGAACAGCTTCCCCACGTACGGCACCGAGGGGAGACTCATGATGAGCTCCTCCTCAAGGAGCACAGCACTTGGTTCCCGAGGCTGGAGCAACACTGATTGCTGTTCCCATTTTTCATACTGTAACAGGTAACCTGGCGCAGTTTAACAAAAGTTGGTAATTAAATCCTGGTCCCTTGCAAACTTCAAAGGTGGAGATGCCCCACTTTCTCCAATGACTTGTTCCCATACTGTACTACCTTCCCAGTGAAGAGGTGCTCTGCTAGTTTCCGAATGTCCTGAACTGAACCTTCCAAGCTGCAATTTGTGGTTACTGCCCTTTGATATATCACCTACTACTACCAAGAAAAAGAACTGGCTTTGTCATCTTTACAACTACCCTTGAAGCAGTTGTAGGCTACAATTAGATCCTCCCTGAGTCTCCTCTGTACCAGACTACACACACCCAGCTCTGCCAACCTCTCCTCATAGGCCACGTGCTCTGTGCTTCTGGCTGCCTCAGTAGCCTGCTGCTGGACCCTCTCCAGAGTCCTCCATGTCCTTCTTGGACTGGTGGGGGGGTGGACCCAAAACTGCACATGCTGTTCCAGGTGCAGACTCATCAGTGCCAAATAGAGATGGATAATAACTTCCCTCCATCTGCTGGCCTTGCTCCTCCTCCCAATGTAACTCCCAGCGCTGCCTTACTCACAAGGAGAGCACACAACACATGGGCTTATAGTGCATTTGGCACCTGCCATAACCCCCAGGCCAGTTGAGCAGGGCTGTGAATCACCCCTCAGTCTGTACAGAGACATGTGGTGGCTCCAGCCAGGTGCCGAGCTGTGCACCTCGCCGTGTTGAACTCTGTGAGGTTTCTTCTAGCCCCATCCTCTCACCTATTGAGGTCCCTTGAGTCTGAAGCATTTGGAACGTCAACCACTCCCTGTAACTTAATATCATCCCATACAAGAATTTAAAGATGACAAAACACAAGTGATATTTTAATTCCTTTGGTCTTAAAGGAATTTTAATGCTAACACTTAGCTTCTGGCTGCATTTTCCCCAGTTCTTCTTTGCTCCCATTAGGTCTGCAGTCTCAAGGAGCTGCAGTCCTGTGATCAGCCTCTTGGCTGTCAGCAGCAGCACCAGGAGAGGGATCCCATGACTACGAGGTTTACTGTTGGCCTCTGGTTTTCTCCCTACACCCAGCACACACGCTGGTGGGACTGGCCCCTTGAGCTCCCTGGTGCCTTTGCATAAAAAGACAGAGGATACCAGTGAAGTCTAGTTCTATTTTCCAGGTAACTACTTCTCCATCTTAAGTATTTAGAGATTGATGAACTGGTCTGTGCATCAAAAGCTTTTCTTTCTTTCCTTACTCCCCGCCAAAATAATCACATCTGGGATTGGAATAGCAGCACATATATTGTACAGCAGTATGTACTGGACAAAGAGGTGGTGTAGCGCAGTGTCAGCTGCAAATAAGCTATGGACCTAAGCCAAAAGCTACTGAAATGCGTTAAGAGGCTCTGACTGTTGTTACATCACGCCTAAGTTAACTCCTGATGACTAAACGGAGGACTGGACATTTGGCTCTGAAATCAGAAGTGTGCTTAAGCACGTGAATGGTGCCACTGAAAGCGGTAGGACTGCCTGTGGACTGAATGTTACACGCGTGGTTCAGTAAAATAGCACCATCGGTGGCTCTTAAATCAGACTTGTTGCTTAACGTTTCCCAATGCTGCCACCTACAGAACAGGCTAATGCGGCATCCAACGCAGCGGAGAAGAAAACGTGTGAAGAAAATGACAGCTTGTGCAGTCAACCCTGGATACAGTTCTAAGTTAGCAATATGCAGGTCTAAACAGATAAGCCTGAAATCTTACCTGAGATTCTTAAATATTTCACAAATATTTCCAAGGGTAGTTCTACATACTGTTACAAGTCCATCTCTGCAAGGCTGCACGAAAATGGCAGGAACCTGTTAATTCAAAATAAGTAATTTGCCCAATAGACTCCTTGCGTATCTGGAAGAGCAGCAGTGACAACAGCCAGTCACAGGTTTCTTTCAGAACGGGGATAAAACACAAAACAGACTTCACAAGCTCCTGACCTTCTCAGTAATTGTCACAGTAAAAATTCAGGGTTTTTCAAAAGTGCTATTGTAATTAATGAGGATGCAGAGGAAATAAAGGAAAGGTAATGGTTCCATGTGGAACTACGTATTTAAGATAAAAATTCAAGGAGAGACATGAAACAAAAAGAGCCTTGATTCAGATAGGATGTGACCAACAGAAAATATTAAATTAGCAGAAAGCATCTTCTCATGAAAATGTTTTGATACAAAGCACTGAAAAAGCTTACAGACGTTTACTCCAAACACTTCTGCTAAACTGTGAAACAGGCAAAGATTAAAATCCCAAAACTTGCAAGTAGGTAAAATGTGGTTTAACCCCAGCTGGCAGCCAAGCACCACACAGCTGCTCCCTCGCTCTCCCCTGCTGGGATGGGGGAAGAGAATTGGGACAGTGAAAGTAAGAAAACTCGTGGACTGAGATAAAAGACAGTTTAATAGCTGAAGCAAAAGCCGTGCACACAAGCAAAGCAAAACAAGGAATCCATCCAGTGCTTCCCATCGGCAGGCAGGTGCTCAGCCATCTCCAGGACAGCAGGGCTCCATCACGTGAAATGGTTACTTGGGTAGACAGACACCATCACGCCTGCCCCCCTCCTTCTTCACCCAGCTCATCTGTATGATGAGCAATGGAATCATATGGTATGGAATGTCCTTTTGGTCAGCTGTCCTGGCTGTGCTCCCTCCCAACAACTTGTGCCCCCCCAGCCTGCTCGCTGCTGGGCTGGGGGTGAGGGGCAGAAAAGCCCTTGGCTCTGTGTAAGCACTGCTCAGCAGTAAGGAAAACATCCCTGTGTTATCCAGCACAAATCCAAACCACAGCCCCCTACCAGCTACTATGAAAAAAAAAATTAACTCTATCCCAGCCAGAACCAGCACATAGAACTAGCTGGAAAATATGCATAAACAGCGTTTGAGATGATACACACCTGGAATAGCTCTGAACCATTTTCCATGTTTTCTATTTATGGGTTATTCTATATGGTTTAATGCAGCACATACACACTTCCACGCATCATGACTTCTTCTGAATGCAGTAACACATCTGGAACAGCTGCACTGTTAAGTATTGCAAAAGTTTCCATCTATTCAAGCTTACAGATTACATTGAGATCTCCTTCATCTGAAGCAACTCTACCCCAACTCCTCAGATCATCATTCCCGGTAACTCATCTTCTCTTTCTACCCAGGCTGTTTTAATGTAAAGCCCATCTGTTTGGCAAGATCCTTGTGGTAATTTTAGCACTGGAAAACACCCTTGTTAAGTGATGTTACACCTGACTAGATGGGTAACACTCATTCCTTAGTTGTTCTCTTGATTTCCATCCTTTGATGCTATAACTGGGACCAGAAGGTGAGAAAATAAGCAAGGTCTGTCACAACCCCATCCCTGTTTTTCTGGGAGGCCAAATTTATTCAAATGTTGCCTGTCAGTAGATTCTTAACCCAGAAGGTTGAGCATAAGAGTGAAAAAGTGTTTATGAAACACTAAAATAACTTCAGTAGCACTAGAGATTTATATTGCTACATTAAAAAAAAAAAGTAAAACCCAAACATTTCACTTGCTGCAATTGCAGTGAAAAAAAAAACCAGTAGTATCTCGAAGACACTTTCAGGTTGCTTCAGCACTAAATGACTGCTTGTAGAACTGTATACAGGCAGTCACAGCAGGTACCCTCAAGCAGTAACTTTAAAGGCATGGAAAAAAAAAAAAGTCCCCTGGGGAATTGAAGCACACTCCCCGAAGCATGGCATACAGCTGACTGGGCTGTGCTCACTTGTGTCCCATTCCTCCTACCACACCTGATTTTTATTTCTCCTTCCATCTTCCCATGCTCATGCCACATGCATTTCCTCTCTTGCAGGCTTTGTTGCTAAGCAGCCTGAGCTGCAGGCATGGCTCCGAGCCTGCGCTGGAGCAGGAGGCTGCAGCAGTGATGCCCCAGGAAGCCTCTCTCCACCCTACAACTTCCATTAACAGGCAGAATGAAGAGCCATCACATGGTAACAGACCTTTTCTCTTCTCTCAACAGGTAGCTTTCACCTCCCTGCTAACAGAAACTGAGACACCCATGTCCAGACCTGAAGTACCCTGAGCTTTCGCTAAGCCCCAGAATTTGAATTAACATGTATTACAACCCCCTGCTACCTTCAGCCATCAGGTAATTCCATGAGCCATAACAAGGCCCAATACCAAATACCTTCAGACCCCACGTGGCTCCGATCAATGCTCGGATTTTGAATTACCCTTCAGAAAAGCCTGGAAAGCAGGAACAGTTTGCAACATACAGAGCACCAGTGACCACCTGAGAACACAAGTCACCCAGCACCATACAACATGGCTGGCAGGCACCAACTGGGATGTAATGCATTAGAAAAGCCTGAGCTGAAGTGTTTTATCCCTTCTTACAGCTACCTGAGGCATCACCAAGGACTGCAGATAAACAGAAGCTAGACTCAGGCTAAGAGTTTCCACAGAAGGTCACTGTTGAGGCTAAGGAGTATGTAACATACATTAAATATTTTTCTTGCCCAAAACCCAAAATTTCATCCTGCTATTCACTGTAGCATCGGTTTCTTTTTTAGAAACTGGAAGGGACAGGTAGTATAGTCTCTTTCAAGGCCTTCCTAACACAATTACAACAGCTGAGGATTGTGTTCAGTGTTAGCCAGATTTCTTTTAGCTACAGATAGGGAAAAAACCTGTTGTGTCTCCTGTAAGGAAACATAAACAAATTCAGTGGGTATTCTCTTGCGTGTGGCCCTAATACAAAGAGCCTGTTTGAGGGCAGACAGCTTTAAGTCAACATTTGAATGTTCATTTATCACACCTTACCCCTCTAACCAGAACAGAGGTTTTCAGGGTGGCAAACTGCAGCTTAAGAGTTTCAAGACTGGACATAAGCAAAAGCTTTACCCGAACGGTAGTGCAGCACTGGAACATATTATGCAGTCAGTGATGCATCTCTCCATCCCTGGAGGCCTTCAGGACACTAGAAAGAATGATTGTCTGCTGACCTGAGGCTGACATTAACTTTTTGCTCAAAGGAGAGACAATGCCTCAGGTGACTCCTTTTGGAGAAAGTTAGTGATCACTTTAGTCCATTTAGTCTTCCAGCAGAACATTTTATTCTCATTAAGGACAAGAAAATATCAACCAACAGCTCAATTAACATAACACAGATTAAACAAGCCCCGTTAAGCTTTTTCTACTTAACATGTGAAAAAAAGTCTAAAGACATCTGATGTGTCCAAACTGTTCACATTAAAACTTGAGCTCATCCTTTACCATAAGCTCAGCTGATGTTGCTCCTGTGTATAGCAAAAGGTGGAAACAATTTAAGTTACCAGAACAGCTGTGTTTAACAAGTACTGAAGCACTGGAGTTTAGACTGCATTTACTGGTGTGCTATTAGACTGCTTTCCTTGCATCTCTTCAGTCTCAGGCAGACTTGCAGAGAGCCACAGCAGAAAAACGAACTTCTCCTTTTTCACGTTCTGTAAATTGTCTGCAGATCTTAGCAGAATCCTTGGGGGGGGGGGGGGGGCAAAGCCATTTATATTA
>JAVJGJ010000001.1:54860979-54873384 GCA_035590215.1 Microhierax caerulescens | reverse complement strand
CCGATCTGCATCCCATGATCCTGTGATTCAGTCTACCACAGTAAAGGGAAGTGCGATCGATTTTCAGGGAGGACAGGGGAAGGTTCACAGTAAATGACAGTATCATTTATTTTGGTTTTTTCCTCCTTATGTTTTGGCTGAAAACAGTCATTAATACCTATAAACAAGCTAAAAATGGCCCAAAATACTTATTCTATATGTAGTATCTTTTGACTATCTTTGCTTTTGTGATCAACTCGTCATGCAGTTTAAGATGCAAGTATAGCAAAGCAACTTGAATGAGCAAGTATGATGCTGATGGTCCCTGATACCTATGTAGGGAAGGTTGCATGCAGCTCTGCTGAGAGGGTGGCAAAGCATGCATCGTGCAGCCTACAAAAAGAGAAGGCTAAAATGGCAAGAAAAATCCTATTTCTGAATTGCTCAGTGGCAAATGGTGGTTATAACTTCAGCCTGCCTTGGAGCAATGGCAGTGCTCAGATCTCTAGGTTACAGTCATCCCTGGCATGGCTCCTGTGTCTAGGCTGTTGGGGGAGAATGCAAACATTGTTTTAGTCTCTGTGTGCCATGAGCAACATACAGGGACCATAGCAGGAGTGATCATTTCTAAGAGAGAATCTGCCAAATACATCAATACATTAATTTTAAATGAACAGTAAGACTAACAAGACAAAACTGGTAAAAATCTGCTACAGTTGCATGAATGGGAAGTCATGTAAAAACTGAATGGTGTCATATCCTGTCCCCATCTACATTCTGCAAAGACAAGTCTATGGGCTGACTTTCTTCCCATGCAGGTAGATGTACCTAGCACATTTAATCCAATACATTCCCACTACTGCAATAAAATCAACTCACCTGAAAAAATGACTGGAAATACTTGTGAACTTTCTGCACTGTCCAAATGTAATAATAGTACCTGTGGTGTTCAACACTGTTTGCAAATAAACTTTTCACTCAAATGTCTAATCTAGAAAGTGCATACAGAAGAATCTTTGCTACGTGTATGATCTTCTGGAAGATTTTCTTATAAATATAGGACTCGGTGGTAGCATTTACTTTCTCCCCATGTTTCAGTTGAAGGTTTACATAAGGAAGAACTCGACCTACAATTAAGGGCTATTTCTGAATTCAAAAGGTCTTCTAACAAAAGTACCTATGACAAGTAGGGTGGTGAAGGAGACAAAACTGACCTTAGACAATAAAGAACTCCTGAAATGGAAGCTAAGGTTGTAAATTATTCTTCAAAAATTCAGCCAAAATCTAAGCCCTTAGGCAGTCCAAGTCCCCATCTTCAGCTGTACTGTCTCCACCAGCCTAGCAAATACCTCAGACCTGTGCCCTTCTTAATTTTCTTATAATATGACTTGCTTCCCAAAAGAAGGATCCCAAACCCATTCCTGAAAATCTCCTTAATTCCCTACTCCCTATCTCCCTGAGAAACAGTTGGTGTCCGTAACTGGCTTGTGGTGCCCAGGGCAGGGAGATGCAGATATGTGGTGGTGCAGATGCTGGAGCCACAGATGCCATTACTGCACATCACCTTTCTCCTGGTAACTGCCTGTTGGCACTTCCCCTACAGTGAGTTGAAGGTATCGGAGATTACTGTGATTACTTACTGTGAGTACATCTGCTGGGTTTGGGGTAAATCCTGCCTGAGGGCAGTTAGGACGGCTCAGTTATACCATAGTAGTATGCTTGAGAGAGGCTGACATACAGAAATGCAGCATCCTTGAAGAATTGCTAGGGCTACTTTTGCCTAAGGCCAGTCCTGACAATTCATAGTGTAACTAAGGTAGTATCCATCCTTCTATTGTAGGGACATTTAGGATGTCTTCATAATCTGCAGCCAGAAAAAGAAATTTGAGAGCATGAGTCTATTGACCAGACTCTTTGGGCAGAGACAAATTGTGCTCTAGAAACACCAGTTTCTTTCCCTTGACTGTGAAGGGAGCCTGTGGGACCCAGTTCAAGTGGGGACACCGACTTTCAGATGGATGAATGCAACCTTCACTGCCTGTTGATGAGAAAAGGATACCTATTTTTACCTTGTAGGTTACCATAATGATAATGTATGATTGTGTATTCATTATGGCGTGTAGCAAGGGCAGACTTCATTTCTGTTTTGGAAATTCCCAGTAGTTAATAGAACTGCCATCAGCCTGCTGGGGCCAGCCACAGTCCACAAAGGCTACACAGGCTTAACTTACTGAAAGCATGACAGGCTTTTAGCTTGCTAGGTATGTGGCTGTGAAACAAGATGATTTCCCATTGTTTCGCAACTAGTATGCAGTAGGTAACAGGAAAGGTAATACTATATTGTCTTTATTTTCCACCACTAACATTTTCCATGTTAGTGTATCTACACATGTTTATCTACGTCTGCGATACTATAAAGGACAGATGTTGGGGAATTTCCCTGAACTGGATTTGGGTGAATATATTGTATTCCCTCTAGCACTGCTATGCCACTATCCCTGCTATCTAGCTATACCACCAAATGTACATAGCTTTTCCAAAATAAAAAAATGGTACTGGCTGAAGAAAGCCTTTATCCCAGATTAGATGCTGGAGAAAGTCTTACATGCTATGGGTTAACCAAAGCAGGCAGCTGAGCTCTACCCAGCTGCTTGTTTGCTCCCTCCCAGCAGGATGGGGGAGAAAATCAGAAGGGCAAGAGTGAGAAAACCTGTAGGTTAGGAAAAAGACAGTTTAATAAACAAAGGGCAGGGGGGAAAGAAGGGAAAAAAACCTAAACCAAGTGATGCAAAAAGCAATCATTCACCATCAGCCAACTGATGCCCTGCCAGTTCCTGAGCTATGGCCCCCTGGAAAACTGCCCCCCTATCTTCTATTGCTGAGCACAATGCTATATAGTCTGGGATATTCTTTTTGTCAGTTGGGGTCAGCTGTCCTGGCTGTGTCCCTCCCAGCTTCTTGTGTACCCCCAGCCTGCTTGCTGGCAGGGACAGCATGAGAAACAGAAGGCCTTGAGCTGTGCAAGCGCTGCTCAGCAATAGCTACAACATTGGTGTGTTATCAGCATTGTTTTGGTCACAGATCCAAAACACAGCACCATGTCAGCTGCTGTGGAGAAAATTAACTCCATCCCAGCCAGAACCTGTACACTGTGTCACAAGGTACAACCATAAAGCATGACAAACCTATCTCAGGCCACTGCTGGGACAGCAGGTCTCAGGGATACTGTAAGGCAGTGACTGTCCCCCTTCTCTTCTGGTAAATTGTCTGAAGCACAGCAGTAATTCCTGTGTGTGGCTGCCCCAGCCTTTAATTAGAAGATCAGAGGGGTCAAAAGGGCGAGCACAAATCACTACCTTATAGAGGGCCTGGGTCCATGAAAGCCTGGAGCAGGAAGAAAGGCATGCGTGTCTGAATTGCAGACAGGTTAATTTAAATACTTCTGCAAAAAGTGTCCCACATGGCAGCCCAGCACTGTGGGGCAATGTAAACCCAGCCACCGCTCAGCACATGGCTGTCAGCAGCTGCTCTGCAGGTCCAAGGGCCAGGAGCTCTGGGCTAAAATGTCTCAAATGTCACGCAGGAGTAAGACTGGGAAGTGAAAGAAATTCAAAGTAGCTCAGAGTTGAGTTGGGAATAGGGAAAAAAAACATCTTTTCCAGGTTGGAAAAGTTAGGTTCTTCTAAACCCTTCTCCACAAGGAGAGGTTGTTTTGTCTAGGAGATGGAATGACTAAGGACTGCTAAGGTGGAAACAGGTTGAAGGCTGTGAACACTGGGTCTGACCTGTGATGAAGCCTGGCTGGAGAGGGGCAACACTGAAGCTATGCAGATAAAAGGGTCAGGCTGATGAGAGGGGCTGCTCTGTCAAGGTCTGCCTTTGTGTGTATTGACTGCCAGCAGTGACTCTGCAAGTGCTCTGAACTACAGCCAAGTCCTCCAGAACATAAAACCCAAACTCTGCAGAATGCAAAAGCTCTTCTGGAAGTCTGTAGCTGGAAGTGTTAAAGTGCTAAAATGTAGTTTTGAAGGCTTGCCTTGAAAGTCTCAGTTCTGAAGAGTGTGGCCATGATGGTTTTCTTGAATTCAGGTCTGTCTGGTAGGATGCTTAAGATCTTCACCTTGTTCCTCTGCAAAATTGTGTCCACCATATGGTGATGGTGCCTGTCAGAGGCACATAATAGTATGCTTTGTTTCATGCTAGAAGTAGGACAAACAGGGAGTGACTCCTTTCTCTTTCCGCAGAGAAAGGCAGGATGGATATTGCTGTTGTCAAGGGTGTCTTAGTTTCCAATGGAATTATATACTATATCTGCTTTTACTTGATATGAAAGCTTACAAGGTTTGCCTTGATGGATAAGGAAGAGGGTATATTGGCACCTGGGCAATTGGCATGTGTCTCATTTACTTTAAATGCTTTCTCTGATGTTAGCAAGCCAGCCTTTTCCTCTCTAGGCAGGAACAATTGATCTTTCTAGTCTATTCTAGTAGAGGAGAGCAATCCCTCCATCCTTCCTCTTTCTTTGTTTTGTTAATTTATACATTCTTGGGATTAGTGCTTTTATCTAGAGAGGTAAAATATGCATCTTAAGAGGACCTGTTTGTTTGGGTTTTTTATGTTTTAGTGTAATACATGTAAAATAGCCAATATTAATGGATTCAAATCTTGACGTAGCACTTGGAAGATCTGTGATAAGGATTTATGTCCCTACTTAAATTTTCAACCAGTCGATGCTTTCCTCAGATTAAGAGGGACAAGAGAAAACAAGATGAGCCAGGTGGCTTAAACTACTGGTTGTGAGAGATGTGAATGTAAATGGTGGTGCTTGACTCTTGCAATGCACACTCTTGTACAACACTGTGCCCCTTCCCAAGTGCTGTGTTGTGCCACCCCATCTTGGGGTGACCCCAGTCTGCTTCTCCCCTGCAGTCTTCAGTTGCTTCAGTCACAATATAATTAGCAAACCCTATCCTTAGGCTTGCTTTTGAATTCTCATCAGCCATACGTAGCACTCACATAGCATTCACAGCCTCTCCTATGGGACTGCTGGAAGAGTTTACCTCAGGTAGGCTGAGTTTCTTGTGAAGCAAAATAAAAGGACACTCCAGATCATCTCTGAGCAGTATCCATTCTTAAGCTGGAGGACAGTAGGGGGTAAGGGGTGGGGGTTGTGTGTGGGGTATGGGGGGGGAGACTGAGAGTTGAGGAATGTTGTCCATCAGTTGAAAGGATATCAAGACAGTGACTCATTAGTACTGTTAAGGTGGTAGAGCTGCATTTCCTCAGGTGTATGGGGTGCTGAGGGAAAGGCACAAAGGCACCCAAATGCCTCTTACATCAGTGGTCTCCATCCTCAAGAATCAAACCTTTTCCAGAAAAGGACAGAATATATGCCTTTGGGAGCTGCTGAAGAGGGACCTAACTTCAGGACCAAGTTTATTGTCACTTGTGGTCACTTTACATGCTAGTGCGGGTTTGGTGTTTCTTGGGGGAATGTGAGGAGCGAATGAAGAAATTGCCTGCTGTTGAATGAAGAATTGAGAAGCAGGTGGCTCTGCCAGAAGGGAATAGGAAGAGCTTTTATGTCTGTTGCAAAAGAAAGCAGCTTTTCCTGCTTGCATGACAGCAGAGGCACGTGTAGACAGGGATTCTTCTGTGAAGGGGGTTTGTGAAATGTTGTCACTCCTCCAGTTCAGCAAGGCAAACCGACTGACTGACGCTATGTCCTGGACGTTCTTTTCCTGGGAGGGAAGAGGGGATGGATAGTGATAGGAATTAACCCAGATGTAAAAGGCATTCCTTCATCCTTTCTTTTTTTATGAAAATGAGCCTTTAGCATAATTTCAAGTAGATGATGCTTAATTGGTTTAAAACAAAGCGACATAAGAAAAAAAAAAAAAAAAGCTGATAAGCTAACTCATGCAAAGAATCCTGAAAGATGCTTGCTTTGTTCCTCATATCTGATATGGTCCTGTATTCTTGCTGTATCTTGTGAACAGGCTTCTGATGAAATGTTCTCATCTGATTTTTATATACATGTTCACCCCCACCTATAAAAATTCTGAAATAAAGTGTGCTCAGCTCATCACGTTCTCTGAAAACTCTGCTTCCATAACAAAAATGTCTTACACAGTACAAGCTACCCTGAACTATATATCAAAGGGACATGCTTACCACAGTACTTAGACCAACTTGTGCTAAAGGATTTACTTCCTCACCTACATGTGACACTTGAGAATCGTGGGGATTTTGCTTTTAATTAGAGAAGTGCGCTGAAGAAAAGCCTCAACTGCGGACAGTTTGTGAGAAGTTCAAGCATGGTTCTGTTAGAGATACTTCCCCTGGGCAATGATGTTGGCACAGAGCTGCTGCCAGTCCAGTAAGTGAAGCCAAGAGCCTGAAGTCCCTGGATTGCCCCAAGACCTGCCTGTCTATCTAGCCCTGTCCTGAAGTGGGCTGGCTGTGGGACTGCATGGGAGAGAATTTTTCTGCATCTAAGCGAGTCCCAAACCACCTCTTCTTCATCTCTCCTAAGCCCTATGGCATATCTTAAAGAGTTCCTAGTGACTATACATACATATGCATATATATATATGCATGTATATATAATGTTTTGTGCACAGCTCTGGCAGGCTGGTGCCTCAGAAGTGCCTCAGAGCAGCACAGCTGTGACTTTCACAGTGTGACCACGGTAGACAGAAAGCCTCACAGGCCTAGATCTGAGCTGCTCTTGCTTCTCCACTCTAACAATGTGCAGAAACGTTTAAAGGGTTAAAGGGATCCCTTAGTCATGGTAGCAGAATTTGGCATGTGCTTTTTAGCTGCTGAGATCTCCAAAGTCTTGCCTGTACTGGTTCCTGTGTTTATTACAAATGAACAGCAGCTATTCACTTGTACTTACAAGACAAGGCTTTGATTTCAAAATGCTTAAGAATGAGAGACTTAAGACATTAATAACCACTTTCCAGAAGTACATCTGGCAGAACATAACCCTTTGGTTAAGTTTTAATTCCAATTCCGTTACAAAGCACTTCACACATGGTGACCACCCAGTGTATCACTAACACAAAGCAGTTGTGTTGCATGTGCTGCTCGTACTAGCAGGGGGATGCAGCAATGCAGGGGCCCAGCTGCTCTGATGCTGTTGTGGTTGTTGCTGCTGGAAGGTTATTAGTCTTGGCTCAACTGCAAGCAATTAACATTAAAACCACAGTGAAACATGCCCAGTTGAGAAACTTCACCCCTTCCAGACTTGCCTTTGCCCTAAGCCACTCTGAGAGCCTAACTGTATAGTGCCTCCTGTGCATCTTCAGAGGTGGGTTTCTGAAGCCTCTCCAGCAGTGGGGCGAAGGGGAGGTTTTTCTCCCTCTCTGCTCCACAAATTTTTCTACACTATACAAGGAGGAGAGTATTTCCAGCCATACACCTTCAGAGAAATGTTTAGACAGTGTTTGTCACTGATGGAGAAACTGTTTTTCTGAGGATCAGTTTAAGAAGCACTGTTTGAAGTGTTTACCCAAAGCACATGTGGGTATGAAGAAGACTATCGTTTGGTCCTTGACCCTTACTGTTTTAGCGGAGGTGTTTACCTTATGAATGTGCCTGTTGAAAGAAATGCTTGTCTCTTTGGAGAAAAATATTTAGATGGCAAGGGGAACAACACTATAGATCAGAAAAACAATGGGACTGTATCACATTCTGGAGCCGCAAATATAAACGCAAAACATGCTGCTCTTTCCAGTGTATATTTATACACATAGGGCAAAATTCCCATTGAGTGCATTTGCAGCCTGGGCTTTTCTAGCTGTATTTAGGACATTAGACAGTGGACTTTTGTCTCTCTTGTTTCAGAGACAAAGCACTGGCCTTCTGCTGTTAGTAAACATAGTGTTTCCAACTTTATCTTAGCTTTCTAGCTCTCTTAATTAGTATTAATGGATGTGAATATGTGTATGTGCATATATAGCATATGAGTGGGTTAGCCATTCTAGCCTGAGACGTGGGTTTCCTGACTGCCTCATAGGGAGCTGTACTGCTGCATCAACCTTGGTTGCCCATCAGGAAGCAAAACCAGCAGTGCAGCACTTCCAGGGAAAACTCCAAGGTGTGAAAGTTCCAGGACTGAAACACAGCAGCTGCTGGCAGTAGAGAGGTGTTGGCCTAAAATTTCTAACGTGCTTTATTTTGTGCTGTTTGAACAACTGCCTTCTCAAAGTATTTGTAGCCTCAAAGGCAAGCTGCATTGCAAAATCTCTGCTGTATTCCTGTTTCTCAGCTGCAGAAAAATATTGGAGATCGTATGTTTCAGTGCTCATCAGAAAGCAGGGCTATACTTCCCATTTTAAGCAGCCCAGGCAAGTAAATCTAGCTACACGTTAGCTTTGCAAGCATGAGCTATTCTCTTTATTTGACGACCCATACAGGCCTTGCTCTGTGGCAACTTTTGTGTATTTTTGTTCACCAGAGCCACATAAAACAGTAAATGGAGTTTGCTGAAAAGTCAGCTCTGAAAGCACCTACTGCTTTCTAGCAGAGTGCCTAAGCAGCTGCTGTAGTATTTAGAAACTGCATTAATAGCAGCTTTTCCTTACAAAGAGCAGCTTTCCCTCGCATGGCCCCTCCAGCTACAAGTAGTCCAAATAGACTGTTTTCCTGCCTGGTCAGTTGGTATGTTCTCCTATTTCCAATATTGCAGTTGTTTGTAAGCTAACACAGTCACCCTGTTCACCTGCCCCAGAACGTGCCTGTAATGATAAAAAAAAAATGGAGGTGCCCCTGTCTGGATGAGTGGGTGGGTTGGGTAAGCCCATCATATAGTCAAGGGGTTTATATAGTTTTGGGGGCCAGGTCAGGCCACCTTGCCACCTTTCCTTCACCCCACCCGTAAGAGATCTCACTATACAGGCAGGCAGGGAGAGATCAGAGAATTACCTCTAGTCGGATGTCTAAGAGATCACTTCTAATGTGCTTTACAACTATTCCTAATGCAAAGCTTTGCATTCCTGAAGGAGCTAGAAAGAAACTTTGACATTATCATTGGTGATGTGTCAAGAAATCGGCGAACTGCTGGCCTACAAACTGCTCTGGATTGCACTTGTTCCCATCAGCCTTCATTAGCATGGCAGTAACATGTCCGAGATTGTTAATGTGGTGGATGGGAGAGGGCTCTGTGAGTATGACGCCTTGTTTTACTTCCTGGCTTGATTAAACTACTGGAGTACTCTTACCTGAGACTGATGTCTCATGGTCTTTGCTTCTTTCATAAATAACACAGGGAAGCTCATCCATGACAAAGTTAGTCTTTCACTATATGATTGCCCAGGGACCACTAATGAGACAGGAACTCAAAATAACGGGAGCAATACATGATTTCCCACAGGTCCTGGGAGGCAATGTGTCCAAAGGACTAAGCATGTCCAAGCCGGTAATGAAAAATTATGTGCTACAAATCTAATTCTTAAATCTCCTAGCTGCATGTGCAATGCGTAGGGTGTTTTTTGTTCTTTCTGGGAAAATTACTTGATTTAGTATTTTAAGACAGAGACTTAATGTCACAGTGAGCTGTGAGAACGTATTAGAGAACCAGCTCCAAATAAAATTACCATTCTTCTCTAACAGAATTTTCCTAATTAAACTTCTACATTAGGCTTGGGTTTAGGATCAATATATTCAGCAAAAGGTTATTTGATGGTGTAGATTCCTCTGAAATAGGGATACAGTTGCACCACTAGATGGTAGCCTTGCTTATTTCATAGTCACCCTCTTTCCTATTTCATATTCACCCTCTTTCCTGCTTTCTTCTGCAGCAAGAAACAAGTTCAAGAGATGGGATCATTGAGCTCTTTAACTATCCCCCCTAAGTGGACTAACCCTTAAGTAAAAAGTTGGTGTATAGAAGAAAGAAGGGGGAGAATCGATGAACTTCTCCTGAGAGAACACCCGGGAGCACAGCCAGCCCCGCAGCTGGGTCTGCAGACCCGGGCGTGCTGAGGCAGGTGGGGGGCAGAGGGGTACCTGCCGATGGAGACTGCGGTGGGCAGCCACTCCTTGTTGCAAGGTCGGATGGACTTTGACCAACATGAATTTGCAGTCATACTTCTCACATAGAAACAGCAAGATGATGATGAAATGACTTTGCTATGAGCTGATAATACAGAAAGCCCTCTTTTTTATTTTTCTTTTTTTTTTCCCCCTCTTTTGTTTATAAATGCTATTTCACAAGATGTTTGTGACTTCAGTACGGAGGCAGCTAAGTTCTCTGTATCAATTCCTGAAGGCCACAACCGAAGGAACTATTTCATTGTACTTGGACAGTTAACACAATGGATTGGTATAAACCAAGAGATTTGTATTTGATGAGCCTATCTGTATAGGCTGAGCCTATGCAAGCAGTACAGCCGACTTTCTGAGAAGTCTGAGTGTATTGAGCAGCTGCCTGTTTAGGAAGTATATAAAATTCCTTATTTAGTTTCCCCAAAATTTCATTTTTACGACTCTGCTTACTACACTGCAATCCAAAGTGCATTATATAGAGAATGTAAATAAATGTTAATCACAATTTTAACTGCCTCGCAAAAAACACAATGCAGTGCTTTTACACTTCTTGTCAAAGGCATGTGAATTTGAGAGTGTCTTGCCTGGCCATTTCTGTCAGGGTAATTAATAGGTTATTAATTAAAAGGTATTAATAGGCTATTCACTAATAATCTTGGGTAACCCTATAGTTGCCTTGCATCTCTCTAGGTGATAAAGTGCAAATTCCAGGGGAGTTCTGCTCCAGTGTGCCATCAAAGCATAAAAGCTTTCCTTCCTGTTGGATGATGTGCTTTGTTGAAAAGGGAAGCACCCTGATTTGCAAATGCTGGAATTTGATGAAACACGTTTGGATGTCTCAGGAGGTCACAGATCTTTCTGGAACTGATCTTGATGACATGTTTCTATTACAGATCATTAGAACTATTTGAAGGCTTTTTTTTTGGAGCTTCATCATAGTTCTGGATCTAAAAATATCAATTAAAATGTGAGTTTTAGCTTATAAAAGTGTTGCTCTTTTTAAGAGTTTAAATCACATCTGATTTTAAGACAAATGGAAAAATGTGGGTACTGCTACAAACAAGAACAATCTATTTAAGTGTATGTATTAAAGCATGATTTCCAGGTGCTTTGCTCTGAATTATTACATCTTTGCCTGATTGTTGCTTCTTATTATTCATCACTGTAGAGTTATAATTGCATATTTTTTTCCTCTTCTTTAGCTCGGTGGATGTCAATATGATCTTCCAAACCCATAAATATTTCTAATTAAAGATGCTGTATTCCTATTGATCTTAATGATCCCTTTAATTGTGCTCAGTTCACGGGCATTTTGCAGTTACCAGGAGCATGGTTGTAAGCCAAGGAACAAAATACCGAAGAAGGTTCTGGAATGCATAGGAAAAAGCATCTTTGCCAGATAAACAGATTTGCCATTATAGACAGTGTGATAAATTGTAAAGTAGACTCGGGCACTTCAGCAGCATTGCTAAATGTGTTTTCATTTAAGAGAAAATGAGGCTGGCCATTTCATTATTGTAATAGTCTTCTTTGACCTCCTTGTGTATCTTCGGTCACTCCAGTATGACACTGACACTGTATTTTACTGCCAAATGTTTTCATCTGCCTTTCCAGGGACATGCTAAGGTTGTGAGGTGCAGGAGTAAAAATGTGTTAGCAGTTACACACTTTCCACTGAGCTAGCATCCCATGTGGATTTTTTTTTTCCTTTAGCCACGAGCAGTTCCTTCCCCTGTAATCTCAAAAGCCCATCTTGACAGAACAGGCAAAACCCCACAGACGTGGAAGGCTGTAAACAGAAGGATCTTCCCACGGCCGTGTTTTTTGCAGCCTCATAAACAAGTGCCTGGGACGCTGCTGTGGCTCTGTGCTCCTCCACCTCCAGACGTGCCTAGGGATTACTGCCGGCCTGCCCGCAGTACGGCAAGCAGGCGGGAGCAGGGGTGCTGCCGCACCGGAGAGCGGCCCGCTTCTCCTCTGTCCGTGCCGGCTACGTAACTTTTGAGACCCCACAAGAACAGGGCAGCAGGGCTCGACGCTGGTGCCAAGCTCCCCGTCAGCCCGCGGCTAGAGGGGTCGCGATGTCCCTCAGCCACGTGGGCGTCTAACCCCCCCCCCAGGCTGCTGCTGGAGCCCAAATCCAGTGTGGAGACCAACCCGTTCTTCTAGGTGGGCTTCCAAACCTGGCTGCCAGGCTCTCCTTACTGCTGGGGGCGTGCTGGGGACGCAGCAGGTGGCACCTCACCTCGACCTGGCTCTGACTACATTCGCCAAGCACAAGCCCGACGCTTTCTCCTAAGGAGAAAAGATTATTTTTCTTTTCCTTTTCTTTCCAGGGGCACGCCCGCCCCCACGCACAAACCCTACCCCTCC
>JAVJGJ010000001.1:54831844-54860336 GCA_035590215.1 Microhierax caerulescens | reverse complement strand
CCGCTGCTGCAGGGCTGGCCGGAGCCCCGCTGCGAGCGCGGGCTTTGCTCCCGCGGGCGCCGAGTGGGAGCGGCGGCGGGGGGTCTCGTTCTGCTGCGGGGGGGAGCCTGTGTGTGAGGTAAAAAGCAGGAGAAATGGCAAAAGTGCCTGTAGAAGTAGCTGCTTCTTTTTGGTCGTGTTTTTTTGTTTGGTGTTTTTTAGGTATTTTTGCGCGTTGTTTGTTTTGTTTATTTTGGGGGGGGTATTGGAGCGAGCTTTGCAATTTTGTGATTAAATCGTACTGGAGGGTTGCGTGCGGGGTTGCAAATGGGGGTATGCAAAATACAGCACTCGGAACAAAACGGGGACCCCGTGTAGTCCCACCTGAAATTCCCAGGAGTTCGCTTGGGTCCCAGGGCAGCAGCAGAGCCGCTTCTCCTTGCAGATGGAGAACGAGTTCAAACAGATGCAATGGAAAGTATAATGGTTGGTGTTTGTACTTCGTTGTTTTGCCTGCTTGTTTGCAGTATTTTGTAATTTTTGGCTGGGCTCCTGCCTGCTAGGGAGGATAAGTGCACTTCTGTGCTTTAAACACAAAAGAACTAAACCCAAGAAGAAACCCAGCCCTGTGTTGGCGATGGGCTGGTGGGCTTTGTGCCTGCTGGATGCTGTCGGTAGCCATGCAGGATAACGGTATCTGCGGTCAGTTGTGTAGGGTAACAGTGTCTGCAGTGAGTTTCAGTGCTTCACTGAGGATCCGTATTGCCCCCGAAGCTGAGGTATGGGTTGCTGCTGTACTGCTGCAGGCTTGCTGTGTCCTCTGGCTCTCCACTCTGTTCCTCCAGTTTGTTCTAGATCTGACATGTCATCATCATCCTGCCATCTCATGCTCTGGTATTTTCTGAAAGCCTGACTGAGTTGCCCGTCTTATGTTTAAAACTATTTTCTGCCTGCATGATTGCATTTGGTTAAAATAAGTGTGCAGATGTCCTAGCACTTCAAGGGAGAGACATCCTCTTATGGTGACCTTGGGACAAAATCTTGGCTGATTAACTTCCTTGCCTGGAACAGCCATGCCGAGTGTGGGTATTTTTATTCTTCCTTTACAGTAACGAGTGTCGGAATACTTTTTGTCTTGTATTTTGAGGGGTTTTGGCCACTTAAGGGAAATCGAGGTTTGGTGAGGACTCTTCCGGAGGAAGAATGGTTTTACCATGTGTTATGAAGAATACATGACTTGGTTGTAATGAGGAGGAAGATTCTTGGCTCTGAAGCAGCATGAGTGAATGTGTCCTTCCTGGCGAAAAAGGCATCTAAGCAATAGATTAGAACAGCGTGGGAATAATTTCCTAGGAGAAGGAATGCATGACTTGGAAACTTGGATTGTTTCTTTTGTTTTCCAGTTCTGCAGCTAAGTTGGGAACTAGTGACAAGACTGGTCGGTTTTGGTGGGGTGTTGGGTGGACTCTGCTGTGCCCTTGAGGAGGTATTGTGACTTCCTTAGGAAGCCCCTGAGGACCCTAGACAGGGCTGCTGCAGGGTTTGAGCTGAAGAGAGTGGTGACTTTAGGAGCTAGTTAGGGAGGAATCTGGGTACTTGAGGTCACTCACCGTAAGGATTTTTTTAGCAGAGCCTATGAAAAACTAAAATGAATCCTGGCAGTTTGTGGGTAATGGTGAGTAATCCACTGATCACATCTCTGTCAGATAGCAGGTCTGCACTTTCCAGGAGCTCTGACCTAGGATGTGCAGTCACATCTGAACAAATCATCCACACTGAAAACAAGCTGTACCCAAATGTACATCCATTGCTTGTAGAAGACAAGGTCTTGCCTTTTGCTCCCTTCTGTGAGCAAGGAGCCCCGCTGCTGGGAGCAGCAAAGCAGGAGGTGTGCTGGATGCCCTACCTCGTTGCTGACCAAGCTTCTGCTGCCCTGGAGAAAGCAGAGGTGCAGTGTTGGAGTGTGTTAGGCCAGGACACCAGCAGGAGGGGTGGTGGGGTGGCTCTGATCTCCTGGAGAGTGCCAGGCATTGCCTGTGCTGTGAGTGAGACAGGTGCAGAGAGAGGCTGAGGAACAGAAACACCAGTTACTCTGGAGGAGACAAGGAAAAACGTGGCTTGTGTAGCCTAGCACATGAGGCCTGAGAGGGAATATGATTGCAATCTGCAAATACAGCAGAGTTCTAAACACTAGAAAGGGAGAGGAGCTATTTAAGCTAAAGAACAATGTTGGCACAAGAACAAATGCATGTAAACTGGCATGAATATACTTAAGCTGGAATTTAGACAGGTTCTTCCGTAAATGGGGTGACGTTCTAGAACAGCCTTCAAATGGGAGAAGTGGGAGCAAGTCCTCTAACTGGCTTTTGACGATATGGAAGAAGTTTATATTGTGTGCCTAGCTGTGGCTAGGAGATGAGGCTTGGTGATTCAGGAAAAGCTTTTCTGTATGTCTGAGTTAACTGAATATAGATTTTCTGTGCTAGTGCTTCATATTTTTAAAATCTGACATTCAAAACTGGCACAAAAATAAATGCTTGCTTTACAATTTGAATCACTACTTAGAAAGCGATGTGCTTTGTGGTGGCTTTCTGAAATGTTTTGCATGTTAGTTTTTCCCCCCCTCCAAAATAATAAGTTGGCTTATGGCTGCATATAATTGTGTGGAAATTCCTTTTTTTCCTAAGTCAAAACTGCAAAAGGAGGATATATGTTAGTGTGTGTGAGCTGTTTGAGCCTATCATCCTTCAGGTTAAAAAATGAACTGTAGAAAACCTTTGTGTTTTTTTCCTGTTAAAGTAATTCATAAATCCTCTCAACATGAGATTTTTTGGAGGGGGCTGTACAGCAGACCCAGGTGGTGTGAACTGAGACCAGTATTCGAAGCTACACTGTATCTGAAGGTCTGGAATAAATGCAATTTAAAGCAAAGGTGGAAACAAGTCTAGTTGGGCTAGTTGTGCATGGAGTTTTTCTCATTTGATGTTATGCAGGACAGCTGAGACTTCTCTAGCATGGTGGTTGCAGTAGTTGAACTCACAGGGAAGTCTGTAGTTGGTTATAAAAATACTGTGTATGCAACACAGAATAGAACCAGCTGCAGATGCTATATAATGGGTCCTGTGTCTGTTAAGCAGTACCTGACCACTTCTAAGAGGTGTAATAAATATAGAAATGAAAAAGCAGCTGTGGTGGGCCAAACCAAAAGTTAATCTCTGTATCCCAGTATACTGTAAAGGACTGGAGCAAGCCACATGGTGGTTGGTTTCATCTCCAAGCAGGAAGATGCCTTTAGGTGCTTCTGTGTTTTTTCCTTGCCCTGTTGACTGAAAGTGGTTTCTTGCCATCAGGAGGGATGAAGACCTCTTGCAGGCTGACTTATACCTTAGGCTAATCTGTCAGCTGCTGAAATCAAATGTAAGAAAATTAATCAAGGAGAAGTGAAAATGGATGAATTTATGATGTGCTTCATTGACTCTGTGACTCACATCCCTTTTGCAGCGAAAAGGAGACCTTGGAACACGTACATCTAATGCATGAAGCTGCATTTCCTCTTCTGGCTCCTTCAAAGCCTCTTCCTGAGCTTATGGGTTGGTTTGTTTTTTTTTTGGTTTATAGCTTTCCTATCTGCCACCCTGTGAAAGAGTAGGATCTTCTTGCCAGCCTCCTCCTGCCACTGTCTGAGCTGGCCACTGCTCCGTGGGCTGATGGGCTCCAAACTTGATGGGCAGGATCCCAGCACCTCTGGCCTGTTTCTCTTTCCTTGTCTCATTATGGATCTGGGCAGAGGACTAATTGCTGCTGTCCCCAGAGCTTTAAGGAGCAGAGGGGACTGCTGGGATGCTTAGTGTGGTGTCCTGCTTTAGTTTTATTTTTCTTTTTAACCCTTTAACTTCAGCCTGCTCCCTTCTTGATGTTGTCTTCTGCAACCTTTATTTTTTCCCCCCATTCCTTGTAAGCGGATGCCCAAGGAAAAATAAGAAACAGGATGACCTTATTCAAAACCTCATCTTTAGTTGCTTTCTGAGCCTCTGGCTGTTCTCAGCCAGAGCTGGGTGCAACCTTTCCTCGTTTACGGTGGGTGGCTTTCAGTTCCAAATGCTTGTCTGGTCTGCTTAAGGCCCCCATGACCTCATTGCAGCCTCCATGGCCTTTGGCCAGGAGTGCTGTTTGCCTATGGGTCTGCTTCTGTCTGTGTAAAGAATTCCCTCCTGCTTGTTCTCAGCTGGCTTCCTTTGTTTGGTGGCTCTTAGCTCTTGTGTGGCAGAGATGGTTAGTGATCCTGCATTATGCCACTCATGATTTTGTAGACCCCAGTCTTCCACATCAAGTTTGCTTTGACATGCCTGAAGAGTTGCCTACTCAGATATTGTTTGTATGGAAGCTGTTCCTGATTGTGAGCATCCCTTTCCAGGAGTCTGTCCTGGTTCTGCGTGTCCTCTTAGGATGGGAGGATCAGGGCTGTATAGTTTTCAACATGTAGGTGAGCTTTGGGGGCTATACAGTGGCATATCCATGTTTTGTTTTCTTTCTTTCTTTCATGTTTGATTTGCTTTTTGGACTGCTAGCGAGTTAATTTTGTGAACCTGTGAAATCGTATGGTGCTCAAGAGTACATACTGTCAGTTTGGAATCCCTCAGTTACATATAGCCATGGTTGTGTCTTTCCTATGTGCATCTTAGATCTCTTGTGTTTATTTGCATTAGCTTTCCTCTGCAGTGTTATTGACTGAGTTTCCCAGGGTTGTCTGAAATTCCTCACATCCTGGCCTCGCTACCACAATACATACTTTTTCTTTTTTTTGTTTAATCATCAAACTTCCTCAACTCGCTGCTTGTTTCCCTTTCCTTGTCTCACATGTATGTGTCAAACAGCCAGTGTCTGAGCATGGGTCTGCACTAACGACATTGCAGGCTTCTGTTTGCTCCAAGAAGAGATGGTTTACTCTTACCATCACCCCGCTGCTATTTTCCAACCATCTCTCTCTTCACGTAGGACCTTTTCTTTTGCATCTGTGTGCCTAGTTTCCTTACAAAAAGCCCTTAGTTTTTGGTAAGGGACATGGTTGAAATCCTTTTGGAAGTTCAGATAGGTCAAAGTGAATGGATGTACCTCATTCATGTTTGGCACCTTTGAAGAGCTCAGAGTTTCTCTCCATACAAACTGTATGCTGTTTATCCAGATGATCAAATTGTCTCCTTCTATCATTAGCATCAGTTGAGTTAATTATTAGCCCAGCAGAGGTGTTAGGCTTTGCAGCTCTGTACTTCCCTGGATCCCTATTGAGATGGCAGTCTCTTTCACCGCTTTTCATTCATCTTCTGCAAAGGATGTTTCATATGGAGGTTGCAGAACTCTGGCAGAAGAATTTGACCGAAAAATTGTGGAGAGTGCTCTGGGATTGCTAGTGGATGCTGGTCTAGCAGTGTCTTCTCTGAGAGGACCTGGTTGCATAAGCCTATCGCCAAGGGTATAAGGGCTGACCCTGTAGTGAGGTGACTGGAAATGAATGTAGGAGTCTGTCTGGACAAAGGCAGCAGGCACTTGATCTCCATCACCTGCAGGATGGTGAGTAGGTATTGTGTAGTGGGGTTTTTTATGCTTTAAAAAGGTCAAATTCGATTTAGCTTAAGATCCAAGGTGAACCTCTTATCTCCTACTATCAAATCAGTTCTTTTTTACTAAAATGTGCTGAGCTTCTGTCTCCCCTGAAAATGTGGTATTTGTTTGGGTAAGCATTTAGATGGTGATTTTTTACTGCTGAACAAACTTTGCATCTGTGTATAACACTGATTAGCGCCTCTTTAAAGTGGCCTGTGTAACAATTAGCATGATTAACTAGATGCAGATTTCTGCCTTTATCAGAAGTCTGCTGCATTTGATACTGAACACTGATCGCAGATGAATGAAGTCAGATGGAGTTTACTTCAGGATATTCATGGATTTAAACTACTAACTTGAGTAGCAGTTCATTAAGAGTAATAATATGTGACAGAGGAAGGTTTGCTACAAAATAAAATCTGTAATTTTTTGCTTCTGATCTCAGTACCAGATAGCCGGTGTTTGTAATTCTGGTTTGTTTTACCTTAGGAATAGTCCTGCTGCTGTAAAGTAATTTAAGCAAACCCCTTGCAGACATTTATTTGACAGTTTAATATTTTGGACTTCACCGAGATTTTAGCATAGGTTTTTAAATTGTTATGTTCTCCTGTAGCTATGCCAAAATAAGAGTTGTAACCTACTGATTTATTCATGTAGTTCTCACTGTCTGCCGGTCCTTTTTTCTGTAGAAATCTAACAGAAATCTTTCTCTCTTTCATTTGTCTTTGCTGCCGGATTATATTGCACCCCAGGTAATACATCCATCAGACAAGCATCAGCTCTGCCTGCCCTTGGGAAAACCCTTCTGTAAGCACAAGACATGCTTTGCTATGATACGCTTTTAAGTGGTTTTTCAGTGTGTTTAGGTCTTTTGTTGAAGGTGGGTTTTTTTTTTTTTTCCTTCCCTGTTAATGCAAGTGCAGTTTAATTTTCAAAGGCACCAAAAGAATATTTCTAAACTACTTCTGCAGATTTCAAGTGTAGAATAGGTGTTAAAAAAATACCTCTTAGGTTTAATATCTGTGCTAAAATGTGTTTCATGTAGGACTCTTTTAGTCACAACTGATTTTTATATTTTTTTTTTAATGTTTATTAGCTGGTTACGGAGGTTTCCTGGTATAATTATTGTGTGTAAAGGAGAGATTCCGCAGGGAAGGAAGCTGGCAGGCACTAAATGTTCCCTACCTTTATGAATTAACTTGCAGAGCAGAACAAACTACCGTAAACTTTACATATTTTATTATCTGTTGCAGAAACACATCATTCCTTTGCAGCGCTCTTGGGGTGGAAAGCCCTCCAAACAGTTATTAAATGACAGTAATTTGATGTGACTAATACTGGCACAAACTAGTTAAACCTTTATTGGAAACCTCCTAAGTATAATTTCTCAGATGGGTTGGAGGGAGATGCTGCAGGGTGTTTACTGGCCAGCTGCCTAATAGGGCAAATGAGGAGCTTGACATTAAGCCATTCCATGTATTTAATATAGAATTTTGTTATAAGGAACTGGAAGCAGTAGTTTGGGTAAATGTGACAACTAATTCATTGCTTTCGTGTTTACATTTGCCTTATCAATTTATTTGCAAAGAGGGTTATTGTTAGGAAGGGATGTTTCTTAGCAAGGTATTATATTAGTAGCTGTGGAGGAAGCTGTGCAGAGAACCAGCATGAAAGATGAAAGGGAATTGCAAGGAAGAGAAATAAGGGGGGCAGTTGTTCTCACATGGAGAATTCAGCACTTACTGGATTAAATTGGGATTTAAGTGCAGCATAATGGAAAGATAGTTCAATTAGATTGTTTAAATGAGTTGCAGATACATATGTACAGGGCACAATCTATGAATTTATGGAAAGAAGTTAATCTGGAAGTAAATACAGTAGGGAGCCTGGGTGTTGGTGATACACGTGGTGTTAAGGGACCGAGCCTCCAGCACTACCTGATGACCTTGTTACGTCCTGTGTGCCTTGTATGTGAGCAGGAGAGGCAGGATCTCCATGTGATCCTTTCCCTGATCCCCACCTGGGTGCGAGGTGATGCTCTTTGTGGAGTGTGCGGTCTCACAAGGCCAGGTGTGCTGGGGGAGCAGCATGCTGGGGGTCTCCCAGCAGTTCTGTCGTGGGAAACTTCTGTTTGCCTGTGAGATGGCTGGTGCTGAACATGTGCTGTCTGAATCACTGTAGTGATGCTGGTCAGCAGAAAGAGGCACAAGGGTGGAAGTATCTATTAGGAGAGAATTAAATTTTGGTAACTCCCTTTAATAGGATGATGTAAAGTATCTCAAAGGAATTAAAGTAATTTCTACAAAAGTTTCTTGCTGTTTTTTCTTGAAAGCTTAAGTGTCCGCTTTTCCTGTGTGTGTAAAGCCATTTTGCTCTGACACAGGAAAATGTAGGGAATAGATTGTTTTAATGTTTTAAAGCATCTGGGGAGAAGCCCTGCTGCTAGGATAAAGGGAGTCCAGTGCTGCAGTGATGGAGCGGGTGTGTGGTCTCTGGGGAGGCAGAGGGCCAGCGTGGAGCCGGCTTGGGAAAGGAAATCCGGGGCTAGCAGAGGGGTGGTACTGTAGCACTACCTTTGTCCTGCCTTCCTTCCTTCCCTTCCTCTTCTTGCTGTGGCTCTGCCGTACCGCAGAGGCCTGAACGCTGGTGTTTACACCTGTAACGGTCCCATGCAGGAGGCAGCACGGTGGGCAGCTGCTGCCCTCGTGCAAGCCCACCGGGGACGTGTGAGGCAGCGTGAGCATCACCGGTCTGCTCTTTCCCGGAGCGGGACGGAGCGGGGTAGCTGGAGGCTTTGAAGCCTATTAAAGGTGTTGATAGATTAAAACCCCATCTTGATGATACACAGCTTCATGAGACAGCAGTGCGCGGTGGGTGTGTGCTTGTGTGGAACGCCAGTAATAACCCACCCAGATTTTCTGTTAATCCAGGCTAACAAAATGACATTGTACTCTCAGTTACTTACTGTTAGATTGTTTTTACGGTGTGAAATTTTTAGAAGAAATTGGAACGTTAAAAAAAAAATCCTTGCTCTTTAAGAAATTAACTCTGCTGTTATTTTTTCCCAAAAGTATAGATGTAAAAGCTTGAAAAAACAACAGAAATGGCATATATACTGACAGGTAGAGAGAAAAGGAAAAATTAGAAAGATAATTTGAATCTGAAAGATAATGAGAATTGCCTGCTTGGGAAATAACTCATATTTTTAGAGTCCTGTGGGAGCTGGCTTGCTTGCTTCCCCCCACCCCACCCCCGCTCTCTTTTTTTTTTTTCCTTCCTTTTTTTCTCTCTCCACCACACTTGAGAGAAACAGTGAAACAACATGAGAACCATCAGTAAAGGGAGTGGTTTAACACATCCATATATGAAAAGCTGCATGTATTCAGGCAAGTAAGAATTTTTTGAGGTTAGCTTAAAAAGTTATTAAATATAAGAAAAATGTTTGATGATACCTGTGTATTTGAAAAGAGATGCATTAAAAAATAAAAATGTATTTGATGTTTGCTTCTCAGAAGCTTGGACTTATTGCTAGATGAATTTGTAGGCTGGTAAGATGACTACCAATGATATTGAAATAACTTGGTGACAAAACAGTGTTGGCTTTAAACACGTGCTGTTATTTAAACACATGCAAGAATGGCTAGAAAACCATACTTGACAATATAAATGTGTTTTAACTTTATTTTATAATCTTTGCATGCTGTTATATCAGCATTCTTCTAACTGCATTTTTTGCCAATTCTTGTCATGTCTAAACTTTTTCCTGTAAAATGTCCCATACATTTCCCTTTAATGCAAGTATGGATTTAAACTGGGGTAAACGTAGTGGTCCTATATATGCCAAAGTAAAGGAAGTTCTCTGGTAAAGGTATATGGACATTTAGGGACCAGTAAGTCTTTTTTTGAAAACAATTATAGATATGTCCTAATGTGATAAAGATGGTGCTGTTTGTCAGGGAAACCACATAGTGGTCCCTAGAAATGTGTCTGCAGCCTAAGAGCATGTTGGTATTGTGATGCCCTTGCACTGAAGTAACTAATGAAACCACAGAAGATTCAGGTATTTTTCAGTGAGGGATCTGTGCAGGGAAGGGAGATCAAGAGGGATGATTACGATTGGAAGGCTCTCAGGGATGTCAGGCTGGATTCCAAGGAGGCTCTGGAAGAATGGGACCCTCAGAGCATTGTTAAAGACTTGTTCCTCAAGTGCAAGTCATATTTCAGTTGTTTTCTAGCCTGCTTTGAGCTGAAAATCAGCCAGCACTACTGCATGCTGGTTCTGAAATACAGCTCCATGCTCTGGTTTTGGCCAGCCAGTGTGTAGCAACAGATGTGGTGGGATGATGTGGTTTTATTTGTTTGGTTTTGAGTAGAAAAGGGTGTGTGTGTGTGTGTCTCAGTGCTTTCCCGGTTGAGCCAGGAGGTGATGATGCTCTTTCTTCTCTCTCCTTTCTGATACATGCATGCATGTTGCAGTGATGGGAATGGCTGACTGGCAGGATATGGTGAGGTGTATCCCTAAATTTGCAGCCAGCCTTGCTGATAAGGACTGTGTGAAAGCATTTCCCTGACAGGAGTGGCTCTGGTGACACTGGGAGCCCCAGAGAGTGGCAGCTGAGAGCTGTCTCTGTCCTTGCCTTGCTGTCCAGTCTTAAAGCCGGTGGCTTTAACGAGCAGACCTGCTCCCAGCTTCTGAAGAGGCAAAGGAGTTGGCGGCTTGGCCACTTGCCATCGTGCAGCACAGCGCTTCAGTCCGCTGCTGCTAAACCAGCAGGTAGGAGTGCTAGCTGGGTGGAAAATATTTTGTGGGATTTATCCAAAATAAATAACTAATTTTACATGGGCGAGGCTGAAATTATTCGGCAGTACATCCTTCCATGGCAGAAGAGAAACCCACCTTCCTTGCAATGCTTGTCCAAGTTTTTATGCGTGTGCACAAAAGGTAAAATTATTTTTTTCTTAAATTTAAAGCTTGGATCCTCCTCCTTTAAGTTCTAATGGATATCTAAAGCTCTACTGCTTTGAAAAGCTTTTTGAAGACGGATAACCCAAACTTCTGTGAACCTTCCCCAAAAGGTTCACGTCGAGGCATTTGGCCAGTGTCTCTCCTGCTGCTCTGTGCTTCTGCATAATCCTTGGAAGTGTAAATATAGAGCTGGAAGAAATAGCATTCAATCTGGCTGACAGTATTCCAGCTTGCACTAGGACTTGATTTAAGAAATAGGAGCTTCTGCTGTAAATCAGAAATTTGAGTTTGTAATGACTTAAATTTTGGCCTGATAAATCCTATTACTCCTGGAAAGCTGCTAAGGTTCATCTCTGTAAGTCCTGAGGATGTTTTAAATCTGTGGATTATTTAAGTAGCTTGTGCGCCAAGGTTTAAAATAAGACTGCAAGCCCATACAACACGCCAGTGGTAAAACCAGGAGTGGACAGTGGAGCTGATTCAGGAGACGCCAAGTGACTGATCCAACTTCAAACTGAACTAGTGTTGAGCTTTAGCTCCTGCTGTCTATACTGCTTTTGCTGCTCTACAGGGATGGAAGATTCCCGGGATGCTGATATTTGTACTAGTATCATTAGTTCTCCCAAACTAATGGGGTGGATGCTAGTTGCAGAGTGGCATTGGGCTATTGGGTGTTCTTGCTTGGCATGTGGTATTAGCATGTCCTGGGTTTTTCCCACTGCTCAGCGTGAACGCTTGAGAAAAGCGGCCAGCATTCAAGTGGGGAACTGGTCTTGCCCCATTTTGGGGTTGCTCTTTGAACTGAGATTGCAAGCAAATGTTTCTGGCACAGGTAAATTCAGCATGCTGTTTTAGCAGTATGTGAAGCCTTCTGGCAGAAGGTGAGCTTGAAAGGAGGTGTTGAAATTCTAGATCTGTCATGGTAGAGGATTAAGCTGAAGTTGTGTGGATTTTAAAAACTGATGGAGGAGATGCTCTGAGGAGAGTGACACTCATACTCTGTGATTCCACAAAGAAGAAGCTGATGCTCCTAAAGGCTGTCTCAGGAAGATGACTTGCCAGAGGGCTCAGGTGGAGGCAGAAACTAGCAGATAAGTAGACAAAGAGGAATTTTAATTACACAGAGGAATTAGATGATGAAATAGGCTGCAAAATGCTTCAGCTCTGTGGAACAGTGGGGAGGCATGCTCTGTACTAATTACAGTATAAACCCACTTAAAAATGTTTTCTAGGTTTCTTTCTTTTCTCCCCTTCTCTGTTTTAAGGACAGGCCTTCGTTTGTCTTGAAAGGTTCTAAAAGTACTGAAATTTGAGAATAAACATATTTTTGTTTCACAGAAACTGAAATTTGGGTCTGAGAGTTTCACACACAGCCTATGTTCCTTTGCATTTTCTTGGCTGCTCCTAATGTAGTAGTAGTGCCTGTAATTTATTTCTAATTCAGAAGCATAAGCTAACTCAAATGCTTTCACAGCACATCAGGAAGCTTTAAAAGGCCTTGAGAGACCCTGTGCAAAGCTTGTCAAATGGCCACAGCTGGTTAGTAAAAATCAATGATTAAAAACTAGTGTTTTCCAAAGGATTGTCAGTTGAATGTGGCAGGCTTGTGGGTGAGCTGTGTTTCTGCCTCTCAAAAGCTGTGAGTGAAACACGCTCCAAGTAGAGCAGTGCACGTACAAATGCTTGGCTCTTTTGGAGTCTAATACAATCTGAGGTAGAAAGTACCTGCTGGCATGCCATATGGAAAATGATAATAAAATTATTAGTGCTTTTGAAATAGATGTTTTCATAGTTGTTGGCAATAACTAGAAAGCGACACAATATCTTAAGCTTAATAAAATGCTTAAACTTAAAGCAAAACTGTTCTTTTAAAGGACCTTCAATTGCGGAGAACCTCTCAGGTGAGAGTAATGTAGCTGGAGCAGATTGGTTTTACTACGGACCTACTGAAGACTGAGAGAGGCAATGCACTGGAGTGAAATAAGGGCTTGATGGGTTTGATGCCCTCTGATGGGGAGTAGGTATTTAAAAAAGACAAGGCTTTTTTTTTTTTTTTTTTTTTTTTTTTTTTTTTAAATGCTGTCCTTCCCATATCAAGTCACAGAATCATGGGATGGGCAGGGTTGAAAGGGACCTCTGGAGATCTAGTCCAGTGTGCCTGCTAAAGCAGATTCACCTAGAGCAGGTTGTTAGGTTGGTCAGGCATGATTTCCCCTTGGTGAATGCATGTTAACTGTTCTGATGACCTTCTTTTCCTCCACATGCTTGGACATGACCTCCAGGATGAGCTGTTCCATCACCTTTCCAGGAATGGAGGCCTGTAGTTTCCTGGGTCCTCCCTTCTTACCCTTTTTGAAGACTGGAGTGACACTGGCTTTCCTCCAGCCCTCAGGCACCTCTCCTGTTCTCCATGACCTTTCAAAGACGATGGAGAATGGCTTAATGGTAACATCTGCCAGCTCCCTCTGCACTCAGGTGTGCATCCCATCAAGGCCCATGGATTTGTGGGTGTTAAGTTTGCTGAAATGATGTCTTAACATGACCCTCATTGACCAGAGGAAAGTTCTTCTTTCTCCAGACGTCCTCTCTTGCCTCCAGGGCCTGGCAAAATGGAGGGCTGGCCTGGCAGTGAAGACTGAAGCAAAGAAGGCATTCAGTAACTCTGCCTTCTCTGTGTCCTTCATTACCAGGGCACCCACCTCATTCAGCAGTAGGCCCACATTTTCCCTAGTTGTCCTTTGCCTGGTGAAGTACTTAAGAAGCCCTTGATCTCCCTTGCTAGATTTAATTCCAAACAGACTTTAGCTGCCCTACTGCACCTTCTGACCACATCCCTATATTCCTCCCAAGTGGCCTGTTCCTTTTTTCACATCCCATGAGCTTCCTCCTTCCATTTTGAGTTTTGCCAGAACCTCCTTGCTCATCCATGGAGGCCTTCTTCCCCCTTTGCTTGATTTCTTTCTCAGAGGGATGCACCTGTCCTGAGCTTGGAGGAAGTGGTGCTTGAATATTAGCCAGCTCTCTTGGAACCCCCTGCCTTCTAGAGCCCTAACCCATGGGTTTCTTCCAAGTTGGGCAAGCATGAACATCTCATGTAAATAAAAAATGGGAAGTTTTATCTTTAGAAATGAAACGCAGAGCACTGTGGAAGGAGAGAAGGGAGAGCAGCAAGTCTTGTCTTGACTTTTTTCCTGCATCCTAAATGAGATTGGGTAGGTAGATAGTGTGTTTAGGTTCTGCTGCTGTGATGGGGTTTACTCTGTCCTCAGGCTATCCCTGAAGAAAGCTTAATCGCTTCCACAGTGTATTATAACAATCATGGTTAGGTTGCTCAGAGGTGCGACCTACAATAAAAAATAAAAGCTTATGGGGACCAGACAACTTGTGGAAACAGGCTTAGGAGTAGACCAGCTGAGGTCAGAACTGCTCAGACGTCTGCCTGATGCCCTCAGCTCCATTGTCTCTTAAGGTGCCTCATGCTGTCATGAGGTAGTTGATGTGTGATGTTAGATCGGCTCCTTGGCCTCACGGGTGAGGTTGCGCTGCCCTTTGGTGAGGAAGTGTGCTCCCTCAGGTGACACCAAGGCTGGCTTCATGTCTGAGGAGACACTTCACAAGAGGTGCTAAGAACAGGCAATGTGACAGGGAATGTTCCCTCCGAAATACCGATTGTGAGATGTGAACTTCTTTAACTGTATGGATTTTTTTAACTGAGAACCTTGGTTGCGAGTTGCACATTGGTAATGATCGTGCTGCCAGAGAAGGCCTGTTGTTATTTGGGCAAGTGGGCATGTTTTAGATTTTAGTCCTGTGAGGTGGTGACTGACTGCTGGCCCATGTTACAAGGGTAGAAAAAGGTATTTCAGTGAAACTTGCACTAGGGATACCTGGCCTGTGGGAGCGTGTGAGTGTCCACTTTGTTTGCTTCCATGACTCTCTGGTGCCCCTTCTGAATCAAGAGGGTTGTCATCCCAAAATGCCTTAAAAAGAAAGGTGAGACATTGGGTGTTTCCAGTTGTTGATTCCCTCTGCCTCCAAAAAAACCCAGACCACCACCCACAAAAGAAAAAATCAAACCAAATCAAAAAAAAACCAAAAAACCCAAACCACCAACAAGACTGGCTTTTTAAATGGGGAATAATTACCATTTTCATTTTCTGAGTAGGGTCATTGGTGATGCAAAAGCCCCATGTCAGTTTTTTATTATTATTATTTTTATTGTAAGATAAAAATAGGAGCTAGGAGTGATGATAGTGTACCAGAGTCTTCTAGGTTGCTTTTCTCAAAAGGGATCTGTTTGCCTGAATACTCACTGGTAAGTGTTACCATTTGGGTCCTTCTGTCTTTTTCCCTAGATGAGAGAAATCTTACTTTTAGCCTGTGTCCTGGTTTTAAGTCACTAATTGTCCTTCTGTTTCATTAGGCTGTGGCCAGCCATCAAATTTGGGATATTATTATTATTATTATTATTATTATTATTATTATTATTATTATTATTATTATTATTATTATTATTATTATTATTAAGGAACTCTGTTGGTGTTTTAATTACATGTGCTGCACTCCTGAGCAGTATGAAAGGGATATTACGTGCTGCCTGGGCATCCCAGCAGGTGTAGTGAGACTAATACTTGGGATTTTTTTCTGTGAATTTTTGAGTGACTGATAATAAGACTGGCATGTATATGGAAGTCTTCAGCATACAGAGCATTAATTGCTGCTCCAAATAAACTTGGCATATATAACCAGTAGAGCTTTACTCTGCTGAATTTGTTCTCATGCTCTTAGATATCAAAACTGGCTTACATTTGGTGGCTTAATTTCATGGCAGTGGCCCCTTTTTACAAACATACTTGTGTGACTTAGGACAGCTGTGTGGGATTGCTGAGGAAGAGCTCTGTGTGCCTGCAACTGAGCTGATAGGTCTCATGTGTCCCTTCCCCAGCACGGAGTGGCGTAACACCCTCTTCCAAGGCTTGTGGCAGCTTGTGGTACAACCTTGCTTCTCTGCAATTAGTAGCTTGGCTAATTCCCAGTGTTGGTGGGTGCTGGTGTTGGTTGCAGATAGGAATGACATTGCTCTGGATTAGGTATTGTATAAAGAAGAGAAATGAATGGGTACGTTTTGTTAAGTAAAATGTGGGTTTTCTTGGGGTTGTGTTTCCTACTAGGAGGGAATTTTTCTCCCCCCCCCCTTTTCCCCCACATGTTGTTTATTCTGCACATACATATATATCAGCCCTCTTTGTAGTGAAAGAAAACTTCATGGGGTTTTGGATGAGGTGTTTTTTTGGGTTTTATTTTTAAAATAGATTTTAAACTTCTGCCCTGAGCAGTGCAGTATTGTGTTTTCATTCTTTGCATATTTCTTGGGTTTGGTTCTAATAGAATATGAACATGTGCAAAAGCTATTTATTTTCCTAAATGATAACAGCCCCAGTGTGTTTGAAGCACAGTGTTTTGTATTTACAGAAGTAACAGTCAGTCTTTTGATATGCAAAGTTTTAAAACAGATATCAAAGGAAAGAGTAATTAAAACCATGAATGGAAAATGGGGCAAAATGCAGCATAAGTTTATCTGCAGGTAGACTGTGCCAGAGTAAATTACACCCTCCCCCCCTGCCACCCCATGCGAGTTAGGCTAAATATATTGGTTTTATGTGGTCTTTAATAAAACGTTTATTATGGCATGAAATAGGAAACTAAACTAGAGGAGTGGGTCATTAGAGTTAAAAGCAGCTGAGGGCCTTTAGCTGAGGCTAAAGGGGAAATAATAGAAGAGCAAAGGAAACCCCTAGGCTGAGGAAGACTAGCAATGGGATACTGCCACAAAACCAGTAGTTTTTGCACAGAAGTTAGGAATGTGCAGAAGATACATTAATCTTGCCAGTATTAAATGACATGTTGTAGGCATGTGTATGTATCAGGTTGTTTTATAATGTACTGTAGGAGTCTCGTCTAGGAAGAATGAATCATTTTGATAATGAAAAGTGAGTAAGATCATTTTAAACCCAACTTGGTGTAAGAAGGCTCCTTTTTCTAAACACGCATATTGGCTTTACCTCAAGTAGCACCCAGCATTTTGCAGGGAGATCTTCTGGGATTTCTTGTCTCTCGTTTTCTCTGGTCTTTCCCAGTTTCCTTTCCAGCTTCACCTCAGTTTGCCTTTTTTTAATCCCACTTATTCCTTCTAAAGTCATACAGTACTGTGGTCATGGATCTGGAAAAGCTAAATGAAATGAGACTTGGCTAATTGTCCTTAGAGGTGGCAGAAGGGATGACTGGATTGGCTTACTCAGCCTGGGAAAGGGGAAGAGTACTTGGTAGTTCCAGGACTTTGCACTGCTCGTGGCTATGCAGTTTCTGAGGCTGTGGGTGCAGCTTCCTATTTGGCTTCTTGGATCTTACCCGGTAGTGGATCCAGAAAGCATCAGCAGAGTTTTATTTTTTCTCTGCTTGCTGCAAAGGCTTTGGCAAGTACTTTACTGCATACTTAACTATAATAACAGTACATTAAATACAGAAGGTTGCGCAATACGTTTCTGTTCGTTAAATGCATCGCTACCTGAATTTATTTTAGTCAGATTGTGTGTATCCTAAAGCCCCCCAGATTTGGGTCTTAGACAACCGCAGAACACAAACTTACTTAAAATACCGAACACCATCTCTGGTCCCTGTTATTTTTAAATGTCAGTACAGCCCTACTGGGGGTAAGTGATTGCATCATGAACGTAGTGCTGGGGAAGGGTGAGCTGTCCTAGGAGCAGTGTTAGGAGTATCCTGCTACCAGCCTTCCCCAGTTTGTGGTAGGTAAGTTGGGAGCTGTCTGTTCCATCTCCGTTCCATAAAGGCAGGGAGCAATGATCCAAGTCGTTTCTGCTCTTGTTCCTTGCAGACCTGCGTAGCGAGTAAAGGTGGTTCTGTAAGGTAGACAGGGAAGATTAGAGTAAGGATGAGGGATGGCCTGTACTAGGTTTAAAATCTTCATGGCAGCAATTTCAGATTTCATATATAGAGCCATTGGTGAACCTTTTATTCAAGTGGTAAGCTCTGTCCTGTATTAGACTGAAAGAATAGTGTTGGAAATATGTTTTTCTTCTCTAAAGGAAGGCATTTGTCACCCTTGTTAATGATGTATGGTATGCTACTTCTAAGTAATCTGTTGGAATCGGGGTAGGATAAGACTGATTGCGAGGAGTGCTAATGTTGAGTTGCTCATGGTTGGGACTTAAATATGGCATTGTGCATGTTTTAATTCCATAAAAGATGTTTCCAACATCCTCAAAGACCTTTGGATCTGAATGGTTTGTGGTGCTGCTATTAAATTATGACAGGGATTTTGATGTTCTGGGAAAATATTTTTACCTGCCAGAAAAATATTTTGTTCCTTTTGCTTAGCAATGTCTGATCCTTGGGCTTTGCCTTTGTGTTTTAAGCAGTCCTTTAATGCCTGCAGAACTTTGATTTTGGGCTGATGACGCTAATGGAATAGATGGGCTGAAGTACTTCCCTCTGATATAAGTGTGGCCTGAATCTTGTTTGAAAAGCACGTCACTTTGTTCATATGAATTTATGCCTTCTCCCTCACCGAATTCAACATCTTGACACTGGGTCATTTGCATCCTGAAGAGCGCAAGCCAGACAGCTTTGCTTTTGCTTGAAGCATCAGGCTCTCAACTGGTTTGGCTTTAGGCTGACGGTGTCTAAGGACCAGCCAAGTTGGAGTGCAGTTCTGATGCTCTTTCCTGGCAGACAGTGTGACCTTTGTGGTTTCAGGATATTGTTTTTCAGATGTGCACGTTTAGTCCTAATGGTTCAGATGGTTCTTCTTTAAAATTGATATATATCCAAGAAAGAAGAGAAACAACTTGTCTGATGAGGGGAAACTGGAGACTGAATTAGACTCATGAAATATTGAGGTTCAAGATATTCTTTAGTTGAAAACATTAGCTCTTCACAAGAAGTATGTCATTATAGCAAGTATGTAATTCTTGATAAAAAGCTGCAAAACACAAAGCAGAATTAGCCAAAGCTAAAGATTTATTGACTTTGATATTCATTATTTTTCTTCCCCAAACAGGCTGAAGTGTATTGTAAAGGAGGGTAGCTGTGTTTGGACTCAGAAGTGTTCAGCAATTGCTTGCTGACTTCAGTGGGTTTGATACAGAGCAGTGTTCAGAAAATGAATGGTTTTGTGTTGAAGGCAAGAGCACAGCGATGGAGATGACTAATGGGTTTTGTACATGATTAAGCGGGGGTAGAGGCAGGGGAGCTGTGGCACAGAGCAGAGGCGTAAGCACATGTGGCGTTTGGCCCTATTTCAGTCTGCCTTGGCAGGTTGGGCCATAAACATCCCTCCTCCATCTCCCTTTTTGTGCTTTGCTCCCTGCCAAGGAAAATGTAAATTTGCAGTGTTATTTGTTTTTCTGTACAGACATACCCTTTAACGGTAGTCGGGATAGAACACCTCCCTCCACTGTGGCTAACCTGTAGTAGCATTGCTCACGTCCCCGTGTGACCAGAAGTACAGAGAACGATTAATAAAACCTTTCTTGCTATACAGCTTGTACCTACAAGTTCAAATGGATGGGAAAGTTCAACGTTGCTGCTGAGTTCTGTTTTTTTTTCATTTGGCAAAACAAATAGTTAAAGGTTGCTGTTAAATTTCTTCATTTTGTTTTTAAACCCTCTAATCATATCAAACTACCTAACTTAAGTAGTGTTTTTAGCATTGTTTGGGGAAAGCATTATATTTGGAAAAAAATTTATTGTGTAACAGTTCTAATATTATAGAGAAAAATAGTATTTAATGGCAAATAAGATGATTTATGTTGCTAAGGCATGATTTATGTTGTCTTCGGCAAGTGACGAGGGGAAAGCTCACCAGCATGTTTGCAGCATGAGAGTCTGTGCTGTGCTGGAGAAGTGTTCCCTGGTGCTGAGTGGAGGCTCTTTAAATTGAAATGAGGAGACTTTATTGAAAATTGAAGTTTCTGGGTGTTCTTGAGTAAAAAGAGACTATTTCTTTTCTAAACTTACCAGGTGCCCTGAAATATGTGCAGTTACAAGTTTGGTCAAAGTTGTGATACATCAGTACAATTAAGTGAAAACCACCAAATGTTCATGGCTAAGGTTTGCTTTTCATGATTTTCCTGTTCAGCTCTTTGAAAGCATTAATATTGAGATATCCTGTTCCAACCTCTTTCTTTTCCTTAATGTAAAAGTTCTTTCTTTTTTTATATTGTGGGTTTTTCTGTGCCTTGAAAACTGCACTCTCAGTTTTAAATGAACTTATGGTAACAGAGGTGAAAACAAAAGGCTAAAAATTTCCTTCCAAATTTTTTTTTTCTTCTTCCTGTTCCATGGCTTTCCAGACTTCCCCCTCATGCATCACTGCCCTCTCTATTTATATATGCTACTTTTAAGGTTTAAGATTTAAGGCAGAGAAGCTTGGGGAGGTTATAAAGTGAAGGTTTGGGGATCAGCTGTAGGCATGGTCATCTCTTCTGCAAGCGTACAAGAAAAGTGCTGCTGTTAGCTCTTCCAAGAGCTAGTTGTCAGACTTGGAAACTTTCAAAGACCCCATTCAGTCTAAATGTGGTATGTAGTTTTAGATTTATGCTATTTTCCAATAGCTTCAAGCCCACATCACTGAGTGCAAGCAGTAAGAATACACGGAGAAGTCAAATGAAGGATAACGGTGCATCTCACTGTGGCCAGTTGCACTGTAACTTGGTGCTGTCTCTTACCATTACAAAAGCAGTGTGTGGCATCCTGGGTTGTAAAAGCGGGTTGTGGAGGAGGACTCTGTTCTGCTTGGTGTTTCTAACTGAGGATGTGCATATTTGGTGGTTAAAAGAGCAATTCGGGAAAGATGTTGCTTATGTGCTGCTGTTTGTGATGTGAAGATTGTAAGATCTGCCTTAACTCAAGTAGAAGTTGTATAAATTAGTACTTCAGAAATTCTTATCAATTGCTGAGATAAAAAATACACTGGTTAATGTAAATTACTGTTGAAGGAATAATCATGAGATGAAAAATGGGATATCAGACACTGTTTTAACTTCACAGCTGTGGTTTCTATGATAAAGACACAAAAATCCACTCACATGAAACAAACTGCAGTTTAGGAGTTCTTTTAAATGTTTTAGCCTGTTTTCAATATATATTTATATCTTAAAATACTTTAAATTCTGAGAGGAAGTTTTCTGTCTCCCTGATGCTTGTGAAATCCTTTGAGGGGGAAGGGGGGAGTGCTTAGAATGCTATTTCTCATGTTAAATGGTATCTGAAAAGCAAAGCTGACAAAACCCTGAATTTGGGTTTTGAGAGTTAGTGTTCACAGGGTGGGAAGAACTTTATTGAAGAGCAACTGATTCCACGGGGCCAGAGGTCAGCTGCCCTGGGGTGCCCTTTGGGCTGTGACATCAGTCCCTGGCCCCACTCTTCTGCTGGAGGTGGGGCTGGTGGGATGCTGCCATCACAGCTGGGGACCCACCGCTCTGCACAGCCACTGACGCTGCCGGAGCTCCTCTTTGGTGTTCCCCTCCTGGCTGGTGTACCGTGAAGCTGAAGAAATTCCAGTGCTAACCAGGCTTGTAATCAATTAGGCATAAGGTGAAAAGGATAAGGAAGAAAACCAAAAAGTGATAGTTGGGTATGAAACATCTGCAAGGCTTCATTAAGGGCTGTATGACTGACAGCTGCTCAGCATCTTCATTTGTGTATGCACAAGCTGGCCAAGGCTTCCATCACATCTTCTGCAAAGGCTAACTTGATTGTATCCCCACGTCTAACTGTGTTTTGCATATTTGAGGATGTCCTCTGCTTCTAAAATAACTGGTCCTGTATCACTGCCCTATCCAGCGCAGATGTTTAGCTCCCCCTTGCCCCAAAGAGCTGCTGTTCTAAACGGTCAGACTAAACCTGATTTATCCAGGTCTTTTAACTTTGCTCTTACCTGGTTTGTATTGGCAACTTTATACAGCTTTCTCAGGAGCTGTGAACTCCTCTCACAGTTTGTACTCGGCATGCTTTTTTTTTTTTTTTTAAATATATTTTAAAGAAGGTAAATACAAAGAGTTTGAACTAGACTTCAGAAACTCTCCTCTAGTCCTTGCTGTGGCTCAGTGTGAGGGGGGGAAACCAAAATCTGGAGGGAGAAACTGTTGTTGAGGCAGTGCAGATAATTTCTGATTGAGACTTGCTATTCAGATGCTGCATTCATGTTTCCTATTTCAGTCTTGAAAGAAGTCTGTGCATTATATGATGAATTAAATAGCTTTTTAATAAACACATAACTAGTATCTCCCAAACTCTGTAATTTAGCCACTTATGTGAATAATAGCACATGATATATAATAGCATGTTGCCTTCAATTTTCCAAACTCTAATAGAGAGGGCAGTGATGCACAAATGTATAACTTCATTAAGTCTTAATTTTTAGTAGTTTGCACCCTACTTCATGCAGATATCTTTATTTGTATTGCGGTGCAATTGAATCACTGGAATAATCTTCTGAGCAGTTAGGCTGCCCAATTATGATGGCAGTGAGTTTGCTGAGATGACTAAATAGAATAACTCATCTAGATTTTAGTTTTCTTTCCATTGAGCAAAGTGTGCAGGAAGGCACAGATGGGAAAAAACATCTGATTTTAACTTACTGGGTTAGTATACAAATGTATGCTGACACCTAACACAGTCTGCCTATTTAATCTTCTCTGATGGAGCCCTGCCTGCACAGTGGCTTGTGTCTGAAGGGGAGGATTGACTCCTGGCATCTACAGAAGACAGCTGCCTCATGGCTGGGGGTTTCGTCCAAGAGGTTGGGCTCTGAGCATCTTCATGCAAGGGAGCAAGCGGTCCCAGTTCCCTCTGCTTTCTGTGCAAGTGCTGCTGCTTCAGAGTTGCTGTGTAAGAGACTTGACCCCGTTGTAACAGAGAGTGAACTTTCACAGTGTTTCTGGAAAGGGCCGACAAGTCTCCTCTGTAGGGGGTGTTTGGCTTGTGGTCTGTGAGGATCTTTGGTCCTTGCAATGAGTGGGATTTCAGGCAAGTCCAAATGTTCTAATTCTCAATACTTCCCGCCCCACCCCTTCCACAGCTTCCCCTACCCCCTTTCTAGGGTGCTGTCCACAGTTAAGTGTTGAATGTGGTGATGTACAGTTTGCTACAGTAGTCAGGTACCTGTTTCCCATCGGTGTTCTGCTTGGTTTTGCATTGCCGTGCTTCTTGCAGGAGCACCCTTTCATTACAGCTGAAGCATAGATTTTGTGCTCAGACTGTCCAGCACACTTTCCTATCCTTTGTTTGCAAGTGCCTGTTCTTTGGTTTGGGCTGTGTAAAAGTCCACAGACATCCTGAAAATAGGACAGGCCTTTGGCTGTTCTGAAAGAATTGAAATTTAATTGAAAGAGTTACTATTTTCATCAGGAAACCACAAATCTAAGCAACTCCATTGTATGAGTACAGATAGCTGGTTTTGGGCAGCTGGCCTCTTTATACACACACTTCTCCCTTCAAGTCTTTATTTTGCTCTGATCTTTAAGTCTTAAGTGGTCACCTTCAATATACCTGTGAAACTCTTAAATCGGGACAATCCATCTTTTTATGCAAACTGGTAGCTGAAGTGATTTGTCTGCTAGAGAGTAAAATGATAGAATTGTAGACTCATAGAATTGTTTAGGGTGGAAAAGACCTTTAAAATCATTGAGTCCAACCATTAACCTAACACTGCCAGGTCCACCACTAAACCATGTCCTTAAGCACCACATCTACATGTCTTTTAAACACCTCCAGAGATGGTGACTCAACCACTTCCCAGGGCAGCCTTTCTAATGCTTCACAGCCCAGAGGTGAATATAGAGGGGAGCAGCAAGCAGTGAAATGTGCTTTCTATGACTGGAGTTGATGAGTTTCTAGGGGAAACAGTGGAAGACTTTTGGTTGCATCTTCTTCACCGAGGACAGTTATATCTTCCCATCAGGCAGACTTGTTAAGTGTTGGTAATTCACTGGTCTCTGGGAACAGGTAGGAAAGAAGGAAGGAAATGACAAGCTACATCTCTCAGTATTTTGCAATGATTATGCCTATAGGCAGCTTTGTTATTGGTGTGCCACTCCTGTAGCATCTTTTCTGAAATAAATATTGCTGAGTTATTTTAATTACTGATATTCCATCCCTCACTGGGGATTATCAGAACACAGTTTGCTGGATAATTGGAAGGTAACCATTGAGCTTTTTCCCAAGTATGGAGAGGCTTTCATCACATTTAAGGACTGAATGATATTGATATCAGGAGAGTGAGAGAACCTAGTCCTTGATTTTCATTTGGGTGGAGATGATGACCGGGCATTCAGTAGGGAGAGAATGTGAATGGGCCCATGGAGACTAGAATGGGTTGCTTTTCCTGGACCTGTGTTGTGGGCCAAAGGGGCTTTTACATGGAGATCCCATGGACAAGATGGTATTTGGATGAGCTGGAAGAGGTTACCCACTGGAGAAGCTAACATCCTGGAAAAGCAATGGCTTGAACAAAGTACTGGTTGCTTTCCTAGCATAAAAGGGCAGATGACATGACAAGTCTTGATGGTCCTCAAAGACCACTTAGTTAACTCTTAAAACAAATAAATGAATTGCATTTGCTTGGATTATGAAATAGCAGAAAAAGGCATAAAACATTTTTCTTCAGTTGGAAAGAAGTTCTTCTCGTCTTGAGGGCAGCAAGATGCTTTAATCTAAGGGCTGTTGATTTATGTAAGCTTCAAGCTAGAATATTAGTTCTCTGAGAAAATAGATCTTTGTCGACACATTACTCTAAATATATGCTTCCTGAGGTGAAGGAGTTGAAGTCTTTAGCAGCGCATGCAGTACTGAGAAAATCATTAAGGAATGGTTATGTTCCCAGATGCTGAGTATGCAATTTCTGAAACAATTTAAACTTTATATGAGAGTCCTGTTGTTTCAATTGTGTGGCGTGACAAGAGGAGGAGGAGGAGACATCTGTGGCTGGGGTAGATGGCTTCCAGAAATGTCTGACAAATCTCCAGATGGAAAATGCACTGAAGTGTCATTGAAGTCAGTGTTCTAGAGCTATGTAAGAACTGGATCTGAGGTCAGAGACCATTCAAAGGAGAACTTCTGTCCCTTCCTGAGTGCGAGCCAGCTCTGCAAAAGTTAAGCCTTTCTCTGAGTGGCCCATATGTACTCTGTGTGTGGGGCTGTCATTCCAGCAGAGGCTCCAGTGTGCTGTGCCTTATGGGTGTCTGTATGGTCATCTTTGTCTTGCATCTTTTTGGCTCTTGGCACTGCATGGTTGCTGCTTCCTTGTTTTCGCAACCAGGCTGGCTTTGTGTGGATGATAGCCAGGAAAGGCAGAGATGAGATTATAGGGCAGGTAAAGTCATGGAATCATAGGGTGGTTTGGATTGGATTGGAAGGGACCTTTAAAGATTTTCTGGTCTACCCCCAGCAGGGACATCTTTCAGTCTTTCACTAGATCAGGTTGATCAAAGCTCCATCCAACCAGACCTTTAACACTTCCAATGATGGAGCATCCACAGCTTCTCTGGACAACCTGTTCTAGTGTTTCACCACCCTCATCATAAAAATGTCTTCCTAATATCTAGTCTGAATCTACTTTCAGTTTAAAACCTGGTCCAGTTTCAGCAGGTACTGCTGCTCCTCTGCAGGGCTCCTTTTGCCTTGTACCAGAGCCAGACCCACTGTGGAGCAGGCTTCATCTGTGCCAGATCGATGATATGTTGCATGCTGTTTGAGACTGCGGAGATTGTCAGGGTGGATTGGACCCTGGGTCCCTCTATTTTCAATGTTTTGTGTACAAGGTGTCAGTGCTGTATGTTTCCAGAGGAAAAAGTAGGAGAGTGTCTGGGGTTTATGGGGTAATCTCTCCCACTTCTGTTTTATCATAGTCTGTAATGGTTAGAAGTAGGCCCATGCCTTCAAGGTCATTGATAACTGAATCTTGGTAATAAACCTTGCTTAAATAGAACAATTGTGCCTGGTCTGGGTCCTCACATAAAATATGCCACGTTTGACTTCCATGACTTCCTGCAGGAATTAATTTTAGTTTGTAAAAACACACATGCACTGTCTTCTATGTGCAGACAGAAACTGCCAGACTTCCTTTTCCAAATAATTTTCTGTCTTATCATACTTTAGTGTATTTCAGCAGATTGGGATTGTTCAGGAAGACCGTCTGTTTTGAGGGGGTTGCCATTCCCAGACGTGTTACCTCTTTCTGAAGCAGGTAACCCTGTCTGGTTTAGTAGCATCTTTTGGGGTGACTAGCATGGCATGTCATTATAGAGGAGTCATTACTATTGCCTTCTAGAAGACATCAATTAAACTAATGTCATTCATCATCTCAATTCTTTTCATGCAAGTCTATGGAATTTTTGGTTATGTTTTCCTGCTTTTTAAATTGTGGCTGTATCTTGAGCACAGATTTCTGCTGAGCTGTTCCAAGTCCCTTTCTAGAGCCTTTAATTAATGGTTTAATTAAAAATTCTGTGAGTTTTTTGTAACTAGCATAAAAACTTGCATTCCGTGCACATTTGTTAATACAGAATTCCATTGGCGTTATATTTCTTGTCCATCTATGTCACTTCTTTCTGTAGACTTGTTGTGGTCCTGTCAGATAATTGTCATCTGCTGATGTTTGTACTTTTCATCTCTACCTTTCAGTTTGTTGGACTAGGAAATACTTTAAAACTCCAGACAATGGGGGATGGGCTGCTGCTCAGCTTTGCTGTTACTCACGCTGAGCCCTTATTCTCACCCTTGTTGGTCTCCCAACCAAGGTCTGATATGTGTGCATCCCTCCACCTGCCTCTCTTGACAAGGCCATGCTGCCTGGGTGTGCGTGTGACAGTCCTTGTTTCCCTCCTTCTTGGCTGGGTAGGGAACACAAAGTGTGCCTTGTTCGAATGCTCCAGGAACTACTGAATGTCAAAGGTGCCCTTAGACACCGATGTGTCATGGTTGGCCAGGGTTACTTGGCATGGTGATGAGAGAAGTTTGGGCTTGTGTGGCAGTTACTGATGCCCTTCGTGAGCAGTCTAGTGTGGGTTCTTTTTGCATTTTTTTGAATTAGTTTTGTAAAATACAAGCACATTGATAGTCTTATGTGTAACACACATGAATGAAGGGTAGTTCAGGTAAATAAGACAGAATCTTGCCTTAGTATCTACAGCTATTTAAGAATTCGGAAAACTGTTTTGGCTGAAATGTTCTAATGTCTTTTCTTCTTTGGCCAGTGACTTCTAAAGTGTCAGTTGCTTTAGAAGCATTGAAAACTTGGATGTGTTCCAGCCTTTCTTGTTCCTTTCCCCTCCTTATTTAGCTTTATGTCAAGAAATACACCAACTCTAATTACTCAGACATGAGAATTCTTATTTCCTTTATTTTTTAGCCCACCTTTTATATACACTTCCATATCCTATTAACTTTGAAAAAGCCACTGTTTGGAATTAATACTAAGCAGTAATGGTGAAAGTGTGTGTTTGATTAAACTGTGTAAAAACTTATGGTAGTTAAAACTTTATGGAGAGGGTGGCCAGTGTGCAGTGAGATGTGGGTGCATAGCTGGGCAGTTGGCAGATGCTGTTGGGTGCTCAGAACTGCACTTAGCTCAGTTTTTTCAGCCGATTTCTACACCCATCCTCCCAATCCAGCATGATTTAAGTATCTCGTAAGTACGTGACTGAATAGCATAAACTTTGAAATACAGCTTTCCAAGTATTTCTGTGTAGTAGTAAACTTTTTGTGAGAGCTAAGGGGATAGTTCAGAACTAATTTTTAATGACCCACAATGGCTGTTTTAACTCAAAATGTGTAGTCCTATCCTGAGGAACTAAAGGCTTTATCGCTTTATTAAATAAAACATCATGCTGTTGTCCATGTGTATGGTGAACTCGATTTAATGATGGTTAAAGTTCAGTTTGATAACAGCAGCCATTCATTGGTTTTGTTGCACATGAACTTTGATTTCTAGAGATTGATATCTATACTTTATTGAAATGTTAAAAGAAATGTTGGAGTAGTTTCCGGCAATAAAACTAAACTGACCAGCTTTCCTGTGAAACATCCGGTACTTCCTGCTTCTGTTCTGGCTTAAAATTAATGGTGTTAAAAAAACACCCTTTCTTCTGTCATTTCCACTTCTGATTTGGGCCAGAATGTAAAAGAAAAGAAGTATTGTAACAGTAGTAAATAAATAAATAAAAATCCAAAAATTCATCATGATTGCTTTGTTTTCAAGTGATAATGGTCAGAGCTTCACGTTTCTGTCATTGATTTTATATAAAAGGTGTTTCTATGCATGCCTGTAATTCTATGTATTTAGATCTCAGGGCATAGATGTATAGGTATATACAGAAAGGAATAAATGGGTTTGTAGGAAAGAACAAGCAACTGAATAAAGACAAATTTTGTGTAAAAAATACTAGATTTGAATAGTTAGAAGATTAGACCGGATAATGGTTTATTTGGGGGAATTTATCAAGCAGCATGTGAATCCTGCCTTGCTCTTCATAATGCAGGTGCAGCTGCTGAAATCGAATGGTGATCGAGTGTTAGCCAATAATTCTATACATGTGGGTCAGATATTTTTTGATGTTAATTAGTTTCTTTGTACCAGTTTGCTGATGATGCCCGTTGTCATGGAATCATAGAATCCTTTAGGTTGGAAAAGACCTTTAAGATTAAATCCAACCATTAACCTAGCACTGCCAAGTCCATCAATAAACCATCCCTAAGCAACATATCTATCCATCTTTTAAGTACCTCCAGAGATGGTGACTCAACTGCTTCCCTGGACAGTCTGTTCCAATGCTTGACAATTCCATTGGTGAAGAACTTTTTCCTAATATGCAGTCTAAACCTCCCCTGGCTCAACTTGAGGCCGTTTCCTCTTGTGCTGCCACT
>JAVJGJ010000001.1:54755288-54774916 GCA_035590215.1 Microhierax caerulescens | reverse complement strand
TATCAAATCAGTGATTCCTGGTCTGCTTGTCCATCTGTGTTTGCTTTTCAGCAGAAGGCAGAGGAGTTGAAAAAAGGGTGCCCAGGTGCCCTGTGCCAGTAGCGTTCTCCTTGCTGGTAGCCAGGCAGTGTGAGGAGCTGCCCGAGCAGGGGAGGTGGGGTCTGCATGTGGCAGAGTCCCTGGGTGCAGGACCCCTGGCATAGGGTGTTGGGTAGCAGGTGGGGACGCAGCACCAGCCTGTGTAAGGTACCCCTGGGCGAGGGAGGCAGGGTCGGTGGGAGAGGCAAAAATCACAGAAAGAGTCAGTGATGGGAATTTCAGTCTTGAAATTACAGGCATAGGAAGTATTTGCATTTCTTTGAAGCTTTTAATTAGAAAGTCAGAAAGTGCTTCCTCTGGGAAAAAGTGACGTGTTTTGAGCATCACAGTGTCCTGGATCAGGGAGGAGGGACAAGCTATCACTCTTTTTCCTTATGCTGTTCTACTAGGCAATCCAGGATTTCTTCAGTACACTTAAGCATTTTCTTGCATTCAGCTGTTTCCCAGCACTTCACTTTGTCCTGGTCTGGTAGCAGCTTCTGTCCCGGAGATGCAAGACCGGCCCTTTCCCATCTGTATTTCTTACTCTCCATTTGCCTCTTTTGGTGCTTCCCTTTTTCTCACTTTTATATCTGTTTCCAAGAGCAAAGGGAAGCCAGGTGCATGCATCCCAGAGCCTGCCTGGGAGTGCAGGGTGACAGCCAGTGAGCAGGCACCTGTCCCTTGAGAGGACAGCCTGCTCTGCTCTGCATGCTTCTTGGTACTATTTGCATGTTCATTGATCATTTGATCATGATGATTTGATCAATGGATCATTTGAAATGGGGTCAGAAAGGGAGATAGTGTCTAGTGAAAGATTAATTTGACATTTTTCTGCTCATGACCGTACACCAACCCAGCTTAGCACCCAACTTACAAACACTGCGTGGGTCACAAAGACTTCTGGAGTTTTTCCTTCAGTCAGTGATCAATGTGCCAATGTTCAGTAAATCAATGAGGGAACTTTATCAAACACACTAGTAAAACATAATACGTTGTGTTTCTGCATGCTTATTATATTTTTCATAAGTGAAATAATGCTAATGGCAGGAGACTGGCTAGAGATAATTTGGCAGGCAGATACTTAAGCTTTATCTAGGAAGGTTATTTTTTAAGAAATTTGTTGAGTGGTAAAAATAGTGGCAAACACTGCATGAAACAGCTTATGTGTTACAAAGGCAAAGAATAAATTTCAGTCTTGTTCCAGATCGTGGCAATTGTATTAATTGATGAAAAACTTTAATGCTTGTTTTAATTTGCCGAAGCATAAAGTAAAATATAATTCAGTGAGATCTGTAGATACTGTGCAGTTCCGTAAGTTCCTATTTTAAAGGTCAGGCTGTGGGTCAAAATTATCCTGCTCTGTTAAATGTTTTTTTAATGTGAATTCCATGAATTCCAGATTGTTGGACTTTTAACTGATTCAGAAAAAAATATGAAGCTGCTGGTCCATAAACACAGGCCGTTCCATGTATTTTAGATTAAAACATGTGCTTTGGTAACATGTAGTGTCAAATGTGACCTTGCTTGCTTTATACTTGGTTGGTTTTAGGTAAGATGCAGAAGGCAACATGTGTTGATGTGTTTGTATGAGAAGTACACTTAAAAAGTCCCTTTAAATATCTGGTGGTTGTGTTTTAGAAGGCTTTTGTGGCTAAAGCTGGAATTGTCTGTAGGATGTTTGTTAACTGTTACCTAAGCTGATGGCTCTTGCACAGTGTGCATGGGGTGATAATGTCTTCTGAAGAATTTGCAGTTGGTCGAGACTGACTGAGTGAGGCTCGAGAAAATGGCAGGCATGAAAATTTATAAAATTTAGTTTAAATTCTGTTTTAAACAGTTTTTGGAAGTAGGTGAAGTTCTAGGTGGGTGATTGAGGGAATGAAGAGTATACTTGATCTGCTTGGTTTTAAAAGAACTGGAGTGACGTTTGAAGTGTGCAGCTTTAAGAGCACATCAAAGAGGAGGGAACACTAGCAACTGTGCATGCATTTAGGTAATGTTGTGAAGTGCTCCTTTTCACTCTGTGTTTATATATATGTTCTTTATAAACCCATATATTTAATCTCTTGTAAATCTGTACAGCAGTTATGTCGTATATCAAATATACAGGGATGCAGCACAACTCAGCTGGAATGTTCTGTCATCGGCTAGCTCAGATTACAGCTTTTCATTCCTGGATAAACCCCACACGTGGTTTTATGTGCAATATAAGCAGCCAGTGGTATCTGAGAATTGGGAACAACAGAAAGGGTGTTTCATGATGTGGCAGATGGGAGTGATTTATTAATTGGCCTCTAATTTGGTTGCCAGGTGTCAAACAACAGTTACTACTACCCATGGAGTATTTGTGCGGATTAGTGGTAGCCATAAATAAATAGTACAGGGACAAATTATAGTTTGTTAAAAATACAAAAAATACATTTTTTGATCATTTTTCATAGTCTAAGAATCTGTTTCCTCAATAAACATAATGCTTTTTCAGAAAATTTTCAAAATGTGAGCTGTGACCCTGGCTAACAAAAATAAGAAACTTGTCTACAAGTAGACAAAAGAATGGTTTCATTTAATGATGGAGTATGTGTACATTGAACTGTGATGTATGTTTTATCCTTAAGTTTGAACTTTGTGAGCTGTAGAAATAGTGAGCTATCTTCATCTTTGAAACAGCCCTTTTTTGAAAGTTTATTGAATTAGAGCAGGATATTTTGTCAAGGGATTTTTTTCCCCTTGTACAAATCAAATACACCTTTGTGAAAAAATTTACTGTTTGTATTCCCTACCTTCTGACCCTCAAGCTCCCTCCTCTGAAAGAAAAAAAAACCAAACCCAACCACAGACAGGGGGTGGGGAGAAAAAGACGAAAGAGCAGAGAATATATAGGTGTAAAGAGGCAACCACTGACCTTAAATTTCACATTAATTTATTTAATTTAATCTATCTTATTAATTATAATTTATATATATTATTATATATAATCAAACATTAATTAATTAATTAAAATTAAGGCTTAAAATTAACAGTACTTGAGTTCTACCCTAGATGAAAAAGGAGCATCATCTGCCTGTGGTCTGCTTAGAAATTTGTCAATTTTTCTGCTTACTAGTGATGAGCGTGTGAGGAGTTCTTCCCCTCCTCATTAGAGATAGAGGTGAAATACTAAAATGAAATTATGGTAAGAATGGTTTCTGCACTCCCAGGCATTTGCAGAAGGCACTTCTCCTGTCCCCAAGCCTTTCTGCAACAGAATCAGACAATGAAGAAACTTCTCTTAAACTGCCTTGTATATAGGACAAGCTTTCTACTTTTTCTCAGCTTTGTGGTCCTGACAATCTCTATATTTTTTTTGCCTCTGTTTTTCCTTATTTAATAAGCTAAGCTTTTGTCTGTTCTCTTACCCACTTAGGCTGTGGTAATTTTCCTGCTATAAAACAATTACGTAAAGTGCCACATCCCTTGACCAGAAGCCCTAGCAAAATAGTGTGTGTAATTAATATGTTTCACGACTGTCTCTTTTGTTTTTCTAGTTGATTCCGGCGTGGACGCACTGGCGGTGTTTATGGCAAGTGGCAGCACGACAGACGTTGTGAACCGCAACAACCCCGCCACCCCGCCAAACACCCTTAACCTGCGCTCCTCTCACAATGAACTTCTGAATGCAGAAATTAGGCACACAGAGGCCAAGAACAGCACTCCTCCAAAGTGCAGGAAAAAATACGCGCTGACTAATATTCAGACAGCCATGGGTCTTTCCGATCCAGCAGTGCAGCCCCTTCTGGGTAACAGTTCTGCCAATATAAAGCTGGTGAAGAATGGAGAAAACCAGCTCAGGAAAGCTGCTGAGCAGGGACAGCAGGATCCCAACAAAAACCTCAGTACCACTGCAGGCATAAACGTAACTTCTGAGAAGTTTGAAGGCAAAGAACCGATCCCGCAGGATTCCTCTGGCTGTGAAATACTGCCCTCGCAGCCAAGAAGGACCAAGAGCTTCCTGAACTACTATGCGGATCTAGAGACATCTGCCAGAGAGCTAGAGCAGAGTTTTATTTCAATGGAAGATAAATCTGCACAAAGCAACAGCCAGACTTCTACCGTTATTGTCAATGGAGAAGCCCTGCCCCGGAAACAAAACAAGCTGTCAAGCCCAGAGGATGGCCAGGTTGCCACGGTGTCGTCGAGCCCTGAGACTAAGAAAGACCACCCAAAAACTGGGGCCAAAACAGATTGTGCCCTCCATAGGATTCAAAACCTGGCCCCAAGCGATGAGGACTCCAGCTGGACTACGCTGTCCCAGGACAGCGCCTCGCCAAGCTCGCCTGACGAAACAGGTACGCCAGTAAAGGCTGCTCGCAGCCACTGTTTTAGAACCACGTTTCATAACCCTTCTCGCTTGGCAGCTGGAAGGAGAGAGGCGATTTAGCGGTGCTTTCAGCGGGGAGGTGGATTGCATTGTGAGGTGCACGCAGCTCCTAGTCTGCTCAGGAACACTTGGCAGCTTCCTGCTCGAGCCTGGCCACTGCTGCAGCTTTAGGAAGGGCACCAGCAAGTGCTATAGACAGTGTCCTAAAAATGTGCTAACTACACCTTTTGCTAGTTTATAAAAAATTGCTCTTCACTAATCAATGGGTATACCTTGTGAGAAGTACGTGATTGTTTGGAGATGCTAAACTACTGATAGCTGCCTACACACAAAGAAAACTTTTCTGAGCAATGATTCTTGGGTTCAGCAAAGATTTTTAGTTTTTTAATACAAAACTTTGTAACTATCCCCCCTATGCCCTTTTATTTTTTAAAAAATCCTCGGGCCATTTAATTTCTATGTTTCGTTTTCTTTGTGGAGCAGTTCCACACAGTGACTCAGAAGCTGAAGCCCCGTGGCATTTCATGTTTTGGAAGCCTGGGCTTATTAATTATTTGAACAGTAATGATGATTTCTGCAATGGCTCTGTTATTTTTATTTTATTATTTTTAAAACTTGAGAGATCTCACTTACTCTGGGTAATGAATTTCATTACTTTTTTTTATATTGACTACATAAAGGTACAATTTTGTCAAAATGAGGGGAGCCAGTCTGATTCTCAAGGGTGATGGGGGTCTAAAGAAGCTCATTATACATTGTTTGTATTTTATTTCATTATTACAGTGTAGAGATTATATACTGTATGGAGGCCACAATGGTCTAAACCTACAGTCTTGCATGATTATGACAATAGTGACTTTTATGTTAATGTGTAGGTGATTTTAAAATTATAACCAGGAAATCCCACTCTGTGACATATAATGGATCTTCTTTTTGATATGTAACAAACCTGTGCTGTTAATAGAGGAAGTTTTCATGAAATCACCTCTTCACATGTAAAAGGAAAAAGTTTTCAGCTTACTAAAATTGCTGTTTGAGCTAATATTATTTCTTGGGATACTTGATATGTGTGACATCACTGGTAACGTTTTCTGGAGAAACTATCAATAGGTGGTATTTAGATAGCTTAAGGCTGAGCTCATTGGCTCCTTCTGTCTTTGTACTTGCCACAGGTTTGGCAATGAGGTAGAAAATCTATATTCACTAAAAACTTAAACTAGAGTAATTCAAGTAGTCTAATTATGTAAGGGTGGCCTAAGATGCTAAGATCTAGCATAAGTTTTTTTTCTTTTTAAATGTGTGTAAAATTTTCTTCCCACGTATATTGCCACTGTATGTTGTATGAGTTCTTTCAGCATTCAGGAAGGGGGATTTTCTCAGCTGTTTTAAGGTGTTAGCAAGTTTGCTTATTTAAGTACCCAAGTTTTAGCTGAGCTGTGGTTTGTTTGCACTGTGGAAATCAAGGGGAAATTTTCCCTGCTGAGTATAGGGGGTTTGTTTTTAAAAAAAAAAAAAAAAAAAAAAGAGAGAGAGAAAGAAAAAATATCAATTAATAAAGTAATAAAGCCCTCAGAGCTTACTACTAGTCTAAAGAAGAATAAAGGGCTTCTTTTAATTCTTTGCTACCTTCACCATACTAGCAACCAATGTATTATGAACAGTTATAGAAAAGCAGATGTCCAGATATCTGAGTTCAGTGTCTAACAAAAGAGTTAAAAATAAACAGAAAGTCCTAGAAAGCCTCAAAATTGCCTTTCAAGATCAAAGTGGTATAGGTGGGGTTTTTTTCTCATCCTCATGTTCACTGTCAGAGAGCACCGAGTAGGATGTAGGACCTATTATACTGGATTGGATCACTGGTTTTAAGATGCCTGTATGTGTAAGTATTCATGGACTCTAAAAACATTTCCAAAATGGACTATCAATTGATACAACAGAAGAGAGCTAAGAAATCAGATGTTGAATTGCCATGGTTGCCAGGATGGCTTTTGGTCACAATAAAACTGGCAAGTTTCTCAGACTCCCTGGCAGCTCCTTCTGGGGGGCTGAAAGGCGGGATGCAAAAAGTAATGCTGCTGGTATAGAAAAAAGCAGAAATCACAGCTGGGTGCAAGTATCTCCAGACTTACTTGTTTGGGGGCAGATTTTCTCATTGCTCTCAGGGTCTCCAGCCTTTTAGATTTGAGTAATTCCTAGGCAAGTTCATCTATCTCCAAGGGTGTTTGAAGGGTAATAAGAGGTGATATAAAAGCTGAATAAATGAACTGAACTTTCTTTTTTTGAGGGCAAGGTCAAGAACAGTTCAGTGTTTTGCACAGCCATCACCTGTGCCTTCTTCCCAACAGTTGCTTGAGTTACTGTGATGCTGATGGGCAAGTGTTTGCCTCTGTTGTGCCAGGTCGAGCTATGGGAGTTACCTCACTGGCCAGATAACTTGGGTGCTACAGCACGTGTGTGGAGCTGGAATTGCTGAAGGAAACCAAGTAATACTTGCTGCTTGCTGAGACCAGTTGCACCCTTCTGCCATTCTGCGGAGAGAGAAGTAGTTTCCTGCAGAGAGAAAAAACATCTGGTGTCTTTATGCAGTGGTGGTTGACTAAAAACTCAAGAGATTCCCAGAGGGCTGTATGTAGGCTCTCTGAGGCCACGGAGTAGATGTGAGAGCACGCATTTAGGAGCAGGCAAGGAGGAGAAACCTCAGAAAGCAAGGATTGGTGGCATCTTGGCTCTCTTGTGATTGTGTGATCCAGTTTTAAACATCCCTTCAGTGGAGGTGTTGCCCCAATACTGCGTGGGCCATCTGCTCCAGAGGTACATGGCACTTTGCCCTGCGGTAGATTTTTCCAGTCTTTTTAACATAATCTTTCATTCCTTGTTGTCCCTGTGTGCTAGCATTGGTGAAGGGAACCCTCCCAACTGGGGTCATGCAGTTAGTCCTGGTGGTGCCCATCCTGGAGGTCTGAGATTTGGGCATGGCCGGGTCTCCTTACTGCTACTGCATCTGGCTGGGAGGAGAGCACTGGGGGGGGGCTCCAACCCTTAAGTTTATGCTGTAGTAAGAAACGTTAGGGAACAAAGGGAGAAAGACATCTGGGAGAAGAGTCTGTAAAAGTAGATTGTAAGTCATATGACTTATGGGAAGGGAGGAAAAAAGAAAAAATTAAGAACAATCAATCCATTAAAGAGAGCAGTCCAGTAGATAGCAGTAGATGTTCAATCTAGAGATTACATTTAGCAGGTTAGTATACATACGAACATAATAGAAATACTGTTCTCCTGAGAGGACGCTGTTGAAAACCACAGTATGCTTCTTTCAGGGCTTCGGAGGTTTTTTTGTCTTCCTCTTCCCTCTTCCCTCTGTTAACACAATTCATTACTCAAATCCAGGAAAACAGAATATTGTTTTGTGGGGAGATTTTTTTGTTGTTTTGGAGGTATGTAATTCAAAGGCCCTGAAAAATTTACTGTTTTAATTGTTTGCACTGAGGATGCATCATTGTTCAGACAAGGTCCTCCTGAACTCTCCTTAGGTCAGAATACTTTTAGTTGAAGTATAATGAACAGGTGTTTTCAAGACGCTTGACTCTCATAATGAGGAGGCAAAACCAAGATAACCCAATTTAAAGATGCAAAACAACTGACTTGGTTATTTAACAGATTTTAATGTTGCTGATTAGTAATGTTGCTAAACAAATACAATACAGTCCATTAATAGTGGGGCATTGAACACCACAAGCACAATACAGTGTAAGAATTGTGTTTTGAGGAAACTCTTCTTTTTCCCCCAAAGAAATTATTTGTATCCACTTTTTGATAAGAACTATATTGACTTCAATTTTCAGAGAATTTAATGAGTGCTTTTTGTTTTCTCACCTTTCTGAGATTCAGTGCTTCATAAAAGAGTCTGGGGTGATTTCAGAAGCAGAAAAGACTTGTAGACAGCAAAGCAGTAATAGGGTGTCACCGAGATGCTTAGCTTGTGTCAAGCCCTAGCTGTTCCTGGAGACAGGCAGGGGCCAGCCACAGGAGCTGGGTGACACCCAGCACTACAGGCAGTCCTTCCCAGACAAGCAACCTTGCCTCCATTGGCCTCAGGCACTGCATCTGCTCCAGGACCTACTGCACCCATCCAGGTGAACCTATTGTCATTTACAAAAGAGTCTTGTGGGTGACAAAACACAAGCTCCAGATGTCTTTAAAACTGCAAATGGCTCAGAACTGGTTTTAAGTCATAGGCAGTGCTTCCTCCTTCTCTCTCAAGAAAATTTCCTTAGTTTAGTTTTCAAAGGAAATCCATCTTGTATTTTTATACTGTCTACCTATTCTTTGTCTCTATGTATTTATCAGTTTCACCTACATTTTGTGAATGTGTGGTGCAAACAGCAGGAGTCAAGTGCAGACTCTACAGCCCAAACCTAAGAGAGGATGAAGCTATTGCTGTTTTCTGTTTGTGGGGTGGATTATTATTATTTTTTTTTTAATTGAAGCTCACCAAAAGGTCTGTAGAAGGCAGGCACATTTCTTAGACTTTGTATCACCTGAAAAAGTTTCAGTGTAGTCCTTAGCAAAGCACAGCTCTCTGTGTAATAATCTCTAATGAATTAGTAATGAGAATTCTCTAGAGAAATGAAAAGGAATTCTGTTTACCTTGAACCCAAGAAGAATAATGGAATTTGCTTTTGCTTCCTGTTTTATCTTAATTAGAGCAAACCTCTTTTTCTTCCAGAGCAGGGAATAGCCCCATAATTGGGAAGGTCCCTGAAATGTGGGATGCTAGAGAGCTGCAGGTTTTCTTGCTCTGGGACAGTCTCCTTCCTTGCTCTCTTCAGAGCTGTGGGAGACTGTGCAGGGGCAGCAGCCCCCTCAAGCTCCCCAGCATCTCAGCCTTTGGCTCACACAACACCTTATTTCTCCCCAGTTGAAAATGTCATTTAAAGGGGTATCAAAGGTACAAGTGTCCTCTTTTTCAGGGAGTGCCATTGCTGTATGTGACTGCCATATACCAAATGCCTGACTGCTGCTGGTCTCTGAGCAAACCTGGGATGTCAGTTTAATAGCTAGTTACAAAAAGCCAAGTTCAACCCAGTGCAGAAAGGACAGCAATGAGACTGGCCCTTGGGTATCAGGAGTGTCTCTTGTAAATAGAGCCTGGTGTTCTGAAATAACACTGCATCTGGGCAGAATAGCCCTCTAATACAATAAAAATTACAGCAAATCATGAACTAGTCAGAAAGATTTATACCAGTGGTCAGTTCTGCCTCAGATTTTAACCAGCATGTTTGACAAAATTAAAATAGATGTCCTCTGAAAAGCACCTATTTTTCCTTTGCAGGACCTATCTGATATAGACAACAATTATGTTATTTACTACAGAGCATGTTTTCTGTGTTCCTGAGCATGGAAAAAGATCTACGGTAGTAGAAATACATTCGCTTACACTGTGGATAAACACAAGTCCTATAATGCTAGAGAAAGAATATATTATCACCTATGTAATTGTAGGGTTCTAGGTAGACATCCGATTTTCAGATTTTCAGGAATAACAGACTCTCTTTCACACTCGCTATGCATCCTAGCAGCCTGTCAGCTTTTAATACTGAGCTGGGTTTTTTTAATCCTGAATGTTACTGGTAACCATGTATAAAGGTGCATGTTTTATAGTCTCAGACTTCACCATTTGATGATCCTTATGAAATAGGAAAGGTGACTGTTGCTGTATATCCCCAGTGTTTGTGTAGGTAACATTCTGTATGTAACTGAACTGTATATCTTACTTTTAGCTACCCCTGTAAGAGGATTTTAGGGAAGAAAAAATAAGTCTGTTTAAAAGAAATAAAACCTAAGAGGCCACATAGTTACACAGCATTTACAGTAATGATCAGCATTCAGGGTCTACTGGTAGAAGGTCATAAAATAAATTGAACTTGATAGTAAATTGAAAAATGATTCTCGAGTACATCAAGCTGCTCTCAGCACAGGGAGGCTGCTTGCTACATGTGGGCAGTCAGGTCAGTTTTACCCTGTTGGGTCTCAGTGGAGCTAGCTAAATCCATGTCTAGAACGCTTGGGTAAGTGCTCTGACTTGAAAACCAAAGTTTCCACGGTAAAGAGCAGCAATCAGCACCCTTTTGAATTGGGATAGTTAATAAAAATAGGCATGTAAAATTGAATTAACATGCTTGAATTCAGGAACAGGAAGGTAGATGTTTTATACAATAGTGATTAGCATCCTCTCCCAAACTCTTACTTGCAATTACCAAAATTTTTGCAAGTATGGAAGAGGCTTTCCAGGATGTGTTGCATGGTCATGTTTGCAGTTTCATACTTCCTGTTTACCAAAAAGATGAAGAATGATTCTTTATTTCATCAGAGCCATTAATCCCACCCACCCACCCCCTGGAAGGGCTTGATTCAACTGTCTGACTGATGTTCCTTGAGGTGGCTGGTGGTGTTCCAAGACAGGAGGCAAGAACTAGGACTTGTGTTCTGGAGGAGCAAACCACAGGCTAAGCAGGATGTGCATCAAGTAACACTCACAAGTGAATTAATCAGCTGGATAGAGCCTGCAACATCTACTCTGTAGTGCAGAAACAAAATGTGTTCCTTTTCTGAGTCTGGCTTTGTTTTAAAAATCAGTCTTTGGTTAATCTCTGCTATATTATGTCTAAAGGGTCTAGGATAGTTTGTCATATTCTTTCCAAACACAGTTCTCTCCTAGCCTGACATCTCTCCCTGGGTGCCTCGGGGCTGGGGGAGATTGAGTTGACAGACAGTTGCCTTCTAGTGGCTGTGCTTTGACTACCAAGGCATTGCTGTGCCTGGCTCAGTGCTTTGGCTAAAATACTGTCAAATGTGGCCCTGTCCTGACTGGTGCAGCTGAGCTACTGGCTACCTGATTGGAGTTTAACAAGCTGGCTTATTTTGCCCTTGGTACTTCATTTCTTGTCTGGTGCTTGTCTTTTCAGGGACACGTCCCTTGCTAGCGTGGTAAAGCACATAATTCCTAATCTGGGCAAAATCAGAGTGCTGCTTTGTATAAGTGCAGTGCTGTGGTTTTGAGTGGTTTAAAAATTAATATTTTCTATTCAGTAAAATGTATAGTTGTGGGGTGAACACATATCTACAGGCCTGACTGCTAGAACATGTAAAATACCGATGGGGGGAAGTGAAAGGCAACAACAAGGAATAGTGGTTGTGACGAGACAATGCAGGAAAGTGAATGCCACCATCGTACTACCACCTGGGCAGAAGCTATAGAGTAGCTCACAAGATCTGCAGAGCACTGCAAGTTTCTTCTAACTCTGTAGTGCTGTTTAAATTGATGTTTAATGTTAAGAGGTATTAGAACATGCTTTTAATACAGGGCCTGTTGTGTGTCATAGCAAATTGAAAGACTCTTCTGAGCATCTGTAGGGAAAACTCGAGTTCCAGAAGTGGTGAGTAGCTTAATCATGCCTGGTGCTTGACAAATGACTTTTGAAAGCTTTTCAAGCTTATGTTGTTTCAGGGATGGACAGATGTAATTCTGGATCCTGCATGTCCCCTCTGAGGTTGAATGCGTCTTGCCGAAAAAGCTCTGCTGTGCTTAGGGTTGTATATCTTTGCAGGTCTCCCCTGAGGAAGAGTTTAGGTTGAGTCAGATACAGGACCAAGCAACGAGGAAAGGAAGACAAACCACAGAAGAGAAGCCAGAGAAGGTGATGGGGAAAAGCCAGGATCCTGATAGCTCTTTCAGAGGGGTAATAAGGCAGGAAGTTGCACAGAAGAAAGGCCACCATCAACTAATATCAGACTAACTGCCCTCCTTAAAAAAAACTCACAACTTCCTAGTTCATAAAGCTGTGCAAGTAGTAACAAATCATGACCAAAATCGATCCAGTAAACCTCTGCCTCAGCACTTCTGAATGCTGCATAGAACTCAGGCCAAACTTCAATCCATCTGATTGATGCTTTGAAACGGGTATAGAAATATCTGGAGAAGGGAAGAAAAAAACAGTTTTACCTTTGGGAGGACTTATAACCTGTGGGCCCCTGCTTGTTAAGGCAAGCTGAGAACATGGATGTATTCTGCTAGGTGGGTTCTGTGTGTACCGGAGCTCCTGAAGCCTGGCTGGGTGCTTGTTTGTTGACTTCTGTGCTCTGTGTCTCAGCTGCAGGAGGTGTGGTAGAGAAACGGTGTTGCTGGTCAGCAGAGTGAGTCTCTAGTCTTTACAGTGGCCCCTGGGCTTTTGGAGGATCTCACAGCTGCTGGGGTAGCAGCAATTCACCTGGATGTACAATGCTGGAGATGGCTGGTACAGTCTGGGGAGATTCCTGCCTCTTTGCAGCTAAAACCCCTGCAGACTGGAAACCCAGAGCCTGGGCTGCTGCAGTTGTTTCTCTGAGCATTTGCAGTGATACCAGCGTCAGGCCCCTGTAGCACTGGTGGGCTTATCTCACTGCTGCTTCAGCAAAGGAGAAAGCTGATGGATGAACAAGAAGGGCTGAGGGAGGAGGAAGGTATGAAGGGGTGGAAGATGGGAGCATGACCTGGAGGCTTGAGGACCTCTTGGAGGGGTAGGCAAAAGGAGAGTAACTTCAGCTGTGGAGATCAATGAGAACATGGCACAAACTGAGGGGAAGCTGGAATAAGCACAAGCTGGAAGGAAGCAGGGGCGTTTATAGGCAGGCAGCAACAGTAAATTGGATAGACTAAGATTGAGGATAAAGCAGCAGCGGAATTTGTGTGTGCTTGAGGTTGGGACATTATTTCACAGAAGTTCTGGCAACCTAAAGCAGGCAAAAACAGGGGGGCTTTGGCAGAAAAGTTATTTAATAGTGAAGTACTGCTAAGAGAAAGTTAAATCCTAGCCTGGGACTGGATTCAGACCGTGGTGGAAGGAGATGTCTTGCAGTGAGTGACACAGATCTAAATTCCTCTGAGTGTCTGCCCTGGCATGTTTGCATCTGTAGGTATTTCTTTTAATCTCCCCACGTTAGTGGCTCTTTTACACCCCAGTTTCAGTGCACTGGTTTCTCATGTGCTTAACTCTCTCACAGGTCTGCTTTGGCCGACTGAAATTTAAATCAGCTTTAATTAACAGCTTGGGATTGGTTGAACTGGGGTTGTGGGTCCCTTGAGTCACAACTGTGCTGTTGCAGGCAGTGGTATTAAATACACTTAATTACACATAAAAAACTTCTAGCATGTTCCACCAAGACATGGGCTAGGCAGTAGTGCAGGCAGCCTTTGGTTCATTGCTGCTGCATCAAGAGAAGATGGGTAAGATTCAGGGCAGTACCGGGCCATCTCCATGGGCCAGGAGAGGCCTCGTATGATGGGTCCTGGCATGCTGCAGAGACCTTGCGCTGAACTCAGTCCTTGCTTGAGAGTGGATGGTATGGTCCCTGCCTTAAGGGACATGAAGCCTTTTTTCAGCAATCCCATGAAAGCACATGTATCTGCCATTAAGGCTCAATTGCTTCATTTTGAGATGTACGGAGCCGCTGGGTACTCGGCATTAGGTTGTAAATGTCCAATATCAGGATGTCACTCATAGCTCAAGATAATGACATTAAGTACGTTTCTTGTAGTGTCTGAGATCTGGATTTCTAAAGCCTAGCAGTGCGTGTCCTTTGGTTTGCACAGTAGATTTATCCATGATACTTCAGTGATGAGAAATCCTTGGGGGGTAAGGAGGAGGACAGCCCCAAATCTGAAGCATGTATGTTTGTTCCCTGCTCATAGTGTCTCTGGGGCATTTTTATCCATTTTTATATGGTGGTGTGTTACAGGGATTGCTTTTAACCACTGTTATGTTGATCATTTTATACGTACATCATTTGATACACTGGACTAATTTATTACCTAGTATGATTTTTCAAGAAAAAGCCTTGAAGTAGTCAGTCTCAGAACTATTCATGAAACTGTTTCTTAATGAAACTATTTATTTCCTAAACAGTGACGTAATTTAATATTAACTAAATTTATTTTTCCTATTATTTTGCTTTAAATTGGTTTTGAATTGAGATTCTGCAGGGCTAGATTTAGGTATTAAACACTTCTTCAGTTATTAACTCAGAGGTAGATGCAGTGCACTGAAAGATAGGTATAGTAGTACTGTCATACTACTGAAGTAAGAGTTGTAACTCTGTAGAGCACATTTCTTGTTTGCAGGTAACTGATAAAATACTCTAAATCTGAGGTTATGGCTTCTTTTACGTTTTAGCAGTGGATTTTTCCACTGATTTTTCCTGAACCTGAGAAGTTTTCAGTAAGGAAGAAAGGAGCCCATCCCTCCTCCCCTTCTCAAAATGAAAGCCAAAATGCACAACTCAGGTTGGCCAAATTAATTTTTTAATTTAGAATAGATTCCCATTCAGACTTTAATTTAATTTTACTTCTACTCTGCAAGAAAGAGACAGTCAAGTTAACTCTGGTCATTTTGGCTGACATGATTCTTGGCTTTGCTTAAATTATTGATTATAGCAAGGGGAGGGACTTTGTGATGAGAACAGCGCTCTCACTAATAGAAACCTTTCACTAAATCAATTTCTACCATTCCTGCAATGCACCTTCAGGGAGTTGGAGGTTAGCAGCCTTAAGAAGAATTTTGTCTTCAAAGAGTGGATCTTTGCCATACATTTTTCTAAGCTTTTTTCTTTTCGTGTTTATACAGGCAGCTAAGGAGAAAAAAACCCAGCATAAATATTTTTCCAGGGTTGATTTGTGGGGTGAGGGGCTGTTCTGGTCCAAAGTTGAGCTGATTAAATCTTGATGTGATTGATATCTAAAGGCTTGTAGGCTGAAAGTACTGTTTCAAAACCTTGTCTCCTGAGCAGAGTCAGTCTGAAAATACATCAATGTCTTGCAAGCTGGAATCAATTCAGTAGAGAATGCACTGTATGCACACTCTGCTGTAATTCCTGTATAGCCATCTCTCTCATTTTTTCCTGGCTTATTAGAAAGAAAACGCAGTCATTTATATGGTCAACATGTGGTGTTTCCTCTGTTCCATCTACCGGCAGTTGAATGGGGGTGGGTTTTCTTTTCTCCCACCCAAAGCACCGTTCCTCGTTAGACTAATTAAGTAAGTGTCTGTTTAAACATAGCAGTGTATTTTCCTGTATTTGAGTTGGAGATGCTACACAGAAGGAGAATATGAAGCTCTTGGGACAGGTATATAGCTAACTTGAAGGATGCTGGTAGCAGATCAGTACATGTTGAACTACATGGGAGCATCTAGGAACTGTAAGTAACACTTCTATTTTGCTTTTTTGTAGCTCTGATTGACAATGTCACTTGGCTCTGGATACTAGTACAATTATTTTATCGGCTAATAAAAATTCTGCTCAGTGGAAGATCACCTGGTAGCTGACAGCTTAAGTTGCAGAGTGCATGGTGTGTGGTTAGTACCTTTCGGTATCTTTCTGAATGCTCATCATTTCAGTAGTGAATTGAGAAGTGATGTTTTAGACTTGTGATCCACAGAACCGAAAGATTTTTACATAGGTTTAAAATACATTATGAACCAGACTTCTAGCTTCTCCTTCACATGTCACAGTTCCTTCCTTTCCTTGCAGTGAAGGGAAGAAGAAATTCTGTCTAAATAACATATGAGCAGTACTCCTAGTCATTTGCTAAAGTTCAAGGTAAAGCAACTTTTGATATACTGAGTGATGTTTTGGGGGTTAAAAAAGTGAGGTGGTTTATATCCAGTATTTGACTGGGATTTGTCAAAGAATGTTGACTAATATCTTGGACATCCTTTTTTGTTCATTTTGCCAGCCCTAAATCAGTCAATTTGGACAGATCAGAAGAACAATCTTGTTGGAAAGCTGGTTCACTCAAAACCTTTACACAACTTTTTGTCTTCATTTTTGGCATTGTAATTAAATAGCATAACTGTATTTTCTCCGTATGAAAACAAACCAGTAATAAGAAACAGTGATCTGGTTTGTCTTTTGTAAAATTGTTTTAAATTCAGTTCAGGTTTTTTTTTTTTTTGTAGGGAAGCCAACATCATTTGTCACACTGTAGCTGTAGCAGACTTTCAAGATAACATTTGGTGTTAAGTTCAGGTTACCTTATTTTCTTTTGTGCTTAACTAAACCAGAATAATGAGTCACCCTTTTCTGCCACTGGAGCCTGTCAGTAGATTGACTAAGGAACTTTGTAGTCTCCTAATGAACTAATTTCCAGTGGTTGATTATGCTGAAACATAACCAACACTTTTTAAACAAAGAGATCTGAAAAGTGGGAAGAAGACATCAGAAAAACAGAAATTTCAGGGCTAAGCTTCCACTGATGCAGAATAGGAAGTGTATTTGATTTTTCATACAGGATTGTTTTTTCCCACTAAAATGGCTATCTTGAGCTTTGTGAAATTATATTGCCTATGCATATTCAGGATACATATAGGAAACAAGGCTGTTATGCAACTATCAATGTGTGGAGGACTGGCTAGAGAGCAAAGGACATATCAACCTAATGATGTTAGCAGAAACTGAGTTGGACGAACAAAGGACTCAGTTTGTGTAATGCAGGAGTGCGTGCAGAACAGCAAGATCACAAGGACCTTGACAGTTAAAAACTAATAAATAGTAACTTTTGTGATTAGCACTGTGGCCAGACTTCCTGGGAAAAGAAGATGTGAGCCGTTGGAATGCAGATGTGTGGGTTTAGCTGACCTTTAAGAAACTAACCAATAATGAGCTTAGATTTTGCAATATGTATGAACACATTAACAAAGGTATAAATGTAAGCAGTAGGAGTTAATAAACGAAGCTTACTGATACTCATATTGAGTGTGTTTCTTCCCTCACTAAGACAAATGCGATATCAATGAATGTGTGATCATTAACAAAAGATCATTTTTCTGTATTTCTCTTGATTTCATGTCATAGTTGAATTTATGCTTTCGTAACTATATTCCACGTTTCTGTGCTTCAAGTATACCAAGCATGCTTCTTTATGGGAAGCTCCTCTTTCCTAAGACTGTCTAATCCTACAACTAACTTCACAGGGAAAATGCAGTTTCTTAAAAGAGGCTGCTTTGGGAGCGTGGAAGTTGTGACATGGAAGTTGTCCCATTCTTTGTTCATCCCAGTGGCTTCTGTCCACATCCACTTCGGTTTTAGTTTCAAGGAGCTGGTCCAGAAAACAGTGGTGCGTGGTCCAGACCGCTTAACACTTCCCAGAGGAAATCTGTCTTTTTTGGGTGGTCAGGTATCTCTTAACTTGAGAAGACACTGTTGTTCATCTGGGGCAAGCTTCAACTATCCCAACGTAAAAATCAATTCAGCAGTGACTTTAGGAAGAGTTGTAATTTTCCAGGAATGATGCAGAGGGATGGGTTATCTTTCAGGTGTCTCTGTCAGAAGTCGGCAGAGATGCTATCTATGTGTTTAACCAGAGTTTCAGGTTCAGTATTCCAGATTTTGCTAACATCAGTGCAGTAATTGATATTATAACTAAATAAAATATTTGACGGTATTAAGAAAAAAAGAAATGAAAAAAAAAAAGGCAGCCAGACAGGCAAAATCCACCGCTTTAAAAGTTGTCCTTCCTGCAGACCACATACTCTAGTAGTAGTGATTATTGGTTATATATTTTTACCCTTTCTTTTTATGTATATAACAGAAACTTTACTGTAGGTGAGGGAATATATCTAGCATTTGCACTTAAGATGTCTTTTGTCTTCCTCTGCTAAACTACCCCATCTGCAGACAGGACAAGTGGACAGACTGAGCACTGGAAGCAAAAAAGCTCTTTAGAAGGGAGGGGAGGGAGTTTTCAGATATTGCTCTTTCATTATTGACACACTTATTTTACATTCTCTCTTTAATTACACAAGAATGCTTATAGATATTGTGCATTTGTAAAGGCTATAGTACTGATGAATAAAAATAAATGCTTCAGTTTACACCAATAAACCAATTAAAAAATAAATGGAAACAAATTTATATTTTTTTCTTGAAACAAATAAACCTTGCCCCCAAAAGGGAGTCTGAAAAGAATGTCTTCAAAAACAAGAATCAGTTTTAGGCCATTGTTTATCTTTTAGGGTTAGGCTTTCATTCTAATTTTATTTTTGCAGCATTTTTTTGGAGGGGGAAACATGAGAGATTCTGTGGGTTGTAGCGAGAGTTTTTTAGTTGGTAGTTTTCTGGCGCTTGGGTTTTCTTGTAATGGACAAGCTGCAATTTTCTCGTGGTTCCAGGAGTTGGGGGTTTAAAAAATACTAGATATCACAGGGCACAATACAAAAGTGCAGAATTTTTTTGTTGAAAATGCTGAAGTCTAAGTTCACAAGAATACTGTTTCATTTCTTTAGTGTTTTATAAGTAAACTTCTTGAAAGGAATGAGCCTTGCAGCTTGAATTCTGCAAGAATGAACAAATACACTACCTCATTTGGTAGTACACTAAAGGTCTTTTGGTGGGACATGCTTTTTAACATGCTTTTTTATTTTATGACTTGCTGACGGGTAAGGTAGTGGTCAAAGAGAGAAAACTCTCTTTTTCTCCTTTTGGTAATGTTACCGCAGAAGGGTCAGTGTAAAGACCACCAGATTTATTTTGACTTAGTTATTTGTCTTTTGATTTATCAGTTTACAGATGCTATGACAGAATTGTGTGTTGTGCTGGCCACAGTCTTTTATCTGGGCTAATTCTGTTTTCAGAAGGCGCAGGATTCATTGAGAATTTGAGTACAGAAACAATGAAGTTCTAACTAGCATCTCACATCCAGTGTGTGGCTGTCATTTCTTCTATCTCTGAATTTTTCTTGAATGCAAGTAATATAAGGGAAGCAAGACTGTAAACATTACTGACACGAGAGCTCTTTGGAACTGTAATAATTGTAATATGTAAAAGCCTATCGTTTAAGCGGTGTTAATTACCTCTCAAGTGCAGCTGGCTTTTCAGTGATCACTGGATAAGATCTGCTTTTAGTTATTGCTCTTCATGGTAGTTCAAATTCATAAAGATATTTAAGCTTGACATGCATTTGCCTGTAAAGAAATTGTTATCTATTAGATGGCTCTGTACAATAGTAGTAACATCTTCCTTTTAGACACATTCATATAAAATTGAAGGTGACAAATATATAGGGATGATAACATTCAGTTCCAAAACTCCTGAACTGCTGTTGTCATATGAGTTTATTTTGTATCTCAGGGTAGAAAACTGTACCTTTGTACTTATGAGA
>JAVJGJ010000001.1:54738767-54752933 GCA_035590215.1 Microhierax caerulescens | reverse complement strand
GCACTCTGAATATCCCCCCTTCCTTCTTCTTCCCCCAGCTGTATATACTCAGCATGACATCCCATGGTATGGAATATCCCTTTGGCTGGTTCAGGTCAGCTGTCCTGGCTGTGTCCCCTCCAATTCCTTGTGCCCTTCCAGTCCTCTCGCTGGCAGGGCTTAAGAAAATGAGAGATCCTTGATTTAGTGTAAATACTACTTAGCAACAACTAAAAACATCAGTGTGTTATCAACATTATTCTCATACTAAATCCAAAACCCAGCACTACACCAGCTACTAAGAAGAAAATTAACTCTATCTGGGCTGAAAACAGGACACCCTTTAAACATAGATTTCTGAATTTAGCTTCATTTATGTGTATAAACCCACCTCTATGGAAAAAAATGCAAGATTTTAGTGCTGCAGTGCCATGAAGTAGCTATGAGAATGAAAATAATGGTATTTCTAATGCTAGATGTATGCTTTCAAAGACTGTTAGCATCTCTGAGTTTCCTTAATACCCAAAGATGTCTGGATGGTGTGAATAAAGATTCATAGAATGAAAGAGAGTTGATACCGGTGTCACAATGTGAAATACTTAAATAAATTGTGCTATATCAGCATGCTTCTCTCTCCTACGGGATGTGAATTACAACCAGCTCCCCTGATGCTTACATCTGCTGTCAGAAGCTGCTCTTCATAAAGCCTTCCCCTTGTAGATGCTGTATGTTATGTTCCATATGTGGCTCTACGCATTGTGCAGGAGAAGACTTAGTTCAACTGAAGCAAGATTACTTTTGAAAAGGTTAAAGTTTGTTGTTGTGGTGGTGTTGTGTTGTTGTTGTTGTTTTTAAACAGTCTCAGAGCTTGAAGGCTGGGAAGTAGAGCTCAGTTCACATCTTACAAGACCTCAGCACAGCCTTTAGCTGCCTGATGTGCCCCAGCTTCTCCCTTAACATCTTTGCAAGTAAACTGTGGCCCACGAGGGCCAATGCGTTGCTTCCTGTGCTTGTGCAATATTTCATGCTTATAAGCCTCTAATGGTAGAAGAGTGGATTTTTGCCATCGTAACAATTTCTCCCTTCCCTTCAGCAGTGTAGCAGCGTGAAATGAATTTGAAGGTGGGGAAATACTAGGTCTTCAGCTTCTGTGCTGAAAGAAAAAGGAGCCTTCAGTTTGTTCCCTAATACACGTTTGACTATAGCTTTGAAGTGGCAAACTAATCCATTATCTAGATTGTTAAAAGTAGCATTCTTTTACTGATGGTACTTAACTGAATAAATTGGATAGGAGGGGGTGGGAAATTTTTGCCATATCAAGAAGAGCAGCCCTTCATGTGGGACAAAAGTGGACTCTGGCATGTGGACACACTGGATGACAGTGGCTTGATACGGTAGTTGGTGTTTGGTTTCAGGGAGCCTGCACAGAGGCTGGGGAACATGCAGAGTGTGGGCATGACTCTGGGCAAGTTATTTAAGGTATCTCAGACATCGCCTCCTGCTTCTGTCCAACTTTGTTTAAAATGGGGCTTGCACTCTCCAGCCTCACAAGGTTAATGTGAAGATAAAGTAATTTTAATGGTGCCCTGGAGCATGTGCTGTGCTGTGTGTGGAGCCGTGCATCCACATGGACTGAGGGATGAGCAGAGTTTGCATCTGAGATGGGAAATGGCTGTTCTTGTAGGTTTTGCTTTTTCTTGAAGCACAATGTTTAATTTCAGAGAGTAACTCTGGTATAATTCAATTTTATGTTCTGTTTTCGTTGAATCATCAAATTCAAAAAAAGGTTTTTCTAATGCATTTGCACCGTGCTGTAAATGAAGCTGTCAAAGAAAAGCAGCTTTAGTCAAGTCACCATTTGAATTGTATGACAGTGCCACTGGCCAACTTCACTGGCTTCTAATTAGCCAATCATATGCACAAAACCCACTAATGAGCATTTTTGTAACATTGCAGACTACATCAATACATTTATGCAGTATGTTCTCCAGTACAGCCCTTCCTTTCACTACGTTGTTCTCTCCTGAAGTCAGTTGGCTCCATCATATTTTAGATAAAGACAGTTATCATCTGCCTAGTATCTGACCTTTTGTGCAAATATCTTTTGTTCAGCAGTTTCTATTCTAAAGGGAGAAGAAAATAGGGAATGCTATTCGGATTCCTTCTTCCGTGCTCTATCTTACTCCTTATGCCATTCAGATTAAAGAGACATTCACTAACATCACCAAATCTAGATTTTTGAGGCTTTCTATTTCTCAGTTGAAACAAATTTGATAAAAAGTGTGGAGTCCAAGTTTGTTGATGTTCTTTAGTTCCAGGACTTGATGGCAAGTGTATGGTAGTAAGAAAGGGAACGGGATATGCTAGTCTGTTTTTTGTAGCATGTGTCAAGTAGCACCAGCTACTAGCTGAAAGTCTAAGGGAGATGGGACTCACTTGTGTCTACAGCCAGTCCCAGCAAAACAGAGTTACAGGGTGGGAGATACTGAACTCCTAAAACAGAGTTTTACTCGGAAATACAGCATTATGGTGCAGCAGTTTTGGTGTGGAGGGTTGAGGCTGTACAGGTGACTATACAGCTGTATGCTATGCAATGGCACTGCGTCTCCTCTTGCTCTGCACGCATCTTGAAGTCAGAGGGACATCTGTGTTTAACTGCTTTTTGTGTCAGTATTTATAGATTGAATCTTCCTGTTTTGTGTGATTATCCCAGTTAATATTTGTTCGTTGCCCGAAATGAAATTGTTAATGGTCTCTTCTGTGGATAGTTTGACACTAACATATCGATTCACTTTAAGGAGGCAGGAGAATCAGGCTTGCTATTTTAGTAGAGAAATACATAAATTCACAGCTGCTACTGAAGTGATTTTTCTTGTTTTTCTGCCAAATGGTTAGCTACTGTCGCTGAGAGATAAATTTTATGGGGGTAAGGAAGGCTGGACTCGTGCATGTGCATGTTGCTTTTCCTGGGTGTGCTGTGCCAGTGTGACTGTGATGGCACAACAGTGCAAATGCAGGCATAGCTGTGTGTGTCCAGCAGTCCCTTGGCTGAGGTGACCGTTTAATTTTTCTTCTTTAGACCAGGCAAACCCCTGCTTCTAAAACAATACAAAGTAGTTAAGTGGAGTATGAACCCAGAACACAAGCTCATACAATGCAATCTTGCTGTCTGTGGGGAAGGGTATGGGAAGAAGAGATACCATGCCAAAAAAACAGTCAGAAGATTGCTGCTGGACTGTTTCAGCCCTGAAAGCTAACTCACAAGACCATTTTTAGTGATTTTCTAATGAGAAAGAAGATACTGCTCTGGATGAATTATTTGTTGCTCAGAGTCTGCCATGGTGAGGAGGTCCTTTGGGATGCAATCCCACAATGCATGGTCTCAGTGAATTTAGACCAAGTTAGAGGCACACTCTGCTGTCTGTTGGACTATTATTAAGTAAAAGCTTTTGCCATCTAGTGGAAAAAGTAGAGGATTTCGAATAAGCAAGAAACCCACACACACTTTGCATATGACCAGTATATTTATAAGCAGGAGTAACCCACTTGCTAGAATGGTAGCAAGTTGTTCTGGCTTCTGTGGAAATCAGTTGGTAGAAATCTTCTGAGGTAACAGTGCATTTTGTTCACATAGATTTGAGGCTGTATCTCATTTAAGCACAAAGTTGGTGAAAAGGGTATTAATTTGTGCACTGCTCTCACCTGTTTGGAACTGCTTTTTGTTCCACCCCAGAGGGTACCTGCCTGATCCTCCCTGGATCTTGGGCTTGGCCAGTATGCTTTGAATGCCTCTGTGGTGACTTACTCCCCTCAACAATGGGATGGGGGGGAAGAGAATCAGAAGGGCAAAACTCATGATTCACGATAAAGATGGCTCAATAAGTGAAGGGGAAAAAACCCCCAACAAGTGGTGCAGGCACAATCAGTGATGACCTCCCACCCGCAAACCAATGCCTAGCCAGTCTGGCTGGGGGCAGCGTGAGAAACAGAGGTGGTCATGGCCCTCTGCAAACACTGCTCAGCAACAGCAAAACTACTGATACGTTTTCAGCACTTGTTTTGGTCACAAGTGTAAAACACAGCACCTTGCAGGCTGCTATGAAGAAAATGTAACTTCATCCCAATCAGACCCAGTAGAGCCCCTTAGCTGCCCAACTCTCTTAATGTTCATCAGCCTCCTAATGAAGAGATGAAGATCTGGTCACATGGTAAAAGTTTGTGCAAGAGCTATGGGATGTGCCTCCACTACAGCACTTTCAGGTAGCGATTCGTCAGCCTTTGTTTCAGCTGGGGTGGTCCATCCTCTGTCTGCTATCTCATGTTGCCACTGCCTCTCCACCTGGCTAAACATCCTCCCTCCTCCAGGTGAGATGAGTCTTCCCAGGCCTTGGCTTCTTCCTGGTCCACAGCTTCTGCCATGACATCCCCCTTGAGACAGCAATTTGGAAGTGACCTGAATTGCTGTCCAAGTGTTCCTTCCTTCCTTTGCCAGACTCCTGTTGTTTCGTGGCTGGATCTTTTTGGTTGGTGAACAGGCTAGCCCTCTTGTTTGTGCCTATTTTTGCCATGTTTTCCAGGAAGGAACACATAGACCCTTCCTCACGGTCTTCCAGCAGTACTTTTCCCTACTGGTGCTGCTATTAGTATCAACTCCTGTAAATGCAAGCTGCAGTGCTTATTTTCACAGCTTCTTCTCTGGACCTCACACTGTATTGCCCCTGAGCAGACACCTTTATAGAGCCCTGAAATTGTCTCACTTAAGCAGGCACGTAGTACCATCCTGAGTACTCATCCAGGGCTGTCATCAGCAGTTCTTCTGAACTTCTCTTCTGAAATCACTTGCCTTTGGTTTTCATTCATTACTGTGCTAGTACTTAGGTCCTTATGTCAACAGCTTAGTGTTTGGTGGTTGAAAGGGAGAAGAAGCCAGGACAGCAAAACAAGTGCGTTTAGTGGTTTTTCCCTGAATGTTTACAAAACTGATTTCCTCTCTCTTCCTTAAGATTAGTGATCTCTGCTTGAACACCTTGTATGCCTGTAGTAACTCATTATTTATACAGCAGGATGAACATCATGTCAAATGAAAAGAAATAGTACAGGTGATTCGTCCCAAGCTTCCTTAGGATTTTTAAGAAGTCAGTCTTTTCTGATTATGGTTTACGTTACAGTCAATCAAAACGGCAATTCATTTTGGTACAGATTGTGTCTAGTTACGTGCATGCCTGCAAGTCCCACATTTCTGCATGTTTTCCTGGAATGTGTTTGAGAATCTTCCTCTCCCAAACACATGCAGCGGGTTCAGCAGTTCGGCAAGGAGGATGACAGGGTTGTCATGACAACTAGTTCCATGCTGTGAGAAAAGATGCCAAATTACCAGCTTCTGTCTGTTTATCACTCCTCGTTGAGTAATGTTCCCCAAATTAGACAGGCTTGTCTGATTTATAATTACTTGTTCTAGTGGCTTGCATTTTTTCTGCATTTGTTTCTGTGATAGCACTCGTGCTTCTTGCAGTGATGCTTAGGTGAGACTACCTGACAACCCTCATTGTTGTGAGTTATGAAAGTAGGTGGTTATGCTGTAGTGTATGCAAAGTGAGGAGAGAATCTGTCTTTGGGTTTTTGTTATTTTTTTTTGGTTTGGGTTTTTTTTGGTTCAACCTGAGGAACTTAAAATTACACATTGAGCTCACTACAGTAAATAAATGGGATAAAAATATTCAAGGCCTCTGCTTTTTCTATTGTGCTGTTTAATGGAGACTGCTCCTTTTAATTTTGTTTGCCTTCACTCATTAATACAATATGTCTTCCCTCACCTTCCAATGCCTGCCTTCATCTTCAGAGTGCATATGTGGTGGGGAGGAATATGCTCCCTTTAGAATAAAATCCTGGATCTGCTGAAGTCATTGACATCTTCTCAAGACTTAAGTTTTTTGTGGCTTTTTTTTCCTTTGGTTTTGCTTTTATTTTTTATTTAGGCCCTGAAGGCAGAAGGAAGACATTTTTGTTTCAAGATTTTGGAAGTTCAGTAGAGGGAAAAATACTTTCCCCCATCCCTTTTCTTTTTAATAAAACCTTTTTATCCTCCTGTTTTCCCAGTTCCTTTCTTGTGCTTCCCCTTGTGTGCCTAGAAGGATGGCATCTGTAACATGCACGTGATACTGTGGGCCAGCTCTTTCATTGCGCTTCATCACAGCAATGAAGAAAGCCATCAGATTTGAAGCCACTGGTTTCCTGTTGCAGCTCAAACCCTATGACATCACGTTGTTGGACCCTGTCACCATCCCATTCTTTGCAATTTTTGACATAGGAAACTTTGGCACAGATCCCTTATCTACAAACAAGGCAGTTTTAAGTTTGAATTTCATTTACATTGTGCACGCACTGCTGGAATGAGAGCAATGGGAGGGACAGACATTCAAAAGCGGATTTTATAGATTTATTGTTGGCCAGATTATTTTTCAAGATTTGGAAAACTGAAAGTGTTCCTTTTTGGACTGTTGTGCTTCTGGCCTGGACATGGAACATTCCTTTTCTGTTAACTTTTCAGTGTGGGAATACGCTTTTGAGACAGTGGTAGATAATCAAGGTCTAGACTGAATCCTGTGTTTGGATGGTATCTCTTCAGAGGATCTTTACAGAAGAAAAGCTGTTACAGAACAGTCCTGAAAACTGAGGTGACTAAGCTAGGAGTACAAAAGAAGCGAGATCTCGGATCTTTATCTCTGTACAGTACGGGTATTTAATTTCTTAACCTCTTCAGATAATGTAGATCAAGTACTTGCAAGCGATGTTGAGCCTTGTAGGCAAGTGGTCTCACTTGGTCATTCTGCTACCACGCAGTGAAAAGAGCCTTTCTTACCTGGAAAAACTGACTGAAAATCAGGTGCTTCCATTAACTCTGGAGCTGCATTTGTATCAGGGCTGTGCATTTATTACAGTCTATTTTAAACTATATATTTTTGCTTCTATACAGTTACATTGCTAGTGCATTTTTCCTTGAGGTGTCAATTATCAGCTTTTCTTTCCATCACACAATGTGATCTTTTTCTTCCAGTCCTAAGTAATGTGTAAATACACTAGTCATCTTTCACTACCTTACTGTCAGAAAGGGAAGGAGCTCTATTATGTACCTTCCAGACAGGAGTGTTGAGCTTTGTTATTGAAATTATGGAGTATGTTTCTAGTCTTTATCAAGAAGAGATCCTGATTAATTTAGCACAAGCACATTGTCATACAGCCAGGTTTCAGTACTAGACTGGTGATAAACCACCTTATGAAATGGTGGGTGCAGTATTTGGTTTGGTTTATGCTGATAAATACAGATTGTGCTAAGGGCAAAGTAGAGAAAGCAGTTTTCTAGATAACAGAATTTTCCATAGGTAATCAAGCATCTTGCCAATATTCTTCCATTCTACCTTTGCTATAATACTTCATCAGCCCTGATTGAACGTTTTACTTCAGTGTAGTTCTTTCTCAAAAACATGTGGAATTATTGTCTCCAAAATTTTAACACAACTTACTGTTAAACTGAAATAAATTTTGCTGTAACTTTGCATTCCTGCTCTTCTAGAAAGCGCCTCTGGAGCTCCTGCCATTCTCTTTCCACCTGTATTTGTTTCTAATGACTGCCTTTGGTCTTCAGTGAAAGGGATTTCTAGCTGTACCTGCAGAAGAAAGCCTGAACTAGTTAAAAGCTCATGGCATTTAGTCTCTCAAATTATAAAATATCCACAAATCACATCAACAGAAGATGCTGCCTACATAGTCAGGAACAGCAGCTGGAAAGCTGCACTGCATTTAGATGCTGAGCGTACTATTTGCTTCTGTTGTAATACCACCGATACAACCTGCACTTGGTGAGCGTCGACCTTGCCTTGCCTCACACGGGATGCCAGTTGAGGGAACAGTTTGAAGCATTGCAAAATGATGGAAAAATAGATGGCCTCCATTTGCTGCAGAAGTTTGTCTGCTCCAAAAGATCCTACTGAATGCTGTCATTTTTCTGTTTAATTATGTCTAATTTAAAAATAAACATAATTTCTGTTTAATTGGACAAGGGCTAAACAGATTTGCAATGGCAGCAATTTGATTGCTATCCTTCCCCTGAAAAAGCAATAAAGTGATAAAAATACTAATTTTGCCAAAGAGCTTGGTCATCGGTTACATGTGCACTTCAGTAAATTATTTATATTGTTTATTACCATCTCCCTTCAATATCATAACACTATTTCCTAGATCATCCTCAGATAGTAAAATAATTTTAACTTGAAATACAAATTAATTACTAAAATTTCTAATTATTATACCAAACAGTATCTGAACTACAGCTACAGTGGGGAATTAATCACTGCTGTATATCAATCAGGTAATTGGCACAGGCTGACATTTAGAGAAGGAAGTTACAAACAGCAGTATTTTACATTCTATGGGCTTTATCCTATCTTTAGAATACAAATTGTGTTCACAAAGGTCTCCTAGCCAGAGTTACTAGTTGAATATGGCTGTGTTTATGGCTTTGTGGAGGTACATCTCTGTTGCTAGTTTTTTCAAGAATTAATTGTTTCATTTTGTGTAGCAGACTTGATTTTCCCCAGTATTTTTCAAGTTTTAACTGCTCTCCTTAGTTATAATGGTACCAGGATGAAGGCTTTATTTAGTTTTTTCTCTTATGGGCTCTGTGTTCCAGCCATTTAGACAAAGATTCAGACACAAGCATTTATTTTTGATTGAAACTTGACCAGACAATTTCAACATGTGAGAGCCTCTTCAGACTGTTTTACTCCTTTGTATGTTTATTAAAATTTGAAACGACCATTTATACTTTTTTTTTTTTAAAAAAAAAAACAACTTTCTTTGGTACTTTTCTAAAGCCTTACTGGCTTTTTGTGAATTAGCTCTTTATTTTAATTTTTAAAGAGAAATGACTAACTTGAATTCCCTATTTGATGTTAAAAGGGAATGGTAAGACATTGCAGGTGCTGCCCTCCCCTTGGGCTCTCACTTCTGATTATTTAATTTCTTTCATCATTTTCCCATTCTTTTCAAAGCATTCCTGTTGTCGCTGTGTTGCTGAGTCTCTGAAGAGATGAAGCGGGGGCTGCATGGTGGGGTGCAGTAAGCGGATTCCTCTCTCTGAGTTCTGCAGAGACTGGTGCCAGAGGTTTGTAGGAAGCAGCCCTGTGCTCTGTCTTGTCGGACCCTGTAAGAAGGGACTATGGTGCCAACTCTAAACAAGCTTTAGGTAGAGGGCAAAGATTTAGTTTCCTGAGGGAGTTGTCAGGTCCTGGTGCAGGAAGGTGGTGGAGGCAGGAAAGCGCAGTGAAGTCCACCTTGTGCTTTTCAGTTTTCTTCAGATGAAGTTAGCTTCTTGTCTTAGATCACATCTTCCATGTTTTTATGTGGTCTTCCTTTTTAGTCCTCAAAATCCTCTCTCTTACTGTCCTGTTTTTTCACCGGAATTGGCCCGTGCTTTTTCTGTATATCTCCATGAATAGCTAGTTTGGGGATCATTCCCCCTCCCCTGTCTGGACAAGGCTGTCTTTAGTGAGACAAAACTCCAAGTGAAAAACACCGGTCCCCTCTTTGTGACCTGTCCCTTGACCTGAATCTGCCTGCAGAAGACTAACTGTGAACTTCCAGCTATGTTGACCTTTAAGCTGTCAGCAGCGCGTCTCAGAAGTCAGGTGGTGACAGCTCACACTTAGCTTAGGCAGATTTCCAGGGAGCAGCTTGCCGATGAGGCCTCGCTGGCATGTCCAGATCTGGGATGAGAGCCGGCCTGCCTCACTAGTGACAGCTTTCATGCACCCTGTGTGCGGGCGAGGATAGAAAGCTGGCTGCCCGGTCTGCTGTAACGAAGGCTGATGTTGGACTTCATCTTTGCAGTGTATGTAGGCAGTGGAGCCAGTCTGTTCAGTAACGGTTTTTCTCCAGAGAAAGAGATGGCTTGCAAAGGTCTGTGGTGCAGTGTGAATCTGCATGATGACTGGGTGAAGACATACCTCGTTCCTGTGCAGGGTTTTGAATTGAAAATTTGTCTTTCCACTGATAAGAATTTGATTCTTGCTGTAGAAAGACAAATTATACAGGTAATGTGAATCCACGTTTCTTAAAGAAATGCAGTGTCTGCTTTCTTGTACAGCTTAGCTACAGTGCCTCTTTTATGCTAGTTCAGTACTGGTTTTCTTGGTCCTGTTGCTTTATGCATTTTATATAAGAAATGTTTTAACAGTATATCCTTTCAGGAGGTTGTTGTTTACTGTAATACACATGGTCGGTAGACCAACCCCAATGCAAAAGGCTACATTCTTTTTGTGGATCTTGCTCAAGTTCTGTAGTAAGCCATGCTTTCCTTATTATCAGAGCAAATACTTTAAAATCCAGAAGCTTCATGAGCAGCCCTCTGGTCCTGGTTCATTGAATTTCATCAACAAATCAGTAAAGAAGAGCATGGAAAAGGCCAGGAGATGCCAGGTAGAACTTCGCCTCCTCTGGATGACTGGGAGGGAATCAGAGAAAAGTTCCTGATCACCATAGATCATCTGCTGCTGAGGAAGCCTGAAGGATTTGGTCATCCACAGACCAGAAGGAACCATTTCCATGTAAAGTTTTTACCTCTAAAGCCTTGCAGACATAAGAGGAGTTCTCAGTTTCAGATGAAGAAATCCGATGTGTTCAGTTTTATTTCCTCTTGTGTTTGTTTCATGCAAGTTGTTTGATGCCATGTTAATGGAATTGGATTGATGTACGGATACCAGCTTTTTTCTCTCCTGTCTTGTGGCTGTCACTTTCTCTTCGACAAGAAGACTGGGATTGGAAAGTCCTGAATTTAACAGGAGGTATATATGTATCTCAGTGTGGTGCCTCCATGTTCTGGGCACCAAGTGCTGCTTTGATAAGGGACTATTCTTACTCTGGCCCATGCAGCAAAAATTAGATGCTTTGACTCAGTGTCATATCATTTGATGGGGTCTTTCAAATGCAGAGAAAAATTATTTTACTACTTGTAATTCCATAATCAAATCAAGAAAAGCCATTGGTGTCCTGTAGTAGGTCTCTGATGCCACAAGTGCATTCATCTGCCCTGATTTTGTATGTTGACTCTTACTTATTTTTCTCATGCTGCTGTCTCTTGCAGTGGTTTGTTACCTTTGGCTTGCACACCGAGTGCTTTCATCTGCTGGAACAGTCAGCGAGCTGGGGAGGTTTTCCAGTTCATGCCAGTAGGAAATCACAGCAAGTGAACAGGCTGTCCCTGCCAGTCCGTTTGATCCTGAGGTGTATTCACAAATAGGCTGGAGGACACACATGTTCACTTTTTTTTTTTTTTCAAGTAGGTTTGCATAACTAACGTGAGGAATAGTGCTCCAGCATGAACACATGCAGTCTGGCACTGTCCTGTTCAGCCGTGCTTATCACATGGTCTGCAGTCGGTACTTCTGCACCGCGGTACCGGGATGCCAGCAATGTACATCTCATGCCCAGACATAGTCATTTTGTTTAGAAGATGCAGCTCTTTGAAAGTCCTCAGCTGTATTAATTGAAAAACATAATCTGAAATTTAAGATCTCTTTTATCTGTGAGCATATGTGAGTTTATTTTGGTGTGTTTGTTTTTGTGGAGGGGTAAATTTTCAAAGTAAATTTCTATTACCCAGCAAGGTGATGCTTCCTTACTCCAAATTGCTCACAGCTGTTTTAGGTGATTTTCTTCCAAGTATTCATTCACATACAAGACAATTTCTTCTCTTCTAGTTAGAGGTTGCAGAAATGTTGTTTTAAGTCTCTGGGTTAACAGTTTTCTTTCTGCTGTGAGTATTCTCTGCTTTTACTTCACAGTAATTTCTGTTTAGGTCCTTCTGGTACGGCATGTCATTAAAACAATAAGTAACAGTATGTTGGCTCTTCTGCATCTCAGGTTCCGCTGCACCTTTGGTTGGTTGGTTTGAAAGGAATAATTTAATGCAGCCACAGCATAACACTTTGCTTAACTGTTTATTTGAATACATGTGTACACACGCATATGTATGTATTGCAAGGACAGAAGCATTGCTTATCTTAAAGTGAAGAGAATAACATTTTATGTCCTGGCCATGTTGAATTATGGTTGTTTAATACTATGAACTGTATGAACCTGAACTGATCTGAAGCTTTGCCTCCCTGCATAATAAAGACTTACTATTTTCCTATTCTGGCATGCATTGAAAGGCCCAATACATAAGTTTTATGAGCACTGATGTTATTGTGATATTTTGAAGTTTTATGAACCAGTTATTTAAACTTACCTATGTGTGTCTGACTTGCAGACGTTGCCCTGCATACTTAAATGTGATGTTTAGATATTTGATCTTTGCATGCCACTTTTTGCATGATGTGGTCAAATGATTTAAAGTGTTTTGCTTTTATTTTCATTTTGTATGGTTGAGAACAGTGCAGTAGAGTTGTTCAGCTGGAAAACAAAAATGGGCGAGGTTGAAGATGAATGGTCTTTAAAACTTATAAGACCTTGGAGTCAGGAGCTACATACTAGAATTCAGTAGAGGCTACGATGGGGGGGGACATTTAGAAGTGGGTGTTCAAAACATTTGGGAATTTCTTGAGCTGATTATATGACTTGCTGATTTCAGATATTGGCCCTCGGGTGACGGTCATTATTGTATTTAAATATAATGATCCTGTCTAGTTCTTCTTCTGCAGAATTTGCTTAGATTAGTCCTCAAGTGGTAAATCAGTAACTTAAGAACTCTTAAGTGGCTCTGGGAAAGAAATAGTCTGGTTTGTGCCATAGAGTGTAAGAGTTATTTCAGTTTACCATGTCATTTGTCTCTCTGTGTATGTGCATAAATCTGAGTAGCAGAAATGATAGAGATTCAGAAATAAGCAACTGTGATAAAACATGCAGTAAGAGGCTTGAGAGTAGACAGACAAGAAACTTGAAATTCAAAAAAGATTAAGAGGAGCAATATAACAACAGGTTATTCATCTATTATCCACTGAAGGTGTTTCGAGGATTGTCTTTGAAGGCTGGAAACAAGTTGCTGGACTAGCTGAGCCACAGCTCATTGGTATGGCGCTTCCTTTATTCTTGTTTTTTTTTCTCACTAGCTCAGTTCACCATGCTTGTGTCAGCCTTCATCATATCTGCTCAAGTGCTGGTGGAAACATCAGCCCAGGAGGTTAATTGTTTCTCCTTGCAGCTTGATGGTCCTTGGAGTAGACCATAGCAGCTGGTTAATAGCACATACTGTAATGACACCACCAAAGCAGTTTAGCTGGGAAGTTTAGAAGAGCACTGGCTCCCTTCCCAGCCTCTGAAAAGCATGTATCCAGCAGAAGGTAACTGCCCCTGCTGGGTTACAGCTAGTTAGCACATAGGTGATGCCCCTGTATTTCTAAAAAGCACTGCATGCTCTCCACTGGTGACATCTTAGATGCATCTATAATCCCAGGTAAATCTGGGAATATCTCTAATTATGATATGAATTGCTGGCTCATTCTTAAGTTAGTAGACGTGTTGTCAGTACAGCCAGTTTTTCATTTCTGTGTTGGCACTGTGGATGAATTTTTGATTTTTTTTTTTTTTCATCCTACCCCATTAAATAACCAATTGAAAACAGTTTGTAACAGTCAGGGGATGTGTGAAATGATGGGCCAGTTTTTTTGGTCTCATCATTTTGAACAAACAGTCTTTTAGATACTGTATGTAAATCCAGTGGGGGTTGTTTGGGGTGTGTGTGGTTTCTGTTTTGATAAGCTGACTCCAGTTAGCAGAAATGTTCTACTAGTATGCGTTGAGAAGGGAAGGTGATGTAGAGCACAGAGTACACCACAACTCCAAGTATTTCTTTAAATGCTGTAATGTACTTTGAAGCTAAACCTTATTAGAAGAGCTAGTTTATCTGATGGCATTAGGTAGCTGCCATATTAGAACAGCTTTTTGGTAAGTAGTGTATTTTTTTCCTTATTTCATAGGTTGTGTCAAACCAGGCTTTGTCACCTTACTTTGAGACTCAATAATTCATTATGTTTTTTGGTGTTGTACGTGAACTGTACAACAGCAGTACTGGCTGCATGTCACTACGTCACTTGCATCAGGGGCTGACCTATGGAAGAATTGTTTTAGTAACACAGATTTTTTTTTTGTTTCTTTTTTCTTTTGTTTTGTGTTCGTCACACCTTGTGTCCAGAT
>JAVJGJ010000001.1:54712177-54727213 GCA_035590215.1 Microhierax caerulescens | reverse complement strand
CTAAAACACATCTCCTCAACGTCCCCCCCCCCCCCAAGTAGTGTCTTTTTCATTTTGTACAATAGAGGTTTTGGAGACTATGTTTGCTCATTCATTACCTGTCTGTGATTGATACTTAGTACTGTTGACATCTGTTGTGTCATTAGGTGATGTTATAAGTGATAATGTCATGATGTGAGGTACATCATAATACAGATTTCAGTCTAGACAGTATTTGCTTCCATCTTGTCCCTACATGGAGTCTTGTTTGGTCAAATATGAAGATTAGTCCAGGGCAGAAAAAGACTTAGTGTTTTCCCAAATCCACGTGATTTACTTTTTTAACAATACAGAGAGTTACACTGTTTAATTATAATAAATATATGTGTAATATAAGTATCTGGGATAATGTAGCTTAATTTCTTGAGCCCTTCAAGATTTATAATTAGATCCTGCAAAATTTTACGTATCTTTCACTCCTAGAAGTGTCACATATCTCTGGGATCTCATTAGGTGTGAACCTATTGTGCAGGATCCAGACATGGGTGGCTGAGCAGCAGGAGAGATGTAGGGAGAGAGATTTTACTTGTAGCATTCCTTAGAAAAATACATCACAAAGCCATTCCTCATGTGAAAGAGAATAGAAACTGCTTTAAAATTTACCATTAATTTCCAGGTTTGTAATGCAATAGTTATGTCTTGAATATGGGAGCATTATCAGTATTTGCTTTATTAAGATATACTGTACAAGAAGTTTGCATCGGGCTGCTGGATTTCTACAGGGTTGGGAGAAAGAACATAAAATGCAGGAGCCCTTTTGTTTCAAATCAAAATATCTTCTTGGTCTGTAAAGTTCTAGTGTTGACAGTGAACTAGTGTGTCACATGTCTGTTGACCAGGAATTATTGGAGTAGTAAGAACATAGGTAGTAATTACATTACAGGAGGATAAACGATGCGAATCGGAGCTGTGTTGGTCATGCTTTTCACTTGAAGAGTTACTACCTTGTGAGTGCCACGAGCGCCACTTGCATGAGCAGTTTAGGTGCATGCCAGTGACTGCTGTCCCCCCCACTCCGTGGGGAGGTGGCTTCCCTGGTTGCCAGCTGGGCAAGAAATCACAGAAGTGCCAGAGCTGAAATCACAGCTGTGGGGCTCTGAATGTGCTGCTGTGGCCTCCGAGTAACAGTAAGCCATTTCCAAAGCGAAACAGTGCTGTTAAAATCGCAGCTACTCCAACAGGAAGTGCTGGCCGTGTTTGAGAAAACATGAATATATCTAATCTACTTTTTTTTTTAATTATGATGTTTCTTCTCATAATGGCTGTTTAAGACAAGTTTTCTATTGCTTCACCAGGTTGAAGTGCCAGTGTCATCTTCAGTACTGTTTCTTATGGAGGTGCGTGGTGCAGTTTTTCTTGGCTGGGGTCTGTGACGGCATCTTTGTGTATACAACCGTTTAGCAAAACATGGTTGAGCAAAACACGAGAAAAACTTAGCTGCTGGTCTAAGAGATTTTTTTTTTCCCTTGGAAGAATCTGCACTTCCTAATACTTTAATGCTTCTTTTTGTTTTTAATCGCAATTTATTCACTGTTTCATCATGCTGAACAGTAAATTATTTCTGGGCCAGCACATGTATAATTGATGAAGGAGTCCACAGGAGTAGATGGAAACTGGTGGAAGAAGCAGTCCTCATAAGACTGATGTCCCACAGGCAAAAAGCTCCTGTTGCCATTCTGCAGACCAATGGATTTGGTGCACAGGCAGCTCCCAGTTTAACTCAGCCTCTGCTGATATTGCTGGCAGGTCTTCCCATCAGCTTGCTGGCATCTTTGCTAATTAGACTGCAGAGGTAATCATAGCTTGCAGCCCTTCGTACCCAGCACGGGAGACTAACCGTTTCACCTCTGAAAGAATATATAGCCTCTGTCAGCCCCAGGTTTAGAATGGCCTGTTGATCGTGAACTGACTCTGGAGTATCTGTTCATTATCTTGCTGCTACAACATGAACTGATCAGATGATGTTTTTAGATTTCTCTTCAATTATTTACATCAGCTTGCCAGTTTAGGGTGGCTCAAGAAAATAGCCTGTTCTGATTTGCAATGTCACAAAATTTACCATTTCATTGCATGGATTTTTAATAAAAAAAGCACAGCATGCATTTGTGTGTGTGTATATATTATATATATGTATTTATATATCAGAGTTTGAAAACAGCATGGTACAAGCTTGGTGGGTTGTTTGTCCATTGTGGACCTGCTGAAAGGTACATTTATGGAGGAAGTTAATTTAAAAATCAATTAAAATGGAACATTGTGTTTAATGACAGAGCAATATTTAGATAGCTCTAGCCAGCACGTATATTTATTTTGGTATTAGTTTTAGCTCTAAACTTCACTTCAAAAAAACCCAGAAGTCTTCCTTGCCAAAGTTTCCTGCATTTTGTCGAAGAGAAAAGGGAGTGGGAGGTAATAAATATTTCTTAAGAGATTAAAATCAGTGAGATTTGCCGTGCATCATAATGCCATGTTGCTTTTACATGGGTATGCATTATTCCATATGCTTGAAGGTGGTCTCTGCAGTGCTATGAGGGGGCAGTGAGACAGTAAGTGGGTCCTCAAAGGTGGGAGGCCCAGCAGGGCTCAAGATTTCTGGACTCAGGATTCATGTTTCTTTGAGTCTTTTTAAAAGAGTAGGAATCTATCAGCAGTGATTTAACTTCATTGACTTTGGATCCTGTTGTAAGCGTAATTTCTGTGAAAACAAATTACTCTTAATGATGTTGCTTCTAAAGAGAAATGAAGTCCTGACTTGGTGAAGACAGGTTTTTCTCGATTGATTCAGTAAGGTCAGTAGTTCACCTAAAGGTGTTTTAAGTTAGATGTCATCATGCATACTGCCTTTGAAATTATGTGCCACAGTCCTAAATAAAGTGCTGCTGGCTGCATTAGACCATTTACATCTAGCAGCCTGCAGAACCCTCCACATCAGAAATATACAGTATTTAAGGTCAAAGTTAACAAGTGCAGAGCATTAGTTTTTAAGAAATGAATGCACACATTCTGTCATGCCCTGTAAACTCCTGCAGGGCTTGTCTTTACTGACAAAAAAGCATACGTGTATTTGTTGCTGTAATTTTTGTGTGTTGCAGTATAAGGAAACCGGCTGGAGTTATCCAAACATTTCAGTTATTCTTCAAGACAGAGCCTAATTTGAGCATCATTGCAACTGTCATCCTTTATTGGTTTCTGGTGAAAAATATGAATGCCTTTTCCTCACTGAGGAAGCTTTTTTTTTTTTTTTTTTTTTTTTTAATTTTGATGTATTAAAATGGAGCCCAAAACACCCTTAGCTCAAAACAAAGTCCATAAACCCATCCCCATAAACAACATCCTTCACATAGGATGTGAAGTCAAGGTATCTGCAAAGCATTTAAAATCAAAGCCTATTATTTAGTGAGAAGACTGGACAAAAATAATAAAGTGATTTAAATTTCTTAAGAATTATATTCAGCAAAAAGGTATTAGTAGAGAATTACAGTGTCCATTCCATTGTTTGCTCAACTGGCTGATTTTTTTACTTGATTCAGAAATAATAAGAAATTGGGGTTCAAAAAATCTTGAACCAGCACAATAATCCTCCAACATTTTCTTGCCGTGATAGAGTATATCTGACCTCTGGCTGTGAGTCAGTAGGAACCACTGAGACAGAAGCTTTAAACTCAAAACAACAGGGGGACTTTTGTCATCCTATACATTGGAGTCTGTGAGTCTGGAAAAAATGAAACTCTAGTGTCTTAGAGAATGAGTAAGGGACTCTGATCAGGAGCAGAGTGTTCAATATTGACCTGCTCTAGAGAACTAATTTATTATAAAAGGTATTTTACAGTATTTCTAAAGCCCTTTTATTCCATAGAAATTTAGTTTATAACCATCTACTTGAAATAACAATTGTTAGTGGATTTCTGAATTATATTGTGACCTGAGTATCTGGGTACTTATTTTTGTATTGCATGCACATTTTCAGCAGTTCACATAAAACAACATGAACTGCAGCAGAAAGCTGGAAATGTTAAAAAAAAAATCTTAGTATGTTTATGATTCTGCATTTTGATATTTTTGTAACTAAGAAGTTTTATGTGGTAACTGTCGGTATTTTTTTGAGAAAATAGATGCATTGCAATTTATTCCTGTCAACTAAATGAAAGTGGTTGTTCACTAATTGCGTAAGATCTCTTTATTCTTTTGTTGCTCAGTTTAGCTTTGATCATCTCCAATATTTTCATCTGGAATCAATGCAAGCTTTTTGATGTGTAGCATGCAAATAACTGGAACATACTTCTTTCTTGGAATAGAGGCTATATTTTATGATAATTGACCTTCCAAAGCATAAAATAATATGATAGTTTGTTTTATTTTAAAACTGTTAAAGAAAATGTGAGTGGAATTTCCAAAATTGTGTTGGCTGCGTAAGAAACAGTTAATTATGTGACCTACATGCTGTGTCTCAGGCACAAGCCTGCTCAGTGGTCTGTGATAAAAGACCTTATTAAATACTGTAATGATTTACGTATGTCTGCAGACAGATATAACCTTTAAAAGGGAAGAACATAAAGGGAAACTGCTCAAAACCATGTCCTGTAGGCTCAGAAGTAGAGAAGAAAGTAGTAGCACAGATTTAAATCAAGGCAAACATACTCTAATGTAGATGTTCGTAGTGGATGCCAACAGCTGTGTGAGCTGAAAAACAATTAGGCCATGGTTTTGTAATGTACATTAGTTTGTTTTTCTCAGACTGATGTTCTAATTAATTTTCACGCTGTAATGGGATCTTTTCTACCCATGCCCTTACGATCCATCCAGTTTCCAATACTACTCTGCCATCAGTCACATGTAATTGGTCTCTTGCCCTCTGCCTAGTAGGGGATTGTATTTACTTTGGTTTTCTTGATTATTTTATTACAAACATTTTTAAAGGTACATGCTTAGTACTACACGACGCAACAGCTAGGGTGTGGCATATCCTTGTCTGCAGAGATTTGTCATGGTTCTGCATTTCTGTCAAAGCTTCTTCTGGAATTCCTTTTGGAAGAGTTGCAGAACCCTGCCCTATGGTGAAGGCTTCTCAATGCTGAAGAGCAGAAGTGTGATCCATGGTTCATTCATTCCTTCAAACCTAAAGCTTCTCAGCTTTAGGTGATGTGATTAGATCAGAACTGCACTGCGAGGGAGGTTTACAGCTTGGATTACAGCATTTATGAGTTTGGCTTTGGCTACAGATGGCTACCCTGAAACATTAATTGGATTTACAGCCGTGCAAAAATATGTTTCCCAGAACTCTAAAACTGGGGAGTTTTCATTTCTGTTCACCTATCTTTTCATGGGGCAGCCTATGATAAGGTGGCTGTTTTTCCCTAAGTGTTTTCTTTGCACAATGTCCTGTGTAGCCTAGCAGGAAACATGAAGGCTCCAGTTGAGATGAAAATACGAGATTATTGACATACGATGGTTTAAGGGAGATTTTTTTCATTTACTTCTCAGACATACCATGTTTGTGATAGTATCCTTGATCTTCCCAATCCCAAACAGCAATGATCCCTAAATCTCTTTCATCCTGCTGTATTTATCAACTTGCTTTGTTTTATTTCAAACCTGGTTTTCTTTGCCAGCTCTTGGAAAGAGTCTGGGGACAAGCAGATAGGAAAATCATGTTTCTCTTACCTTTATTCAGATATGGTTATTAAAAAATCATCCTTTTTAGGGTTTTGATTTTAAGGTAAAGCAGAGGGCCTGACCAGGCACAGAAAACTCTTTTTAAGATTTTATTTTGTAAGTTAATACTAATAATGATACAAGGGTTATTTATTTATTCTCAAATGGAGAAAAGAAAATAGGTAGACTAATGTAAGCCAAAAATTGGCATCTGGATTACTTTGAAATTATGATGGGCCAATAATCAGATTTGCCAGAAATTATCTGTGAGCTTCAAATAGAGGTACTTAACCAGCAGGCATTACTAGGAATGTCGTGTTTTATGGAGCTGATAGACTCCTAGTCAAGGAGAGCTGCATTCTGGTTTTCAGCTTGACTTAATTTGACTCTAGATGTTAGTTCCAAGAGAAAAGAGGGTACATTAGCAAAGCTTTTTCAGGTCAAAGCAAGCACTTTGTCTCTTGGCTAGTAAATATAATTGGTGGGAGCCAGGGAACCGTGATGCTGTCTTAGTGTGCTGGAGAACTAATCAATTCTGCTGTCATGGCTAGTTCAGCTAGCTCTGGTTTAAGAATTAGGTCATACCTGATTTGAGACACTAGGTGGTTTGTTTCTGCTCTTTTTTGCACTCTTTTGTTTTAAAGAGAACCTCTGAGTCAAATAATTAAGGGGGGGAAACCCACCAACAATAAAACATGAAGTGGATCTTTCATACTATTGTTTGTGGTGATAATGCAGAGAGGGGGACACAGGTATGCATTCACACGCTTCAGCTGCTCCCCCACACCGTAGGTGTGTGTATACATACTCCTGTGATACTGATGATGAATGAACCATGGTATGTGTTACACGTTACTCTGAGTCCTCACCTTTTCTAGCGCTGAAATCTGTGTGAAGGTCTGCCATCACTTCTGAGTCATGCCAGCATGTCTGTTCAGCTGATCAAGAAGTGGAAGGTTTTTGATCTTTATGTGTATTTTGAGCAAAAGAATGGTTTTTGTATGCGTGTATACTCAGGTACATGTGTTGCCTTGTGAGTGGGGTGTTGAGTCATTCTGGGTTTTACTGAGAGGGATTTTTGTTGGCAGTGAGTCTTCGGGAAATCGGTTTGTTTTGGTGAAGCTGTTCTGAAGCATTTTATTTTGGTTATGCTAAGGGCTTCTTGTAAAGCACACAAATAACAACTTGCCAGGTGTCAGAAGCCAACAAGGTTTCTCACATAGACCAGACTTGGAAGCACTGATAGGGAATGGAAGCAGGGAAGGAAGCCAAGCCCTTCACATGAAGAACATGGCATGGGCAAGAGTGTTCCATTCAGCTCGCTTTACTGTCGTGACAGTGGGCTGAAAAGGGAAAGAAATACAGTGGGTGTTACCAACGAAAAATTTTGAACACAGAATAAAAATTGCCAGGAAAAAAATACCAAAACAGTTCACCATCTTCACTAATAAGAGATTTACCTGCTCAGAACTTGAACTGGTTGTCTTTCACCATTTTTGTGCCGCCTTAACATATATTCTGCTCAGTGTAAGGACTATATCATTGTGTTCAGAAATGAGCTAATAAATTGCAGATGTGGTTGAGATATGAAGAGTAGTGAGGAAACAGTATACTTATTGTATATATTTAGTTCATCTCTCTTAAAGTGATTTAGAAAATACTTCTTTTTGCCAGTATTCTGTAATTCAATTTAATATTGAAATTCTTGTTAAAAAAAAACAAACCCAACCCACACTTTCTTCTGGCACTGCAAAAGTCAGTATTTTAAAGGCTTGCAAAGATAAATATTTAATACCCCAATGGGCACTGCAGCACTTTCAGTAAGATTCATGAGCATCTGATGTGCCAAAACCAATTCTGCAATCTTGAGATTAGGTGACCTTAATAATTGCTAAAAAATGGATATTTTAGTATCTTGTGTAGCTCTAAAGTGAAGAGCACCCCTGAGTGGTGACCCTTCCTTTGTTTCCTCTTTCACCTTCTCCTTCATCTTCCTTTAAAATCTGAAAGTCAGCACTTTGGTGGGTTTCCAGCAGAGCTGGGTCAGGAAGCAGCAGCATGGGAGAATTTGCATATTAGTTTCCTTGTTTGCAAAGGGAAAAAAAAAAAATTCCACAAAAAATCTGGAGGCATGAGAGAGGCTTTAATTTTTTACCCACTCTCACTAAAGGGTTTCACACAATTTGCAGAGCGTATTTGCTGTGTGATGCCTTAGATGAGATGCATCAGTACTGACTTGTTGGAGTAGGTACCAGAGGTACAGGAGGCAGGCTCTCGGGCTGGGGTTTTGGCTTGGCAAAATAGGCTTGGTGAGTGCATTGTGTAAACTGAAGGAGGAGGGAAGTTTCAAAAGGAAAGAGGGAGAAACTCATTAATCTTTTTACCCACTGCTAGATTTTATTCCTCCCTTAGTTTGACAAAGTTGACATACTATGCATATTTAAAGTACCTTGGTATCTTGGGGTCTTTTTCTGAGGACAGTGGTTCCCAAACGGCGTATTAGCGATGTTGTGTGAGCTTGATGTACTCACTGACTTCACAGCAGTCTTTAGAAGGCAGCAAATGAATATTCAGTGTCTGATTTTGAACTCTGAAGCTGATTTATTTACTGCATCTCAAGAAGAAAGGTTAATTGGTAACTCCAGCATGGACCTGCTGTTGCTGCTCTTGGGCTGCATGCCTGTGTGGGCAGGGTCCCGCTGAAGGCAGCGAGGCTCCCAGCAGTCACCAGTGATGGCTTCCTCTGAGCAGCTACCAGGATCACCGCCTGCTTTCTCAAGGACCTGCAGGACGCTGCTGACAGCAGAAAAAGCTCTGTGGCACAAGGCAGCAGCGCTGGACAATGAGCATTGGTCCTTGCAAGGTCCAAATTGTGCTGAGTACCTAACAGGGAACTGGATTGACTGAAACAATTGCAAGTCAGTTTGCCAGAACAACACAACATTTCAGGGCAGCATAACATTTTGGAAGATATATGAGTAACACTGAAGCCAGCAGGGTACCAAGGAATTGGGTACTAATTGATGTCAATACTTGATTCATCATGGCAAGGGGAGGCTCATCATGAAAGACCAGATATGTTACACAATGGCAGATTTTCAGTTATTAATTGTGAATTGTCTCACTTCTACTTTTGGAACTTGTGCTTGCTGAATCCTTCACCTCTGTAGACAGCACCATGGTTAGCAGCAAAGAGGATTTGCATGTAGGAAGTGAGTGCAACTTCATGTCAGTGCTGGTGCACTATGAACACCAACTCAAGCAGAGAGTCACAGGGAGACCAGAGCTCAGAGATGGGATGGGATTTGATTTGGCAGTGTTCAGTTGCTGTATTAAGTACCTAGAAGATAGCAGGAATTTGGTGTGAGGTTGTTCAGGAGCCTTTAGGGGTGATCTTAAATGTTTGGCGTGTCTCTGTGTCTTACTGTCTAACAGTAAGTCTGCTGTGCATCCCTCGTTGGTGGTGCATTGCCATTTGAAATTGAGATGCCCATAATGTTCCCTGGGGGAGATCTTGGTCTCATAGACAAACTCCCATTGACTTAATGTGAGGTCTGTATTTCACCCACTGTAAAGCCTGAGAGCAAATGTGCAGGGTTTTTTTCAGAATTAAAGTTTTTCATTCCCTACCTAGTAAATGTAGGGTAGAGGTGGTGCCATTCAATTTCTCCATTTTGTTTTGTTTGCAAAAAGTACCATATGTGCAAAGTAATGTTGCCTTGGCTGTTCTGCCAACTGAGTGTTCTGGTTGGCTAAACATCCTTCTGCTAAAAAAAAAGTATAATTAGATTGTTTTATTTTAAAGGTCATTTTTAATTTCTTCTAGAAAAAGTCTGCTTTCCTCTTATGATTAGCTTATCTTTTTGTTAATGCTTTGAATTTTTTATTATTTGCTACCTTAGTTAAACTTACCCTAGAAAGGATTGCTGTAATCTACAAAAGAAATTAATTTTCTAGTTAAAAGCCAGGCAGTGAGGCTCTAGATACTAGCTAAAACTTCAATTCTACTGTATCTATGGTTGTGCTTTTTCCTTTATTTCTCTGTGTTTGTGTCCCCCCTGCTACTTGCTGCTCCCTTGTTTCCTTCTTCATATTAACAAAATCTTTTTATTATAAAGCATTACTGTTACCTCCACAGATACTTCTCCTGGCAAGTCATGTATTCTTCTTTGTTCCTTCAAATGTTTTTACCTTGCCATTCTCAAATTATATTTTAATTTGCTTATCTTTGAGCATAAGCTTGTCTACAAGACCTTGATTTTGTTCCCTTTTTAGCTAGGGATCTTTAACCTTAACTTTCCAGTCTCTGTTGCATGACAAGGTTTCCATAGCTGGACATAGGAGCGTGTTGTGTGTCCCGATACATGTTCAGATATTTTCTGATTTCTTTTTAGTGCTTTGCTGTGCGATCTCTGGGCTGGGTGGAAATGGCAGAAGAAGATCTGGCTCCTGGAAAAAGCAGCGTTGCTGTGAACAATTGCATCAGACAGCTCTCGTACTGTAAAAATGACATCAGAGACACTGTTGGCATTTGGGGAGAGGTAAGAACAGGGTGAACTTTTAACACCTCTTGGAACATCCCTCTCATGTCATGAAACGTCTTGAAAGAACAACTGTGTAGGCAAATATATTCATGCTGTGTGTTTGGGATTTCTGTATTCCAGCTGGTACTGCCAAAAATATATAAGGGTTCAAGAAAAGTGTTGACATTTTTGTTCCAAACTTCTCAGGACAGCAGATGCTACAAAGATCTTGCTGTGAGGTTTACATCTGTGCTAGTTACACGCCTGTGCATTACCAGTGCTGGGGACACGCAGGCCAAACTGTTGAAATCAGCGGAAGTCTTTCTCCTGACCAGAGGTTTGAGGGTGGTGTTTTGCAACAGCATTTTCACGGGTTTCCCAGTGATAAAAGGGCTTTCAGGGAGCCCAGACTGTGTGGCCTATGCTTCTGAAATGCTTGAGAAGTTTGAGACTGATGGACAGATGGCTTATTTTAAGATGATTATTTTATCAGTGTTCAGAAGGAAATTATTTTTATGTCATCAGTCTGTCTGTTGGTTCCTCTTCAATAAGCCTTGAGTCTGTTCACCAGTGTCATCCAGTTTTGAAGGATGCCAAATTCCCACTTGCTAAGGGGAAAACAGAGTCCAGCTCTCTTCTTTCTTGGTTTGCTGATGGGTCAGTACACTTTCATCAATGGAGCCATGCAAGATTCTGAATTAGCAGCAAAGGCAGGATAACGCTGTGGGAGCTCAGGGATGTGAAATGTGAAAGAGGCTTGAGGTGTTGTGTAGAAAATAGGTGTGTTGGGGATAGATGAAGAAGTGGAAGGTGTGGAGGGATCAGTCAGTGAAACAAGAAAGGAACAGCTGGGGCTATAATGCTGGGACATAAGAGAAGACGTAGGAGACAAACCCATAGAAAACCATCTTCATTATTTGTTTGTTCATGGAACAACTTAAACTTCAGCCAAATCTTACTCTACCTCTCTGCTGACATGTTTTCAGGAGGGTTACACTAATGTGGATGTACTACACAAGATCTGAATGCAAAAGCAATGTAAGAATGAATGTTGTAATTCATCTTGTGTGATCTAAATGAAACCGCACTGCCAAACAGAAGAGAAATTGAAAGATTTGTCTATTTCAGTGAAAATGTAAGGAAAAATATCATTCAGTCTCCCAAGTTACTGCTACAGTCTAAGGCTTAAGTAGAGTGTCCTGGCTATGACCATCTCCACATTTTCATCATTTAAAAACACAAACCAAAATATAAAATCCCACACACTTTGAGTAAAATCCTGATCCTGCAGCAGCTTTGCCACTGGCTTTAATGTGGGATTTTATGCCCTTTGCTCCCCTTCAAAAGAAATTCCCTGTAAATATCTAACTTCCAGGGTTCTGTAAAATCTAAGAAGGAAAACGCAACTCATCTGTTCATGTTGCTACTTTCCCATGCATTATATTCCTGTACATTACAAAATCACTTACACAGAGAAGATATATTGTTGCCATTGACCTGTATGCCACCATGTATAACACTTCCCTGAAAGGCTGCTGGGGTTGAGCCTTTCTTCCCTTTATTCACTTTCCCTGCGTGGCTCTTCCCCTTCCTCATCCTGGACCATCGGGTCTCTGCAGCTATTCAGCAGTCTGAGACATCGAGGCCTACGTTCAAGCTCCCAGTCTGTCTAAATCATTTCTTCCTGCCCTGTGCAGTGTTTTCATCTCTAAAATAGCTTTTGTATAATAAGGCAACAAAACTTAGCAAAATATATTGCTTCTGGCTGCGGCCAAGCTATCCCTTGAGCATTGCAAGGATAATTTCCTGTGACTTATGCTGCTTATCTGCCCATTCTCCAATCTTTTCCAGCTAATTTGGATTCAGTTTTATTACCCTAATCCCAGTGTATTTTGCATGATGAACAGCTTTTACTTTCTTGCAATAATTTCCTTCTGGAACAAAAATATAAGTAGAAAATGGGTCCAAAAAGCAATCTTTGTGATACTTGGTAACATTCTTCACATAATCTGTTTACTGCTTCTGACCTCCAAGGAAATTTCTCACCTTCTTTCTTTGTGATGACTCTGTTTTCTGTTTGGTTTCCTTCATCATCTTGGTCTGCCTGGTGTTGGCCTGGCTTTTGTGTTTTATTTCCTATGTTTCTTTTTCTGTATGCCACAAGCAGCTCATTGTTGCCGATTCACCCCATTTACATACATGGTTATTGCAGCTACATCTGTTTCTGCTTCTCTAGGAGCAGCCTATGTATTCAGCCTTGCATCTCGGCCACCACTGTACTTTTTCCATCAGGCAGAATGTTCTTTTGTTGGCATCGCATATACCAGCCTGTGTCTGCTACCACTCCTGCACCCCTCTCAGCGCTTGTGCTGCCAGCTCCGTGTCACAGCTCCCCTTTGAATCCCTGTTAGGAGATTTGGGGGTGGGAGAGGTGGTTGGCAGGCCTGTCCCTTGCTGCCTAGCCTGAAACCCCTGCTAGCAGGTCTTCCCAGGGACACATGAATGTATGTCTTACACAGACACAAAATTAGATGTCATTAAGACTTGAGCCACTGTGACCAAGCGGGAAGAGGGTTTCTGTGTTGCTGAGGTGAAGTAAAAGGTCATTTCTGAAACATTTGTCAGTAGGAAGCCAGACACTTTCCATTCTTTTGTTCATTTATAGATTCTGGCACAATAGAGAGGAAACAAATTTCTCTATATTTAGCTGATAGCTCCTACCTTCTTCTTTTCAGCAGGAGCTTGTCTTACCTCTCAGCAATAGGTCCAGGATCATTTCTGTGGGTTCTCAGGGTCTGCAGTGTAGGTGTACAGTCTCTGAGAAGAGAGCTATTAGATGTGATGGAAGAAGCAGCAAACCTTTTGCAAATGCTACTAGCCATAGGAGGAGGATGAGCATTTGTGAATTAGCGTCAAAAGGAAAATGGCCTCTAAATTTGTTTCCTCTAAGGGGAAAGAGCATTCTCCTTGTTCTTACATGCCAAAAGAATTAGGGAGAAATCCTGGCTCCAGGATTCTGCAGTCACTTGCAGAATTCACATTCATGTCTTAATGCCAGGTTTTCCCCTTTAATTAATCTTTCTTCAAAGAGTATTCTCTAAATCCTTTGACATGTACAAATTGCTGTCTGTTCCCATGACCGATTGCTTAAAGTTTACGGAAGCAAAGCACATTGATTGAAGGAAGAAACTCTGCCTCATAAGTAGAGGTTTTAATGTAAGCTTTTACTATGAAGACAGTTCTTGACTTCTCATATATTTGGAAGCATTTACTGGAGAAAGGATAAACACATAATTTGCTGAATAACTCAGTAGCTTGGGGTGGAATGAGTCAAACCATTGCACTTAAAAGACATCAAAGCTTTTTGTGATTGGGATCATTTTAAAACACAGTAGTAGTGTACCATCTTAGATCTTTTTTACACCAGAAAAATCTGTTACATCAGTTGCTCTTGGAACAACCCAAAACTTAGATTAAATTAAGAGGATGCAAGTCTAAACAGCATAGGCATAACACCTTGATCCCAGTCAGTTTGAGAGGGGGACACACCAAGTAACTGTACTTTGTCTGGAGTTGCAGGGCAAAGACATGTACCTTATACTGGAAAATGACATGCTGAACCTGATTGACCCCATGGACCGCACAGTTCTTCATTCACAGCCCATTGTGAGCATCAGAGTCTGGGGTGTGGGGCGTGACAACGGCCGGTGAGTCTGCACTCTCCTTATCCCTCTTGAGTTGGTGCTGTTTCTGTCTGCTGATATAGAGTACACATACCCCTGGAGCAAGATAGGTATGAGACCTATTTGTTTGATTGATTAATTGTGCCCCAGGGGCTAGAAGAATGTGGCCAAATTACTCCTTTTCTTGCTGGTGTTACTTTTTAAAATCTCTGCTTTTCATAGCGTGTCACTTAAATGCAGTTTTGCTAAACCTGTTTTGAGCAAGCCTTTCAGTTTAATTCAGCCAGGTGCATAAAACTGCACATGCAACATTACTTTGTTTCAGATATATATAATATTTTTAATATAAAACCGTGTTTGCAAAGATGTCTCATAGTATGTGTCTCCTGGCTATGTAAAAGATGTCTTTCTGCTGGTCCAAGTTAAATGCACTACTTACACTCTGGCTGTATGCATGCGTTTGTATTTTATTGGGATATTAGATTTGATGGAAGAAGAAGCTGGTTTGAGGGAAAAAGTAATGGTTTTAAGCCTTTACTATTACTTAAAGATCTTGATGCAAGAAAATTCCTGAAGGTGTTGCAGAAAACTAAGTTTTGTCCCTGAAACCTGCCTGCCTGTGAGCTGAAGTTCTTCCTTGCCATTGGGAGCAATCACAGATGAATGCTGAAGGCCTGGAGGTGGCCTTTCCTTAGTTTTCCTTCCTGACTGATGGCCTTTTGGTAGCATCCTTGTTTGCGATGTAACATTGCTGTGGGAACAGGGTTGCGAAGTTGTCTTGTTAGAGCAGGACAGCGAGCTGTCTCCCTGTCCCGTTGAGCATTTTGACGTATCAAAGACATTGCCATTCATGTTGAGTTCCAGGATCTTCCCACAGTACCCATCCTGACACAGGGATAGTAAGGATTGAGTAATGCTAACAAGCTGTTGCTTTTCATGTCCATGCATGATTATTGAGATATTTGCAATAGTATGTTGTTTTGGGGAATTTTGTCTGACTTTTGATGAGAAATGTCATTTTTGGACCTGAAAAACCCCAATAATCCAAATAAAAGATTTTCTTAAACTTTTTTTCACTGGGGGGGGGGGGGGGGGGGGGGGGGGGCGGGGGGGGGGGGGGGGGGGGGGGGGGGGGGGGG
>JAVJGJ010000001.1:54669455-54697380 GCA_035590215.1 Microhierax caerulescens | reverse complement strand
CAAATCTCACTTTAGGAGTAGCCTTTGTCTTGAGCTGTATTTTCAGAGCTGTGGTCCATTAGTCTAAAGCTTCTGTGTGGATGCCTGCAAGGCAAATTGCAGCTCCTAGTGTGACAAAGGCAAGTCAGATTTCTTTTCTCCGAGAACTGACACTTAACAACATTCGGAGAGCACTGTAGCAGAAATGCTGGACCAAGCGGTAAGGATTTGATGTTATTATGCCTCTCCTTTACCCCTTCGGTTGTTGCTTATTTGAGCAGTAAGCTAACTAATGGATCCTGGTGATTAATAGGTTTGGAGGACTGTGTTCAGCTCAGAATTACATGTTCCTAAACTGGCTGCAGTTACTGGCTGCATATTGACCAGCCTGATGTGTAGAGGATGATCATAGTTTGCTTTTATTGGTAATACTGTGTTAATGGATAAAAAGATACGGTAGTTAAGAACCTCATCTACTGTAGTGAAGAAGCCTCCCTGTGTTTCCCCCCAGACATACAGCATCTGTATAATCATGTATGTGTAATTCCTAGCTAAGTTCTACCTGGTCAGTCTGGGCTTCTTTCAGCCCATAATTGACAATAGAGCTTGTGCAATTTGAAATCTTTGTAGAGTTCCAGAAGAGGTAAACATGTTTAAAGACAGAAGTATTACATGGTGAGGAAGGAGAGGAATATATGCATGTAAAAATACATTTAGGTGAAGTGAAATGGTTAATGGCTCTTTGAACAGAAGAGGAAACTTTATGATTTAAATATAATCTATTGCCTTGAGGTCTCTGTGTTTGATTAATGCTATCTGTATTCATAAAGAATTTGCAGCAGGAGAAAATTCATTGATTTGTTAATTGATATATAGCTTTGAATCCTCATTACGCTGGGTGCAGAGGAGAGGGAAGAGAGACAAGCACATTTATCTTTTTCTTTAAACTCAGCAGCTTCACTCTTAAATTAGGTGTCTCACATGTTCTGGAACCTTACTGCTCTCCCTGTTCTGTGTAGTAATTTTTGCTTTCTTAAAGGATAACAAACATTGCTAAGCCTTGATCTCTTATCAGGGAAATATATGAAGTGTTTCATCTCTTAAAACTATGGCTTTAATTATGTTTTTGTAGCTGTTGCCTTGCAGTTAATGTAATTATAACAATTGAGAGTGAGGAAAAGGATATTATTTTGCCCTGGAGCATTTCTCAGTAAAAATTGGCTTATTTATTTTCATAAGGGGTTAGAGAAAGAGAAAGATAGTGGGGTTTTATTATGTAATACCAGTTTGGGTTTTTTTTATAAAATAAGTCAAGGTTAGCTTTCCCCACTGCAACAGTGGAAGTATATAAATAAATAACCCTAGCTATGAAGATATTTTAAACTCTAATCAGTTGTAATGCAGATGAGCATCAAATGACCTGTGAATTAGTATTTTATATAATTAAGGCGTGTATTGAAGTTCCATGGTGTTTCTTGTATTGTTACAGTCGGTTGGTATCTTGTTGGTCAGGGCTCTCTGGTTCACCATTTGGAATTCCTGTGTTTTGTGATGTGAAGTAAAACTTACTGGGGACAAAAAACTGGTTAATTGATATTAGAGTGCTAGTATTCATTCTGTACAGCTTTGGTTTGTGTTGGAGTGCAGACTTTGTTCTAGTGTAGTTTTAAATAGGCTGAGATAACCTTATTCTCCGGGTTAAGTTAATCCAGGTCAAAACCTGAAATTTGACAATTCTAAACTAGAGAATATCAAGTCAGTGAGAAGCATTCAGTTTCATTTCCTCCTCTTAGAAAATAACTGGCATGTCCCTGAATTTGGTTTGGTATCTGCCAAAGAAAACACCCTCTTGCCCCCACCTCCTTGTGTTATGATGTGATATTAAAACCTTCTCTGTATGTTTTAAGTAGTTGGCAAATTGGAAGTATCTTTATGGCTGAATTTTAATAATTTTGAAAAAAATTAAACCAGAAAATTTCATATGCAACTGATCCCTCTAAAACAGTGATCTCGTGATTTGGGGGAAAGGTGGCCTGCTGTTCAGAGTTCTTTTTTATACTTCCAGAAATGTGTTTGTTCTTTCTAACAAGGCAGACATAACATTTTGTAAGGAGAGGGAAATGGTCTGCAGTGGGTTATGAAAGACCCCTCTGGCTTCCATCAGTAGAGGAGGTGCCTGGGGTGGCCATGTGCTTCAGTGAACTGTAAGTGCACCCACTCTTTCATCTTATATCTGTAGTCACTGTCATTTGGTGTGTGCAGATGAGGGAAACCCTGAAGTAATGGTAAAGTGACCTGAGGTTGGTTGTTTATGGAGAGGACTTGAGGAATAACAAGGAACCAGCTTGCCTGTCAGATACCAGCGTGATGTCTAGCCATCCATACTGTCAGTGGGACTTAATGATTCAGAGCCTCTGGTCTTTGAGAGTACAATTTAGACTATACAACATGTGGTGTTGTATATGATGTGTCAGGCTGCCTCATATTTTCTTTTTATTTTAAAAGTAGAGTCTGACTAGGTTATAGTGGTCTTCATAATGTATGATTAGCCACAGAAGGGTAGATCAAGCCATCAATTTTTAAGCAGAAATCATTTTTGCTACAAGTGGAGAATTGCTTAAAAATTGATGGGACAATCTGGCCCACAGTGAATAGGGGATTTCTGCAGAAAGCACTAGTTGTTGTACTTCTACTCAGTCACCATCCTGGTGGTGGCAGGGATCCAGTAACTTCAAGGCCAGTCTGAATCCAGAAACTTAAGGCTTGGAATAGTCTGATACTTGTTAGAAGACAAAAGGCTGAAGGTCTATTTAAAAAACAAAAAGGTGAAAAAGCTGCCATACCCTTAGAAAAAGTTATAAACCACACCTGTTTTCCTTTCAGTGAAGGCAACTGTATTTCTCTAATGGTGTACATAAGCAACAAGAGACTTGCAAGTGCACAGAAATGAAGGTTGTTTCCTTTATTTGTTCCTGTTACGTTGTTGAGGTGTAAATACTTCTTCCATAAAAATTTTGCTGCTTTAAGGGCTACTAGGCTTCATAATTGCAAATTAGAAAAGCAGAGCAGGGCCTCTCCTATGCCTCAGAGGATATGCCTGGGCAAGTACTTACAACTGTAAATAAAGACAAAAGGTTCATGCCACGCGTCATCATTTTTAATCAAGTAACATGTGTTTTACTCCACTAAAACTCCACAGTAGTTGAAAGCAAAGACGTATCAGCTTGTCATTATCTCTTAGGAAGAGAGGTGGTCAGGGCTGCTGCTGATGGCTGTAGTCCCACCTGAACATGTTGGAGGGCAGAGCTCTGTACTTGCTCAAGCTGTAGGTGATGTGTCAGCCCTGCTTCTTTCTGATCTGCTCAAAAAAGAACTGGGGAGGTTGCAGTCAGCCAGGCTCCAGCAGAAGCTACAGAAACGGTGTAGTGTTAACCTCTTCCCACTGTTAGCTGAATGCCTCAGTGACGGAAATACTTGGGCTATAGACTTAAATTAATTCTTGCCCGGTACAGGGGAGTAGACTCCTGACGCCCCCCCCAGGCTCATGTGCAGTGCGGTGCCCCACTAAAACATTAGCTGAGCATGGGAGCATCACCTTGATCCTGAAGTACCTTACTGGAGATGCCAACAAGAACAAAACCTGTTGGGTTTGTAGGTGTGGTTTGCTCTGGTCACATGGTAGTCTTACAGTGGTCCTTGTTGAAGCAGAAGACACAACAGTAGCGACTGTGGAATATTTGTAGTCTAGGGCATCTGACCCGGTCACAGGGATGGGTGGATGCATGGGGGACCTGAGCTGCCGGGGCTCTTGAGCGTGTTGTTTTATCTCTGCCAGTCTTCTGCCCAACACTGAGACAGGCCCATAAGCTGGTTGTCTGCATAAGCACAGCATCACCGTGTCCATCTGCACGCCGTATCTCCATCCTCTGCACTGAGGGGTTTCTGTTAGTCGCAGGAAAAAAGTTACCCTGGTGCTGGCTGTGGTTAAACCACGACAACCAAGCACTATGCAGCCACTCGCTCCCTCCCGGCAGGATGAGGGAAGAGAGTCGGGACAGTGAAAGTGAGAAAACTTGTGGGTTGAGATAAAGACCGTTTAATAGCTGAAGCAAGAGCCCCGCGTGCAAGCAAAGCAAAACAAGGAATCCATCCAGCATTTCCCATCGTCAGGCAGGTGCTCAGCCATCTCCAGGGAAGCAGGGCTTCAGCACGTGTGACAGTTACTTGGGAAGACAAATGCCAGCACTCTGAACGTCCCTGCCTTCCTCCTTTCTCCCAGTTTTGTATGCTGAGCAGTGACATCATATGGCATGGAGCATCCCCTTGGTCAGTCGGGGTCAGCTGTCTTGGCTGTGCCAACTCCTTGTGCCCTCCCAGCCTGCTTGCTGCTGGGCTGGGGTGAGGGGCAGAAAAGCCCTCAGCTCTGTGTCACCACCACTCTGCAGTAACGAAAACATCCCTGTGTTATCAACAACACTGTTTCCAGCAGAAATCGAAAACAGCCCCATACCAGCTACTATGAACAAAATTAACTCTACCTCAGCCAAAGACAGCACACCTGGAAAGGACTGCAGCAGTTCACCTAGACCAGCCTCCTGCCCAAAGCTGGCCAGGGTTCAGGATTTGTCAGGGCTGTTTCTGGTTGATATTTGCAGAAATCTCCAAGAACAGAGATTGCATGGCCTCTCAGCATATTCTTCTGGGCTTACACACTCTCTTGGAAAAGAAACTTGGGTTTGCTCCGTTTTTTAAACCCTCCTGTGAGCCAGTGGGAGACCTTAGTTAGATCCTCCCCCCATTCCCTCATCCCTAGGCTGAACAAGCCCACTTTTGTCTCCAAACTGGACACGTGTGGATACTGCAGCCTTGGTGGCCCTTGGCTGGACTTGCACTGGTTTGTCACTTTCTACCGTGTACTGATGGGCAAAAACCCAGGTGCAGAAATCCAGATACAGCCTCATGAGTGCCATGTGAGGGGGCAGACAGGGGTGTTGCCACTGTGCTTCTCAGTTTGTTCACCTCCCAGTGAAACCTCCGTTACCAGCCTTCAGCTTGTGAGGTGGGCATCTTATGTCGATGATCAGCCTCCAGGATACAGCTTGTATCAGTCACTGATGTATGAAACCTGGGGCTGGAAGGAGAAATTGTCTTACACTGAAGCACTGTCACATATTGTGCAGACCTCTCCCACAGGATGGTGCCCCATCAGTTACACCACCCTCTGTCTTGCCTCTCCTGTGTCCCTGGGCTGGGCATGACCCAACCTTCTGCGAGGGGAGTTTGGTCGAAAGGAGGTGATCAGGGAGGCAGGCACCCTCAGCAGCACCATCATGCACTGCCTCCAAAAGCGCTAATTAGAAAACAACCTTGAATAAATGGTCTTGGTAGAAGTGGCAGGGAGGGGGAGATTGTCACCTCCTTCCCGGGGCAGCAGCATCCCTGCAGGGCTAGCTGCAGGACCAGAGCTCCTTTCTCACACTGGCTGGAAGGTTGTAGGCTGTTTTCTTCGGAGTTCTTGGCCTTTTCCCCTCAGAAATGAATCTCAAATCCTGTGTGGCAGCCCTGACACAATTTTCTAGATATTGTCTTGCCACATTATTGGCAGGCTCTGGCTTGACCTCCTTTAACTCAGTCAGCTTGGAAATGATATGTAGAGCACCATACTGAAGCACTTGCACAGCTGCTCTTGCAGCATTTCTGGCACTTGGAGCTATCAGCAAAATCTGCCATTTGAACCGAAACTTTCTATGTCTGCTTTTTAGCCTTGGGGTGATCATTTATTTATTTATTTATTTAAGTTTCCATGTGAATCATTCAACCATATTAGAGCTACCAGGCTGTAAAGAGAATACAGGCAAATAGTCTTTTGTTTGAAAATAATTCACAAATTACAGCAGACTCTATGAGAAGATACTGAATTAACTGGAAAGCTGTAATTAATTGATTAGAAGCAGAGGATGCAGTCACCCTTGATTTGTGTGCATCCCACGGTGCGGGAGTCCCTCAGCTGGAGCCTCGCTCATTTCTTGCTACCTGGGGAAGTCCAGCAGCCCAACTGCTTGTGGTTTTCACTTACCTTCCTGAATTTCCTCCTGTGCTATTTTCATTGTCTCTGCTGGCAGCTGCAGTGGTGATTGTTCTGTACGATTGTATCTTGTGTAACAATAGCAGAATTAACAGATCTTCCTTTAAGAGTTTTCACCAGCAGGTCATGTTTTGTGTCTAATTGTACTGTGTTCAAAATCTGCTAGATCCAAGACATTCAATTTCTTTTTTTTTTTTTTTTTTTTTAACTCTAGTGTATTGTGTCTAAATTTCTGGAAGATTTTTCCAATATAAAGCTTTTTCTGAGAGATAATCTCTGTCCACTTCATATATAGCTGTTGATTAATGCATGAAGAAATTTATATATATTTTGTTTTTCATGCTACTTAGAAACATTTTCAGGGAAAATAGAAGTGATACCACTTTTTCAATTACGATTTTCAAATTGCCACTGAAATACAGAATCAAGGGCCAATTAGGCTTGAAAAACTTCCAATATTTGCAATACTGAGATATAATTTTAACCTCTTAATGTATTAAATGTTAGCAATAGGTATGGTGAAGTCCTTGCTGATACTGCAAAGCCTGCTTGAGAGCCCATGTAGCTGAAGGGATTCACACAGGTTGACACTGGATATTGAAAGGGGGAAACTCCAAGTTCAGTGCATGGAAGCAAGTGGAACAGAGCTCCCTGTGTTTCTTTATGATGGGGCTAAGTCTCACGCATTTATTGTGAAATTTCTGGGAATGTCCATTACATTTGCAAATACAGATCTTCTTTCCAACTTGGCTGCTTTCCTAGAACCGTAGAACAGCCCAGGTTGGAAGGAACATCAAAAGACCATCTGATCCAACCTTTAAGGGAAAGGGAGCCTGGATGAGATTGTCTAGCACCCTGTCCAGTCACATCTTGAAAACATCTTGTGATGGGGACTCCAGCATGCTGCTGGAGAGGTTGTTCCAGTGAATTGCTGTTCTTCAAAAGGAGCCTCATGGAGATTACAAGGGGCAGTGGGTACAGGTTGCACTAGGAGAGGTTTCATCTCAACGTAAGAAAGAAATTAAACCTCTAGCTATGAATGTATGCATCCATATGTGACTTGCACTCCCATGTTGGACAGGTGCTTTAGCTAACCATATGCACGTTTAGTCAAAACCTGGCTTAGAAAGCCTATGTTTATTCCAGGTCTACTCACTAGGCCATTTCTAAGCAACAGATCAGTCCCTGTAAGCTTTGCAAGCTTGCTAAACTGTCTAATAGGAATTGGATCCCTTCCCTTCACTGTGCTCTGTCTTTAATGCCCTTATTACTTGAGATGGGATGATTTTTCCACTCTACTTTTTTCTCAGTCAGTTACAAACTAGGTTGATGTAGGGTCCCACATTTTTGTGCACAGTGCATGAAGCTTGCTCAGATGCGTGCAGGAGGCAGGTGCGGGAGAACAGGACTAAGCAGCTCTCTTCTGGAGAATGGTTACTATCCCTTTAGAGGCACTACACACATAAAGTGGTGTCCTGCTTTTAAGGAGGGATGAGCAGAACCTACCTCATTGCCCAGCACAGCTAATCCTTTGTGATAATGTCATGGGGAATGGTGTGCTTTCTTCGCATGGCAGCTCCAGAAGTGTGCATGTACCTGCGACCTCACAGTGCTGGTGTTTTGTGGTGGCTGGCATGACCGACCTAGAAAGCAGCCAGCTGTGGCGAGTGCCGGGGGCTCACAGTGAGCCCTCCCCAGGGCTCAGGCAGAAGGGGCAGCCCCCAGCCAGGGAAGCTTGTGCCTTTCCTGCCCACCTTCGCCATCAGGAGCAGGGTGCTGATGAAGTTGTACCAAGAGTTAGTGGTTGCTGAAGCACTATAGAAGTGAAGGTGTGTAGTGATTTTACACTTCCTGGCTTCAGCCCAGTGCTCGTGTGAGTTTCTTCCCTAGACTGTCACTTCTTCAGGGTGCAACTTTCAGAGGGGCCCAAGTGACCTTGGGGCGTGAGCTTGTGGAAAAGGCACTAAAAAAAACCTCACTACAATCCTTCTGCTCTTTCAGTTTAAACAATGTAAGGATTTCACAGCCTGAAGAATTATTCTTGTTTTGTCAGTGTCTGCTTAAAATAGTATTATATGGGAAGAAGGAACATTTATGTACTTTCTATGTCTATTTATGCTTGCTGCATACTACTTCCCGGAGTTGTGTGTGGTATTTTAAGCTTGGTTACCTCCCACTGTTGATATGTGTGTGCTGCCTCTCTAAATTCAGCTGATGCCTGTTGGCTTCGTTGCATGTTTCCAAAAATACAAACTTCAGAGCAACAGGATTCAGCCAAAATAAGTGTCAAAAGGAAATAGTGGCGGTATGCTTAGATACACTGTGCTACAAACGAACAGCGAACATTAACTGTACAGCACTTTGCAGCTACCCTATCTTGTGATGTGTGTTGTCTGTATAAGTGCTTTCTAACTTGCTCTTTCTGTTTCTTCATGCTTCCCTGGATTCAGAGAGAGGTAAATGATTTTCATTTTTCCGTTTTCATGTTTATCCTTCCGGCATGCACCAATGTTGTATTGGTTTGCTTGTATCAGTGATCAAAAGTTAAACTTCAGTGAGTAAAGTTGTATCTCTCTGTCATGATTTTACCTTGCTGTTAACAGTATTGTCAAGTTGATACTGGCTGTCGTGGGGTTTGTTGTGGTTTGTTTGTTGGTTTTTTTTCCAGGTCCAGAACCCTCTAGTACTAGAACAGTTTAAAATTATGCGATGCAATGGGTTTTGATATTGGTTTCTGATGTTTGAGTTTAAAATTCAGATGGTGTTCTCTGTAATCTGAAGTGCAAGAAAGTTGTGTTCAAATCCCACCCACCTTTTATTTAAAGATGAAAAAAACTGTGATACTAAGAGCAGGGATTTAAGAGCTAAGTTTAGCAAGAGCTGGAAACATTCATGCTTATTTCCTATTTTTGGTATTTGCTTTGGATCCAGCTGGTTGGTTTGCTTGCCGTTTGAGTTTAGAAGAAAAGTTGTCCCCAGTATGTTTGATTTGTTTGGATGTACAAAGGGATCATTTGGGATTCTCTACAATGCTTCCTGTTTCATGGGAGTGCAGACAGTAAGGCATTGTAGTCAGGTGCTTTGCAGCACAAGGGCTGCAGCCACTCCAAAGGCTCTTACTGATAGAATTGCATCCCTCAGATGAGATTTGGAGTTTGTTTGCTCTTCTAAATTGCAAGAACTTGAAAGTGGGACTGGGTGGCAGGAATGTGGTTTAGAGATACGGACTGCTCCTCACGTTTGCTTTGTGGAATATAATGAGAACGGTTTCTAGGCTTGACTGGTTTTTAATCAATTTTTTAGGCGGTGCTGGCCTAGGGAAATGTTTGAACTTTCTTGATTATGGTTTTGCAATCTAATGTAGATTTCATGCATGTGGGAAGCAATGATCCTTCCAGACTAACACTGGCAAAAGTGTACTGCAAGCAGATTCATGGGCAGTGTCTGTGCATGATTGCTGTGTTCTCTGTCTGAATAATAAAGAACAAAGGAGAACTAGTAAGCATTGCTTATAAAACAAATCACACTGGAGAGATTAACTGTTCTAGTGTAGTCTGCTGTCGTCTTCAGCTAAATCTGTAGTAGTGCTTTGAGCATCTCAGCTTCATGTATTTCCTTATTAAATCTTTAAATGTTCCTTATAAAAAAAGGTCCACATCTTCCAATTAGATCTGGAAGATAGAAGCATTGTCAAAAATTTCTAAATACTAATCTGTCAAAATCAAATTTACAGGATTTTGTTGTAAAGAGGCTGTTTAGAAGTCCACAGGCATAACAGCACATTCATTTATTTAAAGGTAACTCAGCATTCATCAGAAATGCTAGACTGGCCATCCTGAGGAGTTAAACCACCACTTTACAATGCTACAGAGGAGGAGCAGCAACTAACGTGGCCTTGACAGCCTGCCTCATTTGTGTGCCTTCTCCTTGAAAAGTGCTGCACGGGGTAGGAAGGCAGCCCCTGCCTATGCACATTTCATAAATGTTGTGAAGCAATTGAGTGTGTGTGGGGAGGGAGAAACACCATAAAAAATAGTCAGTGGTCAGTGATTTTCATAGGATCTGTCCCGGAAGTTTTGTCTTCCTTTAAGGCCATTTGTAAAAGAAGCTGAGGCCTAAGCTGCTTCTTAGCTGTTCAACTTGTCGTGTCTGTCTAGCAGTTGGTGAGCAGCAGTAAGCCCCATCTGACCCCCAGGCACCAGCTGGACGTGCCACACTGTGAGCTGGACCTCCCTCATGCTGCCAGTGCTACAAGAGCGCAGAGTCTCCAGGGCAATCTTGGTGGTGACCGTGACACATGTGCTAGACTGTCCTCCTTACCCTGACAGTAATTCTTCAGCCATATGATGACGAGGTGAGGCTGGGCATGAGGACCAGCATGGAATGTAACTCTTAGCTGCATGGTCTGTACTGTCATCACTGTGTTAACACGGCTCGTGGTTCTGGAGAGCTTACTGAATCGTGCTTTGACACGACTCCCGTCTATGTGAATCTGTGGCCCCTTGCAGAGGTGGTGTGTAGCCCGTGGTAGTAGAAAGTGAAATGATGTGACATCTCAGAGCCATCTTTCTGGGTAGCAAGGCAGTGGTGGCAAGGCTGGGAGTTCTGTCCTCTCCCCACAAGTGGAGGTGGTGGGCAATGTTGAGACGGGGGAAGAGCTGCGGCGTCTTCGGGAGGATCAGGCCATGGGAAGGAAACTGGAGTGAAACTTGTGCAAATGCTTTCAGACTTGCAAGTGCTGGGCTCTGAAGGGCTGAGCTGGGTATCGGACATAGCAGCTCTGTGAGGGTTTTAACAAATTTTGGAAGCAGGCAGAACTGTGGCAATGATAAGACATCAAAGAAAAACCAGCAGGCTGTGTGATTTAGGGCTGCCAGATTAAAGCCTCTGAGTATCGCACAAAGTAGCCATAGCTCCTCCTTGAGAGTTAGTAAGTGACGTTATCAAGGAATGAAGCAAACAGCCTTTCAGCAGGGGATAATTTGCCCTACAAACTTTATGCATGAATTAGAAAAACAAGTTACACTGTGTAAATGCCAGACCATTTGAGGAGAATTTAATGAATGCAGAACTGATGTTTTGCTGCAAGGAAACCCATTTTCAATTTGTGTGAGTACAGAACTAAGAAAAGTTTCCCAAAAGTCTCCACTTGGGAGGGCATCTTATCTACTTGCATCAAAAATTAATGACCAGGGTAGTGTAGTGGTGGCCAAGTTTGCCATTCTGAGTTGTAGCTGGGAGCAGCCAAAGGGGTGCAGGAACTCTGTGGGATGGAGCACTTAAAGAAAAATAGCAATTTTCATATGTTTTTAACATTGCCAGCAACTGTCAGAAGTGTAGGAGAAATTCATCCTCTCCCACATCTCTTCCAACTCTGATCACTGAGGAGACAGGAGTACACATGGTTAAATGCACCATGAGTATCTGGGAGAAGGGGAAGGAGAAGATTCATGGGAGTAGTTATTTTTCTTCCTTCTCCTGTAGGATTTGATTCCAAAGTGGTTGGTATAATCACCTGGAGAAGGGACAATGTGTTTCCTTTGGACAGCGTGGAAGGGAAACAGTGGTTTCATTCAGTGTCTGTGCGGTACCTGGTAGGTAAAATGGAAATTCAAAGGTCCTCAGTAAATCTTCCACAAACAGATTTTGCAGCTTGTGTGAGTGCTGCTTGTTTCATTTAGTTCTGGTTTCTTACCTTTGGGTTTTTCTCCCTAACTTCACAAACTCCTTGACATGACCCTAATAAAAAGAAAGTGAACTGAACTGAGAGCCTCAGGCTTCATTGCAGCTGTAAATCATTCCCCTTTCTCCTACATGAGAGAGCAGTGTCGATAAAAAATTTAAAGTGTTAATCCAGAAGATCTGTAATTTCTAGTGTACATATTACTGCAGGGTTTCTGGCACCTCATCTTCTCTGCTGCTTGTGATACTAGAATATTTGCGTGCCATGGAAAAACCTCATCAGAGCGTGGTCTTGTTGGTGTTACAGTTACCTGTTTTTCCTCTCATGTGTCTCCTCTCACTTTCCTTCCTTTTCTCCTTCCTTGCTCGTTTACTCTGCTCCCGTGGATGTTCATGTCTCGCTAGTGAAAGGCAGCCTCCTGCCAGGTGCCTTCTGACCTGCTCAGCTGTAGTGGTGGCTGCTCACCTCTCTTTTCTTCCTGCTTTCCCAAATGGCTGGCCAGCTGTTTGCAGGAAGGCAAAGTGAAGCCTGAAGGTTATAGACTATTTCCCCACAGTCTGGTGGTGTGTGCTCTGTGACCCTGCAGTTGCAGGATTCTGTACACCAGTACGCAGTCATCTTTCTGTAGGCTATAGAATCATAGAACTGTTTAGGTTGGAAAAGACCTTTAAGATCATAGAGTCCAACCGTTACTCTATTCTGCATGAATTTCAATCAATTTTAAGCCAAGCCCAGAGGATATCATTTTCTGGTTCAAGGATTCTTGTTACAATTTGTAATACATAAATCTCTAAAGCAATTTACATTTTCCTGCATGTGTATCATTTCAGTGTAGTTGTTTTAAATAATGGCAATTTAATTCTGATTGATAAGAGTAAAAAAATTTATTTTGGATTTCAAGGCTAGGGTGTTGGGGGGTTTTAACTGGGGAAAAAAAAAAAGATTAATGCATTTCTACACTCCTTTAAAGAAATAAGTTTATAGTGAGAAGGTAATGGAGGATGTGCTGCTCTTTCAGGCTGTACTTAATTGGGATGTCTCCTAGGACCTAAGCCTAATAGTGGCAAACAGCTATGACTGCTACTGAAATAGGCCAGCATTAGCATAAATTGCTTTTAATGTGATTATACTCATCCAAGGTTGAGCAGCTAAGTGATGCTTAGCCAGGTGTTAAATAGGTATGGCTGTCTAAGGTTTAGTCAATTACTATAGACATTTGCCAATTAAGGAGGGTAGAAGAGCAAATAAAAATGGTGTTCCTTTCTACTTAGCACCCTGCATCATCTTAGCAATTCTCCAAATTGCTTTTTAAAATGTCTCTCTCTAGTCCTGTACTCTTCCAAATTGAAGAGATTTCTACTGAATTTTTAACTGTTCAGCAGAACCAGTCTTACCTGCTTGTACAGCAATATAATTTTCTTACTGTTTTTCTGGTTTTTCTATCCATTTTCCAGAATACTGGTTATATCTTTTCCTGTCACTGGAAAGATACTAGCGGACCAGGTAGTACTTGTATGATTGATTTTAAAAAAACCCAAACAAACAAACAAACAAAAAACCCACCCAAACCCTACTGTGCAGTACCCCTTCTGTATAATCCTGTATCAACAGAAGTGGTGTGCCAGTGTTATAAAGTTTAAGAATATACAGCCTGTTTATACAGCCTTTTTTTGCAAATACGGCCTTTTTTTGCAATGAAATACATTATTCTCCCAGTGAACACCTTGCTGCTCTTCCCACTTTCATGGAATGGAATTTTACCGGGAGCTGTGGTTCAAATCCCACAGATTTCATATGCACACACCCCATGTTGAGAGAGAGAAGACTTTAGCTGGATGAGATGTGATCTGTTAACCCTGTGTCAGGTCTTACCCAGCCATGGGCTTTGTAAAGACTTTTGACTTCCTTTTTTCCCTTGTTTTGCCATCAAGGTGTAAAGACAGAGGAGTGGTAAGAGGAGGCATTTGCCCTTTTCCATGAATTTCTATTGCAAACACATTACTCAGCACCTCTTCATTAGCAAAGAGGCCTGTTGCACATAAATCTCACTTAAATGTTAATCAGCTTCAAGTGAGCTGCAGTTGAATGAAATGAAGGTTTACAGATGAATCAACTCAGAAGGAATTTGAAGTAAAAGAATTGGAGAGCAGTTTTCTGGCTTATTTGATGTTCAAGACTTTGGACTAAATAAGAAGCTGTTCCCTTCTGGTCCTGTGTAGGGAAACACAAATCTTTTCCTAAGTTTTACATTGTTGATGCTGCAGGGAATAGATACTCTAGAGTCCCCACAGCTTTATCTTTTTTCTCCGAGAGGGAGCACAGCATGGAGCTCAGTTTTCCCAGTGCCTAGAAATGCCTGAAGCAAGGCTGCAAGGCTTCCGCTGGCACTGGAGGAGTTGACTGCCACCAGCTTGTACCACCATCTTCGGGTCCTGGCTACTGGGCTGCTGTGTAGGACGGCTCATGCGAGCTTGTGAGCATCTAGGTGACTTCGTGAATTAATGAAATCAGTAATATCATTTGTGCACTGTCGGAAAGAAGGACTGGTTTTGTGCTGATTTGGATTGATGATTTGAAAACAGATGGTGCTGGCAGGTTTATGCGTGATGCAGTACTACAGGTTTTGAAGAACTCATATTTCCTACTCTGTCTCAGCAGATTTGCAGATGCAGACCCTGATCGTCTAAAGGTTTATGCATATTCACAATCTGTGCATGTAATTAGCCAATTTACTTGGTTCAAGCTGTTCAGGTATTTAAAAGTGAAGCGCTGGTATGTGTGTCTGAAACACCACCATGAGGGGTTTGTCAGCTCTCAGTGGTCTAAACTGATGTACTGTATGGTGTTTCATTTTCTCCTGTAATTGTACTATACTGCCTTGTTTATGAATGCATACTGTTACAAGCAGAAATGTTTATATATTATATAAGGAAGACATTAAAAGAAAGAAGTCCTGCAGCAGTCCACAGAGGAGAATGTTAGGTGTCCTATATGTAGGGTCACTACCAGCTCCATCAGAAAATAACACCTTTCATTTTAACTAAAAGTAACATCTTTGTGGGCAGTATCTGCCCCTTGGCAGGTCTGTCTCATCAGGACTGTTTGCATCCTCTTGCGGGGACAACAGGGTTGCAGGCACTTCTGTGGCAGGACTAAAGTGGCAGGTGAGTCACCTTGTCACCTGGAGCATCCCACTACAGATACCGCATCTGTAACACTCATCAGACTCCTCCTCCCTGCCCTCGCCACAGGTCTTAACATTCAGAGAGGTTACTGAGCCAGACTCAGCCAGTGGCTTGTTCATTTTGCTGTCATGAGCCTTCTAGGAACAGAGAAATGTTCTTACCAAAAGCGTGCAAGCTCATTAATGTCTGTGCTGTCCTCCACATTGGTCTCCTTTGATCAGAAAAGTAAATTTACACTTGTGAGAGCAATGAGGCTCAGCAGACAGCCCCAGCCCACCTCTCTGCCTTTAAAATGCTGTTGAAAATACTCTCATCTAAGGTGTTCCCCACTCACAGGGCATAACTGTGAGTTGTGTTCCTTTATGACCAAAATCTGTGATCCTGACAGAGTTCAGTTTTCAGTTTAACACAATTTTAATTGTTTGGATCATTTTTCTCTCTGCAGTCCTCTGAGTCGTACCTGCGCTGGCAGATAAAGTGCTGACTAAAACACATTTAGTATTATCTTACAGAGTCCCTTAAGGCTCCAGCCTTGCCTTCACTTGCTCCAGTCCTCACAGCTGAGCTTGGGTCTCAGATAAACTCTCCACAGGGTGAGATGTAATGTGGCCTCGGGGGTTGTCCATGCCTCAGGGACTTGGCATCACAGTGGAGAAGCCCCACCTGATGTGTCTCCTACAGCAAAGCATGGTAGTTTACTGGGGCAGTCGTGGTCTTCCAGGGCAGGGTGCTGCCAGAGCTGTGGGTCAAAGGCTGGACCAGTTTTTTGCGCCATTACAAATGGGGTTTGCTGGTAACGTGTCATACCCTCCAAGCCCTGATAACTTGCTTTGGTGGCTTTGTCCCATCTTAGTTTTTATTAATGATAAAAGAAGGTTTTAACAGATATCTGTATGACTAGCAGAAGGGACAAGTTATCTTCTGTGTTTGTGCAACTCTGTGAAGGTGGTGGCCTTACAATTAGAAATTCTGGTATTGTACAGTGCTCTCGGGGCTGTGCGGATTTCTGTTCGTTCAGACAGGCTTCTGTGCTGTGTAACTTGGGAAAACAAAGCAGGATGCTCTTCCTAGGATCATCTTGTAAAGGAAGGCATAAATCACTTGTTTACAAGTCCTCAAATGAATAGTATCGATTTGAGCTAAATGCTTGTAAAGGTAATAAATAGCCATGTAATGGTCACATAGATGGCTTTCAGTGTTATTTTAATTTAATGCAAACAAAGGTTTCAGCCAGGATGTCTGCACGGAAGGAATGACCTTGATCCAGTAATATGGTGTGTGCAGCAGTCTGCTTGTTTTATGCATCTTTGCTATCCTGCAGTGATGTTCACTGCCAGTGAGTTTTTCTTGCATGTAAAGGGCAGGGGGCAAGAAATCTTAATGAAGTTATGGTAGTAAATCCCTGTCTGTTAAGTGAATAATGTTTTAATATTGCACTTTAAATGTTTGTAAGGGAAGGCATTTGGACTCAAAAATGTGAAGTCTGAAACTTAAGGCATTTAAAAGATGGCAGCCAAAACCAAACATGTAGAAAACAAAAATCCCAAATGTTTAGGATGTGTGGAAATTCCTCAGACCAGGCGAGGTCTCTTCAGAGCTCAGGATATTGTATGTGGGACTTCTGTGAGCCTGAGCATTTCCAAATATCCGCTCTGTATTGCTTTCAGGAGCATCACTAATGTGGGAAGCTTACTACTTCAAAAGGCAAAAATTTCAAAGGTGTTTTATGCAGTGCTTGGTTGAAATTTTTTCCCCTCAGCTGCTAATTTTTCATAGACCAAAGCTGAGCCATACTGGAGTCCAGCTAGGAGTCTTCAATTTGCTTTTGAAACGTTAAGTTAGGAGGAAACCATTCTAACGCAAGGCTTGGCAAATGTACAAATGAGTTAAAAAACATCAGCTTTTTTCCAGGAGGAAGATCCCAGCTGGGACTCAGCATCTCCATGAACTTGCAGTGCAGCAGAAGGGTACAACGTGCCAAAAGGCTCTTGCAGATTGGGGCCAAGTGCTTGGGGGTCATGGTGGAGCTAGGAAACCCCGGGGCATCTTCTGTAATAGACAACACTTTCCTGGATTACTGCTTCGTGATTTTTTCCTGCAAGTCATGAGCAGTTGGGTGAAACACTCTTCTTGCCGAAGGTGCCGGCCTTGCATGTGCTGGCAGGGCAGTGCTGCAGCTGGTGACAGCTGTTGCGTGCAGGAAGGGTTCGGGTGGCAACCGGCTCCACGTGCTGCCTCCTGGCCCCATTGTGCCCCAGTACGTGCCGTCACATGTGGGGATGCAGACGTGGAGATGGAGAGGTGCCTCCAGCTTCACTGTGTTTCTGCATGTGGAATTCTTTCCAAATCTCAGCTCCTGGTAGTTTGGGTTTTTTTTTGTGTGTGGGTCTGTGTGTGTTAAGTATTAGTCATCAGGCTACAAGTTATGAAATGGTTACACAGAGGAACAGCCTGCACATGTCACTGAGCAGCCCAGACTGTGGGCAGCTGCCACTTTAGTTGCAACAGGTCATTAGTGACAGTACCTAGTGCTGCTGAATTACATACAAGTAAGGTCCTTAACTGCACAACAATGTTCGTTATCTCCTACAGAGCTGGAAGTCGAGCTCTCCGTTTGCCACAGTCTGGTTTTCCCTGGATAACTTCAGTATAAAATTCTTCAGTTCACTGGGCATCTGCAGTGAACAACAAAACGGGCAATCCATGCAACATTAAGCCCTGCTCAGGATGTTTACAGACTTTAGTATAAACTGAAGTATTCCTGTATATAAAACCTGTGGGTTAGGAATTTCCCTCCTCTCCCTTCACATTTAGAATCTTGCTCGTAATTATTTTGCATGTAAAGAGGAAAGACGCTGAAGACAGACTTCAGGCATAAGAGGCTGGTGGGAGCTTCAGCTTTGCTTCTCTGGTCTCGTTCTAGTTAGCTACTTGGCATAGCTCTGCTAGGGATGCCAAGTCCCAGAGAAATCTGGAGATAGCAGGGGGGTCACAAAGTAGGACTGGGCTGTGGTTGTTTGGAGGACATGAAAAAGCAGAGAGGCGCAAAACCCAGGAGCAGAACTCGGGCTGGTATAGCAAACCAGGCAAAGCCAGGCTGCTTCCCAACTCAGTATGTACCACTCCGACTTTCAGAAGAGCTCCAGCTCTTAAACAGTCTGAGAGCAAGTGAACGTAACCCAGCGCTACCTTCACCAACGCTAGAGAGCCGTACTGTGTCATAGTGACTAGCAGTGCAGTACAGAACAAAAATCTCTTTTGTAGGCCAGCTTTATTTAACTTTTGAAAAAAATAAGGTCAGAAATTTAGGCCAATTAGTGTGAGCAAAGCTCAGCAGGTTCACATCTCCCTTATGCAACTAGATCTCTAATTACTATTTGCATATTTTAAACACTTTATACAGTCCTTTGAAATAAGATTTTTCTATAACTAGAATGTCATATGACATTTCTCAGATTTTTTAGCATTTAAGAGCTGCATGTGTTTTCTGTCTTCATTTGTAATTCTCTCTCCACTTGCATAAAATATTTGAGTAAATTTTACTGTGTATTTGCAGCTGACGTTGGAATTCCAGGTTGTAAGTTCACTAAGTTGCCACGGTTAGGAAACTGTAATGAGCTCTTTAATTAAAGAGATTAAACACCAAAGTTTAGGTATGTGTTTCATGGGTATGTGGTTTTTTAGATTTGTAGATCTGCTTTGTCTAAGGCATGTGTTTTATCCCCTGGCAGCTGAGACATAGGCCTGTTAAACTGAAGTAGCCCTTTGCTGTTTTGGAGGTACAACTGATTCTAATGTCTTAATTTGTTTTGCTTGTTTCTAATGTGTCAGTTTATTTTGTTTACACAGAGACTTTGCGTATGTGGCAAGAGACAAAGACACACGAATTCTGAAATGTCATGTGTTTCGATGTGACACACCTGCAAAAGCCATCGCCACAAGTTTACACGAAATCTGTTCAAAGGCAAGTGGATTTGAAGTCAGCTGCATTCACCTGTTTAGAGGTCCCTGAGCCTAAACAATCAGCAACCGTATGCAATATTAGTTTAGTTTATATCACTGGCAGTGAGAAATGGTGTAGAGAATTTGTAAAGGAAAGGATGTGAATGGATGGGAATAATGGGAGGGTGAGTATTTAGATTTGAGGAGGATGATACATGCTTTTGATTTGACAAGTGTATATAGAGACTGAAGGGTTTCTTGAATAATAAAGAAGCTGCACGTTCAAAATGGGAAAAGAACACACAGCTTCTATTAATAATAAATGGTGATGTTAAACTCCGTAAACTGAACTTGTTTGAATGGTATTTTGAATGCTGTTATCCTGCAGGACAGACAGGAAAAGTTGCTACTGTTACTCTACCCACTTAAAAAAAAAAAAAAAGTAATAATCAAGGAGACTAGCGGCTTTAAGCTGCTCTAGTTACAAATACTGAAGGGTCTTAGTTCCTGCTGTGTGGTAGTGTTGTCTGTAATACCGGAGAGGACTGTTCTTTCCAGTTGTTCTACCTTACAGATTTCCCACCATTCCCTGGCCAGTAACTTTGGTTTCCTTGCATGATCAATTCACGAGTGTCCTCTGTATGGTCATTTTATGCAGTGGTAGCAAGGCAGCATATCCTTTACAGCAGGCAAATCCAATTGAAACACTTTACAGAGAGGCAGTTAAACCAATCTACTTGAAACTCTTCTTTTATTATTTTGTTCAGTCATGGTGGATTTGAGGCTGCATCCCCATTTTTAAAAATACTATGCTGCCTATTTTGATTTTCCTTAAAACACCTCAGTTTGCATCACAGGAAAAGTGGGCTGTGGGCGTGAATAACCTTATCGGTTACCCTTGTGTAACTTACCCCTCTGTGTGAGTCACTGCTGTTCTGGAAAAGCCAGTTAGGAAACCTTCAGGTTTTAAAATTCTGCTCATTTATTGTGTGCCTGTCATTTGCTTTTTACACTTTGTCTTCACATTAGTGAATGGAATCGGTGAAGTCGAATTCTTTTTGTAGCCAGTTGTCCAAAAATTTTTCATTTTTGCAACACTGCAAATGTGGCTACCGAACTTGTGACGTTTCATGCGAAGGTGAGCAGTTACACAGTGTGCATTACTGTAACCTTCTGGGCAGCAGAGGTCTGCCCGAGGCAGAGGCAGAAGGTAGCAGCAACTGTGCAAAGCCTGGCAGGTCTGGCTGGGCTTGGGTGCCTGGGGAAATGCAGGTGGCAGGGAGCTGCTCTGGTGGTCCAGGGAGCTGCAGGCTGCGCTTGGTGAAGCTTCACGCTGGGAGCTGCGGCAGTGGCTGGCTGAAGAAACCTAGACCTGTTGTGTCCCTCCTCCAGCCTTCAGTTCTCACAGATGTTTCCCACAGGTCTAGCAGGGAAAAAGCAAGTTACACAGGCCCTGCTACACAGCTGCTGTTGTCCAGTAAGGCCAACATCGAGTGCCATGGTAGCTATACGCATGGGTTACACAGCGTGGAATGTCACATTATGTAACTGTGACGTGAAACTCCGGGCATTACTTTTGGGTTAAGAGAGCAACTAAGGATTTAAAACCATAGCTAATAGTAACACAGAATAAAACAGGATAGTGGTGTTAAGTAGAGTGTGTTCCTTTGTAATTCAGCAGTAGGTGGAATCAGGATTCAGGGAGGTTCTTGGCATGTGCTAACTGACACACTGGACCTCTTTGCTGAGTCAGAGATTCTTCCTAAGCTAGTGCATATAATTTTTCATCTGCAGGGGGGGAATATTATCTTGTGTCCCATTAACAGATGATGTTTTCAATATACAAAACAAAAAGGAGAAATTTGCTAGAAGTATCTTCAGACCAAGCATCATCCGCTGAAACACCAGTTTCTTAGATAGCTTAACTGTCACAGCATAAAGAAGCAGATAGCAATGCTTTATGTATGAGCTTTGGAAAACCCTTATTACCTTCCCTGGGTCCCTTCTCAGTCGTATATTCATAGGAAATAATCATCCCAAGTGATTAATTTGTAGAGGATTTGGGGGGTTTTTTACCTCTTTTGCTAATACTACACATTCTGAGGAAAGAATGGGTTGTATTTTAATTCCAGAAGAAACATAAAAATAGAGTAAAAAATTATCCACAGCAGAAGATAGATAAGAGAGGAACATAAATAATGAACATTCTTCTCTCTGTGTTAAATATTTATATTTCTTGCTATATTACTCCTCACTGCAATTTTGCTGTTGATAAAAATGACTAGAGTTTTTTTTCCTCCGGCATCTCTCTTAGCATCTAGGCTTGGACACCGCAAGTTCTTTAATGTAGTTAAGGAATGGTGAATAAACTGGAGGAAAATGAAATTTATATTTAAAAAGAATAACCTGTTTAGTCATGTAGCTTCTGACTTATTTCAGATTTCAGAAACTAGGGTTGTAATAGGAGTAGATTTATACTTGTAGTTGCTACTGTACTGTATTTAAAAAAAAAAAACCTGTATTGTCACTATCTTCTTCAGATTATGGCTGAACGGAAGAATGCTAAAGCTGTGGCTTGCAGCTCATTGCAAGAGAGGACAAATGTCACCCTTGATGTTCCTCTGCAAGGTACTGTGTGTTGCAGCTAGTATCCTTGGGATGGTCCTGTTTTAGATGTGTTTTGTTTCTGATGCTGCTTTTGACCAAAACAGAGCATGTTGGGTGGAGAAGTCAGGAGTGTAATCCTGTTTTTTAAACATTAAACATTTCTATTGGTTATGCTGACAGAAATGGAGTTCTGCTCAGTTATGTCAACTTGTGCATTTCCTCCTTTATTTTGAAATGCAAATGTTGCAAATGCAATTTTACATACTTATGGCTACTTGCACACGTTGTCCTTTTCAATTCAAAATACCTCTTGACTTGAGACTGCACAAATTGGCCAAACCTTCCTTAAGAACAGAATATACATCAGTTAATCACTTGGATTCAAAGCAGCTGTAGGAGAACTCCTCAGTTTCAGCATCTATTCTAGCAACTTCCAAGGCAAGGGGTACAAGTTGGTTGTCATCAAGCTTAAGGGTCTTTTGCACACTCTGCTGCATGGTAGAAGACAGTTGATTTTGCATGTCTTTATTAGGCATAGCTTAATTGTTGCTATTTTGAAAGTATTCCAGGAGAACAAACATACTTTGTGTTAGCTTTATAGGAAATTATATGCTTCTAGATCTATCAGTTTATACTGAATATCTTACTCCTAATCCATACATCAACTTGTGTAACAGTATTGATTACTCATAGACTGTGCTTAACATACCAGATTCCAGATTGTACGTAGCTATGTAGTAGTGAAACTTAGGTCTGGATGTCTCTGAGATACATTCATCTATATTTTCTGGGGTTTAATATGCTAGCAATATAATGTCACCTTATTCTTAGCTTAGGTCAAGAATTGGGTGATGAAAGTTTATCCCTAATTCCTTTAGAAGTTATTGAGCATTGTTCTTGTCAGAAAAAGTAAATATTTGTTTTAATCAATACAATACTTTCAGAGTACAATTACTGGGTAAACTGTTTTATGTTATTGATGAAATAAAAGTGGTTTTCCTTGCTGTGAATGCTGATTAATAGAAGCTGATTTTTGTTCTCATGCAGTAGATTTCCCAACACCAAAGACAGAGCTGGTACAGAAGTTCCACGTCCAGTACCTGGGCATGCTACCTGTAGCTAAACCTGTGGGTATGTGACACTTCTGTGACTTCCAAAGTACCTTGCATAAACTCTACAGGCTGGAGTCTGGCTAGCCAAGTGTAAATGCATGATTTTTGAAGGGTAACGACTCCTGCACTTCAGTCATGCATGAAGACATCTAATATTCAGGGCCTGTTCTGAAAATGTGTTTTACAACTAGAGTATTTTGGGAGCTGCCAAGAAAGCAGGAGTTTCTTTCTACTGCTTTCTCTGAATATGAGCTCTACTACTAATGAGAAGGGCCCTGGAGAGCTGAAATGGCACAGCAGCTAAACAACATGCTATCCTGTTTTAATAAGCCAGAGGCACCTGTTTTGTTTTCTTCAGATGAAGAAGACCCAACTTCACAACGCTTCCTTCCATCATCAAAGTAATTTTAATGAGTCCAACACAATGTGTTTTCTGTACTGCTATGTGAAAATAAAAATCTTGTTACTGCCTACTTACACTCACGTATTTCATTTTCACTGTTGCATTTTCTTCTCCTTTAGGAATGGATACTCTGAACAGTGCTATTGAAAGTCTACTGGCTTCCTCTAGCAACGAAGACTGGATGCCAGTTACTATGAATGTTGCTGATGCTACTGTCACAGTCATCAGTGAAAGGGTAAGGCAGACTGTCCTGTTTAAAACACATTTAACGTAGCATGAGTGTTGAAAACCAGGAACACAGGAACACTAGTAGAAAGAGTTCATTTACACTAGAATTCATTGGCTTATTTTTCATTTTACTCCTTTCCAGAATCTGGAGAGGCTCTTATGGCAGGTGTCAGCTTTAGCTTTATATTTACCATTTCAAGCATGTTCTCAGATGTAAATTATTAGTATTCATTACGTACCTAACACAAATTCAGTGTTATCCTTTCTAGTAATTTTGAGCCTAAAACATTGTAAATTAAGCTCTAAGTAGCAATCTTAAATTCTAAACTGTATTTACCCTAGTCTTGGTATGGAAGCCAAGAGCAATATTAAAATCTGCATTTCACATCACTGTCTTTTTGTAGACCATTTTCCACAGAGATTAATACAGTGCAACTTTCAAAGAATGTCTTCTATATATGTCTGTTGATGAGGTACTAAACCAACATCTCTGTAACATGCCAGTGATAGGGGAACATGCTTTGGAGTGATGATAGCCATGTTATTTTGTTCCTTCACAAAACAATCAGGTTTTAAAATGCATGATATGCTGAGTTCTAATGCTTAAAGCCTTGGTCTTCTGGTGACAGCCTAGAAGGGGAGATCCAGCCCAGGCCTGAGCACACGGGGTATATGCAGATAGACAGAATGGAATTCCACAATATTGTATCAGTGTCATCCCCCATTTAAGCGAGTTAAAATTGAAATTAGAGTTCCACAGAATATCCAACAGTAATGATCAATCACTTGATTCATAACCAGAATGAAGAGGAAATCATGGTGGAGTGTCGCGTGCGGTTCCTGTCTTTCATGGGAGTAGGCAAGGACATTCACACGTTCGCCTTCATTATGGATGCAGGAAACCAGCATTTTGAGTGCCACGTTTTTTGGTGTGAACCGAATGCAGGCAATGTATCAGAAGCTGTTCAGGCTGCTTGTATGGTAAGTGATGTTCTTCAGAGGCATCTAATGCCTCTTAGATTTTTCACTGCCTTCGTAAATAATCATCTTTCCAAATTTGCCATTAACTTCAAGACAGAAAAAGGAAGAACAGATAAAAATAGGAATTGGGATTCTGCTGTATTCAAACATTTTTAAGTTTGAAACGTCAATTTAGTGACCAATACCCCTTTAATCATCTTCCCTCCTAACCTCTGCAACATCTGTGTAAGTTAGAAATCTCTTCTTTCACTACACAAGTTATCTAATGCTGGAAAAACATTCTGCTGAGAGTTGTGTTATACAATCCAGTGACAATGTAGTGAAAATAATCCTTGTTCAAAAATAGCTAAACCTGGAAAACTTATTTTTCAGTTTTCAAAGGCCTGCTCCTATGATACAGATTTAGTATCTGTCATGTGCTAATGAATGAACAGTTTCTGCCCACAGATTGAGACCAATGTCCCATTAACTTCAGCTGGGCTATTTGTCATGGCCGAAATGGAGGTTTGATGTATATGATGGGGAAGTGTTAAAACTGTATTTAAGGTGCTCTGTGAAAGTATTGGATACAGTAAGGATTGGAGAATGCTTTTGCCTTGTTGCAGCTGCGGTATCAGAAGTGCTTAGTAGCCAGACCTCCTTCACAGAAAGTTCGACCGCCCCCACCTCCTGCAGACTCGGTGACTAGAAGAGTTACAACTAATGTAAAAAGAGGAGTGTTGTCCCTCATTGACACTTTGAAACAGAAACGCCCCGTCACTGAGATGCCATAGCTGCATAAGAGAGAAGATTCTCCTACCATTTAACTGAAGATAACAGTAGCTACACTAAGGAAAATGAACTGACAACGTTTGGCCTTCCATTTCAAATTGCTGATGCTTTGTCTTCAGAGAATTTACCCTTACCGAAACAATGTCAGACAAGCATGTTCTCTTGTTCTTGCCACCATCGTGTGATATGAAAAGAAGCATGAATAATTTTTTTGCTATCAGTGAGTTACATCATGAGCAATGGAAGGTCTGTTTGATTGTAAATATATGAACGTTACCTAAACTCACACACAAAAAGAATATGGCCACGTCCCTCCCAGTGAACTCATGCTAAAGTCCTTGGAGTGAATGATGCCCGAGTTGATAGTTTCACCGTCTTGAGCTGGATTTGTCACAAACCAATCTTAAATCCTACAGCACTTTGCTCTGTTTTCAACACTGGCGTAGGTACCAAGTGTTAGCTACCATTGAATTCCTGTAGATTAAATTCCAAGTTTTATTTTTTACAGAACTACGCCTGTTAGTTTTAAATTGTTCATCAGCATTGGTCTAGCAACCACTTCAATATCTCCCTGATATGCTTTTGAATCACGGTGTCGTTATTTCGTCTCCTGGTTATATGTTATGGTCTTAGAAAAGAATCATGTTTAATACCAAACCAATGCTGAAAAATCCAGAAGTGTTTTCAGTAATTGAGTTGCAGGGTGATCTGCTGAAGCTTTTCAGCTTTAAATGTACAAATGCAACTGTTAGCTGTTAAATTTATTCTCCTAAATCTGTCACCAATTCATTCAAAATACCATTTGTTTCACACAGGGCTCAAGCCAATCAGGAGAAAAAACTAATCAGTAATTTTACTGTCTTACAACTCTTATAGAGACTAGAATATTCCATACCTTTTCCATACAAGTGTTTGATGAAATGTTCAATTCAGCATCTGGTTGCACAATTCCCCTTTCCCCTCAGAGTTTGTTGCTGAGTACTTAACATGCTACAAAAAGAGCAATCATGTTTCTTGTTATTTACAGAATTCCATGAAATTTCGTTTACTTTTAGTGCTCTCGTGACAAAGTAAGAAGAGAGTTGTTTTCTAACAAGATAGTCCCTCAGGTGGTACAACTTGATTTCAATGCTTCTGCTCCAAAGGCTTCATCTAAATTGCTGTGATTTACACACTGCTGCAGACCCTGGCAAAGTCAGCCCAGTATTGCCCCTTAGAATTGTACCTTAGGCTGATTTTCAAATGCAGTTATGCATCTGGAGTCACTCCCTTCGCCATCTTCTGTCTAGACCTGCAGATTGGTGCAAATTTTGGAAATGGAACATCAAAGGTATTTTTAACTAGCATTAAAAATGGTTTGTCTCCATTTATAGATACGTTCCAAACTGTAACTGTCTCCCAAGTCTGCAAAGTCTGCTCATAATATAATTTTAAAAGAACATTGGCAAGGTTGTTATTACGAGGACTCTTTTTTTATTTTACTATGCAAGGGACTGTTATAAACAAACTGTTTTCTTTTTATTTCCTTGTTTAAAGACATTAAGGGCAACACCTGAGCAAAGCAACTTAGGAACATGAGAGGAAAAGAATGATGATTCAAGAAATTTCTGCATTAAAAACTGCAGAAAAAAACATGAAACTCAGCGTGATGTATGAGCAGGAGTCGGGTGAAGGCTCACTATGCAACTATTGTGATTAAATGTAGCTCTTTACAATACCCTCTTAAGGACCTGATCCTCCACCCATCTCAGATCTCTTTATGACCCCCAATTCTGCACCCCCAGGCCCTGAAGCAAGTTTCCCCTCCCAGGGCTCATATCCCTGCTACCCCCTTTGCCCCAGCTTTATTCCTCCTACACTTGGAGGTGAAGTTGCTTATGCCAAGTCAGCAGGGAGAGCTGGAGGGGGGAAGACACAAACCACCACCCCTTTTAGCAGTACCAGTGTTTTAAACTGGCCACGGACGCAGCCAGATCGCAAAGCATGGAGATGGCCGCTTGCGTACAGGCTTGTTCAGCTTCTAGTAGTGATCCGTGATGCCTGCTAGGAGCTGTGTAAAAACTGCCTTCCTATCACTATCAAAATGTGGTGGCTTATGATGTACCTTAGGTATGATCATGAAGTTAAAAGAGATAAAAGTTTCCTTATTCATCATCATGGTAGTGATTTGAACTTCTACTTTTATTTTAAATTACAGGAAATACTTTGACAGTGTCTTTTTAAAGTTTCAGCTGGGAATGCCAGGATTTGGGATTTGCAACTGTTCTACAACAGTGAATTTTAAACAGTATAATTAGGTTTTGTAGTTGCATCTGTGTAGTGCTCGCTATCCCCAAGAGAGATCCAGACTGTCTTTAAACTACTACAACACGTAGCAAACAGCACTGTAAAGGTTCTTCTGTATCGGTGTTGTCAAGGCTATGAACATTGAGTTGGCTTTCACTGGCAAAGTGTGCAATTGCAGGAAGGGCTGAGGAGAAGATAGAAGGGTGTTTGAAAAGCCGTAGGTCACTTGCCAATCTATGTTTTAAGAGTTTGGTGTCTGTTAACACAGTGTTGTTGATTTTGCAAGTGTTTAAGTAGTGTGCTTAATGGTCTGACTGTATGTGGCCTTTTTGCTTCAGTAGAGCCCCTTATTCTCCAAAATACTAAATATATGTGCAGGTGTTTGCAGAATTGGAGCCTAATACTGCCACGCCCTTTATCTTTTGTTCAACAAGATATTAAAACCGTCTAGTCAATACTAAAAATGTATAAACGAATTAAAAAACACTTTTTGGGACATATTTCACCATAACGACTGGGATTCGTCAGCTAGTAAATGAAGTTTGATCCCTTATACTTGAACCTGAAAGGTTTATTCCAAATATATATATGACTGTACACAAAACCACTTTTTGTAATAAACAGCAAGTATTTCAAAATCAGAGATGATATGCTAATCATATG
>JAVJGJ010000001.1:54647464-54669355 GCA_035590215.1 Microhierax caerulescens | reverse complement strand
CCCCCCCCCCCCCCCGGTGGTGTTTGAGCATCTGCCACTATTTTAGTTGATGTTACAGAGACCCTCAGTTACCTATGCATTTTTTTATAATACCTAGTGGTTCTGTAGGCAGGCAGCCATGTTCACTATGCCATGTATGTCTGATGCCATATTATAAATTAACCTGTTAAATACAGCTTAAAATATTTTTATTTATTCTATTTTTACTGAAATATCCTGCATTATTATGTTGATGTATTGTCTTTACTGGATGTGCTGTTGTAACATTCTCCACTCTGTATACTAGAGGTTGCCTAAAAAAAGGCAGGCTTTGTAATTATTTGTAGCTGCATTTTTATTGAAGTCTGTAGAAAAATCATGTAAAGCAAAGCTAATTTCTTCATTTTTTTCAATGCAAGTAGTAAGTTAGAGGTATCACATGTCAGTCATGTCATTAATATGCTCCCTTGCAGAAGCAAGGAAATTTATATTCACAGTCAATGATGAGATAAAAGCCTCTCTCTCGAAATCTGAAGTGCTGGCTGTAGGTTTTATTTAAGCCACTTACTGTTTCAGCTGAAGGGGAGCAAGGGGTATGGAGGATGTAAGGCTACAGAGGCCACTTACCGGGTGGTTAAACAGGAATAACAAAAGCTGCATGGAAGGGCACAGAATCCATTCATAGTAAAAACTGAGTTTTTAGCGATATACTTCCTGTGCAGAGTCACCTGTACCTATATAATACACCCTTTTTGTGACAAAGGAACAGAAACTGTCTTAATACTTGCGCCAGTTCTGTGAAAGAGTTCTACATCCCTTTTCTTTTAATTTTATCAAACATTTCGTGGATCATTTAACTGGGGATCCTAACACTGTTAGTAAATCACCCATGGAAAAGAACTTTCTTATTTCATCAGCTAATACGGGCTCAGCCTTTCAGCATTACCATTAACCCCATTACTCCTTTCTTGAGCAGGTTAATTAATACATTGCTAAAACTTGTGCTATACAGTCAGCCAAAGCGGGGTTCATTTATTATATCAGCAGTAAAAAAGGAGACACCCACTGTTTATTAGCAGAGCTCAGTCTTCAAGCACCTGACTGACACAGAAAAGGACAATTTTCCCTGCTGTTGACCACTTCTCCACATTTAAATGTAATCTGTTCTGAGAATAAATTTAGCTGCATAAAATTATTGTCTCAACTGTTACTGGTCCATGAAACTGGGAAATTATTTATTTTGTTCCAAATTGTGGTTGAGGGGAGGGAAAAACATACTGGTGGTTTAGAGGCAATAGCAGTACAATGGACACTTTTGTATCTGGAAAGCTGAATCAGCAGTTTTAGTTGAAAATTACAAATACATAACTGGATTACAGAACATTAAGTTACGCAAGATACAGTTTTACTGTAAAAAGTCATCAAGTGTTTAACTGAGCATACAGCCTTCTACCTCCGAGCTTTCCGAAGTCAGTCCCCAATATTTCTCCACCACATGATGTTTGGTGCTTACAGAGTAGCTGCTGACCTGTAGAACCAGAATCTTCACTACCCGCTCTTTGGTATTCTTGGTAAGACATCAAGACGCTAACTGGGTTAGCCTCTGTCACGTTTCAAAGATGCAAACTCCTGAAAGCAAGAAGAGGCCGACTGAGGGACACCATGATGTGTATTATGTAAGTAGCCTAGAAATTCTGTCATCAGACACATGTATGTTCTTTTATAAGAAATTTTAATTATATTTATTAATTACTGATACAGATTTTGATATTTTTAAAAAAAAAACCAAAATAACAGTTTTGGTCTCTAACTGCAGAATCTCTTAAGTTTATTGTAAGCATTTAATCATACTGAAAAAAACCCGGAATCTCCTTACTGTCCATTCTTTTTATCTAACATAGAATCTCTCCTCCTCCAGGATGGTTTTGAAACAAAATAGGGATTTATTTTCTTTTTCAGTTCTATATATTGCATGTGCACAGGTCTAGATCTATCCTTGGAAGTTTATTCAGAAACCAGAGCAGAGTTCATCCTTTTATTGGAGCAGGTAAGGAGCATGGGTTACTCACTGGGATATACAGCAGGTGAGTGATGCCTTTGAAGAGGACAGCTGGCTAAGAAAGAAATTTTTACTGATTCAGTGAAGCAGCAATACTTATCTGATGAGCAAGAGACAGCTGTCCATGTTGCTGGTGTGGTATCATTCACATCCTTTCTTCTAAAGCTACACTGACTGCTATGGTGAGGAAAAAAATAAGAGATGTTAAAACCTTTTCTCTGGATGGGTCTAAATCCAGAATCATATGTTCAAATACTTTAAGATTCCATACCATATTGTTGACACTACTGGCAAAGCTCTTGTCAAGTATCTTAAATGATTGCCTAGAGGACAGTTTCTCTTCTTGGGCCACAGGTATCTTTGCCTTTCTATATTGCTACGCTGTCTTTGTTTCATTTCTACAACACTTCTAATCCAAATACAATTCTTGAGGTTCCTTTTACTTTTATTCTGTCGTTGTTTTCTTTCTTTATACTGTCCATATTTACTACTAAATCAGATTATTGTTAAAAGTACATCTGTGTGTACCTTTTATCGTCTGCTTAGATTATAGAACAATTAAAGGTACATTACAGTTACTTTATATTTGCTAGCAAAAGGGAGCAGGGTAGAAGCCCACAGCTGTTTCCAAAGACAAACTACTCTGTGTTCAGTCATTATTCAGCTGACTAGCAGTAATATTTATAAAAATAACTGACAGTAGCAGCTTTTTTCAACTAAGAACTGCTTGTGTCAAAGTTTGTGAAAAGCAGTTATAAGCCTGACATAGTCTGACACGACATTGTGTTGATAATTCAGTACTTTTAGCATGAGAATATTTTATCTAGTTTTCATTGTTAGTATTTGGAAGCACACCTGAGTAGAAACCAAGGGATCGAGTACTAGAAAGCCTGTGCATGGGCTCTAGTGTACTTGGCCAGCTGTGTGTACAAAAGTTCACATGCAGTTTTAGAAATACAGGTGAGCTAACTGGTGTACTGTGCAAGGCTTAGTTTCCATGTGGCAGTCTAAATAATAACTCCAAAAATGGTATCTAGCTCTTGTAAAGAGATATAGCCACCTAAAAAATGCAGTCTCACTTTTAAAAATATCCATCTGAAATCGAGTATTCCTACAGATCTAAGCAGGTCATGGTGGGGGCAGGGGAGGGCAGAAGTGTATGCTTTAACATGTCACTTCGATGCATATAGCAAAAAGCTATAGCTTTTTGACCTCACTCCCCTCAGCAGCCTATCAGCCTTATGCAGCTGAGCTTTGTTCACTTTAAGGTGTGATTACTGGTTTAGAAACTATTATCTAATACGGATATTCTCTTTGCCGCAGCAACTTCATCCTGCATACAGGTATACTGTAATTAAGCGTACTGATTAATACATACAGGAATCTTTACCTGCTTTGTAAAGGTAGGGCAAAATTTGAAGATTCTTAGAGCCGTGGTCGAGGATGACTAAGCACAGTTGGCTTGACCACAGTAGACAGAGGTGGTGGAGGTATCCTACCGCCTGAACCCTTTGCTCCAGTCCACACATGAAAACAAGGATGAGTTGATATCCTGGGTTTGTTTCCTTGCAAACTTAGGTATGGTGTTATCACGGGAGGCAAAACCATTTCCACGGGCTTCAGTACAACCCTCTTACGTTCTGCATGTGTCTTTCTAGCAAGGATCTGTCTTTCATATGTCTTGCCAGTAGGTGACAAATACCGTGTGTGCTTCAGCACTTCAGGCAGAGCTGTGGCTGAAGCAGGATTGATAGATTTCTTCAGCTGGACATAGCTGTTTGTTCGGTTCACGTTCTTTTGTTGTATGTTGCTGACTGCTTTAGACACAGAAACTTCAGCCTTAACATTGGATACAGTTTGACAGTGAAGGAACTCCACAGCCTTGGGCTCTATGCCACTACCAGTAATATTACATCTACGTTGTGTTACTTTCTGCTTTTTCTCCTCTTCCTTTTGATTTTTTAACAAAACTGCCGTCTAGTAGTCCTTTTGCTGGAGCATGAGCCAAAATGTCTTTAACAGGCACATTTTCAGAAGAAACTTTCTGAAAATTCCAAAGGAAACAATGAATCTAAACCACAAAACCGAGCTGCAAAGTCAGTACTTTAATCCCAGATTCTTCAGAATTTACTCAAGAAAACTACAGTAGTATTTAAGAAAGACTTAAGTCATATGTGATAAATGCTACCCAACCTATTTGCTTTAAGAAATTAAGAATGTAACTGTTGTGTGAAGAGTTACCTGAGCATTTGCTCTTCAGAGATTGTGCCCTCTACAGAACTGAAGAGGGGAAACCAAATTCTAGATTTTGTACTGTCTCCCACACTGACTTGCTCTGTAATGTGTCTGTAATAACATGCATATACATATGGAAGCGTGTATCAGAAATAGTTACTAAAATACAGAAAAATTAGCAGTAATATTAAATATGAATAATTCTTATTATAACAAAAATCCTTGCTCCTAATATATAAGCAAGTAACTTTCAAATCAGATTAACTAGGAATCAGGTCAACATCCAAAGCAATGAGGAAAAAACTATTTACAACTTGCCAAGAAGGTGGCTTCCGTAAACCAGAAATTTCAGTTTAAATTATACTTAAAGTAGACGTTTTCTGCCTTGAGGAAAAAGTTCATTTCCAGCATCACCTAAAAACTGGCCACAGGAGCAGTTGCTTCTGTGCTTTAGAATTTGACCAAAAAATTGCTCAGATCAACTACCTGAAACAAAAGTGTTTCTTTAGAGGGACATAACGTGGTAGACAGATGTTACACAGCACAATTAACTAAAACTTACTAGCTTAGGGAGCCAGGCTAAAAAATGTTTTACATTGAAAAGAAAGAGGTCAAAAATGGGTAACTTGAAAGGCCTCCCATGTGATTCTCTTACTCTTAATAAAATCTTCTAATTTTCCCCAAGACACAAGCTTTTTCAAGCACTGTAATTGCAGTATGAAAGAAAGTGGTACAAATAACCAAATAAGATCTTGTATCTTTACATGAGGAAAATGTTGATGCTCAGAGATGCAAACTAGCACTTTCAGGCCTTTCCTCAGGAATTGTGCCAAATCTTTTCCATTTACTCAGCAAAAGCCCCCCTGCCTTTCAAGCCAGATTTGCATATGCCTTAGTTTTGGAAGGAAACATAGTCATAGCTATTTTGTTCAAATTATAATGAAGTCTTAATCCCTAAGGGTGACAGTGTCTTCTTGGATACTGGAAAATCTTAGTGAGACATACAGGCACAAGAAATAACTTTACTAGGCACCATTTATCATGAGTCTAATCAAACTGTGTGTTTCACTCCAAGGTGTGACAGCAAGAATGTGTTTCTTCTAGATATTCTTAACACTAACTGACATCCAGAGGCTGCTCTGATCATGAACAGCTCCATTATAAAAGGCACATGCTGGAAAGCTGTGCTCAGCATAAAGCTCTGAAAGTGGCACATTTCAACTGCTCACCTATTCTTTGTTCTTAAGACAATGAAAGAACAGCCAGGATTATTATTTTTTTTAAAATGTTCCATTTCAAATATTCTTTTGTGGAAAATGGCAATATTCTTCTTCTATGAAGTGTTTTTAAATGGTAGCTTACCTTTCTCACTAGAATAGCTAAAAAACAGCCACTGGAAATTTCTGATGGCTCCATTTTGAAAAACATTTCAGTGGAAGCCTTTGAATTGGAGCAAGTAGAAAAAACAGGAGGAATAAGCCTGTAAAAAAAATAAACTAATGACCAGAAAATAATATTTAAAGATATAAAAGGAAATAAACAAGGATGTATTAAAAGTAGTTTCCCAATTATGTCTATTATGTATATTAACCACCAGATAATAAATACTTATCAAGATAATTAACAGCTGGGTCCTTTCTCAGGTCTGCAATTACCAGATTATCAAGTTGTCCATGAAGCTGGGGAATGCTCTGAAAACACTAAGCAGTACACACAAATTTTAAAGGGGTTGTCTTCGAGTTACTAAGTGTATGCTCATAATAAAATATGTCTAAACTAAAAATCTTAGGTTAGAAGAAATTGCATATTTGTAGTAACTGAGAACTGTTTTGTCAAATTACAGTTTTGCAGTGAATCAGGAAGGAAGGAAGAACTAGTCTTTTCTCAGGTTCTCCCTGTAGACTTGGTAAAACAGACTACAAGGCTCACATCCTCCCTGCATTACTAAATAAAGCTATATCCTATGTCAAATCATAGGTTTTGCTTTTAGATCATATCATTCACTGCAAAAATGTGATAATTTTATTTTAACAGATGTCTGACGCTGAAAATTGATGCAGAAATTAACTCAAATTTGATATGCCAAAGGGAAATGCATGAATGGTTTAAATTCTCCTCTATACACACACGTTTACAATGTGTAGGCTTACATAAAGGTAAATCCTTTGCTATAAACTATTTTGACAGTGGGTACATGCTTAAAATCACCTTTACAATTTCACAGCCCTAAGACCAGCTGTATGACCCCAAACTCCAGCAAAGCCTTATTTTGTTTGGCACCACTCCACCACTGCAGAGTAATTCTAAAAGATATAATACACATAAGCACAACTGGTCTAAGTTTCCTGAAAGCTCCCAATCTTCTTGGAAAAGGAAATTAATACTAAGTGTATCTGTGATGTTCACACAGGATGTTTTATTACCATAACTTGCCTCACAGACACTATTGTGAACACAGGGGCTAGTAATTTTGCAACTGAGTTTTTCATTCTATCCTGCATTCTTACAGTCAAATAAGTTATCTAATTAATTCTAAGGAAAGTGTACAAGGAATTGTCGTAAGTAGTACATGCATCTTAAACAGTGAGAGCTTTCATCTTAAGACAAGCATAATCACATTGTATCTTTTATTTATGGTGTTCTGCTGCTGCTCTGTTTATGCTGGTTACCAGCAGCTTTATTGTAACAAGAACATTTAGCATAAAAATTCAAGCAGCTGCTCTTTTCTATCAGTAATTTGCAAGAAAGATGCATTTTGTTGTATCTTAACATCATGTATAACTCTTTTAAAAATTCTTTGGGTTGGCCACAGTTAACATTAACCATTTTAATCATTCAAGGTTTAACTAAACTGAATGACATCTTGAACAACAGTACCTTTCCCTCTGATAGCCAGGTCACTAACATCATGTAAGATAGTATGAAATCTAAAAATACAGTATTACTTTCCTGTGCTCTTTGCAACAAAACCACTTTTAACCTGCATTCTGTAATCAACCGTTACATCTACTTGCAAGTAAGTGCCAACTGTTTGCATTTATCTACCATGACTGAAAGGAAAATCCAGAAAGTACCATCAATCTTTTAACAATTGCTCCAGCTGAGGCTTTAACTACATACAAAATATACAACACACATACGTTTTTCCTATGTATTTGTTATGATTGCACAGTCTGTTCTTTTACTGTGACCTATTCCCCCAAAAAGTCATTCATCTGAATACAGGGACGAGCAAGCCTACAGCAGAGGTTCTTACACTTCTGTACTCACATTTTAAGAAGTAATTTCTTTTTCCTTTGAAACTGGTAATTCTAGGTCAGAAGCTGACAGCATACTAGCAAGTTCCCTGACTTCTAGTCTCCATTTTATCTTAAACTAGCTTCATTCTCTGAATACTGATAGGATAAAAACAGTAGCTCTATCAGAACCTCATCACAGTGTTATTTCCAACCAGTGACATGTTCTTCCAATCTCAGTTTCAGATGGGAACAGAAATGTTAAGACGAAAAAATCGAGAGAATGAGAGCACTAAGTAGCACAATATCAAAAGAAATGGAATGAGAGGCAGCAAAAAACTATTTAAAATGTTAATCTAACGTAAGACACAAATCAGTCTAGGATAAGAATTATGCTACAATTTAAAGTTATACTTCTAATTTTTCCATAGACAAAAATACTCATTCCATACCTATATGGCATTTCCTTCCACTCCAGAATCCAGTGCTTTTTCCACTACTCGTTCATTTTCTTCTGGGTAAACTGAACAAATGCAGTAAACAATAGCTTGTACTTTGTTAACTACAAAATTAAAAAAAAACATTTTTTTCACTCATGCACACAATGTTTTAGTAAGGACTGAAAGCATCATAAAAATTATGCTTGGATGTCACTTTTACCAATAAAATATATCCTCCTGAACACATTAGTATTCAATCTCTAGTAGTTTTTAATAAAAATATTTTCAAACATTTGCAGATTTCAGCACAAATTCAAAGCTGCATCCCGCCTTTTCACACCGCTGCCAAAGGAGGGGGAAAGAAAGTGGCAGCATGCAGGTGGAGTCAGACTACAGTTACAACTTTTCCAAAGCACAGTATGAGTAAGCCAGTTCTCTAAACAGTGCTGAAGATTATTGTATTAATGGCTGGTGAACACTAGGACACAGAAACGCCTTGAGGAAATCATTATTTAGGAGTATTGGTTACACACTTACTGTTAACTAACAGCGTCAGTGTATTTTTAACTATATAAAAACTGGTGATAGTACAATGGTATTTATAGCACAAGGTCTTCCCAGAAACTGGAGAGCTCGCACACTTGTATTTCATTGCATGAATCAACTCATTAAGCTGCCTCTCAGCAAGAATACTGAGTTTATCTTCAGATACAGATCCCTGGAAAAGGTCTCTCAGCAATCCTGCATCTAAATAAAGAACTGTAAATGTATTACTGCAACTTGTAGTGTGTTGATTTAAGTTGTTTGCAGAAAATGCTTTGGTAACAGACCCAGTTGTTACTGGTGCAGTGCAAAGGTAGGTCTTGCAAATTACAATACCAAGGAGTGCCTTAATGATTCTTCTTTCCCTCTTTAGCTGTAATTACTAGTACCTCTTATTTGCTTCTATGTAACAAAAATTGTACAGTAAATGGCATACAAACAATCAATAAAGGAATGTAATCAATGGAAAATGATACACGCATTGGTATCCTGAAATAGATTTTCTGCCTATAATCATTTTCCCTTAAAAGAAAGGCTATATTCACTCTGCTCCCAAGAATAACCCTCAAAACTTCATACTATCAGCTTGAAGCAGACACACAAAATTATGCAAGTTATTTAGTATATAAATGTTATAGTAGTTAAAGGAAGGTTTTTTTTAATAAAATGATACAATTTACTGAGGCAGCTATGATGTCCAGACCACAATACTTGAATGCAATTTCTACCAAGAAGCACGAGCTAGCTATTGTACTAAAAGTTACCTCCATGTTCATTTAAAATAAAGTCTATTGGATTGCCATCACCCAGTCCAGAGCATTATGGTAGCAGCAAAATAACTTTTGCGTTTTGAAGTCTCGAGTCTATTGGTCTAATCTCAGGAAAGTCTTCATGTAACAACAGAATATCTGAAAAAAGGGGAAAACTCAGCAGTTTCATATGCAAGCAAGCCTGCCTAATTTTCATGTGGTGAAGGGAAAGAGACTGTGATGTTATATAGGCTTCCATAGAGCTAGAGCCTGCTAGACCCATATCCTCCAAAATATGCCCCACTGATTTCAAAGAGATTGAAAAACTAGCCAGACCTGAGCATCTTCCACTAAAAAGACTGCTAATAGGCTCTAGAGTCTTGCTGCTTTCTGTTCTGATCGTGTCCTCCTGGTAAACTGGACAAGTGCACGTGCTTTGGATTAACACTGACAAATGGCTGAAAATCAGACTGAAAGCAACAGCCAGGACTTGAAATAAATGGACTCAGAAGTTCCCAGCTACACCAACTTCTGCACAGTAACAACTTATATGGAAAAATTCACCCTGACATTTCCAGAGCCTGCATCTATTACGTGGTTAACTTGCAACCTTTGAAGAACTTGACTGTAGCTGAAGAGCTGTCAGTTCATCCTGTGACAAAAAGAGAAGTTGCTACTGCCCTCCCCAAGTCCTCAAACATGAAATCTCTGAAGTCTTGATAGTACTATGCCATATTTATATATGCCACAAACACCTACATTACAATACTTTATGCACACCAACTGTCGAAACACCTACTTTTACATCCAATGTGACTGAACAAGTCCCTCAGTTCTGCTGCTTTTGCTGAAGATTTCACACCACAAATAAAAACTGGACATGCTGTCATTTGTCAGCACTGGCATGGGCAGTGGTCAGATGGGAACCTACGTGAGCCACTATAATGTCATCAGCTGTATTCAACAGAGCATGTGCAGAGTGTACAGCAAGGCTGCGAGACTTACCCTGGAAAATAATGACACAGAAATTAAGCATAACCAACTATGTTGGTTTCTATGAATGCCAACCTCCTTTCCAAAATCAGGGAAGTATTTCATTGTTTTCATGACAAACAGGAAAAAAGGGAAGAGCAAAACTAATCAGGGGTAGCTGCTAATACAGAACTAAATAAAGTACAAAACCAAACATCTTAAGTCATTCATTAAATTTAAATAATATAATTCTGGCTAATGTATAAGAAAGTGTAATATCTGGAGGTGAAAAGAATGTAAGTGTGTATCATCCCCATGAGGAGGAACTTAGCAACAGCCAGTTCCAGAAAAGGCAAACATAAGCCATAATATGCAGAATTAATCGTCAGAGGCAGCTTAACAGAGAAATGCAAAACTGTTCACCTAGCTCTTGACAATAGTTATAGGAGAAATGAAGTCCTTACAGATGAAACCCCAAGATTTTTCTGGAATGTGAACACCACAGAGGCAGATTTGAATGCAGAAAGCACAGGGACCTCTCAACAAGAGTAAGTGAACTCATGCTACAGGTGATGAAGAGAAAAAAGGTAAATCGAACATTCTCTCCATTAAATTACTTTCAAAGGCAAAGAGTGAAGATACAGACCACAGGTACCATTTTTGCACCAAATCTGGCAAACACCGATGATAAAGGGGAGCACTAAAACTTTTAAGTTCACATCAATGTCTACATATCCACTTACAGCATTCAAGTACCACCCTACCCCACCAAAGAGAGATGGAGTTTTTGAGGGTTTCATTTCCTCACTTTGAATATTCTTAAGTAGTCATAATCAAAATTTGTTCCTGTGACTAAGGGGCTCTCATATATAGTTCTTTTCTGTAAGTCTTCCATTCAAAATGCACATAGAAATTGAATACTGAATACTGAATTGCTTTGTAAGTCGGGTAATAAATTTTGAGGCTAAAATTTCCAGAAAACGAAAAAGCATGAAGTGAAAATTCCCTTTGAAATGTTTCTGCTAGGCGCTCAAGAATCATCAGACACTTCAGATATTCTGTGGTTGTGTGTTGTTGAACGGTTACTCCAAACCACTGCTCTACAACAGGAACCTCTAACAGTCTTGCCTGCGGAGGCTAACGATGGCAAGTCAGGAAAAAGACCAGTAGGGTTTATGAAGATTCAGGTATCACACTGCACAAAATATAAAGAAGCATCATTCCATCACAAATACGCAGCTGAAGAGGAAGAGGGATTACAATATTAACATACCATCATCTACTAACTGGGGGTAATGCATTCAGAGTTACACACAAACTGTCCTCGCATTTTGAGAAACGTCTGCCTCTGACCACTTTCAATGTTTATTTCATCAGTTTTAAGATTAAACTTAAAACATTCTACTAATTTAATTGTAGCTATCGATTATAACCATTAACATTGCCATGCTAAATTTAGCAAGTGAAGCAGTTTCTAACCTTCTAACTATTAAAAAGGCCCAAACCCTTATGAGAGTATATTGCTGGCTGACTGACTGAATAGACAGTCACATGACACATGACCTCATTGTCATGCAAAGCGTTACTTTAGTTTGCAGATCATATGATTCAAGGGTGACATCAACTCACCTGCAGGAAGAGTTTGCCATCTGCAAAAAGATCTAAATTAAGCAGTTCTTCTTTAAGAGAGGAAAGAAAAAACAATATATCATGGCAGTGTTGGTCCACACTGTACGTATAACGGTCAAAGTCTGACACAGATTTAACTCTTGTGAATCCCTTCTTCAAATATCTGAAAACATCTTGGAGGCTGTTAACATGCAACTCTGACCATTAAATATACAAGAGTTACATAAGCAATGTAGTTCATAATTGTTATATGGGGGTTTGCCCCTTTTTTTTTTTTTTTTTTTGTTTTAGTATACACACATGCTATATATAAAGTGCAATACCGCCTAATGCAGGAGGGGAATTCACTCTATTTTAGGTATGTAAGTTCTGGTTTGAAACAATTAAGTTAATAAGTCCGATAAAATAAATTCAGAAAGAGGTAAGTGTCTCCAGAGGACGATTCAAAGCATCAAAACATAAATGTCCACGCGCTCAGGAGACACTGTAGCAAATTAACTGCCTGAATACTTTAGTCCTTTCAATTGCTTTCAATTTAGCAGCTCGCCAATTAATTTAATGGCTGATAACTTAAATAATCCTTGTGTAAATGTAATGAAGGCATAAATGCTGAGGTTTGCAATTCAGGTATCATAAAGATTTAAAAGTATATACACCAAGACTTGTTTGTTGCAACGCAGTTTCATACAGTGCCATAAACTTACGTGGTACATTAGATGTAGGATCCATGCAGCAGCTTTTAGTTCAGTCTTAATTAAAGGTTACAAAATCACAACCAGACTACAACACCTCTCTCTTGAAAAGCCTGTAATCTAAGCACAGAACATTGGTCCAAGACAAGAGCAGGAAAACAAAATTCTTGACAAAGTAATAAAATGGATTACCTGTCTAACAAAATGGGTAACAGAATAACCTGGTGTGGTTCAAGTATCATTACTGAACTGGGAACACCAGTGTTACATATACAGTAGCCCACTGAATATAAAGGGTTTTAGAAAGTCTATTTTTATTTCAAGTTTACACTATCCTTAACAGAATAAACACCAATTTTAAGTATTGGATCTGTCTTAACACTCTTTGCCAAGGTTATGACTTAGAGTAATACATCAACTTTTAAAACCATTTTCTCTTTATTTTTCATCACAGAGTTTACTCACCCATGCAGTTTGTTCTAACTTTATTTCCTCATTTATTTGGTGGAAGACCCACACAAGCAACAGAATAGTAAGAACAATTGTTTCACAACTTTGTTACAGTTTATGAATACCATCACTGCAATATATAAAAACCTACAAATACACACACACACCGCAATGTCACTGGTCTAAGCAGAATTTACTATAGGAAACTTAATAACCTGGAAATTCTAAAACAAGCGTGTAGCAAACTATATCACTTCATATGTAAAACATCAATATTAGATGATACTTTACAGACCTCACCTGATTTTAGATGTGTTTATCCAAACACATAAAGGTAAAGCAGAAGCCCTTTGTTCCTGCTTCTGTGTGGTTTCTGGTAGAAGGTATTCAATTGAAAGAGCATCATGTTTGATGCGACATCTTGCTAGTGCAGCTGCCAATTTGGTCCTAAAACTACGGAAGTTTTAACAAGTTTAACAAGACACAAGTTTAGTAAGTTCTATAAATGTTTACATCAGCTACCAACATGCAGCATTTCTATTAGAATAGTATCTTGCTCAGAAACCAAAAGTGAAGCCTCATTTTGCAAGCTGCTACAGAAAATACAGTTACAAGACATTTTCTACCCCAGACAGTGGTAGATGCAAGGTACATCACTAAGATTGTTTTACTTTTGTTTTACTTAAATGTACACAGGACTGGAACTATAACAGATGACTCTCAAATATGTCAATTTTCTGAGACAGCTAAAAAAACCCCAAGAGAATATGTTTTCGAACTCCAATCTGTGGAATACAATCATCAGGTATTTTTGCATGCTTGAAGATATAAATACGTATAGGTGCAGAATGAGCATTTGCTGCAAGCTAACCTCTAAATGCATACAGAAACACAAGTATGATGACAACCAGGAGTCAGTTTCATAATTCTGACATTTTCATGTAAGAGGAAATATTCCCAGTCTTTTCTTCCCACAAGCTTGATGCATGATCTTGATACATGATAATTCAAAGCAAATAAAAATTGCTGGTGAGCTACTTCAGGTGTCAAGGTATATTAGTTACTGGCCTCCAGAAACACCCTGTAATCGTGATATTCATAAACTTCTGGACTATTCTAAATCCAGCAGCAACACAATTTTGTCCAGTAAATGCCTGTGACTTCATCAACACTGACAAAATAAATAATTTAACACTACTTAAAATGTTTATTTTACATATCCTCTTTTTTAATTATATTGAAAATAATAAATATTTAACAAAGTTGCATAATAGAAGTATTGCTACATAAATGAATGTTATTCCATGACCTGTTAACTCTATTACACTCCTATTTATGAACATTTACTATTTAGTTTCTTTTCTAAATTGTATGAAAAATATTTCAACTCCAAAGTAAGATTCCAGCAAAATAATCCACAATATAAACATGGTTTGTTAGCTCTACTTTTCTTAACTATTGGAATATGAAAGTTCCCCTTTAAACCAGGTTCTCATTAAAAATAAAAGCCCACAAAACTAAGAAGACTAAAGACATCTGTAATAACTAGTTTTAAAAGGCACTGGTTATACAAATCTGTATTTCTGTCAGTATATATCAACAAAAACAGTTTTTTGCATGTAAACCTGTATAGATAATGCTCTATCTTCCGAACTTCTGCTACAGGTTCCTCTTCATCAAAAATCTCTCGTGCTCGAAATTTTCGGTCTTGCAGGTCATAAAGCATCACAACAAGCAAGCTGGTTAATTCATCTGGCTGCAACAGAAAAGCAACTGGATAGAGAAAGTGACACAAAGCATGCCTTACTTCTGCAAAAAGATCCGTATCAAACAGCAGTCTCCCATGTGAGAGGCATTAAAAACTCCAGTGAAAAGCTTATTCCTAAGAATGTGAAAGTAATTCCTCATGAAGAGTTGGTAGAACACTGAAGAATTTTTCTAAAAACTGAAATATTCAACTTAAAAATTATTTAGCTTATCAAAATTAAAAACATTTTCCATACAGACTGATAATATACTATATCTTAACAACTTTTAATGTTATCAGAATTTAAACTTTGAAATTATTTTCTCCTCATAAGGTAGTTCCTTGAATAGCTAAGCTAACAAAAACTTCTTTATCACTTTTTCTCTTGTAGGAATCTTTGGTATGTAACAACCAATGAGCTCAGTTACTATAACCATTCTACAGTTGGGACACGTGTAAAATCTCCTTCTCATGTCTAAATGTTTACAGCAGGGAGCATTCTCTTCTTAGGGACAGTAATTAACAGCACTTCTTGTCTACCTCTTTTCACGACAATCCTATAGTTCTTATGCCTTCAAACATTCTTACCTTCTCACAAATACAATTGAAATTAGCTAGAAAACTCAAGCTATCAGGGAAATACCACCAAACAAAAAATGTTGCCACAGAAGTCTCAGTTCCTTACAAAACCAAGCCAAAAATCAAATGTGTTAGATCATCTGCCTGCTCCCATCAATCTCCACAAATAATGTCAGTTCAAATTAATCTTGTAATTTTCAAGGGCATGAGAGACTGAACTGGAAGGAATAGCAGATTACTCTGCCAGCTCTAGGTTTTTTTCAAAGCAGGAAAGTGTGTTGAGAGAGTAAACTGGACCAATTTTTGCCAATACAAGCGCAATATTTGTCTGCAATACAGTTTGCCCAGGAAATGAAACATGGGCTCAATGCATTCTTTTGTCTGACAGGGTTCACTCCATGCTTTCCAGCTCCCGGGGCAGGAAGGGAACATGACTTTTTCCCCACTCACAAGGGGATACAGCTGGGAAGGAAAGCACATGGACACGGACTGGCTCATGGACAACATGACTGAGCAAGTATTACGGCTCACTCTCCTGCCTTCTTCTTTGAAGGCTTTGATTCCTAGCAGTAAGGTGCAACAAGAATTACAACAGATCTACATACACTTAACATATCTGCTATCTTGGAGACTGATGCTTTAGACTATCTAAAAAGGACAGCAACATTTCAGTTTTAGGCTACCATATAGTTCAAAACAAAAATGTTGTTTTGAAGAATGTTGCAGAATCCTCAGAAAATATTCTAAATACATCAACTCAGAAAACACAAAATCCATTTCCTCACAAAAATGTTCACTTACTATTGACTGGCATGGGTAAACGCAACTATCTAACAATATTTCTTCAAGAAGATCTTGATCTGCAAAAAAAGAAAATATTTACAAGTTATGCTATGAAATGTACAAGATTCTATGGAAGAAAAATAAAAAATATTAAGCATTAAAGAAAAAGCTGGAAGTGTAAATATAATGAAAATTAATGGCAAATAATTCAATCACAAAAAAGTACAGAGTTTAAACATTTCATTCCACAAAATGCTAACAACACTTAGATATAGTTAAAATATTTGAGGGATATGAGTAGTCTAGTAGTCATCTGTAGTTCAACAAAATTTTACCCAGATTTCTGACGTCAGGCAGAAACTAAACTTTTATATATATATATATATATATCTTCTCTGTTGCATCATTTCTGTTGACAATTCTTGGGAAAGTTTTGTACTTACATTTTAAAGCACTGAAAGCCAGTTCATAAGATACACGCTGGGAATATTCATCTTTAAAAGTCAGCACAGGAGATACTGAAGCATCACCATATCGCACCAATATTCTATCCTTACGCTTTTCAGTATGAATGCCTTGAAAAATCTTAGTGGCATTTATGTACACAGAGGCATGATAGCCACCCTTCTCAATCAGAGTCATTATTCTTTTTTCAACAGGTCCTTTTTCATCAGAAATTTTCATTTTACTCAAGTCTGAAGTTATCATTTATAACATCCTCATGTAAAGACACCACGTTACTTTTAGAACCTGGCATTTTTCCAGTTGCTGATTGTGTAAGTGCAAGTCACAATTGTGCTGCCTCTGCAAAAACCAAAAAGTTTGTATTGAATTATGAAGTTTTCTTTCAATAGAATATTATTTTCCCTTCATTTTCAGGTTTCAGTCAAATTTATTTTCTTTTTTAGGCTCTAATCCTGCAAATCTGTATATGCATATATCACCTATACTCATAAATATATATACATTTCTGTATCTTCTCACACATAGTAGAGATTTATAATAGTTTTCTTACCTTATTTATTTTCACTAAAGCAGATACAAAGACCGGTTACTTGTTTCAAAGAAACCAGTGCTTTACAATAAGTGCTCCTGAGCAGACTATATGCAGAGATTTGATTCTCTGTGTCTAATAAGAAGCATTATTATTGCAGATAGAATAGTATCTTTTACTAGGCATTCTCCTTTAACAAAAAGACACTACAGAAATTTCAAAGCATCCATCGTCTCGTCCAAAAAAGAACCATCCTGAAAAGAGTTTAAGGGAATTCCACATGCTTGTTCACTAAACTGCATATCCTAAAAATGGATAACAGATCACTGAAGCGTTAATATAGTTAATGTATTACCTAAACAGCACAATTTTAAATGCGGGAAATTCATTCTGACAGTCTCTGAAGATATTACCCAACTCTCCACAAGCCCACATGTTTCTCAAATTTCCTACACACTTTACAGAAACAATAAAATAAAAGTTTCCTTCCCAGAGGTGGAATAGGGAGGGCCTCAAGAAAAAGAAAAATAAAAAGCCCTAGTGTTAGCTGAATCAAAAAAATATGCTTAAGTTCCACATAAAACTTGCTTAAAGTACATCTGCCACAGTGCTTCGATTTACCCTGCTTGCTCTGGTCACGATAATATGCACTTATGGCAACGTTTGGAGGCTTAGAAGTCAGGTTAAATGTTCAGAAGAGGCCTAAGACAAGACAAATTAAATCACAGAGAAAATAATTTTTTTTACAAAAAGAACCAAAATAAAACAAACTAGTTTTCCTGTCTGGGGAAGAATAATACAAGAGAACTATGAGGAATTCAGCACAGAAAGCTAGGCATGGTCTGACAAATAGTTCTGAATACTTTAGGATTAACAACACCGAAAAGCAGAATTTGCTCTTTTCACCAGCCTAAAAATCAGTAACACAAGGTGATACTCTGACCAAACAGAAAGGATCTTCTCTTTTGCTACACAATTTACTTCAGAACAACCATTCTCAAGCTTCTTCCCTGCCCTCCCCCACATTCCTCAGGATAAATTACATACCTCTTCTCCCCAGGTCAGACATACTTGCTCAGCTTCCTTTTTTCCTCTCCCCTTTCCTGCCCCCATCACACACAAGAAAGGAGGATGGCAGCACGCCAGGCTGGAGGGGGAAGAAGGAACACAAGCTGTCACTTCCCCAGCAGGCAGCCCCAAAACACCCCATGCTGAGCCAGCATTCCCCCATTCAAAGTCCCTCTCCCCAGCGCAGGTGACACTCAACCCATTCTTCCCCTCTCCGAGACTGGCACAGGTCAGTGCCCACCCAGCCCAGCATGCTTCAGAAAACTGACCAGTGATGCTTCCTGAATTCTGGCAGCTCATCTGGAGGAGGCCACACGCCATTCTCCTTTCCCAGGACCTGCTTCACAAAACTGACAGCTGCTAACCGTGCAGAGGCAACTTTTTACTGTCTCTGTATACAGAGGTCCTGGGCCTCAGACAAACAGCTTCTTCCAGTGGGTGTTAAGCTCCAGCATCCCCGTTGTTATATGCAGCACTGATGGATCCATGGAGCAAACATAAATTTATTTTATGAAGCCATACTGAAGCAGAACGAGCAGTACTATCAAAAGAAAGCACTATTCTCCAATAGAATAAAGTACCAAATTACCTAAACCAAATTGAAACTCTTGTGCTTAGAAAGGAGAAAAAAAAACCCAACAAAAACCATAAACGCTGTCAGGAATTTTTACACTAATTTGACCAGAAGATATGTGTAAGACTTCACAGAAAAAAAGAACAGCATCTAAGGACCTGGAGCTCAAACCCCTTCTCCAGCTGAGCACAAAGTACTCCTTTTTAGCCTATGTAGCAAGTGAACTAACATTTGTGCTGTCAGGACTTCCAAGACTTGTAGGGTTTCAAATTACTGTTTGTGACTTCTTTGCCAAAATCATTTTTGCTGGCTCGCCAGACACACTGCTATTAAGATTATTTGATGAATATACTTTCCCAAAAGACAAATGTCATCTTAATGAAGATGACAGTGCTCTGCCCTGTGCAGACACACTGCTCGGTTGCAACACTGTAAATCAGAACTTTGATTAATATGAAGCTCAGCTGGGAAGAACTAGAGAGAAAACACCCTGCCTTTGTCTATGGAAGAAACGAGCTGAACCTCAGGCAGACTACTCGGCTGAGCAGCAAAAAAACCCTCAAGGTCCCAAGAGGCCATCATTCTCCTAAAAGAGAGAATGGCCTTCAAGGTTCAGAAAACAAATTTCCACTGTTTAGACAAGACAATCTTCGAATGAATCATGAATTTGTTGTCAGGGGGCTGCTGAAGAGAGATGAAGAAAGAATGTGAGCACAGGAAAAAAAAATAAAAATCAAAGTGTATAATATTCCAGAGTTCTACAAATGCTAAATAAATCAAAATTTAAAAAAAAAAAATCTGGTTTAGACCCAAATGCTGTATCTCTCCATACAGTTTTAGCACACTGATTCAATGTTAAAAATATATACACACTCTCATTGATCTGGCTAACTACAGGTACAACTGCCTCATCTACAAACCAGAAAACTTGCTGTTGCAATAAAGCTTCCAAGTTCTGGCCAATATACTTCCACACTATTTTCCTTAAGCTTGATCAGATTTGCAAGTCAGAGTAGTAAGTAACAGGGTATGCAGAAGAAGGGAACTTAAAGGCACCTGTGATTCAAATTTAATGGACAGCTGCTGGACAGCTGCTCTCCATGACACCTAGAGTTTGTTATGAACAGAAAGCACTTACCTCAGGATAATATTGGTTGTGAAAGCACAGAAAACAGACAAGAAACATCTCCCCACTTCTGCTTCTAAGTCATAATCCACTAACCTGATGACAACAACCATGACAACTCGCTGTTAGCACAACAGTTCAACAAGTAATATCAGCACCATCACAAGGGAAAGGGGGTGCACCTTGTGTACCTTACCTCTGCAAAGGGATGTACAAATCTCTTTTCTGAAAAAAAAAACCACCTGTATTATGGGTGCAGCTAGACTCCCACAACACAAGTTACTGTTATCCAAGCACAAACAATAGCAAAAGATAAGAAGATTGCAGGTTTCAAATAGTACAGTGGGAACCAGAGAGGAGGACGGGGAACTAAATCAGACTATAATGCTTTACAGCCAGGCAGTGCAAGGTAGGAGGCCTGGAGGCATTCACAACATTTTTTCCTGTCTTTTTTCCAAAGACTAAGTGGAGCTCTCAGCTGCTCTGGGAGGCTCTGTATTTGAAGCATTCAACACGTCTAAGAGCACCTGAGGAGATCGTGGGTCAGTGAGAACAAAGACTACGCTCCTGCTCTGAGGAAGCTCTTGAACACAACATGAAGTAACCTTTTCCTCACTCCCTGAACCATTTGGGAAAAAGTAACACGTCAGGTATCTGCCAGGCACCCTCACAGGACACCCACCAAACAGAACTGTCTGCAGCTAGCAGATTTAAAAATGTAAGAGAGTTTTAATCATTGCTTCCCAATACCAGAGATACACTACTGTTTTAGCCAGTATGCTTGCCAACAGAATGGAAGAAAAACTGGCTTCATTTATTTGAATGTTCTCAGTTTCAAATGAAACTGTCTGTAGACCATATGGTCCTGCAATTATGAACTAACAGCACTAGAAAAATACCCGATCTGCGGCACACAATATAGATCCACATGAAGAGCAAATAAAAAATGTTTCCCGTTTATGTGTAACTTCACTTAAAGTGGAAGTTAACTAGCGTATCATAAACACTCAGCTTGAATAATGGCGCTACGTTTGATTTAATGAACTCAGGTGAAGAGCGTTATAACATTTATTCTCTATACGGCATAGCAAAGGATTTCCACACATAGACACACACACCCGTCAAAGTCACTGATTTGTCTGGGTTTATATCAATACATGTATTTTTACCTACTTCTTCAGTTATCACCTTTTTTCAGTAGACAGCAGCATTATACGATTCAGGAAAAGAGATGAACGATAAACAACCCCACAGCGTTCGCGTTGTGCCAGGTGCGGCAGGCAGCCCGGCCGCCCGGTACTAATTCACACTAACGGGAATCCAGACTTTGCTCCTCATACACCCGAACAGCAAGTCCCTGACGGCCACGTGCTGTAGGTTTTACCTTATTAATCTGATGGTCGTACAGGACTGTACCCGCTGTCTAACATCAACGGTGACTGTCTGACACCGCGCTTCGGCGGATGGCAAAGCATCTGCTGGCCCCCAGCTCCAGGCAAGGGAGGGAAAGGACGGCCAGCCAAGTCAGCAGAAGTCCTCAGCCACAAGACCGCTCCCCTGCTCCGCTTTATTGATGAGAAGCTTCACGCACACCCGTGTAAACACTCAAAGGGTTTCTTGTAACACCGGGCTGAAAGGCCTTAAGAAACACACAGCCCCCGCGAAACCACACGGGCGCGGACGGGGCGGCTCCTAAGCCCCTTCCCCTCAGCAGCCGCCCACCGGCCGTTTCCTTCCCGCTGGCGTTTCTGTCGCCCGCACCCCCCGGGGGCCTGAGGGACTCGACGCCCCGAGGGGCGCGCCGGGGCCGCCCGGCCAATGAAGCCCCGCTGCCGCGGCTGCAGCCGCCCCCGCCCCAAGCCGGGCAAGGTCAGCGGTACCCCCCGACCACCCCCCGAGGCCCCCGCACGCCCCCGCTACCCCCCATCCGCCATCCAGCGGCTCCCCGCAGCCCGCCGAGCCGCGGCGCCGGGCGCGCCGCCCACAGCCTCACCTGCCGGGCCGCTCCGGGGCTGCGAACCGCTGGCTGCGGGAAG
>JAVJGJ010000001.1:54632500-54647425 GCA_035590215.1 Microhierax caerulescens | reverse complement strand
GCCTCCTCCGCGCCGGGGACGCTGGTTCGGGCCGCGGCGAGGCTGCGCTGCGAGCAGGCGCTGGGGGCGGCCGCGCCGGGTCCCGCCGGGTCAGCGGGCGGGGCCGGAGGGGCCGGGGTCTGTCTGCAAGGGCCAGGCGAGCCCATCCCCCTCGGGCCGCACGGGAATTCAGAAGCCGCAACAAAATGCCAGGATCCGCCGCGGCAGCCGCCCGCAGGAGTGTGTGGGTGGGAGGTGCGCTGCCCGGGGCCGGCCGTGTGCGAAGATCCCGACAGCGACAGCGGCCGCTCGCACGTGCCTCTTGTGGCTTCTTTTGCTTTGCTTTGGTTTGTTTAAAAAAAAAAAAAATATCCCCGAACAGCATTATGTTTTGCAAACTCCTCGACCGCTTCAAAAAAATGACGCTTACCTGCAATGGCAGTTCTAACTGCACCGAAGCGCCACCACGTTAGAGGGCTGCACATCCCACAAGTACAGGAATAAGCCCAGGTGAGGCGCTGGGACTTCATTCGCACTTGAAATTAGGGTGCTGTTACCGCACGCCGTGCTCGTGGAATGGTTTAGCTGTCTCATCCTCTGTCTAAACACATAACAGGATCAGGCTTTTAAGTTGTATCCAGGCTTTTTTTTTTTTTGCTTTTTTTTTTTTAATTTCCTGAAAGTATTCCAATAATCAAGCAATAAGTCAGCCATAACCTTGTCAGAAATCTACTTTTTCCCCATAAACTTTGTTTTTATTATGTCAGTGCTGCTATGGGCAATCTTTAAATTCCCCTGAATAAGGGAAAATCCCCTGTGATACAGTTAAAATCTGTGATGACCTTTGGTCTGTCATTTCTCCAGCATGACCCTGCCTGGCACCTCACGCAGGCACCTGCCACAGGCACGAGTGCTCTTACGTGGGGCAGTTTAGAAGTTCAGACTCACTTCTGCAGTCGCTTTGCTCCAGTTTGGCTGTACATTGAGTAAAGCACAGTACAAAATCTTGGCACATCCATGTTTTCACAAACGGTGAGGTCTCAGAGGTTTTTTGGGGGGGAGCAAGCTCTACTGAAGCGCACCAGGCAGTGCTTGTTAGCACTGCTGCAAATCTGGATGTTAGCCAGATCCCGTTCTGGTTATCAGTGCTATCAGACAACTAAGCAAACCAACCTGTGACTATGCACCCGTCTGCATCGGGACTAGAAAATCTGGAGAGTTAAAAACAATCCTTAGTTTGCTGATGGTACAAAGACACCTTTCTGTTTTGGATCTGCTACGTGCTGCAGCAACACTACTGCAGCTGCGGCAGTGGCTGTTCATCACAAAGCAAGCCAGGTAGACTGGGTGAACTTTGCACGCAGCAGTTCAAACAAATCTTGAATCTTTCCTGATGAAGGGGAGGAATACGTGATTAATAGGTTGTGTGGATCAATAGGGCATTATACTAGCTAAAGTATAGATGGAGAGGAGGTTTTTGTGTTGTTCGTTTCATTTTGCCCAAATAGATATGGCAGCTTTTAATTTTTTAAAGGACTCGACGGGAAATTCCTGCCCAATGTCATTGTCATTTCTGTGTACTACTTTCACCTTCAAAGTAAAGGTATTATTTCACGTTCAGGTGAATATTATTTTGCTACTGAAGATCAGGGGGAAAAAAAATTCCCTTCTTACCAGGCTTTATGAATTCAGGTTCTTCCTGAAGTTATATTTGGGTCTTGGCACCGAGAACCAGAAAGTAATGAGAAAAATCAGAGCCAGCAGATCAGTTGCAAACAGGCTTGAAGAGGAGGGTAATGGAAATCAAGTTCTCTTTTAAAGGCAATAGGATTTCTTCTTGTATGAGAAGTAAAGGAGTAAGCATTTCCAGTATAAACTGGAGTATGTCTACATTCATCAAACACATGCTTGTAAATTGAGACACCACATCATTCACAAATATCAGAATAGTTTAAATATTAAACTAATTTCATCAGGTTTATATGAACAGAAAGTTGAGAAAAGACTTGAGGAAGATGATTAGTTTTCCTATTCAAATACCCCATGATTATGTGAAATCATTACAAATTTTCAACTTAAATCATAATGAAACAGGTCATGGCTGAACCAGCAGAGGGATGCTGGTGGGGATTAAAAATTCTTTTTTTCTGGTGATCTAAACTCGATATTCTAAAGCATTACTCTGCTGGCTTGGGCAGAGAGAGATGTTTTAAAACTGCAGTCTTCAGTGTCCTTGGTTACCTGCGCATAAGAACTGGTCGGAGCAGTGCTGCTCCTGATAGTAGGGTCCTGAGCCAGATTTAAAGGAATGGGGTGGGAAGTCTTTTGTTCCTAAATTCGAATGTACACCATTTCTGAGTATTGAGCACCCAGTGAGGAGTGTGGCTGACTATTCTTTGCTCCAGGCGTGTGATTTAGGTTTCTCTGGAACTAAGAGAAAGCCTCTTTTGATGTAGTTTATTGACACTGCTAAACTCATATGTATCATGTAACTCTATATTCATATAGCACAAGTATTAATGAACCATCTTGCTTTACAAAATTAAATACTCTTTGAGCAAATGTGCTTCTTCTAACAGCTCATCACCTGGACTAGTAAATTTAAAAATTCACAGTAAAAGAGTCAAGCAACATACTTTCTCCCCTGTGGCATATAAGTATTCAAAGAAATCAGAACATGAATATAAAGGCAGTTTTGTTTTCTGGTACCAAGTCACTGTTGAATCAAATGAATGCACAGTACTGTTTCTGCAAACAGTTTTCAAGAGAAGCATGGCAAATTACTTCATTAAAAGCTGCCATTTTCAAATGTCTCACATCGGTGATTTTATTTTACATTTGTTAGAATGCAATATTGGTGAATTTTATTTCTCTTAGTATGGATTATTCTCTCTTACCTTTGTTTGACTGTGTTAGAAGTTAAAACTAAGAGGCCACATGCACTGAAGCCACCTGAATATGGAGAAAGAGGAACAAATAGGTCAGGAAGCCTGTTTGCCCTCTTTTGCAGAAAACATCATTCCCCAGAAACCCACTAAAGTGTTTTCTAAATTGTTATTAACATTTGAAAATAATTTGAAAAATTAAATAATATTGATCTATAGGACTGTCCAGAATACAGTGTGGCAAACCCTCCAACGTGGCAATATTCACAGCTTTCTGTTGGTCTCCTGGCATTTTTCAGGTTGGGTGAGTGCAGGGACCAGCCAGAGGAAGCTGCCCACCGAAATGATCCCTGCACAGAGCCTTTGGCCTGTGCAGGATGGGGGAAGAGGCAAAGCCCAGCTACCACAGGGATATTTAGAGGGATACTTACTGTAGTGTTACGATTTCAGGAAGAGAGTTTGGATGTAGCATGTTGGGAATAGACATTTGGATTGTGGGGGTAGGAAAACATATTTTTTTACTCAGCTCTACATAACAGTAGGGGTGCGTGAAATACGTGACTGATCGGTTGGTGTGTTAATGCAGTGGAGCTGATCCACATGTCAAATGTGGCATATGGATCTGTTTCATTCAAATAAAGTATTAGGAAGCCAATAGGCTTTTTTTTTTTTTTTTTTTTAATATGTAAGCTAGTAGTTTAAACTATATAGTACTACTCAAGGACTGGATATGGTAAAACCTGAACTTGGCGGCTCAAAGATGGTACAGTGCATTGAGTTGATACTTTCATGGAACTGTCTATGATGAGAATGAGATCTTGCTTCTGAGTGGCAACTTTCAGCTCAGAGTCCATCTGCCTATATTGGAAGCTTTCTTCTCCTTTTCTTTCTTTCTTCTTCTTTCTCATTGTCTTCTTCTTCTTGACATTCTCTCTTCATGTACATCATTTCTCCGCTCCCTTATCACATCTCATAGCTCCCTTCTCTTTCCAGGTTCTTGCTGTACAAAAAAAAACCCCAAAACCATGTGAATTACATCAGAATTCCACTAATGATTTCCCTTCATACCTTCCCTTCCTATTTTTGCCTGTTATTCTCCCATGCAAAGACATTCTTTTTTATATTTTGAAATTACAATCCCCATATAATATATTATGCAAACATAAAAAACCCAAAATCTGCCTAGGTGGTCATGCCCACAAACATCTTACCTGCTGGTATTGTCAGTGCTGATTTCTGAAATGCTGAATTTCTCAACAAAATCAGGAAACAACAACTATTTGATTTTTCATATGAAGCGGCAGGCACTGACAAGCTATATCAAAACCTAGGAGATCAGTTCGTATTCATACCAGACAGAAGGTCAGTTCATCATGATACCAGAGGAATTTCACCAGTGTGCTTAACTGCAACTGTTGCAAATACGTACCGGTGACATGGCGGAGCTGTACAGCGCCATGTTATGTACTTTGGCTACTAGTAGAACGCTGCATTGTATAGTTTAGCTACTAAGTGGATAAGAACCTCTCCGAAACCAACACATGAGCCAAGCTCCTGAAACACGGACAGAAGAGAAGGTCATAGAAAGGATAAGAAGAGGAGGATGATGAAGCACAGAATGGAGAAAGGACAAAGATGTCCCAAAGGACCACCAGAGGAGCCCCAACCCATTAGGCCACACATGCGCAGTAGGAGCGTAGATATGATAAGCAGTTCACGGAACTGTAAATGTGCATGCTACCACCTTCTCAGAAGCGTCATTAATATGTATAGATCGGCCATATAAAGATAAACAGCGAACAAAGGCAGTATGCACATTGGGCGGAGCTTATCCCCCGTACATCTGGCGCCGAAAATGAAGAATGCCTGCTTTCTAATGCTCCCACCCTGGTATTAGAGAGTTCTGTCTCTGAAATTCATCCAAGTCTTTCACATTGTTGAAGCTTTCAATACTCATTTCAACCACGGGAACTTGCGTTTGCTACCTTGCGACGGTCTTCATAATGAAAGATTAGTAAATCATTTACTTAAAGCAAATAAGTAATTATCTACCAGGACACCATGTATAACAGACATGTCTGTACTTAGCATCACATTGTTCTTGGTGGCTATGGAATCGGACCCTTTGTGGCATTGCTGTTTTGATAGCTCTTTCAGACATACTACATTAGATTATGAGGGAGGGTGTAATTTTTTTTGACCCAACACAGGTTGCAAAATTAAAGTGTAAACAGATCTATTATATAGCAACTGAGAGTTGGTAACAGAACAAAGACCACAACAGTTTTCTCCCTTTTAAATGCTCTGTGAGTAACTGGGGTTTCAGTCGAACTGGAAATAAGTTTTGTTGCAGTAATTTTCAGAAATTTGATGGTTGAAAGCTCATAGTCACTGTAATACTTTGTTTGACTCCAAGATGTCTTTGGTTCACTTCTCCAACCATTTAACAAGTACCATGTGTTAAATTCAAAGCCTTTAGAGGCTATAGTGGGGAAAGACCTGCGAGACCTTACCTAAAATTCCTTTTATCTTTTATGCCATTCCTTTTTGTTGAAGTGTTACACTTTGTTGAAGTGTTACACTTACCATAAATTTCTGAAATATTCATTGGTATCCTGGTTAGGGTCAGCTCTCCTGCCTCAGAAGCAGAAGATCTACATTCTAGAGCACAGTTGTTAAAGTTAGAAATCGAACTGAATACAGCATAATAACTTCAACCTTAAAGGCCGTTTAAACATACACAAACTGCTTCCTGGGCTCTAATGTAAGCCAAGATCATAGGACTGAAGAAATAAAGGTGATAAAACAAATCTTAATTCTTTGCTTTTCCAGTCTACTTGAAAATCCAGCCAAATATGTCAGAGGTTCATTCAAAAAACAATTTTTTACATTTAGTTTTTCTAGATCATTTTATTTTTAAAGTTAATGTCCAAGTGAGTCCAAAAATTGCTAAGTTTCAGAATGATCAACTGTTCACTGGAAAGGTTGCCCAGATATATTCTTTACTCAACAACTGTACTTTTATTTTTTTCTCTTATAACAATTACAAGGAATCTTGGATTATGCTTTATAATAAGGGAAAACCAAGTCTGGTTTGATCTAGAATGTTATAATTTTCCCCCATTTGCTCTTCTGACCATTTATTTTACAGCTTGAAGAGCCATGACTGTAACTTAGAATAGCACAGAACAACTAACAGGAATTGGCTTGAGACTAACAAATACCCTGGTAGAAAACAGGAGCATAAACAAAACATTATTTTAGCAATTTGAAGTGTGAAGGACAAGGGAAAACTGATGATGAGGTCTGAAGAAGAAATCTGGACATCAGACACTAGAACAGTTGCAATTAATATGATGGGTAAAGGCTTGGAAAAGGACTGGAGCAATATGAGCTGCTTCAGGAATGATAGCTACTCCTATTATTCCTAGAGGCTTTACTCCTATATACTCCCAGAGACAGAGGAAACAGAACCCAAGTTTAGTTAGCCAAACTAGAAGAGGGTAGATTTAGGTTAGATATTAGGGAGAAATTCTTTACTGTGGGGGTTGTGGGACACCAGAACAGGTTGCCCAAAGAAGCTGTGGATGCCCCATCCCTGGAAGTGTTCAAGGGCAGGTTGGATGGGGCTTTGGGCAACCTGGTCTAGTGGAAGGTGTCCCTGCCCATGCGAGGGGTGGTGGAACTAGACAATCTTTAAGGTCCCTTCCAACTTAAACCATTCTATAATTCTGTGATGAAAGTTTCTAGCCAAAGGCTAGCAGAGAAGAAGGAACAGAGAATAGTGGATCTTTCAGTCACACAGTAGCAAGGTAAAGTGGCTATCATTGCAGCAGTAATTAACATTTTTGGCAGTCATAACCTTAGCTTTCCAAGTCTTCAAATACTATGATCAAGATTTTTTGTTAAAACACACCAGTCATGGTATTAATAAAACATTCCTCTTCAGTTTCATTGGTTTATAAATTTTGTAAATGTTTTTCTAGTGTCTATTTACAGAGAAAAATGCAAAGCTGAGTTGCTTGTTTCTGATGGCTATGATCTTTAGCTAATACAGTAATCATTGCTGCTAACATTAGGATTCAGTCGTGGTTTTCTATTCACAAATACTTTTCATAGACATTTCTGTCACAGGCAGAAATTCCTGTTGGCATACACGGACAATTATCAAAATAATATTGTTTAGCAAGCTAAAGATTGACATACCCATAAAAAAACCCTTTTCAGATGTTCTTAAAAGAAATGGAGATACATTTATAATATTATTCCTTGAAGTTAAGAACAGGAGAACAATTCCAAGTACAAATCCTTCACTGTGTAATCTAATTACAGGTCAAATGTAATGATTTGTCACCGCAGTTGCCAATGTTTATAATTTATCAAGAAAACCAAAAGTACTGCATACTTTCTATAGAAACCATTTGTGCAAGACAATGTTGATTTATGTAAATGTTAACAAAATTGCAAAGATGTCTGCCAGGAAGATAAAGGAGATACAGTACAGGGAAGTAAAGCACAGCCAGATAATTTGACACCAAAAAGCAGTAGTTGTGCCATTTGGCAAAGCGTAAGAGAGAACACACTTTCACCTGTCTGGGACAGCACGTTCAGATTTTAGTGACATAAACAACTAATTTTATATTCAAGTTGTACAAAGGTGAGCATACCTATACAGAATGGAATGCCCTGAAGCTATACATGGGAACTACTCCACTGCACAACTTTATCTCACCAAGAAACAAAGCACATGGTATATTCAGCACAAACCACCTTTGCAGATTTACAGACCAATGAGGCTAAAAAGTCAAGTCAAACACTGAGCAGGAAAGGTAAAACAGCTTCAGTATCTAACATTTCGTTAGAGTAAAACCTGGAATCGTAAAGAGGAGTTTTTGCAATGAAGGGGCAAACGGAAATACAATGTTACAAAAATTGCTTCAAAACTATCAGAGCCCTAGCCAGGCATGCAGATGACAAGGACATAATTGAGTTTGAGGTAAACATCACTGATTTAATACGGGTTTTGAAGAAGATGGCATGTACATCACAAGGCTTTTATGATGGGCCTGGGTTATATTAACATCTATTATAGTTGCTGTAATACATTATTTGGACAGGGACAGAAACTAACAAGCTGCCAGATGTCCAAGAAAAGGATTACTTTCAGGTGCCAATAATCTTAAAAGTCTTCGCCAAGCCTCACCCAGTACCATTTCTTGGTATTCACACAAAAGTTCAAAATGCAGAACTATGCCTGCAGCCTTTTTTTACTCAGTTATATTTCATGGATAAAATGTTCACCAGTGACCTGTAATTTCAGGAAAATGAATCTCTCGGAACACACTCAGACATCCAGGGACTAACTGCCGAACCGCTGAGCACAACTTCCACTGACACCTCCTGCTCAATGCTTCAAATGTGCTATTCTGGCCTTGCGCATAAATGAAGGTTTAGAACTTTGATTTTAAGGGGACACAGCTTAATGATTTTCCGCAGTTAGGTTGAAGGACATAACATCAATATTTTGGGGGGCTTGAAGTCTGCAGTTAGATTTTGGGAAAGAATGCAGTCAGAGGGCAAAAAAGAAGTGATGAGAAAGAGTCAGGGTTCTGTCTTTAAGCTGCAAGGTTTTAAAGTACTGCAAAAAATATATAACCACCCACACTAAATATCTTAAGTCAGTAAATACATGTATGTACTCTCTAGGACTATGTCTTCTTAAATGTTCTGTTCCATATTCCACTCCTAAATGAAAATGGTTCTCCCTTCTTTCATCTCACAAAAGGCAAGCACCTCTTGCTTCCTCTGAAGAACTACAGATACGCTTATTTCTTCAGTATAACATATTTTCAGTGCCTGGGATATGAGCTTTGTTCTTCTATCACCTTGTGGCTACCAAGGAAATAAATTCAGTTCAGTGATCTAATGGACAGCAATCTTTGTATGTTTATTTTTTTAAGAGAAACTCCATTATTAGTAGCAACATTATTACTACCTTATAAAAAAATAAATCCATATTCCTGAGTCCAATAAAATCAAATGTGTATTTCTTCATGCCTAACTACTGCCACCTGGAAAATGGTACTACATGTTGAAGTCAACCCAGACAAACATCATCATTCAGCTTACTCCAGCATTTATTCAGTCACACTCATCATGAATCTGAGATGCCTGATCAGAGTCTACCAAGGCACAGCATGACAACTCAACTAACTTCAGAACGGAAGAAACCCGACAGCTGGAGGTCCAATCCTCACCTTGTGAGATGAGGGAGAGGAGTGCTGAGCTCCAAGCTGAAGGACTATCGAGTTCAGCACGATGGGAATGCAAGAAGTGCACTGGAGGGTCAAGAGGTGCCACTGAGTGAAGGGAAGCAGATGTTTGGCAATAGGATTCCAACCAAGTGTTGATTAAAATTTCAACTTTTCAATTAGAAGACGGCTGTCTGAAGTGCTCAGAATAGCCTATTTAATTGTTTTCTGCCTCTGGAAACTCCGAGAAGGAAGCATAGCTAGTGAAAAACTTCAAGCCTTCAACATGTAGCCCAGAAATTCACAGAAATTTTTACCTTGTATTTTTTTTAGGCAGGAGAATTTGCTTACCCTTCTAACACTAGTATCAGTACAGTGAATCAGAGATACTACTGACAAAGTAATAATACAGAAACTAACATAGCAGAGTAATCAGTAATTCTAGTAAAGACAAGAAAAGATTAAATGAAGGTGAAACCTGTAAGTGGAGACCCTTGACATTCAAGCACAATCACAAGGAACTACTGGTATCCCCTGTAACAGCAAAAGCAGAGAAAGGGCCCAAGCATCACTTTGTTCTCAGGGAACTGTGAACGACAAAAAGCCTTGGAGATGCTGACCCTACATTAAATGTTATCTCAGCTTCTGATTATTAACCCTTGATCTTCCTGAACATGTGTAAAGTAATAGAAAGAACATGCAGGAATCCGTAACTGAATTTGCCCTGTAACTTCACAAGGGGAAAAAAATCAAGTCAGGGTGGGGATGGGGAAGTGTAATGTAAAGGGAAGTGGTATATATTTCAAAGAAAATGTCACTGCCTTTTGCCATGTAATTTTTTCAACAATTATTCATATTAATTAAGCTTTAAAACAGAGAGATCATAAAAGGGCAAGGATTTGGTTTTCTTTTTCTAACTCATTTCCTTAGCTCTTGATCTACAGTACAGATGAAAACACTGGAAAACATAGCTCAGTAAGTCAACAGCTCTATTCCAGATATATATCGAATAACATTATAAGCAAGCATTGTAATTGGCAACAAATAATTGTATATATTTCAGAACTGCCAATTCCAAGATTATCTGCTTCGTGTTTTATTTGGTAACACAAGGGATATGAAGGAATCAAAAAGTAAAAAGAACAAAAAAAAAAAAAAAAAGCCAAACATGCAAATGAAACTTATCAAAATGAAACACTACTATATAAAGCTACTAAGTAATGAAAAAAGGCTAAAGCAAAATTCTAATGAAATACATCACATTTGCTGCTACTTGTCTACTTTACAATTAAAAACATATCTGTGTTTTGCGGATGTACACATCACCTTTGAGGAAATACAGACTTCAACTTTTATAACCCCAAGTCAACTCCTAACCAAGAAAAAACAGGTTTGAATCAGGATTTTTTCTTCCAAAATCCCCCAACTGCAGGTAGCTCTCCAAAACTCAGCCAAAGCCCACATGTCTTTAACAGATTTTACTCAATCCTTATTTGGACTAACTCCTCATCAGTTTGCTAGTTCTCATCTCCTCCAGTCCTTCTACCACTACTTCGTTTCAGCAATAGTTTCCCTGAGGTTGTTTTAAGGTGCAGACTGGGCCACAGCTGAGCAGACAGACTCCCATGCGGCACTGGCACGTCAGAAATTCATGCAGGTGAAGTAGTCACCTGTGCAGGGCCACAGCACAGCACTGGGCTATGTCCTCAGAGTAAAGCTTTCAAAAATACCTGGAAAACCTCACTGATCATTTTCTGTTAACAGTTCGGACTGAAGTCTCACAAAGACTTCAGATTTGAAGATGGGCACCCAGACAGATCAAATTAAAACCAGGAAAATCTCTCTGACAACTGGCCAAGCTGCACTATTGTCAAGTACAATCAACTTGCTTGTTGGGCAAATACACCACCTTCGCACATTTCCCACATTGCCATTTTATCTTGCTCCCCCCCCCTTTTTTACTCCTGCTTAAATGAAAGATTATCAATCCCTGAAATTCAAACTCAAGAGATATATATACCATACAGAGTTCAGTGTTAGTTATGTTAGTACAGTAAAAAAAAAAAATCTATACCCAAAAAAAAATAAATCTGATTTACTGAATTCAAATTCTTGAAAGTTATTCCTCAAATAAAATAATCTTCAAAGTAAGGAACAACTTTTACGCACCACCAATCTTATCTGCTTAAATTTGAAGCAATATACCTCTCCACTGCATAAGAGTATGACAACACTGAGGCAAATTTAAAATCCTAATGCAAACTTCTATTCAATACTAAGCTGTGGGCTGTTAGCAGATGTCTCCTTGCAAGTTCTGTCCTTGTAATGATAAATTATGCCACTTGCAAAGATTTAAAGATGATGACCAACTTTTCTTCTTGTTTTATCGTATTAACTAACACTGCACAGTCATTCCAGTGGGGGGGACCCCAAATCTACTGTCCACCTGGCTCAGAATGACTGATTTCAAAACTAGATCCTTACAGTACACGTCTACCAGCCCAACCAACATGCAAAATGTCTGTGACATAAAACACTGCATTAAAACGTGTTTTCAAACTCATAACCTACTGCACTCTACAACAAAGGAGCACTTACTGCCATTGTCGTCAGAATCCTCACTGCTGCTAGGAAGCCGTCGCCGTTTCATGATCTCCACGGGAAACAGCAGGCAGCCTGCAAAGCAATGAGACAGCACTTAACCCAAGATAATAATACACAGTCATCAAGTTGTGTTTCTGATGGCATGCGAGGATTTACAGCACACAAAGGAAAACAAACAACTTTAAACAGTATCTGAATATGAACTGTGAATATCTCAAGGATGTCTAATTAGGCAGTCATCATACAAGCAGGTGAACAAAACTGAAGAGTATCAATGACAACACCACCAACACTTTCACCCCAAAACAAAAGCATGTTCTGTTCTCAGAGGTCTTAAAATCACTAAATATCTGCAGTCAATACGCTTAGCTTCCCCTGCCCATTCTGACACTAGATTTGCAATACAATAACATTTTTACTGCTTGTGTAAATATTTACTTTGGCTAATATGTTTTTGGAACCATTTTATTCCTGTTTAAAGTGCCAGATTTAAAAATCAAAGATTAAAGTCATCCATTTATACACACACACACATAAATATATATATATATATATATATATATATATATAAAGAAACATCAGCATAGCAAGCCAAGTTTTCCCAGATTAACTAAACAGACATCATCTCTGCCCTGGAAGGAACCACCCTCTAAAGTAAAAGAGCTACTCTCCTGCAGGCACATTTCCAGTACCATACCTAATGCTAACTGTTTTTCAGGCATCAGACCACCAAAGATCACACAGAAGCTCCTCCGAATTGCCAGACTTCTACCAATATTGAGTTCAACTGCACATGAATCAGTGATGTAAAGGCAAAAAGTTCCACATCTTTTTAACTGCTATTCACAGGGTATTGGTATTTTTGCATGTATTCTCTGTGGAATTAAACCAGATTCAGAAAATTTAAGGAAGCTGTAAATAGCTTGTCAGCATTTACATGTAAAAAGCTATTAAAAAGTGTAAACTGAAGAATAGAAAAAACATGACAAGACAAGCGCAGAAAGGCATATCCACTGTAAGTTAAACTGACAAGGACTCTAGATGCACATCAAATCCCCCGAGTCTTTGCTTACTACATATCAATTGTACTATCAACAAGGTCTGGGTGTTCTGCTAGCAGCAAAGCCCTCATACATACCTCTAGGGGGAAGATTTGGAAATCAGACAACAAATACTTCTTTGCTTCTAGTTAGGTGCAGAAAATCTCATCTCCTCATTTTGACCTGAGTTTGGATTTCCTAGAAACCCTTCAACAAAACTGCAGCATACAGTTAACCACTTCAATTTTGTTCACTGAGAACATGTCTCATTGTAGTACACTCAATAATGCTTTCAACTTTTGTAAGACTAATTCCCAAACCAAGAAAACCAAGAAAGCCTAATGAAAGCCTGATACTACTTCCAAAAAAAGCACTAGAATATCTTCTCTTCCATACGTGGTTCATATAAAAAGAAATAAATTTTTTTTTTTTTTGAGGGAATTCATTTTATCATCACTAGCAAATCACAAGCAACTGAACCCAATGCTTGATTTTATGCTTCCAGTGACAATATAGTTGTAAGAGCCCAAGCACGGCAAGATTGCCTCCTTTTCATTGTTACACATGCAGACAGAGGTGAGGGAAGCCTCCCTCCCACAAAGAGACTTTCCAGAGGGGATTTAACACCACTGTCTTTGAAAACATGTAACAGTTTTGAGCTGCAAACTTTTGCTCACTTAAGGTAGAAAGCAACTCAACAGTTCACTTCACCAGGACCTTTTATCACCATTTCATAAACGTTCACATACAGTGTCTGATGCCAGCGAATAAATAATCATAAATGACAACCTCTTTCCATGCTAGAAGAATTCTCTCCAGAAGAACTGCTTTGAAGCAGACCAGAACTTTGAGTGTATGGCAGACAGAAATGCTGCCAATGAATAAACACACAAACCAGCCTGGATCATCACAATCATCTTAATAGAGATCTGGTATAAATGCAGTAGATCCAGAGCCAAGTTCTGATACAGTTACTTACATAGACAGAAAGCCAACATTCAGATCCAAAACAGGCTAAGACAGAACTGAAAAATCAATTAGCTGCTATGAAGGCCAACCCGGGTAAGTAAACCCGGGGGTAAGTATCTGTTACGTAAGGTACTTTTTCTAGTCATTCACATAATTTTCCTGTAATTGGAAGAAATATTAACAAAAACTATGTAAAAGAACATATTGACTTAGAATGGAAAAATCTCCCATAAACAAAATAAAGAAGATATAAGAAAAATTATGTTCTCTCAGAAATCTAACTTTTACATTCCTTGTCAGAACCCTCACTTCTTGGTTGATTCCCACATGGTCTGGAAAGCACTATGCACTGTAAATCAAAATAACATAGTGTATATACACCGAGACACACTGACGAGCTTGCAATGAGCAAGAAAATTCAAAATTCTGCTCACCCACATCTTTTTGGATAAGTGTATTTTGAGTTCATCTCCTCCTAGCCATACTTTCTGCAAATTTACAAAATAAGGAAAGACCCAGAAGCTCCTCCTTCCTACCATGCATCTTTACAAGAACAAACGAAACGTTATTTTTAAAGGAGAGTGGTATTCACACCTCCCAATTTAAGCACTCTCCGCAGTTCTTCAGAAAGTAAGAGAAGTCAGAACAGAAGCCACTTCCCTGGACTACGGAGTATTAGGTGAAGCAGCTAATTTCCTTTTCCACTCTAGTCAGGTTTCTGAAGTTGGACACCTTGAAAGCCTGTGTTCTCCAAAGTAACTGTCATGGTTTAACCCAGCCAGCAGCCAAGTGCCACGCAGCCACTCACTCACTCCCCTGCCTCCCCTGGTGGGACAGGGAAGAGAACTGGGGGAAAGTGAAACCCATGGGTCGAGATAAGAACAATTTAATCATTGAATTGAAATAAAATAACATCATCATCAATTGTAATGAAAAGGGGGGAGAGAGAGGGAGAGGAATAATATCCAAAAGGAAAAAAAAAAAACACAAGCAAGCGACACGCAGTACAACTTTGCTCACCACCCACTGATAGATGCCCAGCCAGTAGCCCAGCAGCGATCAGCCAGTCCTGGCCATCCTCCCCAGTTTATATACAGAGCGTGACGTCACCATGGTATGGAACATCCCTTTGGCCAGTTCGGGTTAGCTGTCCTGGCCGTGTCCCCTCCCAATTTCTTGTGCCCCTCCAGCCTTCTC
>JAVJGJ010000001.1:54580859-54632400 GCA_035590215.1 Microhierax caerulescens | reverse complement strand
GTACATTTTTTGCGGAGCATGTCTGAAGTGGTGCATAATACTTTGTCTGTTTTCTTCCTTTCTCCTATAACTTAGGATCAGAGACAATCTGAATATCTAGGACAACTTGAACAGATGTGAAGAAGTGAGACCCTCTGCTCTTCTCCAGCACCCCTGCACAGGTAACACTAGATGTCAGGGCACATTTAGGCTCTTGGGGCCCCAGCAACCTTCCCTCTGACAACCTGCCTCCAGCGAACTAAACTTAAACACTGTCCAGGTAATATCCACCAGTGCTGACAGCTCTGAGATCCTTAGTTCATTATGCCAATTTTCCCAAACAATTCTCATTCAATTCACAAGGAAATTTTAAGTATCCAGTTGCACAGGAGGACTGGTGTGGGATTGCACGTGTTCCCTTCCCCACTCTGGCTTTCCACTTTACTAAGGTGGCACAGTTTTAGTAACAGAGGCCACAGATCTGTGCATGCTAGTTCTACCTTAAATCCCAATTTACTGCTCTCCTGTCTCTCCTCTGATCTTGCCTCTTCTACAAGAGTCACATGTCAAGGCAATCTCTAAACAAGGCATTGACACCTGTGTGTCTAAACCAAGCAAACACACATGCTGCTAAAGTCCACAAGCACCCACTTCACTGTGTTTTGTTTTATTTTAGCACAATATGGCCAAGAATCTTCTTGACCTTGGTTAAATTTTCCTCCTTTTTCTGGAGGGGAATTCCAGTTTTCAAATTTCTTCCACCTGGAACTGAAGCTCTTGCCCCTTACTTATAAAACTGACAGTATCTGTTTGCCAGATCAAATGGTTCTTACATCGTTGCCTGTACAGGGTGCCCATGCCTGATGTCAGGGTGGTTTAGCAGACAAGCCTTGCATTCCAGTGGTCTTTCCTGTGACTCACTAGCATCTAACAGCATACTTTTAAGAGACACATGAATACAGCCTGGGCTGAAAAGTTTGTAATATGTACTAGGCAGTGTTATTAAAAAAACAAACCTGTAAAGCTTAAAAAGATGGAGATTCATACTTCCAGGGCTCAAACCCTGAATTACCTAGGCACATATTGTAAGAAATCCTATTACAGTCCAGTAGATTTTACCGCATCAAACTGTTAACAGTAAACTAAGGCAGAAAATTAGTACCTTTGTCATGATTTTCCTGCTTGCTTTGCCTACGGGAAATTATTCATCTAAGAGCTAAGTCTCAATTGAATATCAACATGATGACTTTGCAGTTTAAGATACACCTGTTCGTTACAGGACACTTTTCTAGTTAAGAGCATTCATCACAGTGCCCATACATATTTTTCTCTGTTGATGAAGCTGAGTCCTGTTTCAGAAATCTCTGGCACTGCCCTGCAGATAAGAGTATTGTAGAGAAAGCCATGAGTCTAACTCTCCTTGGAATGCTGCCAAACATTTTAAGTCTCAAAATTAACTTAAGTTAGCCCTATTCACAAGGTCAATCAGTTCCCTCTCAAATATATTTTACATGAAACAGATTTGTGAAAACTGTTTCTCAAGCAATGGAATTTCAATGCAGCTATTGTGACAGTGTGTGTGCACCATCAGGTTGTTGGCTGGGGCTGAGTTTGCTTGATCTATTATGCAGTCATAGGAATAAGAAACACACTGTGCTTCTGTTTATTGCTTTTTATCATTTGCAACTGGTTTGATAAATACCCTTGCGTGGAATTGTCCATTTTTCCCTTCTGAATACTTTGTCACAATTTTCCAGCAATAAAGACAAAATAGTCTGTTAATAACATGAATTGACAAGTTTTTTTGTACGACCATTGTGTTCTCACCAATAGCTAGCAAACAGAGAAAATGAAAAGCCACATTCTTTGTCCTGGCAAGTCACAGTTATACTTTCATATTCTTGAACAAACAGAAATGAAACAGTTCTCCCAACCAGAGTTTAAAAGAATTTAATTCACCTAACAAGCAGGGGTAACATAAAAGTATTTATCAAAGCTAGGAGGATAAAGAGGAGGCAGTTTGTGCTCCAGTCTTTTGCTGGAGTTAAATGTTGCTCAGGACATAACCTGAAATTAGAAGCAGGTTGTCATTGGGCACTTTCTGACACATCTCAGATTAGCAGCTTTTTTAAAACCTATTGTCCATAAAACAGGTAACCTGCATACCCCAATGACTTTCAGACTCGGGCTTTTGTTGTGTAGTAGGACAGATACTGCTGAGGCTTGGAGCCTGTCCTCGCAGTGCCCATCCTTTCCTCTCTTTGTATTCCTCACTGTAAGCCCAGTTTCTTTCAGGGAGCCAAGAACAGCAACGACCTGATATCAAGTCTGGCATTTCCCTAGTGTGTACACTGCAGTGTTTAAGTGCTCTGTAAATGGGGCAGGCTTTAGAAAACACAGCTTTCCAACTGATTTCATGCATCTAATAGCATCATCTTAGGCGAGGAACAGTGCTTGCGCCTCATGTAAGCAATCATACTGTCAAAGTAGACAGAGACATACAAGCTACAAGCTCAGAAAACCAGTTTTACAAGCTGCTAATAGGTTTTGGTTCTTTCCATGCAGGCCAAAGGCATCGATTCAATATTGGGATGGCCAACATTGAGTGAAAAAGAAAATTTTCTTCCCTCTGGTTTTAGTATAGAAGGATTTATGCAGTTCTCACAGTTCTCTTTGAGGACTGGACAGAGTATATATTGCATTTGACTTCGTGGCTTATTTTCTTTTTTTTTTTTTTGACTACTCAGTGGATGTTAGTGATGAGGATGCATTTTCTGAGTAGTTAAATTTGTTAACATTAATAGCTAGAGCTGTTGAAGGCCATTGTGCCCTACTGTGATCATATTGGCTCTCTGAACAAAACTTTCCTGAACAGAAATAGCACGGTGCTCATCGGTCTTAAATCAGAACAGTCATCAGGCTTCCATTTAGAATTTCTCTAATTCTGCATTTGTATGCTGGTCTGGTTCAAGCCAAAGAACACTATGCATTAGCATTTCACAACTCAGTAATTAATCTCAAACGTTGTGTGTTCCTGTAGAGACTGTTGAAATTAGATGAGATGCTTTTCATAGGAGAAAAAACAGTTCTATTCAAAATAATGCAAGGAAACTAACAGGAAAATACTAAGAAGAGAGTGAGAACATAAAATATTGAGAGTATTTTCACATTCATCATCATTTCCTTTTCCCAAAGCTTTACATCTAAATTCTTTGTGAAGCACTCATTCTGTTATGCTAGTAAAGGATATCATGACATTAACTGTAAAATGACATAGAAGGTTGTGGCAGCTCTATTCTTTCAGTTGTTAAAAACTTCATTGATATGATTAATCATCATGGAAAGATTGCAGGGCTCTGAGTTTTTACCTTGTTACACAGAAGAGTGAAACACTGTATGATATCAGCATAGTTATTGGCAATTTGGAGGTTTTGTTCTTCCTCACAGCAGTTTTATACGTGCCTCTGAATTTCCCTTGATCTGTAGAAGTATCAATGAAAGGAAAATAAATGGATGCAAGTCTAAGCATTTTTATTTCTGAAACACGATCTCAAATAGGTTTATATTTAAGTTACAGAATCAGTCCTCAATTATTTAATCTTTCTTTTCTAGTTTATTAAATCCCTGGCTTGTTCATTCAGATCAATTCCCCTTGGTTTCAGCAATGTATTATTGGTAATAACAAGCCCTGGACAGGAAAAATACTACACTAGCTCACCCAGTTTGAATTAAACATGTCCTTGTCACATGCAATTGCATCTTTTCTTAATTTACTTATTCAGGTGACTGGCAGTTAGTAAAACTAATAAAGGTTGCTAGAACAAATGAAAAGTGTTTTACTTTTGCCTGAGGATATTCACCCAGCAGTTTCATGCCACTTAATTAGTGAAATTTTTGACTTGAGGTATACCAGTGAAAACGAGAACTAATTACAGTGATGTTAATTTCAGTGATATTCCAATGAGGTGCCTGAACATTACTTTCTGAATAGGCATCAGGTTACTCCTAAGAAACCGTCCAGATTTAGTCTCTCAAGTTTATATTTCAAGTTCACAGCATGAAGTCTAAGAACACATCCAGAACTTATGCAAAAATTTCATATTTTTTTTACAGATTTCAGCTCTGATGCTTGGCTGTTTCTGATCAGCAATAACCCCTGATGACATGAAAGCCCCCAGGATGCGTGGGGAGGACAGCTGTAGGGTAGGGGGCTAGCTACCCTAGCTGTAGGGTAGGATCTAAAAGATTTCTAGTAGTAAGTTGTGTTATAATTACACTACAGTCAAGAGAGCAGTTAATGGTAGTTAAAACCTGATCTGATTCTGGTGCTTTATTTCCTCTGTTTCTAGTACTTCCTCGCAGAGTTCAGACTCTTTAAGCTTACCTTGCAGATCTCAAGTCACAGTTGCATCCTGATATCTGAATTAAAGCATTTGTAAATGGAAATATAGTGCCTGCTACTTCTTAGCATAAAAAGAAATCCCAGAGGGAAAATAATGTTCCCAAGCTGAACTTTACCAGAATAATACAGGTTTGTGTTTTCTTATTAAACATTACAACAAAAATCTGTAGCATGACACTAAATTTACCACACTAAAGATATATATAAATTCAATAGATGACGTGGTCTATTTGGCAACATTTCATCAGACATCTTAGTTATCTGATTGCATTAATGCTACATATCCAAATTCTCCTTGTTCTGTTTCTGTATCCCTCCCTGTTGGAATCCAAGCCCTGGAGTCAAATAAGAATATTTTCCCCTACTCTTTGAAAGTCTTGGATCAAAGGAATGAGTGACAGGTCTGATCTCTGAGAATATAAAAGCACACGCTTTAGTAAGATCTTACTCACTGTTAAGAAATCTTAGCTGGAAGTACAGCACATGGTTAAAGCAAAGTTAGGGCCAACCCATGCAGTCCAGAGCTCAAACTTCATCTGCAACTGAATTAATGTGATTACTGGTGTAGCATTCAGTAAGCCCCACACTAAAAATTGCAAACCCAGCTTTTTTACATTTGGACATAATGCTTAGATATTATAAAAATCGTTAAGCTTCTCTCTAACTAAGCCTAATTTAATCAGAGCCTCTCCAAACCCCACATGCCGATCTACTTCTTTTTCTCGTGGGTTTCTGATCCACTGCCATCGCTTCAATTGCTATGAAAAAATACCAACTGGAATCAAATGGAACAGCATCATTAGCTGCTTCAGAACACTCCTCTGGCATTAACGAGCCTGCTGAGTAGCTAAGTGCTTGGTATTAACCGTTTCAATCGTACTTTGCTAGGTTTGCAATATGAAAAAGAAGTTATCATTTAAAGCATCACAAAACGCAAAGAATAGATCAGTCTACATAAACCCGGGCACGCCGGAGCTGTCACCGGCTTGGGTGCAGACTGAGAGCTGTAACCGATGTAAGGAAAGCTCTGGCCTGTCCTCAGCAGCTTGGGTGGGCCGGAGACCCTGCTCTCCGGGTCTGCATTGCCACCTCCCGGCCGAGCCCCGCACGCCCGGGCTGGTGCGGGACCAGCGCGTCCCTCCGCAGCTGCTGAGCGCCGCGGGCAGCCCGGCCTCCGCGCGGGGGGGGCGCGCCTCGTGCCTCGCTCGGGAGGGGAGATGGGGCTCGGAGGCACGCGGGGCACCGCTTGCGCTGTGCGCAAACCCGTGCGCAGCAGTAGCAAGGCGTTTGTACGCGATGGCTGTGGGTTAGCAGCATGACGCGATGTGCCATGCATTGATGTGCCACACATGCCGTTCGCCACGTCTAAGCGGGATGAGGACCTGTCCGTCGTGCCATGAGAGACCCTTACCCATTTACCTCGTTAGCTCTACGTGTTCCTGGCTCACTTCTGGGCAAAGTTCAGTATCTTTTCACTAGCAGCCAGGACAGATGGGAAGCTGTATACAGCCTCCTTTTTCTTGTCCTTGCTTCTCCATTTATCTCACTCTTCTATAAAAGCAGTAGTCTGTAGGTACACACCAATTTGGCCATCGCAACAGTAAAGCTAGGCTTAGACATGTGTTCATTTAACAAATGCGTTAGAGCTAATGCCTGCTTACCACACCTCTTCCATGAGGATTTGTCATCGCCTCTGCCAGGTATCACTGGTGGAATGGCACACGTGGACCCTCCTCAGCCACATCAGGGCAAAGTCCAATGGCTTAGCTTAAGCTGTTACACAAGGCAGTTCAAGCTAAGCTGCAGGGCCTTCCACAGACCATACAAAATGCACATATGTTCTCTTCCATCAGCAGAACTGAGAGGGGCACATGTTCAGAGAAGGTAGCGTACCACTGGTGTCACAGCACTCTCAAAACTAGCCAGCTACAACAAGGCTTTTACCATCCCATACCAGGTTAACTTCAGTAAGTAGTTCCCACACCTTGCTCTAGCACAGCCACCAGTCCCCCACAAGGTCTCTAGAGTTCATCTGCTGCTCATGCAGTTTCTTCATACTCTTCAGGCCAGTCCCTCTGCTACATCCTTCTCCTTATCTCCCCTACCTCCAGGGCACTCTCATTCATTCATTCATTCATTCATTCATTCTATATGTATTTATGTATTTATTTCCTCCCTCTGCTTCTTCCAGGTCTCTTCATTAGCTGCCCCTCTCCCATCCCCCTTAGAGCTATTTAACTACTTACCAGAACCAGCCACAGCTGCACCTTATCCACATCAGCCAACGCACCACCCCTGAAGCCAGCCCACAGCTGTATATTATCAATGCTAATTAACCCAGCTTCATTCCTCTACAAGCTGGGAGCCGTAGCTCTGTGGATCTCTGCTATTTTTTTCTGTGAATATTTTGTACCTGATTTCTACCATGTCTTTCACTGGGAGCTTTTAACAGAACCGTACATAGAGCTTGGTCTTATTTAGAGTGAAAGACTCGCTGTTTTGTTTAAGTATTCCCCAGCTTACTGGGTATGAAACATTTTAACATTACATTTAGAAAATGCACCCTCTCCCTTATAGTTTTACAGATGCATTTTCTATTTAAATCTCAGAAATACATAAAAACATTACAGTACCAAATGGTTAATGAATATAACAAAACCAGTAGAAAAATGATACGGTTAGTTAGCATTATATAGCCTTTCTTCTGTGCCTCTGGTGGGAGGAACATGCCCAGCTTTACAGCAGCTGATAAGCCATTTTAATTAGATTTTTAAATTAGATTTTGTAGACCTGTGAAGAAGGCGGCGGCAAATACAGGCTGAAAGATACCACTGACTGCAGAAAAACTCATCATGCACTGGCAGCATCCTGGTAAAGAAGATAATCTCTAGACTGACCACGCTGAAGGAAGAAAGCATTGCAAGCTCTATCACAGAAAGAGTGCTTATGTGAGGACTTCAAACTAGCAGACCTGCAGAGGGTCTCTATGTATTTGAACACCTGAAAAAAAACCACCAAGGTAGAGGGAGACCTGAACCATCGGCAGCATTTTAGATTCCTGCATCAGTAGCCTTATATGCAGTTTTCCAAAGGAAAAACTCATTTGCTGAAGGTTTTGTATGTACTATGCCAAAGCTAAGGCTAGGTTTTGGATTTTTTTTCTCTGGGTAATAGTACGTGCCAGTCTTCAGGACTGGCAGCTCGGCACTTGTCACCACCTTTCCATTAAGAACACTTTAAATGTTAAAAAAACCAAAATCCCATGGGTCTGCTATTTCTGAGACAGAGCAGAAATCACAATGCTAATTGAAAGGCAAACTTCTCAGACTTTTTTTCTTCCTAGATGCCAGTCGTGAACTGAAACTTAACTAGATTCAAAGAGCTGCCTGAGTAAAAGGGTCCACCCTGGGGTCCCACTGATCATAGTGACATGTTGCAAGGTCAATAGCTGTAATAGGGATGCTAACTTTTGAGTTGCTTTTTTCAACTAGTGAAACTGGATGCCTGGTCTGGTACTGTGATATACGCTAATGTCTATATAACTGTAATTATCAGCACATTTTGATATTTTTTTCTCACTACAGGATTATCTCAAAGGTATTTAACAAGCGTGCAAGTCAGAAGGCAACATTTTTTCTTCCATAAGGACCAGTGGCATATAACCGCAGTATTTTTGTTCTGCATTATGTCTGAAGATAATTCCAGGCATTTCCCTTTATTAAATGATGAAAAGTTTCATTCAGATCAGGAAAAAGGCTGGTCTTGGCAATTGCTTACAGCACAGAATGCAAGGGACCTTTTTTCCCCTGCATCTCTACTGCTCGTCCACCAAGGGGAGTTGTAGGAGCAACGCAGCCAATTTCTCTCAAACTTAACCCTAAAGAAAAATACCTGTGAGCATTAGTAAGGCAAATTCCCCCTTGTCTACGCTACTGTACAAGAGGTCAAATATAAGACATTTATGAGAGACTCATTTACCGATTTATTCTTAGTTTTGCAGAGGAGTAAAAGGTCTATCATGTAGTTATACAGTGTTTCCCAGACCCTGATGTTGGGTACTCATCAATACTAAATTTTCCGAGTTTTGGCTGTCAGTCATTAGTGACTGAGTACATGACAGCTGTGCAATCCAGGTAGAAGACACATGAATATAGTTGAAAGTGAAGGTATAGGTTTGTTTAGCTTTTTATTATTTAGTGCAGTATTTTTAAATGAACAGAACAGTGCAACATAAGTAAAAGAAATTAAAATGTCAGCCTAAATCCATGGACTGTGCATGATAATCAGTATTTAACTATGGATAAAAGGAAGTTTAGCCATCTATTCAGCATATAATTTTTCCTGTACCTTACCTGTATATTGGTCTGTTTCATTACTAAAACCTATTAATCCTACTGTCATATCTTGGTCTATACTCTTGTTCTTTTTCACGGAAGTTTGTTTCTTACTGTTCATTGATCTTACCTAGTACTCTGTCAGGATCAGATCCTCTGACAAGCTGTCTGAATGGGTTTGATTTCATTCCTGCCCCTGTGCCCATAAACACTTTTGTACTTTTGGGGTAGTAGGAATGCAAGTAGACCCAGGGAACAACTGCAGTAAATAGAAAACTTATGTGCTTTAAGTTAAAGAAGCGCGAAGCTCTCTGTAGGATGTGGGCATTATTCTTATCAGGTTTAGCCAATAACTTCCCTCTGGTTAGGTTTTAACTGGCTGGTTTGGTCATTATCTTTGGTCCTCATGTCTCTTTCATAGACTGTGCAGTGTCACAGTGATCTTTTTTCCCTCTCATTAGGCGTTTGTTAGACCAAGACATATTATCTTTCACTCACCAAGCGGAGTACCATAATAAACATGAAAATAACTGGCCAGATCCTAAAAGCATTTGACATTCATACACCAGGAATTAATATAAAGTTATTTGGGACCCCAACAGGTGGATGTGATTTTTGCCTTAATGCCTTTTATAAACATGTGCAGCTCTGGTAGAGCTTCCCATTCTGTAATAGGCTGTTACACGGTGACCTGCTTCATTAGGTGTGCATCTAAACTGTAGAGCAGAAGCAGTCTTCAGGCCAGGTAGTAAATACCCAAATCTATACTTAGCAAAGTTTGGATTTAGATGCGGATCCAGAACTTCACAGCTAGCACTGCCTCTAAAATAGGCTTTTTCAGGTGGTTTGCTCAACGTTACCTCAAAGCTCCAGGGCCATTGTCATGAGAGTCAACATGACAATTTGATAATATATTAATATCCAGCTGTACTCTCCTGCTCTTCTGTCTACTGGTTATATCAGCCCGACATGCTCCTAAATCCAGATAAAAAAGTAGCAGGATTTTACTGAGATGAGGTTTATCTTATTTGCCTACTTCATCACATGGTCGAAGGATGTGTTAGCCACCACATCACTGGGGATAAATTGATGTGGGTCTTGACGCACAGAGAGTTGTTACGGCCAGGAATTGTTTCAGTCAGATTGGGGCAGTGAAATCTTTTTGAAGAATGGGTGAGGCAAAGCCAGAACTTATTCTGGAAGCTTTCCACCTCAGACTAGATGATAATGTCAGATCCTCTCTTTCCTTTAATCAAAAGGGTCCCCTTCTAGCATGTGTCACTGTGACCATGTTTGTTTAGAGTTACTTGATCAGGTGGAAATGGGACAAAGTCACAAGGGCTAACTGCAGAGGGGCCAGGCTGGGAGCAGTCCCTACAGAGCTCTGCAAGTCTCGAACTGAAAAGGAAGAAAGCCTCTGCCTCGCCAGGCAGCATCACCACCACGCTTGTGTAGAAGGAGGTGATGTAAGCAGACTGTGGCTGCACATACGCCATGCTGGAGGGCTTCTAGGAGGTCCCCTACATCTGTCTGCCTGCTCAAGTTCTTGATGAGTGTAACATACTGTGAAATTGTTGTGGATATTTGTGTTTAAGTAGGAAACTGAAGATCCAGTGGGTTTGGCATCTGTGTTTTTCATAACTTTTCTGATAACCTTTGAGCAAGAATCTTAAGCTGAAAACAGAAAGGTGGAGTCTGAGGTGTACATCTGGTGCAGTTGCACCTGGATAACTGTGTGACACAGGCTGGACATTAAAATGCAGGCATTTGAAAATATGAAGAAAAAAAAAAAAGTGGATCTACATTTGATGCTATTGGGAAGGAATTGCACCACTTCTGAAGATCACCGTTTCCAGATTCTCTGTTTGAGCAAATGTGCCAGTGGGAAATGTAGAGACTCAGTCCTACTTTAAAATCCAGTTGTGATCCAGGGATGAATGTGCACCATTATCTTCCTCACACTCATTTTTCTGGGAGGCCTGCATTTGTTTACTCTTTCCTGAAACAAAACTTATCTGCCACCCTGTTCAGACTACAAAGAAAGTGATTTTCCTTCCCCTTTCATCACTTGTATTTTTTCAACTATCACCTTATCTCCAGCCTGAAAGGTGGGATAAGTTGTGTCTTCATTTGAGTATAGCTCCAGGCTTCCACTTAAAACATCACAGACAATGCTTTAGCATCTGTTAAGAGCAGTGATCCTGCTCCATGGGTTTAGCTTTGATATATGTAGGTTTGAAAGGTATGCAATTAGTAATTGTCCATCTCTGTAGCATAATTATTTATTAGGTTCTAATTAGAATAAGGATCCCAGATTTGCTCTCTAAATATGTGTAGGGCTTGGACAAGTATTTTCATCACTGGTGTTCTAATTATATAAAATAGATGTGGGTGTAAACAGAGAGCATTTATTTTCATGGCTAATAAAAATATAAGTAGATAGAAATAAGTATTATATGGTGTTTGATTTGAAAAGGTAAGTGTATCATCAAATGTCAGATAAACTCTGAGTTTGGCTTGATTCTAGCTCAATTTAACAAATCAAAGGCTATAAAATGTATGTTCATCAACTAACATTTTAAATTACAATTTTTCATGGCTAATAACATTGTTAAGGAAATAATCCCTGTATCTTTTTATGCTAGAATTGGAGTGGGAGAACTCAGTGTCAACTGCATCAAATTTCTGAAGAAATGTTGCCTCAAATGTGTACCTGTTGTTATGTTCCCCAGGCTTGTAACAAACTGGGTAGATCTAACAAACCAAAATTGCTTGGTTTTACTACTGAGCGAAAGAATAGCAAAAGTATTCTGGTTTGACACAGATTCCTGTGGTGAATGGTTATCTCCATCTGGAGTAGAGTCTTCCTCTGGCATTTCTTATTATAAGAAGAAAGATTAGTGTATTTTAATGGAGTGTCTCTATACAATGGTCCACTCAATGACAGGGAGTCCCTAATCTTTTTTTCCCCACTGAAAATGATAAATTACTGCTGTGTGTTTACTACAGTTTTTCATTATCTTCATTTACTATGTGCCCTTTAGCTCCCTGGTAGGTAATTAATAATGTATTTGGGCTTGAGATTTTTAACATTACTCTTGGGGAATCATAACCAATCTGGACTGTACCTGACCTCATTTTTCAAGTTTTTCTTAAGAGCAAAGTTATTATTCCTCAGAATTCTCAAGACGAGTCATGCATTAATATTTTCAAAGTAACAATCACAATTAAAATCCCTGCTAGCATATGTTTTTTTTAATTGTGTTTGGGTGGGTACCCAAGTAGCTAACCAAGACAGGTAGTTTCATGGTGTGCCCTCATAACCTTTTGCACTTGCACTTTTACTCTGATGTCATGAGAAGTAAGTACAATGCTGGCTTTGTCAGAAATGTAGTCATGTCCTTGAAAACCATTAAAATCACTTGTGCATTCCTTAAATCATGACAGACACACATGCATGCACACATCCATGCATTCATGAGGGTGAAGACTTTGCTAGTCCGGTAGGAGTCATTGAAATGCCACTTGTTGTTAAGCAAAACCTTAAAAGGCAGCTAACAACAATAATCTTTACTGAACTTTCAGCTGCACTTTTTGTGCATAATTTGTATTGACACGCCTCCTCATTTTTTGGCCACAAAACTAGCAAACCACTCATTTTCTAACCTGAAGAGAAGGCAGACCATTAATTGTTTGGGTAGAACTTGGGGATAACAATTGCAATGACTCCCAGGCTGCTTTTAGTGATCCAGAAAGCTGAGCATCAAAGCATTTCCCTTGGTTTTGTGTTCTCACAAAGCAAATCCATAGAGGTACTTGATATATGTCAGTTTTTTTCCCCCCTTTTGTGCTGCAAGGAGTATTCTGGCTTCCTGCTATTGTCCTTGTTCTCCGTTTTTCTCCCCATGTCACAGGGCCTGGTGCCTGCCCTTGCCACTAATTGCTTTTGTTTACAGGTAATGTGCTTCATGTTGCCACGCAACTCGTTGCCCTTCAGAAAATCCTTTAACTCCCCTTTCTCCTTTGGTAGCATGGCAGTGTGCCAGCGGCTCCTCATTTTTCATATTCAAACCATCTAGGCTGTGTAAGAGGCACAATATTGGATGCCACTGCTCTGGAGGGTTCTTTGTGGTGGCTTTTAATATAGGAAAGGACAACTTGGATGTGGCAGAAAAGGCAGGGTTCAGAGGTGATTTCCAAAGCAATTGTTAGTAGTTAGACCCACCGTACTGGGTCAATGAATAAAACCTCAATCCTTCTTTGTGCCTGTCATGGCAAAAATATATTGGTGTGCAGCTAGACCTGTTAGCATCACTGCTTTAGCCTACATTGTAGTAGCTTGGGCTTTTAACTTTGGAGGTCCCCAGTGATGGTGGCATTACAGGAGGAGATTTCTGTAGATGTAAACAATCCCCCAAAATCCCAAAATGAGGCAGAGGGAACCCGCCTTCATAATCTCTTCCTTTTCAGTTCAAGGAGAGATTATTAGAAATTACTCAGAAGCTGTGAATCTGTACACCAGCCATGACCCCCATCAGCTGAAAAGCAGAGGATTCAGGAAACCGGTGGCAGTGGCCAGAGCCAGTCAGGGGTAAAAGGTCTGCAAAGAAAAAAAAAAAAAAAGGGAAAAAAGCAAAAGAAGAAAAGCAAGGAAAAAAGAATGATCCATATTTATCTCCTCCAGAACTGACCAAGCAGCTACATACCTCCTATGGGGGCCATACACATTCAAGATGGCAGGAGCAAGCTCAACAGTTTCAGAGTTGAGAGTCTACCAGCAGAGGCTTTGTTGGTCGAAGATGTAATGTTTGAGCTTCCTTGGACTGGCTTCAGTGAATCCAGCCCTTCACTGCTTGTAAAGTTCAGGCCTGTTCTCCAGACTTTTATTCCATGATGAGTAAATGAAAGTTGTACATTGTGTCCCTTTTCTGCCTCTACACATGGTGAATTTGAAATTACCACTAAAGTAGACCCAGGAACATCCATGTTAGTTAATCCCAATTAGTTAATAAGTATATCTGCCTGCTCCCATGTGTGCAGTGGAATATTAGAAAACTAAACTGTATTCCTGTGTTTACCCATGGCTATTTATCTTTGTGTATGCTTTCCCTACATGTCACTTTGAAGTCTTGGACTAAAACTAGTCCTGCACTGATTTCCAGAGGCTTTGCGATACATAAAGGAGTTGCTAGTGATGCCAAATAGCACTAGTAAACGCTGGATTTCACAAGGTGGATGAGAATGGTTCCCATTCAAATGCATCATTCAGATGTGTGCTTAGGAAGCAGGAGAAGCTTTTTATTTGAAGGACCAAGGTAAACCTATCCAGTAAGCTTATACAAGCCCAAGACCAAATGTAGGTTTTTCACTTTGTTCTTGGAAATCTGCAGGCCTGGTTTAGATGTGCTTTTAAATTATCTGCAGTCTGGTGCTGGTGAAGTTGAAGACCTACATTATGTAGGTCTTGTCACAGTTTTGGACAGGTTTCTCTTAATATATGAGCTTCCTTAAATATCCTACTATCAGACAAAAGAGCCATTGTTCAACAATGTTAGAATGAGATGGGGACTGGTATCGTTTCACCAGTCTACTATATGGCTGGGTAAGATTTTAATTTCTAGTAAAGTTTTGAAATTCAGTTGCAAGGCTGAATTTACTTAAACAGAGAAAGTTAAATTGTACATTTTCTTACTGACTCGACCCTGTGCAGCTCCAGTGGAACAGAAACTATACCTAATTTCACCTTTTCTTTCCTCACAGATGTGTCATCTGCTAAAAAAGTTGTGCTTGTGGCTACCTGTGGTTTTGTGCATTTTACATTCTCGCTGTGTTTAAATGCACTTTCTGGATTCAGCCAGGAGGAAAGGAAAGGGAAAGAATAGTGGGCAGCTGCGGATCTGGAAGAACCTGCGAGACCCTGGCCTATGTTTTATCTCAGATCCTTGCTCTGTGAAAGGTGGACAGATGGTAAGGGTACTGCAACCAGCTTCAGTTTGAGGGGGAGTTTATCTGTAACAAGGTGAATATGTAGCTGCCTCTTCCAGAGGATTTTTTTGACTACTTTATACCATCTTAGGAACACAAAGATGCAAATTTGAAGCCCATATGAAGCCTTTCACAGAACACCCAGAAATGCTCAAGTGCTTGGTACTTTACAGCTCATCAAAATCTGGCCAGTTCTTGAAAACATTTAGCTACTTTAAGTAAAAATTCAGGAATATCCAGTCAGTGTTATACTGTGACAGTTTCAGCATGTTGGATCACATAGCAGCCCTGTAAGAAGGAAAGACTATTATACTACTCATTAATGTACTGCTAAGCCAGATGAGGAAACCAGAAATGGCAGATTACCTCTCACTGGAGGATGTGTGGAAGCACTCAGTTAGCAAAGCTCTCACCAACTGTGTGTGACCAGGAGTGATAACTTGAGACAAGGAAGGATTCTCACCTCTCTATATACTTTTGATGTGTTTACATGCTTTCTAAAATGGTCTCACCTGCAAGATGTGGCTTAGCAGGAGAATACACATGGCTTTTGCAGCGGGCTGTAACATGCAACAGGGGCAATGCTGAAGTTCTGCGTTATTGTGGAGGATCCCCCAGCACTCTGCTTCATTTGTCTTTTGGAGGGTGTCCTCTTCTCTGCCAGGACATCTCCCCTGGTAGGGAGCAGTGGCTGAGCTGCCAAAGCTAAATGACAGCTGCTGCCTAAACTGGTACCAAAACAACATTTTCCAGGAAAAGCATCTTGTTCTGAGTGTTCACGTTCCAAAGTTCATGAAGAATTATCTGTGAGACCCTCACACTGAGGCATATGCCAATTTTGGGGTTACCAACATGGTTTTCTGCCATTCAAGACTTCCAAAACTTTCCATTTTATGGATTAGCAAATTTACTATATATGTGGAGGAATTTCTGGACCTGTTTTGCCTGACAGTGATAGACTCAGCACATGGCCTTTTTCTATTAGACTATAATGCTAGCTTTATTTATCTTCTCAGCTCTGGTATAGGATGTTGTGGGATTTGTTATAAGGCCTTTGCTACTCTGCTGGATCTATGGAATCTGTACTGGAGCTGACTTTGAATAGCTCGCTTGTCCACATTCACAATCTATCTTTCAACAACCAGCACAAAAGAAAAGCCTAGTAATGCTGCTGGTTAGAAGTTTTCCCTGTTGTTCATCAAAAATAAGCACATCGTTAGCTTAAAGCCATCTGAGAGTTCTGAGGAGGGTGGATACAGTCTGCAAAAGCCCACCTTCACATAAAAGGGAAAAAAAGGCTGTAACAGTGTAGTTTTTACATATGCCAGAAGTAATCTAAGAGAAGTGCTCTAGGTCTTGTCTGTCCTACGTTTTTCTTTCACTGAAGTTTCCCCAAATACTTTACAAATGCTTGCTCAAGCTGGTGAATTTGACACTATTGTTTGCAACACTGGAAAGTAGTATTTTTCTACAATGGAGGGATTTTTTTTTGCATAGCTGTGTCTCTGTGTTTTGATGTGGGTGAGGTGATCTGTACCCAGTCAAGGAATGGGAATGCTTTAAAAAATTTTTTTAAAAAAAGGAACAAAACTCTGTCTTCTTGTTTTCCTATGTATTAGATCCTTTAGTCCCTTGCAAAATACCAAAAACCTAAACAAAAGCCTGTCTATCTATGAAAAGAGCGATCAGGCCAAAGAGGGTCTTACTGAGCTTTTGTTCACCTGTTTGGTTTCTCTGAAGCCTTTCATGAGAGCCGTATTTCTGAATTCTGTTGTTTGTGTATTTTATGGGAATGGCTAGCTCGTTGTACTGAATATATATAGCTGGGTATATAAAATACCTGCAACACACACACCAATTTATCATTGTAAAGGCTTTTGTAAAGGAAATACTAAACTTGCTTTTTTTTCCCCTCTCTTTTTTCCCCTCTTCTTTTTTTTTTTTTTTTTTCTGAGATCTCGTTGTAGTAGATAGCAATCCTTTGCATTTGGGACTTGAGGCTCAGTGTGTCTTTGTGCTGTTCCTGAGGTGTTCAGGGAAGGCACAAAAGCTGGAGTTCCCTCTGTTCCATCCTTACTCCCAGAGATTTGCATTTAGCAGCAGTAACCACAAAGGTCTTACAGAAAAGCTGAACCCTGCAAGCACACTTTGCATATACAGAACACCACCTGCAATGGCAAAGGAGCACAACACTCTTGGTTTCAATTGCCATGTCACCCAAATGAGTTATATCACTATTATATTATGTGATTCATTGTAAGGGAGGCAAAGTTATTTCCCTGTAACCTGAAGTCTGTGAGTTGTATTGTTTCTGCACAGCACTATTAAGTCCAACGTAATAGGCTTGCCTTAAATAGCCATGCAAATAGGGTTTTTTAACAGTTTTCCGTTAAATACAAAGGGTTTAAATTTGAAGGGTGTCCTCTGGCCTTGGCATTGCATTGTCAGAGTTCATATTCTGCTGAACAGTTCGTATTCAAAGGGAGCTGCTACTGCTTCTGAGCAGCTCTGCATTGCCATCAAGGTAATAAACCAGTGCTGGTACTCACTCTCAAAATCAGATGGGGCAGGGGGTAGGAAAAGAGAGCATTTAACTTTATATCTGGCTCTTCTAGTTCTTCCCAGACAACTTTTTCCAACTCAGAGGAGGAAAACAAGAGGTTTGTCCTACCATTTCATACAGCTGGTGATGCGGGGGCGGAAGGTCCACTGTGTGGCCTGACGAAGGGTTTGCAGGGGTATTTAGGCCCTTAATAACAAAAAAGCTTCCTTGTCCTCGTGTAAGGGATAGAAGAAGTCAGTGTCTGGCAGCAGTAACATCACTGGCACTCCTCCTCAGCGTCCTCCTGGCCCTGGTCAGGCCAGACAGATGTGCCATCAGGAGGAAGAAGCTGCATGGGGCACCTTGGTGTCTGTAAGCCTGTGTCCACACGTTGTCCTCTCACATCCCTGTGCAGAGCACCCCGGGTTGTGGCCACTGCCTCTCTGGACAGCTTCAAGGGGTGGTGGATGCTTTTGGGGGTATTCTTCTTGGTGTCTCCCTCCAATCCTCTATGATCCATTTTCAAGCTTGCAACTTTTGCATCCTTGCCCCACCCCCACCCCTTTTCTCTTTTATTTGTTGTCCCCTGGAATCAGTTTGGTTTCTTCTCAGGTTGGTTTTTGGTTTTCTTTTTTCTGTTTTTTAAGGCCTTTCCCTTTTGGGATGGGCTTGAAGTTTTCATTAGAGCCAGGAACGGAGAGGGTGAGTTGCTGTCCTGGGCACAGCTGGTAGTTACTTGGAGAACTTGGGAGCTTGGCTGTGACCCAGGGGGTTTAACCTTCCCAGAGATAAGGTGCTGGGCCCCCAGGAGCGGCAAGAGACCAGGGTGTGGTAAAAAGCTTGATTTTCCCATCAGGCTGGAGCGGTGGGAGCTCTGCTTGCTTTGGCCAAGAGGAAAGAAAATGTCGGCTGTGCCTGCCATGCCCCCTTCACCTGGGTGGGTTTGAGCCTGCACCTCGCTTGGTGTGCCACCAGTAAGGGGATGTTTAGAATAAGGGGATTCCCAGGGTTTTTATTTTCCTCCTGCAGCCATGCTTTTCCCTTTCTCTTGATTTTACCAGTTTCTGTTTGTATTGCTTTTTTGAAATTCAATAGTTCTGTCTGTCAGAAGTTTTAATTCCCAATACGTGCGGTTTGTGTCTGCTAGTAACCATTTGGTGAGCTGTGTGGGAAAGAATATAGGAATTTTCCCATAGTGAATGGCTTTCTGGGTTTTCCTGATAGAGGTAATGGCTGGGATTTGACCTATGGTTTCAAAACTTCAGGCTGGAACACATGGAAGAAAATCATTGCTGCAATTTTTTTCTAGGATGTCTTCTCTTTAGGCAGTCAAGTAAGGTCAGCTTCCAGACTTGAGTTTTGTGTAAGCAGAAGTCAACTGGCCCAGCTGAAGAGTTTGTGCTGGAGATGTTCAGCTGGAAGAGCTTTCTATCTGCACATTTTCATCAGCTGAAACTTAGGAAGACAATTTCCTAGTATGAAGCTTTTGAGACTCTTAGCTGCAGACAGTACTGCTGAACCTTGCTGCTCTTCAGGACATCTGTAACTCCTTGGGGTTGGGGAACATACCTGCAAATCAGGGAACATACCTGCAAATTGCAGACAGGCGCTTTTGACTGCATGGGGATTCCAGTTCTTGTAACAGCCATGCATACAGGTGGAGTATAATTTTACCAGTGCTGTGTGCTGGAGTTTAACTGGTGCATGTCTTTTGCAAGACCTCACAATTAAATGTATGCCTAACTCTACAGTATTATGACATTTTTAAATATAGGGTTGCATTATACAAATGAACAGCTTTACTCAGCAGTTTTCTGCAAATAATAGGCACTTTATTAAAAAAATTCCAGATCAGCTTACAGCTTAACCCCAGTCATTGACAACCATCTTTAACAACGAAACTCTACTTTTCAGGGAATGGGACTCATGCAAAATATTGAAAGATCAAGGCAGTGACTGACATACTTTTAAAAGATCTTAAAAATTAGGTACCTCAAATATCCTTGCGGAGTGATAGGTAACAGCACCTTGCTTGCGTTAGGAAGGTGCCATTTGTTGAGTGGCAGAGCCTCTTATGAAGGTTTGTAGCAGTTGAAGTATTTCTTTACCAGCAGAATTTATAACAGTAGTACCTAAGGAAAATAGTCTATTGATAGTACATGGTCTAACAGAGAGCAAAGAATTATTTTGCCAGTCTAATTGCTAAGTCACTGACTTCTTCTTGCACAGGCTAAGTCGTTAATTTTGCATCTTACAACATAGCTAAGCTGGCAAGAGCTTTAAGCATCATCTGTGCCTGGCTTACTTAACAAATAAAGTAGAAGCATCAGAAAATTCTGAGAATCTGAAAAAAAACCCCACAAACAACAAAACAAAGCAATGCAGGTACAATTCAAAATATCTAATAGCACTCCCCATGCCTTTTGCCAGTGTGCCTACCCTCAAAGTCAGTCTTTGTTCCAAACATTTGCAAGCAAAATGTAGTTGCGTGGGCCTCATTTTCTCATGAAAGCAAATAGCTTGGCTGAAGCAGACTGTAGGATGGCCATGTTTTGGGTAATCCAGTTATAAAAGGTCTTTTAATCCTTCTGGAATGACAGGGCTGGATTAGCAGTGGTACCATGGCTTGGCCGGGCCAGGGAGACCTGTGTCCCATCTGTGCTTCAGAGCCCAGGGTGGCTGCCCCCATGCAGAGGGATGCGAGGTGGCTGTCACGCAGGCACCGCTTCACCGGTGTAAGGTGCTCAGCTGTTACTCAGCTGCAATGACAGATTCAGAAAAGCCTAAAGATTGTTCTTCCTCCACCGTCCTCCACCTCCCAGAAGAATCTTTTGGCAAGCTTGGTTATTTCATCGTGAAGATTGCTCTTCCTCTACCATCCTCCACCTCCCAAAGGAATCTTTTGGCAGGTCTGGTTATTCCATCCAGACATTAAAAAGCTTTGCTTTATCATCTTCCCACCACTGCCAAACTCTAAGTGTTCTCCTGTGTCAAAAACCAGCTTTGATTTAGAACTCAGATAATTAAAATCAAACAGAAATCGTTACTATTAAAAAAAACAACCCAACCACTCAAAACAACAAGACAGATTAAAACCTGGGACCTGAAGATAAACTGGGGATTTATTAATTTTAAAAAAAAGGCCTTTCCAGTTCACAGGAGCTTAGAAAGCTTGTGTGTTTTTACAGGTACCCACAATCTCGATATCTCTTCACCAAGCACTGATGTAAACAAATGGAGAAGGCATTCATTTCTTCATGCACAAAGATTACTTGCTTTGCTGCATGGTTGCAACATGAGTAGGGGCAGATTTTTCTGGCTTCACAAAACAAAGCCAGCCATCCAGATTAGCTCAGTGTCCTGGCTGTACTTTATGGTCTTTCTGTTTTCCAGCAAAGTTTCATTCCTGGAAACATCTTGTTCTTGGAATAATCCTGGCAGTCAAAGAGACAAAAAGGGCCATTTTTTGGCTGCTTTTCTCTGATGGTTTTAGGCTTAGCAGGTTGCTAGTGCTACTGTGTACCAGGCCTTCCCCTAAGGGACTTGGCAGTGGGTGTGTTGCTGGTAAGTGTAGAGGTTTGAATCCATCATTTTCTTCTGAAATTTTCAGAAGGGAAAAATACTACTCTTCTCCCAGTTTTTCCTCTTGAAGCCTATGGAAAATTAGGAGTTTACAAATGTAGCTCTTACATAGAGAACAACAAGGACCCTTTTGGAGTAGGATTTGAAATCCTCTTGTTACTGCTGCATTTCATCTTTCAGACCGCTTTTTCTATCTAAGAAGTAATTTTAAGAAAGCTTACTTCACAACTTGAGTACTAGGTTATTACAGTGCCTGCATGCTCCAGGCTTATATGCTACAGCTAAAATATACTCTTGATGTAAATACTCTGTAGTGAGTGTGTAAGGCTGATCATGTTTCTTTTCCAAGTTCCTTCTGAAGAAATTCTAACATTAGGTCTCAGCATAGGTGCTACTCCTAAGCTTTATGGACATAATCTTCTTTTTTGCTTATAAAGCAGTAATAATAATGGTGGTGTTTACTTTCAATGTTCTAGGTTCTCCCATTTTAGAACTACAACAGCAGAAAAATATACAAGTATCTGAATGAAGCCCAGCTCCATCTTGGGATGTCTTTGTTCATAAAGGATTATCTGTGCTGACAAAATACTTGCTATGACCTTCCTTGTGCATTTCTTATTTATAAGGTTTTTAGAGATGAACTCTAAAAATACATTTCTTATTTAGAAAGAATTAAAAGTTTTATTTAATTATCAAAGAACTACTGCTGTAAATATTTGCTTGTTCCCAAAATGTGTTTTTTCACATGGGATCACAGGACTGGTCCACTCCCCTACAGCAGCAGCAGCAAAGCAACCATTTTCCTGTTAAAATGTTGCATCTATTCTCTGCAAGGGTGTAGTTTGTACAAAGTCTGCCATCAGAGAACTGCAGAGGGAGTGAAAGGACAGTGAGATGGGATGTACCGTGGGTGAAACACCCTTCTTCCCCTGTAACAACTTCAAAGCAATGCCCAGGAACAATTCTGGTAGATAGGGATTTTGTGGTGCCTTCCACTCCCAGACAGGGCCCAGAGCATCCCTCAGATCCTGGCCCTTCCATTCATCCCCAGCTGTGGCTGCCCCTTCGGGCTTGGCAGCATGATCTGACAGCGGGGATTTCTGAGCATGCTAAGGAAACTAAAGGAGAAACATTTCCAGAAGAGCATGGTGGCATGATTCACAGATACACAGTTCCAGTACGTCATCAGTCTCAGGTGACACCCATGGCTCCTATATTTAGTATGGGGTTTTATGCATTTTCTCTTCCTCCAAACAGGGGTTAAAAAAATGGCCAGTACAAGACAAAATAAATCAGCTCTCTAATTACTTCTGGAAAGCCAGACTCCTCCTCTAACACTTTAGAGCTTGAGCTCTGGCTGTGCCCTGGCGTATCTCCTCTGTGCTTGTTTGCCTGCGTCCTCCATGGGTATATTTTCACCATTAAAGACTGTCCCTCAGAGGAGCTGATGCGAGGTGCCAGTTCATCACCCCTTATGTGAGCTGCAGCTCAACAGCCTCCTGCCTCCCATCCACTGTGCTCTTGGTCTCTGTCAGGGATGACTCCAGTCCTGTTTATCTCAGGGAATCAACACAAATCTGTTTGCTGTCTAGTAGCTTCGAGTTTCCCAAGATTACTCCCAACTGTGGGAGTTGTCCCAAAACATCTCTGCTGTTGTGACTGCCTTAGCCAGCATTTCTTTGAAATGCAGGCTGCAGGTGATTGACTTCCAAGTAAGAGGAGCTGAATGGGTTTAGACAGATTAACATTCTAGCAGTAAGTGGCAGTCATTCCAAGGAGCTAAATCAAATTCTCAAGTGCTCATTAGCAACGAGGGTGGGGAGGGGGGAAGAAGGAAAAAAGCCTAGTGTAGGAACATAAAAAAGAATCAGCACATAATGGAGAGATTTGGCGGAAGCTGTTTTCTTCATTAGAGTTTTTCATTGATGGCCATCACCCTAAAATACCAGGTCATGGGGCGCTGCTGCCCAGCATTTGTTTGTAACACAAAATCTGAAGATGCAGTTGACCCAGGTTCACTTCAAGTTCAGAATCAGCCTGGTACAGTTTGTCTGGCAAGACATGCATTAACAACACCATACTTCAGCAGCAAGCTAAAAACTGCTGCAGCTGCCATTTGCTCTCCAGTCTTGGAAGGACTGCTCTACACTCCTGAGAAACAAAATACAAGTCTGTTGTGATGATTTCACTCAAGTCAACCAGAGCACTGGGTGTACTCCTAATAATTTGTCTGTTTGGAGTGTCCTAATAGGACATAATTGCATAAATTGTTGTGTGGGGGAGGTAAAGAGGACGTTCACCACTTAGCAATCTGGACAAGAAATTCCGCTCTGTCTGGGGGCGTGCAGGGACAATGGCTTCACCACAGGTTCAGAAGGTGCAGTCTGCAATCTGCACCACCACTAGCCATTTCCAAACGACGTGCTGGGGAGGGTGGCATGAGGTGGCCATGCAGCAACTGCCGCCAGCATGGCCACCCTGTCCCCCTCCCCTGGCAGCATGGCTTCCCAGCCCTGCAGCACTCCCCTCCCCGGGGAACCAACTGCTTCTTCACCTCCCCACGCTCTCCTCATTCCTCACTTCAGGCTTGGGAGCAAGGAGAAAATGTGGGCCTGAATCTTACTAGTGAGTGGAGTAGTTTACATGAATTAAAAATATTTACAGTTTTTTCTTAAGCTTGTTTTCCTAGAGTTGTACAAATCATGCGAATGGATTTTCGCAGTTTGGGCAACTGCACTGCAAAACTTCACCTGTTCCCACTAAAAACATAATAAAAGGCATAAATAGGAAAGACCTGATATGAATAACAACTAGTCCCATAAAAGTAAAATCAGCTCTACCTGAGTAAGATTTTCTGTGCAGAGTGACGTCGTCATTTACTTTTTACATTTGAGAAATAGCAGAGGCAGATCCTTCCCCAGGTCCCCCTTGCTGCTTCGTTTACTCAGAGAAAGATTTTTGCTGCTGTTTTGTGCAGCACTAATGAGTTTAAAGCCCAGTCACTCCACAGCAGCTGAGCAGCGGTGAGAGCGCAGTCCTGAGCTGCACCCGGCTGCAGTCTTGCCCAGAGCAGAGGAGACAACCAGAAGGCACCTTGCAGACCTGAATGCTTGAAGGAAAGCTGTTTCAGGGTTTGATTTCAGTAGGCACCCACACAACTTTCTGCATGTTGGTGCTCAGGCTGCCAGCCCTCCCAGGCTTTGTTTAGCTGCTTTGTGCCCTGCGCTCTCTGCCTGCTTTGCACAATGCTGCCTTGCCTAAGCGAAGCTCACCCGTGGCACAGGAGCATCCCTGATAGAAAGTGCCTGGGTGCTCAGGTGCCAGACTCAGCATGAAGGCTGGAGACGGAGAGTTAAATACATTCCCTTGACCAGCACCCACATATTTCAATGCCTTTTATAAAGCTGCTTTGGCTAAAAAAAAAAACCCCAAAAAACAGAAAAACCCAAAAACCAAAAAAAACCCCATCCAACCAAAAAAAAAACCAAACAACCAGCAGTGAAGAGATCCAAGATGTCAGGAAATGCTTTTGCTGACTTGGTGCAAAGAAAATATTTTTCTTATCCAAAACGGCAGAAGAAGTTGAATAAGCCACTTCACCTTCCTTCCTCTCCTGTCCTCCCGCTCTAGGCCCTCTGCCTCTGCAAAGAACATTTCTTCAACCATCTCACATCCCAGCTAGCATATTTATTTGTGACCATATTTATTCTGTTACATGGTCAGCTCCTGAGACTATTCAAAACGGTGGACACCTCTTGGTTTGGCTCCTACCTTACACCAATAGGGGTGGCAAAACCTTCTGCTTAGATCCATCAAACACACACAGTGGTCACAGGTTTTTGCAGTGCCACAGAAACAGAAGGTGAAATGATAGCAAGTGAATTTTCTTTCTGGGATTCTGAATCTCTCCACTATAGTTTGATAGTTTACAAGCAGTAAATTTGTGGATGTAAGCCCCTAATGTTTGAGAGCACTGCACACTGCAAAAATTCTTGCAGGAATTTGAATGATTTCTGCTAGGAAGTGTCATGCATTGCTCCCATGATCACTATTACAAACTATGATCCTAATTAAAAAAAAAAAACCAAAACAACAAACCCACAAAAAGTACCTTTGTGTTTGGAATCCTGGCTATTTGCTAGTGTGAATGAATATTTCCTTCCCCTCTTGTCTGTTTTTCTTTGTTCTTCTAAGCCAAGACAGGTAAGGAACAGAGAGTTGGAACCTTTTCCTGTAGTACCATACATCAGGAGGAGCTTAATAAATCATTGACCTGTACAGCCCCACTTGCAAGTACTGTGGGCACAACAGGGTCTCCAGGATCATTATTAACAGTGATGATTAATGGACAAGTATCTGTCAGAAACAGTGTGGGAATAACTGATCATCATTCAGGCAGGGGGTTGCACAGAATGACCTCTCAAAGTCTCTTCCAGCACTGTGGCTCTGTGATAACACAAGGACCCCAGCTTGATTTTCAAATAGTCAGCTGTTTGCAGAGCTGCAGCTACCAGCTAGGAAAAAAAAAGCATCCTTCTGTATGCAAGGAGAGCTTATTGGTAGGTCTCCTAAGTTCTCCTGCCATGTAAAATTTTCAGGACTATTTGACTGTTTTCTTCCAAGTTTTACCACCCTTTACTTGTACTATGATACTACCTACTAATGGCAGGCTTCCTGTTAAAAATGATGCTTGTTGTGATATCTGTAATGTATGGGCCTGGAAATGAAGCCTGGAGTGCAGTAGGTGTTCTGCTGGCTCGTTAGTTCAGAGAAATCAACCCAGTAATCTTTCTTAGAATTCAACCCAGCGATGTCTAGTAAAACTATTATTTTCTTATCTGCTTTAATGGAAACAGATTTATCTTAGAGAAGAATGAAAACACCATATCTCAGAGATTTAGTTTTTTGTAAAGCTATTGTCAGCATAGCTCATCTTTCTATCTTCCACAAGAAAACTAAGAACAAGAGAACACTTCAATGAAAATTTCATTTTTTGATAAAGATCCTCACTTCAAAAGGGGAAAAATATTTCACCTGGTAAAACTTTTCTTGATGGTGATGTAAACAGAAGTGTGATGATGTGAAGCTGGTGCCACTGCAGTATCTTGTGTCTGTGATCAGGTTTGTTCCCAGGTGGTGGCTGTTCCTCGATAGCTACGCATAACTTTCCCTGCTGCCCCCAGTAGCACTGCACTGATAGCTCAGGGGCTATTTTTGCTGAGCTAGATGATTTGACCCGAACTACATTTGGGAGTGTTTACATGGTTTTTTGTGGTCAGCTCAACTTCAGCTTGTACTAAAGGAGTGGCAGCAGATGGGAGGTAATAGGTATTTTTCAGAGTCCTCTAGGTTTTTGCATGGTGTCTGCCTCCAGCCTTTCCACAGGTGCTCAAAGCCTAGTTCTGGTTTTCTCCACTTGCTCCTGCACACTGCTTGTTACTCATCTCACTCTGTAGGGTCTATGAGTTTTCACTACCTGCGAGTTAAGCTGGTGAATTCTGAGATACACTTGGGGTGGATGGTTATGTCTGGGAAAAAAGAGAAAAAAGAAAGAAGTGAAATGTAGTAAAGATTATGGAATCAGAAGAAAAAAGAATAAAAGAAACTAGATTTTTACTCAGGAGAAAAAAAGGAAAAAAGCAAGACCCTAATTGTACCTTGGCCATTGCAGTAGAAAGTGCTACTAATAACACAGTCATGTCGGCATTAGCGAGAGGGAAGGTGCTTCTGACTCAGCTCCTCTCCGGCTCTCCTGCCTAGAACAATCCTGTCTATAACGCCAGTAGATATTTTTCTTTGTCAAGGTTATTATTAAAAAACCACTAATTACTAAGTTATATAGTATTTAAAAAACCCAACAATTAAGTCCTATAAAATTCATATAAACTCTCCGCTTTTGTAGGAGCTCTCTGGCAGGGATGGCAGAGTTCGTGGCGCTGACAGTAAGTCACGGCTGGCTTGCAGGCAGTGTAAGTCATGGGTCTGCAGCAACTCGTACTTTTCAGCAGAGGAGGGAGGGAATCTGGAAAGTTGCTTATTGCAAGATAATAAAAGCTAGTTTTGAATTTATGTTGTATTTCCTAGATGAAGTAATGTTCAGCTATTAATTGCTTTGATTAGTAATAGCTGTGCAATAATTAAGCTGAAGCAATTCCTTCTGATCTAGGCTTCTTTCTGGTTAATTTAATTAGCAAAGAGAAATGCTAATCTAGTGAGTGAACAGGTGAGTTAGTACTGATTTATCTTTGAACTTCTAGGTTAAATGTAAACCCCTTGGCCTCATCATCTTCTCCATGTCTGCTTCCTGCCGCCTCTCTTCACTCTGCTCTGCTCCAGATTAACTGCCTTCTCAGCTGGGCAGGAGACACCTCCACCATCCATCGGCACCAAATGTTCCTTGCTTCGTTATTTTTTACCTTCTTGTTTAAAACTTTAGTTTCACTGGAGACCTAATCTTGGTGGAGGCAGCAATGAGACACTGCTAGCATCACCCCCCACAGCTTCCAACCACCACTACCTGTGATACCCCTCCAGTATGACCAGGACCTGGAGAGTAATGTATGAAACAACACTTCTGTCAAAGCAACACTGCATTTGTCAGTAAGAAACTATTCTAGGACAAACAGATTTATTTGACTTTCTTTTACTGAGACCAGACTAAGCCGTTAGTTTTTCTTCTAGTAAATCCCATTAATCACCCTGCCAAACATTTCATCGGGGTTCCTGATGGGAAGACCTATAGAGGAGCTAATGGTTATTGTGATCACCAGTATAGCTTGTCTTACTGTAGGGCTGGAGGGACTTGGTCATGGATTAGGACCTTGTTATGTTAAGTGCTGTCAAGTGTGGATCACATCCCATGTTTTTCCCCACAGAACTTATCACCTGAATAGACTTAGTCAACAGGTCTTCCTCAGATAGAGTACACCTGGACTGGAAACATTATACAACAATAATTACCATTTTTATTTATTGTTTATAACTATTCAAAAGTCACACCAACTGTATCCATGACCCTGTTCGTGACTATGTTACAAATTCTTCCACTTACCATGTATGTATAATGTAGGTGTAATCAAAAGTCATACTTTTATTTTGATCTTGTTCTTATGCTGTACGAATTGATACACGCAATGCTAAATATTGCTTCTAGGTCAATTTCTTAAAGGACAGTGAATTGCTTAAAATATTGTAACTAAGTCTAAAATAACACATGAATGCACCGTGTCTGTTATCCGTGTATATACAGTCTGCACTTTTGATGTAGGCTGGGTGAATTTCACTTTTATGCTACACATTTTTAATAGATTTTCAGCTAGGGAGGATTTAATTCTTCTTTAAAACTGTCTTATTTGAACCCTAGATTAAGCTGAAAAGATGCTGTGAAATATTAAAAAAGAGGAAGAAACAGGAACATATAAATATTCAGTGAACTGAACTGATTAAATATATTTTTTCTATACCATCACAAATCTGTGTTGTACTGTTCGTCTTGCTGCCATGAATATACAGGATGTGGTAGGGGTTGGGGTCTTCTTCAAATACTGGAACAAGACACACTGTGCCGCTGTGATACAATTATCACCAGCACTGTCTCACATGCTCATTCATAAAATAGCTATCACAGAAATTATCAAAACTGGATTTCAGTGCTCCTCAGAGTATTCCTGCCTGGACTAGTCACTCTCTCTAGGTTTCAAGCTTGCCTGACAGGCAAGCAGAGTGTTTTTAACTTTTCTGTACCTGATTTGAGACTGCACACTTATTCTGTGCAAATCCAACTCTCATAATGGCTTGCAGTGCATTTTGTTCTTCAACATGATGTGTATCCCTTTTGTGGTTCTTGGTTGGTTTTTGTTTTGTTGTTTGTTTGGTTTTTTTTTTAAATGAGAACAGTGAAAATATTGTGATCTTGAAAATTTCCCTGTCACATAGCCTTTGTCCCTATTTACCAGCAAGGTGTGTGAATATTTTGTAATGTTTAATTACTTCTATCCCTGTTGCTGATGCTTGGATCTCTTAGTAGTCTATACCCTCTTTTTCCCTCATGCATCGCCAGTTACTGATTTCTGTACCCTTTTTGGAGGGTGAGGGACACACAGCTGGACACTGGTGCTTTCCCAGCCTTGGAGTTTGGGATTTCCTCATCAGTGGGGGCAGGCAGCAGCTGCCCAAAGCCTGGGATGAGGAAGCATGACTAATGTTGGATCAAAGGTCGTCAAGGGCCCAGCCTTACTTTTCTTTTTGCCATATCATGGCCCCATGGGAATATTTTAAGGTATTACTTCAAAAATTAGTTGGATCTCATGGAATTTGGTTTGGGACACCTGCCACCTGCTATTGAAGGTAGTTGTCAGAGGCTTCAAGCTCCTATACCAGAATGGGTATTAGAAACGAGAACAGGTTCCAGATTTGCTTAGTGACACAGTGGTTTGCTGAAAGCCAAAGCAAATGCAAAGATAACTATAATTTCCTGCTGAAATCACATCTTTGGGCATATGTCCTTCTAGGGTTAGAAAGTCAAGAACATTACTCTTGGGTGGGTAGGTAGACTGGAGACAAGTGCGGGCTCAGAAGCTGCAAGCTAATGCACAGAAGAGAGAAGCTGGACAGTGTACAGCAGTGCGGGTGCAGTCCTACCAGAAGCCACAGAGAAGCCGTATCATCTGCTGCTGCTAATAAACTGTTTAATGTTTATTTGATTTATTCTGTGTCCGAGAAATCACACACTTTAATATTTTTGCAAGTAATCTGAATTGCAATACATGTTCCTGGTTTTGTTGCAAATCGTTAATTAAAAAAAAAAAAAAAAGTATTTTAATTTTACCTAGCTATTTGGGTCAAAAAGAACATCAGTGTTTATTGTCACAAGGCTTATGTGGGACCTTATATGAGATCTTATATATCTGGGTGACCTTCCTGTTGATGGGTTCCTTTTTCTGCATTATAGTCCCACACTCTGTGTCCCATGTCCCATTCCATGCTGGAATACTTGTGTCCATCGGAGAGAAGAGGGAGTTCAGCTGTTGCCATTATTTTCAAGTGACTGAGTCATTTCAGTACATTTTCTTTTCTGCTAACCACCCATGACTATTACGGGATGTGTGTGAACACCCCCTCCCTCCCACAGGCACAAGCCTTCCTAGTTGTTCCCCTGACCTCTTACACAAGCTCACACCCAGCCCAGCACACAAGTGTCTACATGCGCTGGGGTGATATCTGAGGTTGTCTCGGGGGCCTCTCAGCCCTTGCTTCTTCTGTATGCTGGGAGACAGAAATTGTGAATTTAGGCAACTTATTTTCTTTTCCCCTTTCACAAGGATTAATAAATGGCTGGATTCTACGAGGCTTGCTGTTTGTTCTGTTCTTAGAGCTTGCTTCAGTACATAACGGTAATTTCCTGCTGAACTGTTTCTGCTGCACTTTGCCTGTTTCACTTCCCTTCCAAGAGAAGTGACTTCAGAGTAAGTGTCAGACCAGCACTCAGTGTGCCCCCTAGCCAGGATTAAATCTGACCACATAGCCTTGTGATTTTACCCAGCTTCTGATTCCACCAGTGACAGCTTCCAGTTTTGAGCTAGAGAGATGTTTTTTTGCTGGAAGAGTGAACCCAAGTTTTCACCTGTGAATTCTCAACCACCTGCAAGGCAAAAGAAGTCTCCAAGATCCCCTGTGCAAACAATCCACTCCTCTGAGCCAAGAAACTGAGAGAAGAAAGATTCAGAGGGTTTTACCCCAGTATTTTCAGGTCCTCATTTTATTACAAGGACTGGAAAACCACTTCACCTATGTGAGAGAGCTCAGCATAATAATAACAGAAATGACATTACTATTATTATTTCTGTGCTGGAGGCCGTGCTGCCCATGGCTATGTGAAAGTGCAGAGCTCTCTTCCCTCCAGAGCTTTAACAAAATGAAGAGGGAAGAAGAGCAGCAGCTTGTTGCAGCACCCTGTGAACTGGAGGTTTGGTTGGAGATGCAGCAAGGGTTATCTAAGGGCGTGTTTCCATGCAGCCAAGGTGCATTGTGCAGACACCCCCGAATTAAAGCACCCCAATGGACTTCTCTGGCTCCAGGAGCCCCCAAAGAGTATTTGCTGTCCAAATGCAGCAGAAGCACACAGCATACCAAGCATGTCTGCTCTCCTGAGTAAAGGGCTTACACCAAAGATAAAATAGAGCTGCTGCTATCAAAGACAGGCCTTGCTGTGACATCCAGGCACTGGGGCTTGCTGGGGGGCAGAGCCCCTGGCAGCCTGAGCAGAAGGGAATAAGTAGTCCGTGGAGCTGTGGTGGCTGCAAGTCTGTGGCTGGGGGGTCCCATGCGCAGCGAATGCAAACCTCATAATCAAAAGACTGCTTCATGCCTGTCTTCCACAGGCGTAACTGGCTGCACAGGGTGCACAGCGACTGACAGCTGTGACTCTGAGATGGAAGAGAGTTATTGCAGCTGAGATAAAGGGCAAAAAGAGGGCAGCAAGCTGCAGCGCAGCCAGGCAGGCTGCATAGCTTCTGCCAGGACCAGGTGAGGGCACAGCTGGCATGTCACCTCCATCCCAAAGGGTAACACTCGGAATCTCTCACTGCTGTCACAACTAACTGCTGTTAGTGAGGAACTGAAGGAAAATACACCAGTGACTTTATGTGCTTCTTTTAGTTTGGGGGTTGTATTTGTTGTGAAGGCAGCCTGGAAGAATACATGAGGTTACTTGTAGAAAAGCAAATATTAGTGTGACCTGGGCTGGTACTGCTGGAGTCATGGCAAGGCAGAGGCAAAGTGCTGAGGTGGAGGCAAGAATGAGAAATGCTAAAATATGAAGGGTTTGAATGAAAGCCTGAATCTGAAAAGTGTGTAGATAGAAGATGAGGCTCTTGAGAGGGGTAGGATGGGGATGGTCAAACCACCAAGCAGAAAAGCAAGATGTATAGACTGGGAGGAGATGATGGGGAGGGAGGGAAGCCATGGAGACAGAGGTTGCAATCAGCCTGCGTGGAAGTGTCAGAGAGAAATCAGCACAGGTGAAAAAATATGAAAGGACAATAGGACGAGGGAAATCATGTCAGCTGCTATAATTTCTTAATTCAAATTATAACCCTTATAATTGAAATTATCAATAATAGTTTGAGCTATTCCATTAATCTTCTTCATTCAATATGATGAAGTGTTTTCATGACCACATGAGAAAAAGAGACAATATTTTTCCTCTGAAAATATTTCTGAGCAAGTTCTTCTGTACAAGTCTGTGATGCCTTTTATTAAGTTGTCTGTCTGGAACTGATCTTTGAAAGGAAATTCTTTCTCTTATTTTACCCTCTTTTGGTCTCGGTGGAAACTGATCTCAAAACCAGTTTTGTTAGTGAAAGGCATTGCATCCAAGCCACAGAATCTCTGTATGCATCCCAAGTGATAGGAATCAGTTTAATAATTCTGGAATGGTACCAGCAGCAAAATATCTGTAAACACATTTCGAGGAGAAGCTGAGTGTGTACAATATGAGGAGCTTTGTTGATAAGAGGCATTTAAACCTATAGTCAGAACCTGCTCTCATATTTCCGACTGTGCTGGCAAAGGGATGATTTTTCTGCCCTGATGTTACGCTGGTCTCAGCCCGCTCCTAGCAGAGTGGATGGGACCGAAGACAGAGTGGTCCTGGGAGACTGAAGATCTGCAGGGGTTTTGCTGATCTCTCTCCTTCAGCTATGCTCCTCATTAGGTGCCCCTGTCCATCTCATCACCTTTTCCCAAGAAATGGGGTCCCAGATCTGCTCCCCAGAAGACCTCTCTGGAGAAAAAGGTGCTGTGTCACAGACTAAGCATGCTGAGATCTTTCATCTAGGAAGAGACAGTATTTCACAGACCACTATCAGAAATGTTCATTCTCCAAGATCCAACTTTTAACTGGGAAAAAATCAAACACTATAAGATGACTGACTTAATTACAGACTGTCTTTGCTTACTGAGTTATATCCAAATATTTAACCCGTACTGGGAAACATGCTGGGTTAGGAAGTTTAAACAAAATTCAGAGGTGAAATAGAGGCTTTAAAACTTTTTATTTTTACAGAAGTAACAAATATTCTACTTCTTCAATTAGTTTTCTGGTATTTAGAAACTTTTAATTCCTGAGTAACACACTTTATCACTTGTGCTTTTCAAAGTTTCCCAATTAGGAGAGGAAAAAAAAAAAGAAAAGTTTTTCATAATCTCCTGAATGAAATGCAGTTGCCAAACTTTCAACATGCAGTTTCTTGCTGCAGTAAAGTCAGCTCTTGGCTGTAGTGATAAACTGTACAATAGGTGTTACGCAATTGACACTACAATAAGCCATATTCAGAAGGAAGCATTACAAACTGGGAGACATCTCCCCCAAAAAAAGAAAATTCAAGCCTCCCAACATTGAATCTTCATAGCCAGAGACTTTTTATTGCAATTTTAAGATCAATTTTGGAGGACGCCCTCCTTAATCAAATACTGTTGCCTTTAAAGCTTAGTGTTCACAGTCTAATCATGCTGCACTTAGCTTAATTTGCTTTGCTATGGACTCATTAAATCCTTTTCTTTTGGTCAGAAACCCTACCATGGCTTGGCAGAGGAACAGGAAATCTCTGCTCTGTGCTACAGGGTTGTGTCTGCTCTTTCACTTTAACCCATAGACTGGAGGGTGCTGCAGCAAATTATGGCTGGGTCACTCTTTCCTTCCTATGTAAAGAACTCACAACCCCCTGAAACACTTTGCCAGCTGAATAATTGGGACTTAGAGAGGGAGAAAAATTATTCTGATGTCAAAAATGGCTCAGACTGCCATTAGATCAATTAGGTCCAATGTTTAATTTTAGATTACCTGAACCTCCAATGGCAACAATCCCTATGACTGATCCTAAATGTTTGAGGATGCTTTCGTCCCATCTCAGCGTGCAATAGATCCAGCATTTGGTGCTTAAGAAGAGACTTTCCTGAATGATTACTGCCATCTGAATGGTTGCTGTACACTGAGACAGGAAACTGCACTTCAGGAACAACCTGACAACATTCACCTGTTATTTGAACTGGAATCTGTGAACCAGGGTACAGAATAAAATGCTCTGTTTAGTGCCACAAGCAATATATAGTGAAGGTTTTGCACTAACATTTTGCTGGCAGCTGTGCAGGGTAGAAATCACTGTCCTCGCTAAAGTTTGGAAACCCATTAAAAAGCTGTGAGCAGATGTGTCACGATCATCCCTATATGTGTAGGGGCGTGCAGACAGATGTCCTTGCAGTCTCACCTGGGCCCATGGAAAGTCTTGTCACACACAGACAGTGAGCAGTAACAGATATTTTAGTTGGTGGATGAGCTATTGCCTGGCATTAGCACTAGCTGGACTCCCCGTGTACTGTAATGCTCTTTGCCTGCAGCTGAACCATCCGAAGAAAAATGTCAAACTCTTTCCTATCTCTGGTATCTTCCAAGCAAACCTATTTGAATCCCCCACCAGAAAGACATGAACTGGCTTTCAGAGAGGATGTAGAATCCCGTCTGACCTGCACTGACAAGGATGTCTTGTGGTAGGATAACTAATACAGCTGTTACAGTGTCAGGAATTTTTTGTTTTTCAGGGTCAGAGGGGAGACCCACATGTGCATGTAAAAAGTCAGTAAAACAGGCAGAGCTACACTTTCAGCAGCATATCTTAAAATAGTTGGCTTTACCACACTGGTACAACTACATCTTTTGGTAATATAGCTGTGTCCGGGACGTGCAGGACAGTACGTTCATATGCCTTTCCATTTTCTATACTATTCATTGTATTACAGGGGCTCACATTTAGAAGAAGTAATCGGTACTTGTTGGCAAGGAAGTACTTCTGCCAGTAATGCCGACTTTGCTCCTCTAAACAGAGCAAATGGAGCATAAGCTCTCTCTATGTGAGATGGATTTCCTGGGGACTTTATTGGCAAACTTACTGGATGAAGACACTATGGAAAAACCTCACTTTGAACAAATGGGCCATGATTTTAAGGAAGATGATGCTAGGATACTTCAGAGGGTTTTGTACCACTAAGACCCTCATTATTTGCTTTCCTGGACTGTTTTTCCTTGAAGAATTCAACTGCATAAAATGTTCACAGCTAGTGCTGAATTCTCATTTTAATTCAAGTATTTGATGACAATTTTCCCCATGATTATTTGCTCATTGATACTGGTAAGTTCTGAAAGATTTTTTTATGCTTGATGCATTTGCTAAAACTGGACTCATATCCCTTTATCAACTTTTGAATTACAATAGTTTGAAGAAGACACACTGCAAACTTGAACTTTCCAACATTTGTCTGTGTGTCTTTATGTGTTATCCCAATAGCAGTTTGATTCATTGGTTTCTGCCTAAGCAAAACTCTTTCAGGGAGTCAAGGTAAATTTGCTTAGGTAAAACCTGTGGGATATTTCTCTACTGGAAAAATGAGTACAATTAGACAAATACATGTTTAGAAAGACAAACTGCTTTCAAAAGCATAGGTAATTTAACAGTAACAAAGCAGCATAGTGTGTACTGAACTCTGAATATTTCTTTTAAAAATTAAGAATTAAGAAGAATTCTTTATTAAGAATTTAAAAAAATTATTTTACAAATTAGGAAGAATTATGAAGAATGAATTGCTGTCACTAGCTTTAACCTCCAATATTACTCATTCTTTAAAGATTGAACTTGCAGGACTGCTAATCTACTGTTTATTGGGGGCTTGCTTTGTCCAGCCATCCCAGATGAAGATCCTCAGTGTAGTCATCAATTACAGATGTTAATTGGAGGGGTGAACTAAGCAGTTGCAGAAACGTCCTGCACAGGGAAACAAAATGATGAATAAGATCTTTAGATCACTACTGGTGGTAAGTGTTGTTCTGTTGAGTATTTGCATATATGCAATGAAACATTGCCTGCATTAAGCTTTACAGAAAAAAAAAACAACAAAAACCAAAAAAAACACCACAAAAAAACCCTGCATTTGAACAAAAGTGACTGAAGGGAGAAGCTGAAAGCTTTTTTTTCCCCCTCTTTTTTTTGTTGTTTCTGGTTGGTGTGTTGTTCTTTTTCTTCTCTGTTGCATGACAATGCGAGCAGGAATTACTACTTAAAAAAAAAAAAAAAATCTGCTGGTGTGTGCTTCCTGTTCCAGTTTGTTTAGTCACAAGTCTGAATTAGATCTCTCTGTTGGTTGGTTTCATTTACTATAAACAGGTCTTGTGCTTTGTTTCAATACATCAAAGCCCATAGCCAGGCACAGACAGGTAATGTAAAAGGGAGTGAGAAAGTTTGCAGTGTTGCTTCATTGTTTCTTGAAGCCTTCCAGAGAACGGTCAGAGGGATCACCCGGAGGTTAAAAGGAGGCTTGGCTCTTTTGTTGTTGTGCGGTTGTTGTTTGGTTTTGCTTTTTGTTTTCGGTTGTGGGCTTTGGGGATTTTTTAATTATTATTTTTAATATAAACTGGTTTCTCTTTTGTTCCTTTTCTAGAAACCACATGTAACTTTAGGTCAGAAAAGGGTAAAATGTGGCACGTCTTTCACCCGCGGTACCGCTGCGGCGGGGTGAGCGGGTCAGGCAGAGGTGCGGGCTCCTCTCCCCGCTGCGCTGACGCCGCCGATGCTGCCCGTCAGGTGAGTACCAGAGGCTGATTTTCTTTGCAAATCTCCATCCAGCCGAAGGATGCCGTGGCTAAGGAGGATGTTTTCTCATGACTGACATGGCCAAAAAGAATCACCGGTTTAGCCCTTTCAAAGATAAAAGGGAATCACTCCTTCCCACAGCGTTTTTACTAAAGCTGCCCTAAAAGTTTACTTCCTTCCAGCCCTTGTATCTCTCCAGGTTTCCCTCTCTCTTTTCTTCCTCTCTCTCTTGCTCTTAATCTGCCCTCTTAAAACAACAGGAATGCTGTACTGGCCCTCAGCCAGCCAAGCTCAGCGAGCAGGGTAAAATTTCAGTTCAGATTTACGGGAAGGTATTGGGAGTAAAAATCTGGTTTGGTGAGTTTAAGGCAGGGAGTAGTCAAGAGACAACCTTGCTACTGTGCGTGCGGAGAGAAAGGGAGGAGGAGGAGGAGGGGGTGGTGGTGTTAAAAAAAAAAAACAACAAAAACCAACCACCCAGGCTGGGGATGAGAGACCAATTTTTCCCCTGTCCGAGTTTCAGTGCGTGCTCCTGAGCGCCTGCAGCCTTATCGGGTTTGTAGGCAGAATTCGGGGCTGGGAGTGGAATTGCTGAGCGGTGCCGGCGAGGAGCTCAGCGCCCTGCTCAGCGCCCTGGAATGTGCGGCTTAGGGCAGGGGCGAGCAGGGGCTTTGGCTTAGCTGGTACTAATTGCAAGTTTTAGTGCTCAAAAACTCTGTTAAAAAAAAAAAAAAAAAAGAGGAAAAAAAAAAAAAGAGCAACGAGCCAAGAGAGGGGGTTAAGGCTGGGAGAGCTGTTGCTCCAAGCAGCGGTGTGAGGAGTTGCTCAACTCTCATTGAGCAGCGCGGTAGAAAGGAAAATGCATTAGGTTCCTGCCCCGAAACGCTGGTGGTGCTGTGAATGGTGCTGGGCGCTGAGGTGGGCTCCAGGTAGGTCCCGCTGCTCTTCGGTCTGCTCCGCTCCTCCTCTGTCCGTGCCTGAGGGTTTGCACTGCGGGGCTCGGCGTGGCCATGTAAAGGGACAGATGTTCGCTCAGCAAAGACATTTAAAAATATTGCGGGGGGTGGGTGCGGGGGGGAAGGCGAATGGAGAGGACTGCAGAGATTCTCAGAGAAGTTTTGGTGACTCTTTCCAAGTGACAGATTTCTGGTGGTTCTGAGGAGAGGTGGCAGATGAGAGGTGGAAGCAGGTCTTAAATATTTAAGGACAGAGCGAGAAGCGATTTGTAGAGCGCAGAGCTTTAAGTGAAAAGATGTGTGTTTCTCCGTGTCAAAGAAGAACCACAGCGTGACGTGCCTAATGTCTTTGGAGTACGTTTTGGAAGAGTATTTTGTTTGTGTGGCTGTTTCTTCTTTTTCAACGTTTAAAATAGTGTAGTTCGCGCAGAACGCGGAGGGGTGGCACCGGTGACAGGGAGGTGACAAGAGGGCTCTGACAATGGCTGCTGTCTGCCGATCTGTTATAGACATTAGCATAAGGCTGGGATCTTATCTGGGAAAAGTTTCTGACGGCCTTTAAAAGACATATCGATCGGGAGGTCAAGCATCTCCTTCACTCAGGTATGTGTGATTGGATGAGAAATACCAGGGACTGCGTATTAATTCTAAAACACATAGCTGACCTTTTTTTTTTTTTTTTTTTTTTAAGAGGGAAAGCTGCACAGTTCATTTCTTCTTAGGAATTTAAAATAAGACTTTGAGCTAAAGCCAAAGTACTAGCTAAAGATGGGCTGGGACCTAGCAGGTCGCAAAATTCCTCCTGATATCAGCTCAACCGGGCCGAGCTGGCGAAGGGCAGGAGTGTAACACCGGGCCGAAATGAGCCGCCCGGGGCTAGCACAAACCGAGCACCGGTGCCTTTCCGCGCCTCCTAAACTTTGCAGATGATAATTTGGACAAGCCTGCAATTACTCTTCGCCCGCCGAGCCGGGTTCACACGATGCGGGAGGGAGCGGGGCGGTGTCGCAAGCGGGGCCGGGCCGGCTGCCAGCGGGGCCGCGCCGCAAGTGCCGGGCGGCGGGGGCGGGAGCGCGCCCGCGGCGTCAAGCGGAGCCTGGTATCCAGCTGGAGAACGGGGGCGCGGCGTTCGGCCGAGGGGAAGCAGAGATAATGCCGGGGATGCGCCGCTGACTGGTGTCCGGCAGACTCGTAGCACGAGTGCTGAAGGCTAACGAACTGCCGTCTGGGGAGATAAACGGGCAGGCAGACGCTTTTCTCGCACGTTTGCTCTCTCCCCACACCTCCCCCTGCATATTCCCACCCTGGGAGAGGTTCTTCTGGCTTGTCTCAATGGCGTGCATCCCGCCGGGAGCTGGGGGCAGGTGCTGCCACCTCACCTCCCTGCCCAGACAGACCCCAGCTCCCCCCCCACCGCTTTCGGGTGCTGACCTGCTCTGGGACGCAGGCTCTGGGCCCTGGGTGTTGTTAGGGCAACATTGAAAGGTTGTCTGGCGTGTAGATACAGTTGCTAATCAGTTCTGTGTGTTCCTGTAGTGGCCTGTGATGCAAAATTTTTGTTTGACGTTTCAGAAAGTAAAGGAATGTGCTGCCTTCAATACACCAGATTAAAAAAGACCAAAACAAAAAAAAAAACCAAACCAAACCCAACGTTGAAAACTTTGGAATAGAAGTATTTAATATAAGCAGTGGAGGTGGCAGAGCCTTCAGGGAATACTGGTTCAATGGCAGTTTGGTCTGAAACCTTGACCTTGCACAGCCCGCGCCCAGCTGCCTTCAGCAGGGCTCTCCCCAGCACCAGGTTCTGCAGCTGGGGCTGCCCATGTTTCGGGGTCTTGGCTTTCTCCCCACACCAGAGCCACCTCACTCCTTTGCTACTATGTGAAATGCTACAGCTTCTGCAAAAGCTGTGAGAGCATCTGGCAGAAGGCAGAAGTGTTTGCTTTTGCTTGTTAGGATATGTTTTTTCCACCGTCAGCTGGTTTCCCCTGTGAAAATTAAGACTGCTTGTGTAAAAAGCTGGAAATGCTTTTTTGGTAGTTGATTAAAAATATTTAATTTGAGCAAAATAGATGGCAATTCTTACTTCTGCCATCATAGACTTATGATTGGCTCTGACAACCAGTGAAATTGATTTTTATAGTTTTAAGTGTATACTAAAGTCCCATTAATTGGGTTGGCAATGACATATTCAAAATTTATTAATATCCTACAGTTAGAGAAGAAAATCCAGCGGCTAGTCTGGAGTGGATATGCAAGCACCTGTTGATTTGCCTTAGGAGCCCACAGCACCATTAGCAAATTTGTATGACACTTACAATAATAATAATCATCATCATCATCATCTTGTCTTTTTAATTCAAACCGCTGGCCGTGATCATCCATGCGTGGTTTCCCAAATCAATACTGCTCTGATTTATTGAGAAATTTAATAGGGGATAATATGTGCTCTTTGTGAAGAAATGTTGCCAGATCCTGTTCCTGTTGAAAATGAGGAATCAGTGGAGGAACGTAAAGATCAGGTTTGCTTTGTAGCAAGGAAGCAGATCTGCCAGGCTAACTCCATGCCTGTGTATGGGTGTATGGAGTTGCCTCTTTCGTCAGGAAGTTGAGATCCAAATTACCAGTGACCTAAACCCACAAATGCTTCCTTACATTGTAGTCGAGTTACTTTGAAATTTGTTTCATATGGGGAATTTTAGGTGCAATCTTCAAGGTTGTAAAATGGATCCTGTGAGCAGGATATTTTTGTGTGCTGTTTTAGCAGAAGGACTCTGACCTTTATCTTTCCAGTAAGAGGCCTAAAATAATATTTCTTTCTGCTGTTGTAATTTTTTTTTCCCAATAAAATGCTTCTGTGTACACCTAGCTCTTGCCAAGATCAGGAACATCTCAGTAGCCTTGCTGAGACAATGCAAGCTTTGTATAGCTATGGCTGGTAGGATTTTGGTGACACAGTGAACTCAACAGAGCAAAACAACTTCTTAGTAACTGCAGAGCTGACTACCTTATGTTTGTGGGAAATTTTGCCCTTTCCATTCTTTCATTTGCTATGATCACAAGCAAGATTTCATTTGAAAAGAAGAGAGAGTTTTTTGATATTTTCTAAGAGTGTGTTTCACAAAATGTACTTAGAGTCTGGGTGTTATCTTTTGCCTAGCTAGGTCATAAAGATGAGACTAAATCAGCACAGACGGGCTTATTTGGCATGAGATGGAAGGAAACTACGAATGCGCAAGAATCCTCAACCAAGAATTCTAAGACAACAGTGACTTTCAGCTGTTTCCAAAGTGGGCATGGCTTAACCAGCCACTGACAGCTGTAGTGCTCTCTGTCCTATTCACCAGCATGAAGGCTGTTGGGAGATTTACTCTGAAGAAGCACCACCACAAGTGATGTAGTTCACGGCTGCATTCGTATTTTGGCCTTTTGAGTACCCAATGGGCGTGAGTGAGTTCTGCCTTTGAAATCAACTGAAATACTGCCTCTGCATTTCAGTCTTTTATCAGAGAAACTTAATAAGCTCTACCACAAGTCAGGGTGTAGATTCAGCCTCAGCAGGTTGAGTCCTCAGTAACATTTAAAACGTTGTTAATTATTGCACTGTCATAGACCTGGGATTCCTGACCTGGGTGTTGCTGCTGTGTGTGTACCCTGCTCCGCAGGCGGAGTGGAAGGACTGTCACTGCTCTGTGGGGTTTATGCATGAAATACCCAGCGAAAGGCAAGAGGTGAGTTAAACGTGGGGTGGAGCACAAGGAAATGGTGGTGGGGTCGGCTGGGTACAGAGCAAGCACGCTGGCAGCCTGGCCGTTGTTGCACTATTTCAGCAGCAAGGGAGAGATTTTAGGAGGATTTTAGGAGAGACGAGCAAAGCTCCTCTGCAGTTGTGACCAGGGAGGAATTATGAGGGAAACCAGAAAGGTACTTGATGGAAAGCATAAAGCGGGTGTTCAAAAGCTGCAAAAAGAACCCATTTGCCATTTGGCTCTGCCTGCCTGTGCAAGCACTGTGTAAGGACACCTTTTATTTTATTTGTTAGAGAATGGGGAGCTGGTCAACAGCAGCATAAAAATGAGTGGCACACTCAAAATATCAGACTAAGAGAATGACCCTTGCAATAGCATTTGGAAGATGAAACAATGAATCAAGGCTGTAGTTGTGACAGCAGAGAAAACAGTGCTGCTGTTACTGAGCTAATGGAAGGGTGAGAGTCTGGAGAAGTGTTTTAGCTATGAGGGTAGATAGAATGGGCAATGCCTTTCACATGTAAGCAGAAAGCATCATCAGATCTTAGTTATAGCTTGAAAGCAAGGCTACCCAAATAAAAACTGTGCCCTGCCTGCAAAGAGAGTGGCAATTGTCACTGCAGAGAGAAAAAAGAGATTTTGAGTATCCCCTGAGAGTGGGGGTATTGGGGACTCTGTTTTCTCCATGCTAGGCTGGAACCAATGCTCGGCTTTCAGCAGACAGCCTTTCAGAAGGTACAGAAAATGTGGATGAGGGACATCAGCTGGGCTGGATATTATGGAAAAGCAAATTGAAAGAAATTGAAGTATAGGGAAAATTTGCAACTGAACTTGGTAGAAAGATGATGGCTAAAAGCAAAAGAGAGGTCATCAGGGTTGATGGAGTGGAAATCACAGAAAGGCTGAATGGTGAGACATAATAGGGAAGGCTAATAGAGGGTGCTGAATGAGACCACTTGAAGGTTAGTGCAGGGAAAAATCAGCAGTAGAGAGCCTGGAGTCTGAGCAGTGCATGTGAAAGAAACGGTCTTTTTTAGGAGTAAAGGAAAGGATCAGGGCAGCAGAGGAAGGGAATAGGTGAGATGGACACAGCACAATGAGAGCGTGATATGAGTCACCAGCATAAAGCAGCAGCAGTGAGAAGAGAAAAATGGAGAATTAAAACTGGAGGAGGAAGGTGGTGGACTTGTGTGGAGGGGAGGTGTCTGCAGGGCTGGGAAGGGAGGAAATGATAAATAAGGGATCCTTGTAAAGAGGAGGAGGAAGAAAGGGGGGAAAAGATCAACTCACTGAGTAGTCTGATTCCAGTTACGGAAAATCTGAGACAAAGACGCTTCATTAGGGTTTGAAAGCTTTGCTGCTGAAGCAACAGGGTTTTAAGACCTGGAGGAATGGAAGTATGAAGACACTGTGACTGACGGAGGTCTTTAAAGCTGGAGTGTGTGCTCGAGTGGGAAGCTGAGGTCATTAGGGCTGGGCAGGTAGCTTGCAGGGTGCGACTGCAGGAGCTTTCAAGGATGGGGAGAGAGGAAGAGCCAGAGCTGGGGAAAAAGGCACCAAAGGCAAGCAGGGAATATAGAGTCAAACCACGAAAGTGCACGCAGGGACATGTCCTCAAGAAATTTTTACAACAAAAGAGCACATTCAGCTCACCTTAATAAAATATTTACATTATTAACATGACTTTAGGCCATGTCCACATCATGTGCATGCTTCTGGCAGTAAAATTTCTGTTGGCTGTGGGTGCTGCAATTTCAGAGAGTTCATGCACTGGTACCCACATCCTAATGTGAGTGCTAGACCTCACAGGGAGTATTTCATTGTCATTAGGATTCACATTAAAGATAGCACCAGTAAGATGCCTGAAGCTCACAGGAGCATAGTTGCAGGTAAAGCTGCAAGCAGAGATAGGTTTCATGGGTGGGTGTATTCAGACTTCCAGGATTGCAGTACAGTGTGTGGCTCCTGAAGGCTGACTCTGTCCTTGCCCTTTTGGCCTCATGAAGCAAGCAAGAAAAGACCCACTGTATCTGACTGATACAGTGCTGAGTGCACACCTTCAATGGATGGGAAGGTGGAGGTGCCTCAGATTGGATCAAGGAGATCTGAACATGCCTATTGCTGCTGCTATGTGTGGTGTCTTAGTCAGTATTTATGAAGCAAACAGGGTGAGGAGATGCTGCTGACAAGGTTGTCTGCTCACCCTGAGCACCAAGGCCCAGGGTAGCTGCAGACGTACCCAGTGGTGCTGCACAATACCAGGGTCCAGGAGCAAGCTTTGACCTGGGCACGGCCCAAACAGGCCACAGTTGTCCTGCAAGGCAGAAAACCCCCGTGGTTTTCATAGAAGCTAATCATGTTGAGCAATAATAAAAAGGCTTCTACGTGTTTCTTCCACATACTGAAGTCCTAAGTCTCATCTTACCTGTGTCAGTCACAGGTCAGACTGTACGTGTGCAGAATAAATCTTCCCAGGTGTCACAGGGGTGTCAAGGAGTGTCTGGTACGCCAGGAGGGTGCTCTGCCTCCTGTGGCATGATCAGTGGGAACGCAGCCTGAGACTGGCAGCAACTCCGAAGCACATCTGTGGCTGCTCTGCTCCTCTCTGCCTTGTCATGTGCCAGCCTTCAGCCTCTGGAGCCCTTCCTGGTACTAGAAGGTCTTTTATCTGACCTGTGTTTTACCACAGGTGTTTGCAAGTCCTTATCTGAGGTGCTGAGAAGATCAGAGACCATGTCTTCCCATGTTCAATTTTTATTTCTTCTGAAAATTCTGGCTTTCTGCAGGTATTAGTCTGCAAGCTTACATTCCTGGTAAGCAGCAATACAGACTGACAAACAATTTTAGCTTAACTGTTTGCTGACCTTATAAGTCTAAGTAAGAAAATTCCTGTCAAAATTCCTGTGCAAATTCCTGGCCATTCCCATGGCCACCTGCTTCGGGTAAGTGTATCAGCTCTCTGCCTGGTTGATATATGGGGCACTATGTGAAGCCTACAGCTCTAAGGGATGTGGAATGAACTGCCAGAAGGCCTAAGTGCAGTTAGGTATGGCTAAACTGGAGGCACTGGTGGCCTTGGCTGTTGATATTCTCATCAGAACAAGAAAAGCCCAGGGCAAGTGGCTGTTTTGCTCAGAGAGCACTTCCAGGGCTCTTTTTCTCCCTTTATCTACAGCATTATCTGGGCCTTTAACTGTGGGGTTTTGATTGCTGCCATCTCCCAAAGACAGCTTTATGGTGCTGTGCTAGCTGGAAGAGAGGCACGGTGAAAGCAGGCAGGGATTTGAGAGGTGTGTTACCTGCAATCCTGCTAGCCCCTGGGCTGTGGGGCTGCTGCCAGCAGGCTGCTGGCACCGCTTTTGTGGTGTCCATCCCCTTGGGAAAGCAACACAGCGGAGGGCTGAGCCTGTTCGACCGGCCTCAGCTTGTAGCTTTATGGAGGAGGCTGAAATCTGAGCCAGATCCTGGTATTTCCACATGTAGATTGCTGAGCTTTGAAAAAACCCCTCAAAAAATAGAAAAAGTATGTTATTTGTATATTTAGAGACTTTTTTAAAATTTATTTTATGTATTTCTGTTATTGCACTCTGTGCAAATAAGTAGCCTCTCTTCTATACTGGTATCACAGATCACTGACTTCAGTGAAGTTCATAAAAGTGCTCTGTACCTCTATAGGTGCAGAGAACAAGGCTTTGGTAAATTTAACTTTGCAGCTGTTTGGGAAATACCTTGCTTCTCATAATCAGATGTAGGCCTCTCTGTATATGCACAGCAGGTACTCAAATCAGTCTCAGTGCTGGATTTTTAATTCCCAAAGCACTGTCAGTCAGCTGTCAATGATTAGTTATCTCTTTGTCTCTGGTTTAGGGGGATGATCTCAATGGGATCATTTTCTCTTACTGTGCTATAATTTCCCTGCCAATAAATAAGAAATACATATGTTTTTTTCTTTTCCTCTTGCAAAACGCTAGACATGCACTCTTGAGGAGGGCCATAGGAGACAGGGTGTTAAAGAATGTACTGTGTATATACAAGAGGTGATAGGGGTGCACCTGCTTCTAGCATGAAACATCTCTCCCTCTCTGTATTTTCCAGTAAGTTTTTTCTAAATAAATAAGTTGTGTGAAAAATGCAGGGTCTCCAAAGAAAATGAAAGCAAAACTGCTGACAGTGCAATCTACTTACCTATGGGCAGTTGTAATAAACTTAGTTTTATGAAAAATACCATGTATCCATAAAAGTAGCAGGTTAGATTTGCAAGAAATCTTCATATTGGTAATAGTAAAAATGAGTTGAAGACCATGGTTGTCCGTGAATGCTGTGGGTACCCAAGGCACAGGCTGCACAAAGGAGTTGTGAGCTGGGATGTAAGTTTATAGTATCTTTGGACACATCTTTGAGTTTTTAATATGTAGGCAACTGTATGTTCTTTTTTTCTTGTACTCCAAAGTAATCAGAAAGGATCCTGCTGCATTTTGGGAGCTGTAATCATGCTACCACAGGGCAGATACAAGGCTATCTGTCCCCACGTGTGTAGTCTTGCCTTAGAAATACCCACAAATGGGTTGAACAAACCCTTTCCAGAGCTGAGGCTGGTGCAAAGAGGATTAGATAAGCTTGCTAGTTGTTGTTGTGCAAGTTTGTTTCTGAGTTCTGGGTTCAAAGCAAAACTCAGCCAAAACCACAGGATCGAAACTTCTTAGTAGCCAGACTCCATCCATACGGTGCAATATAGCAGTCAGCACGCAGCGCCTAATGCTGACTCACTGCTTCCCCATCCTACAAGGTCCGCCTTTGCCTTCTGACACAGGCAACAGTTTTTGGGGCCTCTGTACTCTCCACTTGCTCTGCCTGTGTCCATCAGTGAGTTTAGGTCCGTGGCCGGGGATCCTGGAGCAGGATGCATGTCTGCAAGGATGCAAAGCAAGGGGTTGCTGAGCAAGGGGTCTGTGCAGCACCAGGGCATACTCAGTCTGGTTCAGAGTGCTATATAGCTGGATGCAGAGATGCTGGTGCCGTGGAAAAACAGAAAGGATGACCCCCTTCCCCACTGACATCAGGAGCTCTGAATGACATGCAAAGTGAAGGAGCCAGGCTTTCATTTTTCACTCCATTTCTACATTGTTCAAACCTGGATTCCAGCCACATTGCCAAAATGCAGGAAGGGCTTAACTTCTGCCTCACCTCTGACAAGGGGGCATTGCCTCTGTGTCTTCTAAAACAAGCACTGTAACATGAACGGTGTGAGATGAACAGCATTTTATTGCTCCTCCTATGGATCCAAACCATTTCTATCACATTTCCTCTTTGTCTAATCTTATCTGTCTCATGTTGCAATCCTTGCTGTGCTTCCCTATTTCCAAATCAAAGCACAATCTTTCTGCAAAAAATCTGAAAGCTGCCTCCATTTTGAAATGCAGCCCATTTTAAACAAAGAACATCAGTTGGTTGTTAACTCATCGGTTTGCTAATCCTTACCTGGAAAGTAACTGATGCCAAAACTATTGCATTCTTAAAGCTCTTGCAAATGTCAATCACTATTAAATAAAGGTTTCTTCTGAGTTCACACGTACTATTGCATGTATATGTGCAATAGGGTGTAGAACAAGCCAGGCAAGAAGCAAAAAGTGTATGAATGACTGGTTTTGCAGGTAAAGCACCAGTATAAAACTTAGGAAGCCTGGGTTCACATCCCTGCCTTGCCACAGAAAATGGCACAAACAAATTAACAACAATATGGTCAAGTGGGTTGTTCTGGTTGCTGTGGATATCTGTTTTGTCGTTACTGTCTGCCGGTGCAGCTGAATATCTCACTGGGTTGTGAGGTCTTGTGGCAGGATCTGATGTGGCTGATCTTTGGGGAGCTATAGCAAGTCTCAGGGTTTTTTCCATGTATTTGGCTTACACCTTCCTTTTGACAGGGATGGGCAGCTGTGCACGTGAAGGTGTGCTGTGAGAGCCCTGAGGAGGGATGAGGGTAGATGCTGATCAGCTGGACACCTAACCCAAACCTCTAGCAGCCTCTGGGCTCCCTGTCTCAAGTCCCCTTTCTACACTGTCCTCAGCACCACCACAGCCCTGTGAAGGGGCCTTTGGGAAGTGCTGCTGGTGCTACGTAGGTCTTTGTAATCACCAAGGGAGGGTGGGGAAGTGCCCAGCATGTTGTGTTTTGTGCTGCACTTTTGCCCCTGTGGGCACCCACTGCCAGAGCGGGTGAGTGGTGCTTGCGGTGAAACCCTGTAGGGCTGGGAGAGATCCAGGAGTCCCCAGGGTGCTGGTTGTGACAAGTCCCAGGTTTCTGCTTCAAATCACTGCTTTTGGAAAAGGAGTTTGAAATGCACTACTAAAGGGCCTGCAGCTTTGGTATCAATAAATAGATACAACTGTTGTAGCCCACTTCAGAAAAAACTGTGCATGCAATATAACCTGCAGAGATCTGGGACTGTAACTGCTCCAAGTGCATGAAACTTTGCATCCCAAAATTCCCATTGTACAAGCAGATATAAAAGGAAGAAAACAGGGCAGCTGTTGTTAATAAGGATGCCCAGCATTTTCTAGGAGACTATTTTCATTTGCTCATAATTTTGTAAAACTTTGGCCTCCAAATTGTTGTGAAAAGCCGAGAACCATGAGAAAATATGTTTACCCTTGTATTGATTCAGAAAGCGGATTGCCCAACTTTTGTGATGTCCTTCATGTGGCTACCAGGGCAGGGTGAGTATCTGCAAGAGAATGCCTTTGTGGCACCTTCCCTGGTGGAGCTGTGGCTGGATGGTTCCATGGACCATTTGAGTCTGTACAAATGAAAAAGTTAGCACCTAAATTTCTAAACACAGAAAGAAGTAAGCAGAACTTTTGTGATGTCACTCATGTGGCTACCAGGGTAGGGTGAGAACCACCAAGAGAATTCCTTCCTGGCACCTTCTCTGGTGGAGCTGTGCATTGGTGGTTCCACAGTGCATTTTGGCTCCTTACGAGTGCAAAAGCAAGCAGTTACTTTTCTCACCACAGAATGCAGGTAACAGAACTTTTATGATGTCCCTCACATGGCTACCAGGGCAGGGTGGGAACCACAAAGAGAATTCTTTTTTTCATAGAAGCTAATTGTGTTGAGCAATAATAAAAAGGCTTCTAGGTGCTTCTTCCACATACCGAAGAAACATACGATTAACATCTGTAATTGATGACTAGACTGAGGATCTTCATCTAGGATGGCTGGACAAAGCAAGCCCCCAGCAAACAGTAGATTAGCAGTCCTGCAAGTTCAATCTTTAAAGAATGAGCAATATTGCAGGTTATAGGCATCCCTTTTTAATCAGCAGACATAGGATTTGTTATGCCCATGCTTAGAGTCCAAAAATAAAACATTACTAAAATGTGTTACTTAAATACACAGAGAGAAAACCAAACCAAATATAAAACAAAACCAGCTAATATTTGGCGATCTTACTGTACTGTTGAGAATCCGTCTCCCCTTCACATGCTGGCCACCCTTTCCCCTGACTGAGGATTTCATTAGCCCCCAGCCATACTACTTCACTGCTACTGGAGCTAAATACCTTTACTTGTTTTGCAGCTTATCTGTGTCACTCCTCTGTTTTCCAGTGACACTGTTCACTGGCTTGTCCTTGACCATTTGTGATTTTAGCCAGTTGCTGTCCTTCCAGGCTGTGTCACTGTTTTTCTGGCCTTTAGGCATCTACTTTTCCCTTCCTGTTAGCCACTTCCTCAGTATCTTTCATCACTTAATTCTTTTTCTTCAGTTAATCATTTTTTGCTACCTGAAGCTTCTTCCATGCTGTGACACACTACCTCTAAGTGCAGCCTCTGAACTGCTGGGTTAATATTTGACAGTGTGGCTGGGGGAAGGTGGTGGGGCTTTGCGGCTCTGTCAGCAAGCCCTCCTCTTTTTTTAACCACAAAGTCCCTGGATTGAAACATCGCATGGCAAACTGCCTGAGGCATGTGAATTATCCTGCATTTGCCTGGAGAGAGGCCCATGAGTTGCTTAACCTAAAACATTCTACCATTTCTGAAAACCAAAGTTAAACAATTAGCTTTTTTTCAAATGTTTGCAACCTCTTCCTAGGGCAGTGGCTTGACCTTTAGCAGGAAAGTGGCTCCTGCACAAGGGTTTAAACCCAGGTTTAAGCAGGATATAAGCCTTTAAAATCACAGTTTCCTTGTGTTTTGTGGAAACAACTTTTAACATCCATCTCCCAGAAACCACTCACACTTCTATGCTCCAGTCTGAGCAAGACTTTAGTTGCACATCTGGTAGAATGCTGCTAGGCTCTCTGCCCCTAAGTTCAAGAGCAGTGTATAGGGCATCTAAAGGTGAAGGAAGCAAAGAAACAGGTACTGGGGCTTGGGGCTGTGAAGAGCAGGCTGAATCTAGGAACAAAAGAAAAGAAGAGACAGACGAGTGACGAGGAGGTAGAGGGAAGATGACTGCCCTCTTGGAAAAGCTGATGGGGAGTCAGAAGGCTGATGGAAAGAGGGATTTGAGGAGGTAACTCAAAAGGAAGGGACAGAGAACTGGTGGCTGGGCAGGGAGACAGCACATTTGGGAGCAGGGTCTGACATGGGGGGCTGCAAACAGAGCCAGCCAGGCAGGGGAACTCGGAGTGAGAAATATCCAGAGGGAGGTAGTGGTGTGAGCCTGGGGCACTGGTATCAGACAAGGACAGGAGGGTGAGATGGGACAGGTCACCCAAGGAGCCTAGACAGAGCCCAGGCACTTCTGGGTGTGAATCCAGGGCTTTTCCCAGCACCACCTTTCCCGTGAGAAGCTGGAAGTAGCCCCCTATTTCTGCCCCTTCCCTCTTCTACTGCTGCTGCCAGCAAATGCTGGGCTGGGCTGCTGCCCAGATTTACTCATTTACTTTGTGAAGCAGAAGTCCACGCAGTAAATCTCATGTGCTACTCCTCCAAGTGACATGTGTCAGTAGGATACCACATGATGGAATTTGGGGTTGAGTTTCAGTTTGCATCAAAAAAACCCAAATATACAAGCTTAGGAAACAGTGCACAGATACATCCTACTCAGAAAAAAATATGAAGTGTGCAATTCAGCGAGTGCCAGGTTTATAACCTGCACAATCCTAATTTGCCTTCTGGTACATATTATTATAGTATGATCCTGTTTTTTTAACATACTCAGACCTGTTGAGTTTTTTTGTAGGATACTTGCCATATAAATGTGTGAAAAGGAGGGTGGTCAGTGAGCAATTTTAAAAGGTTGTGGATTTTTCTCCTGCTGTTTAGGATGTATATGGTTCGTGGTCTTGCATTGCCTTGCTCTGAAGAGAAATGTATTACTTTTTGGATTTTAATGGTGTCCATCTCTATAGCATTTAAATACTTATAAACAGTAACAAGATAATCTACACAAGCATTTGATATTTATTTACTAAGAAAATAGAGTCACAGAATATAAATTAAGAAGTTTGCTGTACAGTTTTGACCATACAATTTAGGGCAAGGCACATACAAACTTTTTTAGTTAAAGGCTGTCTTCACTGAAAAATGTACTTAGGGTAAATAAGCTCTAGCTACAGATCTACGTCAAGCTAAGAGGGTATTTTAGGTGGTCAGAAATAAACATATGCAAATAAGTTGAAGTGTTATTTCCATATTTTCAAAGTAGCGCAGCCACATTTTTTTGCTTTAGAATGACATTTCATTTAAAAATTTGATCAAATTTAACAATAAAAATGGGGTAGAGAATCCAGAAATGAAATGTTTGCCTTTGGGCAGAATGAATTACCTTTTATTTTTACCCCTACTTCAGCTAGCAGTATGAGTCAGGTGCGCTGCTTGCCTTATGACTCTGTTTTCCAGAAAACTTAGTTTTGATTAAGACCCACATTCTCAGAATGCATTTCCCAGTGAGTTCACTTGCAGCTCTAAGTTCTCTTTGCTTCTGCAAGCAAATTGCAGACCAGGAAATGTTCCCACCCGAAAATAAGGAACATGCACTCAGTGACCATCTGTACAAAGCTTGGTTTAAATGACTTGGCCAGTGATACACGGGATCCATGTGCAGAGCTAGAACAGAAAGTAGAAACCAAAAGCCTGTTTATCTGCCTTAGCTATGAGTTCCCCTTTCTCACAGTGCATCAGGCGCCAATGCATCTTCTCCGATGTCTCTGGGAGAGTGGTGGGGGCTGGTCTCTAAGCACTCCCAGCAGGGCCAGACCCTGTGAGCGGAGGAGCTGAGTTTAAAGGACATCCGTGGGGGCTGAAGGAACCCATGTTCCTTGTTCCAGAGCCTGGTGTCATGCAAAAGCTATATTCTGGGAAAGTACAACGTGAAGCACTTCTGAGGGAAGAGGTTGGCTGGCGCTCCAGGGAGCTGCCTCTACTAATTTC
>JAVJGJ010000001.1:54570718-54580759 GCA_035590215.1 Microhierax caerulescens | reverse complement strand
GGATCCAATTTACATCACCCACCTTCCAAATATCGGGGCTTCATTAGGATCTCTGGCACTTCTCAGGGGGAGAAGCTCTTTTCAGTCACCCATCCAGACCCAGGCTTGCACCTTCACCTAGTGAAACACGAAGGTGAGGGCAGTGGTACTGCCTGTCAGGTTGGAGGGTACCCAGGGAAAGCACTACGATGCTACAGTTCCTTCTGCACTACAAAGCCTGTGTTGAGGTGCGTGCCCAAAGGCAAATGGCTGAGGTGGGGAGATGCCAGCTCCCTCACCCTCATCATCAGTGACTGATTAGGTTTTGGGCTGGGAAGGGTGAGTCCCAGAATGTTGTTTCTGCACCATGGCCTATTTCTGTGTTTTATCCACATCCCTGCATGTCTGTTGGGTAAAAGCTGTAGGAGTGAACACTGGCTTCTCATGGGTGGAAGCCACCCATGCTCAGAATTGCGCTGGCTTAGGGGCTAGTTTCAGGATGCTTCTGGGTGCAGTGGTCCCACACATATCCCTGCTGGCAGGTTGGAGACCTGGTGAGCCTGGCTTAGCAGGGCAAGTGACCAGTATCTTGCAGGGTAGTCTCTTTCACTGGCACTGTTGCAGCTGGAAAAACAGCCTGTGTAAAAGATAAATGAGGCTGGTGTCCTTAGCATGGTAAGACCAGAGGATAAAGAAGGAAGACATTAAGGAAGACAAATGTGAGGAGAATGCTGAGGATTGGGATATTACCCTTGCTACGTTTCCTAGCCTTAGACATTTCCTCACTTAGGGAACATGTCCAGCATGACCCTGACCACCACATTACACCTCTTCTAGAGGTCTGTTTAATAAAAGTGATTTGTAAAAGCCAGAGTCGAATGTAGCCATCCACACTGTGCTGATACCGGGGTTGGCTCTCCTTTTCCTGGTGGATGGTAATTGCAAGTAGTGGTTACCTGAAAAGCTCTTTTCAGGTGAGGAACAGGAGATTGGTAGGAGGCTGAGGTGGTGGGACTGTGGACTCGGAGGTGCCCACTACATAGTGCTGTTTCTCTGCTTTGTACTTTGCCTTCAGACAGGCGGGGGCTGATGCACAGCTGTGCAGAGGGCTGCTTCTCCTCCCCAGGAACCATCCCACAAGCCTGTGTGACTTGAAAGGTTCAAGATCAGAGCCTGAATGCATTAAATGTCCCAGCCAGCATGAACTAGCAAAGATTTGGTTCTTTTGCCATATTGTTCTAAAGCAGAAGTGGACAAATGAAAGATGTCCATTGTACTATCAGAGATGCCAGAAGGCAAGGCAGCCCCTCGTCAACTAGCTTGAAATCCAGAGTGAGAAACGAAGCAGACAGAGCAGCCTCCCTCTTGCATAGCAAATGGCTGAAGATAAGGATGAAACCTCCTGTCCTGAGTGGGCTGAAGTGTGGCAGATCACGCTGCAGCCTTCACTGACCAAGCCCAGGTTGTGAACATGCTTATGAAGACTAGCGGGTGGATGATTCATAGAGCAAAGGACCTCAAAAAAAGCAGAAGAGTTTGCACTCCTCTCGTAGGGGATACAGAATTTAAACTCTTAACTCGGCATGGTAGTGATATGTTCCCTTTCACGCACCTGCGCCCATGCTCATCCTCATTTTCTCTGTTCTTCTGCGAGGTCACTGGCTTTGAGGAGGTCCTGCAATGTGTGATGATGGTTTTCTAACACATGATGGTAACTTCTCAAAAAGTGCAGGACTGTCATTATCATTTCGTGTCTGTCTATTCTTCTGTTCATTTAATGGGTACGATCACAGAGAAGGCAAGCCGCCCGCTTTTCATCTCCAAGGTTTTGATCAGGGCTGCAGTGCAAGCGTTGGCTGGTCCAGCTGTGTTGGCCAGATCATACTTAATTCCTTCTCCCTGTGCTTCACCTCTGCTTTTCCACACCAACAAAACTAGGGGTAATACCCAACCACCTCACCAGGAAAAGCTCCTCACCTGCTGGCCAGATTTTACCTGTATAGGCTGTATGTACAGTGTGCTGGTACAACCTACAGGGAAGACACAGCCTGAATTTTGTGTGAACCACGGCAGCTTGCAGCAGTGCCCACCCAGCAGCAGCTCACAGCCACCTTGGCTGTCTAATGGTGACAAGGAGAGCCTGTGTCTGCACTGGTTGTGCCTAATTACTTAAAACTGGTGAAAATCAGCATGTGTTTTTTTGGCTTTCAAAGCCAAATTGTTGCCAACCCCCTTGGAGATAACATGCATTATTATTGTTGTACTTGAGCAGGGTTTTTTTCCCTTTGTATTCTCTCTCTGTTCAGACTTTGATTTAATATTCCTTCTCTCCTTCTGTTTTGGCTACTCTCTGTCTTGGTGCTTAGAGATTTCCTGCCCATATATTGAAAGTTTTTAATGAAGAATTTCAGCAGCCCTCAGAGTTACCAGCAAAAGCCCTCTGCAGATTTTGACAGAAGGAGTTATATGAAATTACTTCTAATCTCTTTATCCTTGTCACACCACTCTGCTATGCAGTAATACACCAAAGAATTTCCAGAAAGCAAAGGTTGGCGACTTACAATACCTACCAACTTGGTTGAAAAAAATAAATAATAAAGGAATTGGGAAGTGGATTCAGTCTGCTGCTGTGTTAGCTGGGGAACAACGGAGGGGAAAAGCAGGGAGAGAAGGCTGGGAAAAGTAAATGCTTTCTCAGTTTAATTTAAAAAAACAAACAAACAAACAAACAAAAACCTTGGAGCCAAGCAAGCCATTTGCCTCAGAAGTTTAGATCATGTTCTGAAAGTTAAAAAATGAGGCGTTTTGGTTGACTTTATCATGGCAGCTATCAGTGGCACATTGTTAATCCCTGTTAGGGTGGCAAAGGTGCAAAACAAGTTAACAGTATGTCCTTGAACGCACCAGCTCTGTGCCTGACAGGTTTTCATTTTTCACCCCATTGTGTAATGCTGGCATGCATGTATGACATATAGAGCATGGAACTTTCTGGGTAGGGCTTGATTGTCCATTCAAGTGAAGGGCAATACGCTTCCAGTTCTCAAAAAAAGGCAAGGTCATGGTGCGTGCTGGAGCCAGCCGCAGCCCAGCTGGGAAGACAGGCAGCATTATTTTAGTGTAGGTCAGCTGTCTCCTGCTCTAGTCCAACCCCATGTGCACTTGTGCAAGGACTAACCTTTTGAAATCCCATGGCAACTAATGGCTTTCACCACTTACCTGCTGTTTGCTCAGATTTAGTTCCTTAAAAGAAGGGGGGGGGAGAAACCCCAGCTGTTATTTCCTCCTGAGACAGACACAGAGAGAAAACAGTATATTGATTTTGATTTTCTTGTACTCTCTCAGTCTTAGCCAAGCATTGTGTGTAGGTGTTATGTGATTAAAAAAAAATAAGATTAAATGTGGGTGGGACTGAAAATGCAGATGCTATTATTCATCTATTTATGCCAGCATACACGTGTGATCAGGCTGTGATCTTGTGCAGCAGCCTAGGAACCTACAGACTGCTTGAATCATCCTTCTGTAAAAGGGCTAGGAGATGTGTTATTTAATCCTTCTACTAGATCAGCAAGGACTGTATATACTAAATTTGTATTTCATACCTACAGCCAGCATCAGCCCACACGTGATGAAACATCAGGGTAGAAATCCATACCTGTGCTTTTTTCCCTTACAATATGCAAGCTCATCAGGTTTTCAGCTGGGGGAAAAAAAAAAAAAGTGTGAACAGCACACTTTCCAGAAGTGAAGATTTTGAAAAATAAAACTATTTGTAAGTATGTGTCAAGTTTGCAAAACAACCTGATCTGTGTAAAAATAGATATTCCAAGGAAAAATACTTTTCAGTTTGGGGCACCTTCAGTGGAAATTGTAGGAAATTTTAAAGAAGTGCCACAGAAAAAAAAAAATCAAACTGAAATTGATTTTTTAATTTTGTTTAGAAAAGCAAGGAAAAAGAATTTTTGTTATTGTTGTTTCCAGACTCAACTTTTGATAGAAAAAAAAGGTTGTTTACGCACCGCTACTTTTATACTTTCACCTTCCCAGAAGGAATAAAGATGTGGCACTGGCACTTGATGGCCAAGCCTTCCTCAGCTGCTTTGAATAGGGAGTTTTTACCAGGGATTTTAATCCTGAATGCTCTTTCAGCTCTGTGGAAATTTACCTGTGACATATGCAGACCATCCGAAAATATTAGGTATAGATCCCTTATCATGTTTTGCAGGCTAAGCCACATTCCTGCTTCCACAGAGAGCAGTTCTTCTAGCTGCAGGCAGTACAAACTTGTTGCAGTGCTAATTATTTGATCATCTACCTCAATATTTGCAGATGTAAAAGGTTTCTTTATTTTGCTTGTTTAGGAAGGGGTTTAGTTTTCTATCTCTGTTCCCCATTAGCTACATCTCTGCTAGTAAATTAGGCATGCCCACAATCGCTCCCTGGCACGGAGACCAGATTGCCTCCAGAGGAGGATGCTGTCTCACCTGCCAAAACCAAGCAGCTGCACCCAGGCTTAAAGGGTGCAATTGGTTTCCAGCACCCAGGAACACTTGCTGATGTGATTCAACTGTATTTGCTTCTATAGAGCTAGTTCTTACGTCTCCCCCTTCCTTATTGGCACTGATCAGTACAACGGCCTCCTTCCAGAGACTCCAAGATCAGGTATATACTTATTATGTCCCCAAGCAAAGTGTTTAAGTTCAAATAAAAGTATAATTAGTGCTACCAGCATTAGCAAGTGTTCTAGAATGAGGCTGGTAGGGGAGAACGGAGCCATCAAGATAAAACCTGGGGATCTGTGGTATGTCTGCCCAGGAAGGAGCAGCAGCAGATGCTGACGGTGAGGGCTGCTGGCTGCTGCCAAACTGAACAGTTTCGCTGGGAATAAAGTAAAGAATCTCTGAGCAGGCATAAGACAGGAGTGTGTTTTCAGAAGGGCAGGAGTCTGAAGGCTCTAATGGCCTGTTTTTGGTGGGTTTTTTGATAGGGAGGAAACATTTGTCCAGCACAAATGTGCTGTGGATCTAAATTCCATTTTCCCTAATCTGTCCTTACTGGGGATACTATTGAGAGCAGTTCCTTATCAGGGGAAGAAAACAGCTGAGTTCTGATTCCCATGGAAATGCAAAAGAAGCTCATTCCTTATTAGTGAGACCCTCCTGGAAGGACTGGGTGGGAAGTCACTGAAAGCCACTGACTTCCCAGCTGGTCAGTAGGACAGGAATCAGACTCTGCCACTTTCTCAATTTAGAAGCAGACAATCCTTCTGATGAAAGTTTGGAGTTATGTTGTCCTTAGCCAGATTTTGGCGCTATTTGTATGCACCTGTATAGCAAATGGGCTATGGTAGTAAACCTACAGAAAAATAGAAAATATCTACATTGCCTTGACAACAATAATACTGGAGATCAAACAATTTTAAAGCTGGTTTCGCATTCTGTGCGTAGAACAAAGTCTTCTGTTATGTGGCAATAATGAATTCAAGGGAGATGCTTTTTTCTACAGAGTATACCTGATTTAACTGTCATCTGGGACTTCTGCTTCATAGATTAAATTTGTTATGCACTCCTTTCACCCACATGCACTAGGGTAGCATTTTTAAGAACTAACAGCAACAACTTTGTTTCTCTGTTATTTCTAGTTTAACTAACATCTAATCCTCTTAGCTTTTATACCTTCACAAACAGGGATTTGTTTTGGTAAAAACTTTAATTAGCTCAATCACATGGAGCAGGTATTGAACAACCCTAAGGCAAACACGTTTCAGACATCGGAGTGTCTCACCACCAGATTGGGAGAGCTAATTCTAGGAGCCCTTTGCTGCAGGGCTGCAGAACTTGAATAACAGGGTTGGTGAGCAGCTGGCACCCAGTTTTTCTACGTAGTGGGCAGCATTCTTTAATGGTAACTTGCCAGCTCCAAACAGTGTTTCATGATCCTTTGCTATGCCCCCATGTCCACTCTCCCTCCAAAGCAGCCCCTTGGTTTGTGCTTGCATAAGTCACGGCAGCTCTGAAGAGTGCCGAGGATCTTCTCTTGGGTTTGGTAGGACTGCTGAAGACCTGGCAGGTCACTGGAACAAATAAATACATTAGCAGACTGAGTGAGAATTGAACCTGCTGAATTTTTGATCTTGGTAATTTGAATCCAGAAGAAAGGCTGCTCGAGCAGTATATGGGTCCTAACCCAGGAAGCACAGGGTCACTGCTGCTGGGCAGGCGAGGCTGGGGAGGGAACGCTGAAGCCTACGGGACCTGTGTTCCTGTGGCGTGTGAAATCAAATGAGAAAAGGAGCAGCTATCACAAAGCGGAAGAATGGACACCCATGAAAAAGCCCAAGTGAACGCTTATGCAATGTGCTGAACACGTAATTATTAACTTGGGACTAGCTCTGCTGCAGAACCAGGGCCATGGCTGTGCAAAGCCCACACATGGCTGCACGTTAAGTGCTTCTTGGGTGCAGGCTGTCTCTCAGCAGGGATCCTCGGGGGCTATGTGAAACATTTTGCACTGCCCCTCAGGCAGGTCTTTGTGGGAAACAAGCAGTATTGTGATCAGCTGAGGCTGAAGAGAAAAACCATGCATGGTGACTAGCAGGGGTATTGCTGCTTTGCACTTTTCTAGCACTAATAGCATCCTCTGCTGTGTCTGCCACTGTGGGAATTTTTGAAACAGCTGTGCCAGTAGGGGTGATGCTGACCAAGTCACCCCATTGAGTGTGCTGCCATGGAGTTATTTTTGGCCTGTGTTCTCATCATAACCTTACTTTGGATCATTTAAAAACATAGTAGACATAAGTAAGTGAGAAATAATCTCAGCATTTTCTATTTAACTTTAAAGTTGCAGGGACGTGCCCTCAGCATCTACTACTTTCAGCCCTACTACTACTATGACTTTGCAACATAGCGGGAGCTTGCCTAGGCATCAGCTTTAATTGATTGCCAATTAACTGAGGTATTTGATACATTTGTCCCCACATTCTCTACATATCAGTCCCATCTCTAGCCGCTCCTCTGTTGCTGACTCTTGAGAGCTGGGTGGCCCTGCTTCAGCAGGGGAGCAGATTCCTGGAAGGTCTGCTTAGTGAGCAGGGCACTACAAGCTCTTGCGATGCTTTAGCACACACAGACCTGTAAGGAGCACAGCCAGCCACACTGTTTTTTACAGATGTGGTTATGATGAGCTGCCCCTGCTATAAATGATTAAAAATGCCCTCCTGTCCCAGTATGGGAGGAAAACCAGGTAGCCATATGGTGCACATGCTAATGCAGGGTACCTGGTTTAAACATACTTGTCATGTTCTGGCTAGACATAAAACTAGTTTTTAAAGCAAATTATTCTGATGAATGGATGTAAAATCAATTGAAAATATGTTGCCTGAACAAGACTTGCATGATCAGGCGGAACTTCTATTAAGACCACTTACTGAGAGAAGTTAAAATAGCAAAATCATGAAGTATTAGAAGTTGTTCCTTAGGAAGCCAGCTTTTGATAAAGTCTGCTGTGAGCTCATCCTGAACTCTTGGCTTTCAGAGGGCAACTGAAAAGCTCAATGAGTCCTAATCATGAAGTATTAGAAGTTGTTCCTTAGGAAGCCAGCTTTTGATAAAGTCTGCTGTGAGCTCATCCTGAACTCTTGGCTTTCAGAGGGCAACTGAAAAGCTCAATGAGTCCTGTCAGCTGGGTTATTTATCTCAGTAGCATCACATGCAGACTTCTGCAGACAACAGTAAGCATATGAGTGCTCGCAGTGTTGGTGATGTTCATATCATTAAAAAGTCCGCTTTCTGATGGATTTACACCTAACTGAAAGCAATCCATAAGCCAAATGAGAATGTGGCAGAATGATGTGATTGAAGGGAGACATGATGTCAGGTAGTATAATTAAAAGCTAGTAAGCGCATCTAAATAACAAGGGGATCTTAGCTTTAACAGCCAAATTTCAGTATACCAAGTAAAGCAAAATGTTTGCTACTTCACTGAGTACCAAGATGAGAGCAATTGTGGGAATTCAGTGTTCACACACTGATGATTAAATATTTGGGATCACTGGCCCACACTGAGCTTTGCATGACTTACACTCAGTATGTTCGATGTCCAGCCAGTGAGTGTGGGGTGAAGTTTTGTGGTGAGGATGTGCAGGGAGCCTGGGCAACAAGAACATTTTAGTAAATTCCCTAATCCCTTGGAAACAAGCAGCCAAAACATACGTGTGATACCCAGCTGCTGGCTGAGTAGGCTCAGGCTCAAGCAGAGAACACCATGGGGGTCTCTTTGATTCAGGTCTATAAAATCCTGGGTAGTGCGGAGAGGGTGGATGGGGCTGAGCTGCTCACTGACTCTTGCAATGCAAGAAGTAATGACTGTTAGACAAAGTTGAAGGAGCCATTTTCAGAGCAAAAGGAGATACTTCTTCATGCAGCAAATGTTAGATCTGTGAAACTCTTTGCCAAAGGGTGTGATAATTGCAGCAGTTTCTGCAGGCATTGAAGGGAAGACTGGGCAAGTACTTGGAAGAAAGGTAAACTGGGCAAACTATACCAGGCTCAAGGAGTCCCCTGAGCTGAAAGTGGTTGGAGGCTTGAAGAAGATTTGCAGGAAAGTTCACATGCATTCATCCTGCTCTTGCTGTTCTGTAGAGGTCAGGCAGTGGTCACTGCTGCAGACAGGTTATTGGGCTACATGAGTCCCAAACATATGAAGTAATAACACTGTTCTGTTTTTGCTTGGATGGTGAACAAATTTTGTGCTGGTTTTCTGATGTGTAGATGAGTTCAAGATGCTCTGGTTTCCCATCTGTGCCTGAGCTGGAGGAGAGAGCGCTGCAGGGAGCAGCGGTACCACAGTACCTGTGGGGAAGTAGGTTGCTCCCTCCGTCACCTATACTGTGGCTATAGGTACCAGATGCAGAGGAAGACAGTAGGGCTCAGTGGCAGGAGCATTGCATGGTGGTGTATGTTGGCTGGGGGTCCGCTAAGATGCAAGCTAAGCTCTTTGAAGCCATGCTTCCCACATGTGCTGTAGCACTCCCAGTTATTGATGCTAGGAAGGATTTTTAACCCTGTTAAACTAGCCTAACAAGGTTGACTTAACAGAGAGCACCTTCTTCTCTGTGTCCTCTGTCGCCTTTTGTCCCTCTTTCTGTGCATAGGAAGACTCAGAACTGAGCTCTGTGGTTTCTTTTATGAAACTAAAATACTTTTTGCAAAGTTTCTGGATTAACAAGTGACACCAGGTTCTTCCTTTATCCTCTAAATAAGTAAAACAGCCACCACAGCAATACAGTGAAACTTGTATTGCCCTTGTGCTCGAGAACATATAGCAGGATACATTATACTCAGTAGTTTAACTTGCTTATCTTCAGACCACCAAAAAAAAAAATTATCCCTCTCTTTTATAGTGTGGCAATGATGAGTGCTTTGTTAAAGCATATTACATCAGTTCAATTCCATGCCTTAAAGTCTGAAGCTGTGAGGAGGGGAGACTGACCAGCTGATTCTGGCCCACTGTGCTTTGTCCCTTTATAATCTGAGTGCCAATGTGGCACAGTACAAGCAATATATGTTATGAAATCAGAAGAAAAATCACTCTGATATTTCTGTTGCTTAGGAAATACATTTTAAATTATTTAAATAAATATTTTTTAATATTTAAAAATAATAAATAATTTAAAAACCTTTTACAATTATTTTCAAAAAGTAACAAAAGCCGTACTGAAGATTTCCTGCACACATACGTGCACAAAATAATCAGAATTGTGTCAAATTTGTGCACAAATGTATGTTGTCGTAAGCTGTGAGTTTCCTTTCTGTGGCTGTATGGAGTTAGGGCATGTTTTCATATGGACTTTTTTTTGAGCTCTGTACATATCTGTACTGTCTGGGACACAGGTTTTTACAAGAAGCTTTAGTAATAGTATCTGCATTTTTAAAGTTGTATTAACTGGTGGAACATTTTTAGATTTTGTCTCAGAGGGAATGAGGCAACTTGTTCTTGAGGTTAGTCACATTGTTTAAAGCTCTGCTGTGGAGGCCTCACATGATAAGCACGCTGTAAGAACACACA
>JAVJGJ010000001.1:54533359-54567065 GCA_035590215.1 Microhierax caerulescens | reverse complement strand
GTGAGACACTGGAACAGGTTGTCCAGAGCCAGTTGTAGATGCTCCATCATTAGAAGGGTTCATGTTCAGGTTGGATGGAGTTCTGAGCAACCTGACCTATTTGGAGATGTCCCTGCTTATTGCAGGAGGCTTGGACTAGATGACCTTTAAATGTCCCTTCCAACCCAAACTATTCCATGATTGTATGGTTCAAAGATCTGGCTCTAATACAGATGCAGCTCGTCTCAAATGCAAACTGTTGTCCTCAGAGAGGTTTTGCTCTAAGCAGAATTCTTGCAAGAACAACCTGGTCCTAAGGGTTGCTCCATCTTGTGCAAAGGTTTGCCAGAGCAGACTGTGTAATTCCAGTTTTAACATAAATCAGGTCCAAGCCTCAAATCTGAATTGTAGCCTGCAGCTAAGACAGACTGAGACCCAGCTGACCACAAATAGTTGTGCCTGTGCTTATTAATAGACAGCCTCTTTTTCCCAACTGAAATACATGTGTCCAGCAGCTCCTGCTTTCGTAGTAGTGAGCAGAGCAGGGTTCTGTCTGTCATTTCTCAAAATAGTGTCTGCCTAAGCTGAAAGGTTACAATGTGAACTTTGCAGAACATGGTGAAAGGTTTTTCAATTCTAAAAACTGTGTAGGAGACAGATGGATTTTATAACTTGGAAGTTTGCATCAGGATTTTCCCACTAGCCATGCTGCAAGCCTCTGGACAGGCAAATTGCAGATCAGTTTGCCACTGATCTCAGAAAATGCATCAAGTGCTTGACAGAGTAAGCATTGCAGATTTTCTCTTAAATCATTCCTTTGCATGGAAAAACAGATCCACTTTGAGCATTAACAGAAGACCTAAAAAATAGAAATACCATAAAATACTCTGGGAAATAGAAACACTGGCTAAATGTTCAGTTTTCTGGTACAGAACGTTGTGTTACTCAGTTCTCCAGCTTTCACACAATAGACGGGAACTCTACAAGCATAAAGTGTTACTGGTTGTGTGCATAGGAGTAAAAGCTGTCTGGGTTTAGTCTTTACATAGGAAAAAAACAAGTTTAGCAACATACTTTATTTGCACATGTGATGTAGCTGCTGTAGAGAGGGCATTGCTGGTTTTCCTAGGCTCCTTTTATGTGAAACTTTTTAATAAGTACAAAAATCTGCTTGGGGGTATTTTGATCATAAACAGGAAAAAGGTCCATTGTTTTGTTTTTGTTTCTGAACCGCAACCCCTCCAGTTCCTGCTCCTTCTTTCTCCCTGATAGTAGCTGGCCCTCTCGCCCCCAGCCCTCCCTGCTACCTTGGCAGCTGCCTGTCCCCCTTGGCAGCAGCACCTGCCTCTGACTGCTGTGTCCTCAGGTCCTTTCAGCTTGCGCCCAGCATTGCCTCTCTTTCGTCCGCCTGGTCAACCACCTGCAAACACGCTGCTCCCCATTGTCTTGCTCCCCAAATTTTGCACTTCAGGGTCTCTCCAGCTGTCCTGGGCATCTCTTGTTTTTCAGCAGAGCAGCTGCCGTTCAATGTCCCACATACCTGTTAGCTTTCTGCCTTCTCAGCCTCACTGCTCTGCCTCACTTCATGAGTTATCCTGGTCACAGGATGCCTCACAGCTGCCCCATAGGCAGTTTCCTTTCTGACCTTTAAACCTTTGAGCTCTCACCACTTTGGTTTTCCCATCAGTTCCTCTTGGGTGGTTTACATCTTGCCAGCTGCTCCAGGAACAGCTCCACCACACAAGTAATTTTGTCCCTAACCTCCCTGTTTTTCTGTGGACAGGCTCTGTTGAGTTGTCAGCTCTGGCTCTTTCCCTCTTCTCTCTCCAGGCGGACTCCATCTCTTCCACTTTGTGCCAGTAGGGCTTCCAGCACCCAGTACAGTGATGCCAAATGCCTGGGTTGAAAGCAGATAACCCACCAATTCTTCCTTCAACCAGGACCTAGCTGTCCTTTTGCTAATGTTCTTCCAGTACACTATTATTTTACCTGACTCATACTAATTTCTTTAGAGCCATTATTTGCAAATTCTGTGTTTACTGCTTCCTCTTTCCAGTTCAACCCTCATTTTCTCCCTTCTCACAAGCATCTCATCAGTTGTCCCTCCAAAACACCTTACCTCACCCCAGCTGGGTTGCCCCAGCCTGTTTTTTCTTTTCCTTGAGAAATTAGGGATTTCCTCTCATCTCTTCTACACACAAGATGCCTTTCAGCTCTACCCCACCTTCCTTTCTCTCCAGCTATTACCTGCCATGGAAGTAGTTCATTACTCCTGTTTCTCCTCAACCACGCCTGTTAATCTCTGTGATTCTCTATTAACTTCCTTCCAGAAAATTCTCAAGTCCCTGGCTTCATCCTAAGCATCTTCAATCTCCCTCATGTTGTTGTGGTTGCCTATCTAGCTCCAGCTATGTCTTAGCCACACTGCTGCTTCTAGGTACCGTCTTCCCTTCAAGCTGTTTCTGTTCAGGGAGCTTCCTTCCACCTTGAGGTTCCCCCAGAAGAGAGGAGTGAGAGGCAACCAGACTGCTCTTACGGGTACATGATAGGAAAACCACAAAGCAATAGGTCCACTGTGTGGGTCAGCCCTTCGTCCCACTTACCTACACCTGCCGTTTCTTGTGCCTTGAATGTGGTGATCAGGTGGACGAGCTGTAAAAGGCATGTAAAAGTACTGAAGCTGAGGGATGTTTTTGGTTGCGTGGAGGCAATTAAGCTGTAAATAACAGCTTGCAAATATTTAAGTGCACTCCTCAGGATCTGGCCTCACAGAGATCTGTATCAATATCTCTTCTGAGATTCAGAGCACAGCAAACAAGAACAAAAAATATTTCATTCATCTGCTTGGCAGTATCTGCTGGAAAAGCTGATTCAGCCCCAGCTTTTCCATTCAGCTATAAAATCTATGTATTATCTTCTTAAGCATTCTTTTAAAATAGAAACATTACTTACCTCCTGGGGTTCATTCAGAGCAGCTAGCTGTGCTTGCAGAGTCTGATGAAGATATTTTGTGTCATCAAATGTTAGGCACTGAATTTGATGGCAAATATTTGCCCAAATTTAACTTAAGGCACTAAGGACAGTGCTAAGAAGGCTGCTCATTGCTAAAACGGCTATACATTCATTTCAATTCCAATGTTAAAGCCCAAGAAAGTAGAATTAAGGCATTTTTAGCAATGCATCTGTTCTCTTTAATTAGAAATTCCTACGTTTTACAGCTCCACATACCCAGCCGGATCTCCCAAAGCATTTTAATGTTTTAATTTTAATGTTGTCTTCATAGAAAGTTAGATAATAGATGGATAAACAGATAGATACAGGCAGACAGCCTGTAGATGTTGATTCAAGTACTCTCCAGTCTAAAATAAACAATGGTATTCTTACCTTAAAGGAACAGCAGGGGAAAAAAAATGTACCAAGCTGTGACTTATAATTATTTAATTCATATGCATAATAAGTGTATGTAACTAATTAATTAAAAATGTCTTGACTGAAATGTAGGTGGAAGAAGTTCCTCTTCATAGTAGTACCCTTTAAAGGAGGAAATTGATAAAAACCCTATACTAATATTAGAGTTTAATTTTTCAAAGTTCTACATTTTGTAAGCAACAGTCACAGAAACCTGTAAATATTTTACTCCAGTATGTTTTTTACTTGTCCTTTGCACCTGGCAGCACATTTGTGCGACAAACAGCACCTGCTGCAAGGGACCCTTGGGGGACCCTGCCCGGCTGCTGCAGGTTGCTTGGTGCCTGGGAAGCCCAGTGCCCTGGGCTGGTGTTTGCAGTGCTTGAGCATGGTCTGAGGGGTAGTGGCTGCCAGGTCAGCTTCCCTGGGAAAGGGTCTGGTTTATAAAATTGCCCTGCTTTTCTGTTTTTGGAATAACGACTCTTTTTTTAAGGAAGTTTTCAAGCCTGGCGTTATATGATTTTGTATCGGTGTTGCCCGTTCTTTGTTAGTCAGGTGTCCAACAAAAAAGCTCTACAGAAACTGCTTGCAAATACTCTTTCTTATCAACAGTCAGTTTCTCTGTGACTCATGAACAAGTTTGCTTATGTATTTTGTGTATTTTGCAAAGTCTGTTCCCTCCAAGGGAATAATGATGACTGAAACTCTACCCAGTGAAACCACCAGCCAAACAGCTCTGGGATCAGCTGGCAGAGGCATTTTGTAAATAGTGCCCTGTCTGTCCAGCGGTGAGGACTCATTCTGCAATAAGTGAAGATCTACAGGGAATTTTGCTCTGAAAGCTCAGCACAAGATGCCAAATTATTGACCAAAGGGCTGAGTAGGTATGGCAGGGCTGGAGCTCTCGTGTTGCTGGCCTGGCCAACCATGATTTCTGAGAGCTCAGACACCCAGCCAAACCACAGCTGGAGACGTGTCCTCATGCGTGCCACCTTCAGGCCACCGCTGAAGAGCCCCCTCAATCCACGCTTCACATCTACTATTTTCCTGTGCAATAAAGACCTTCCACAGCTCACAGCGATTATTTTTCCCCTCCTACCTGTTTCTTTGGCAGCACGTAGTTGCTAGTCCTTCTGCTCCAGAGGAGGGGATGTAGCTCCCATCAGAAGCAATTGGTGCTGTACCAGTGTTTCCTGGGGAGGTGGTTTCAACACAGTGCTTAGGGATGGGTCTGAACATATTCCTGACAGCACCATGTCAGCTGCTGTGCGTTCCCAGTAAAGAACATGAAGATTTCAAAGCCTCCACAGTAGCCCCTCTGGATCTGCCTGTACTGTTTTCCAAAACGAATGTTGCCTTGCAGGATGAAATACAAATGTATCTGTTGAAAGAGAACTGGAACAAAACTAAATCCCACTTAAGATTCACAGAAGTTTCCCCTTCTGTTACCTGATCTCCACATTTTATTTTTGTCATTAAAGCTGTTAACACTTTGTAAGTAAATCAGCGTTTCTCTCAAAGTGCTTTGCCCAAAAGCCCGTGAATTTTAGGTGCTTTTTTACTTTTAATATCCATATCTTTTACTTACTTGCTCCCAAGCCAGTCTGAAGTTCTATGGTGTCTGTACTAAATTAATGTTTGACTTCATGGTCTGTGTGCTGTACAGCCCAGCACCTCCTCCATTTGCAGTGAGTAAATACCCAAGTGTTGTGTTGCCCTTGAAACCCGTGCTCTGTGACCAAGGTTGCGCACTGAGAAGAGACTGAAATGTCAAGTTTCCCTGGGTCAGAGTCCCTCCTGTCAGCCGTGTGTTAATCAGAAACCCACCCTGTTTATCTGCGAAAGCGTGGCACAGGGAACTTTGGACTGAGTGACACAGGGGGAGACTTGGCCTCCTGAGAAGCATCTGCCTCTCTCTGAGCCCTCAGCTGTGAAAACCTCATGCCTGAGATCAGAAAATAAGGAGAAGCGTGTAAAATGTGGGTAGGTCAGAAGCCGACCACACTCATTTCAGGAACAGAGGCAATGATACCTGCAGAGCTGACTGCAGACGTAGCATTGTTTTGCTGTGTGACCTTTGGGAAATTGCTTTATCTCAGCCTACCCAGCCTGCTGAAGAGCCGAAGGCATCAGCACTTCAGGGAAATGCCTCACAATAGTACTTAATCCAGTTGTTCATGTTTGCAACTTGCTTTTGGATGTAACACCCTAGAAAAGTTACTACTTCTATCACTTTCTTACAAAGAAAGGTAAAACTCATTGGTTCTGGGTCATTTTCCTTCAGAGGCTAATCTCTGAAAACTAGAGAACAGGTTGCGTAAGCTTTTGAGAATGAAAGACTGAGTTTTCACAAGCTGGTAGCTATACAGAAGTATGTAGGGAAAGCTGTTTTTTTTCTTCTTATTGCTTGTGCAACAATGAAAAAAATGTTTGGTTTCTATTGCATTGTATCAGTTTATCTACAAGGGCAGATTTAGTGGGAGGACCCATCAAATTTTCCACTGTTCTATTTGTCCAGGGTGACATGATACAACTCCAGCTGTACCGTAGTAGAGCCATCATTTTTCTGTGGTAGAAAAATGGCACCTGGCAGCTATGACTGATAACTGAGTTTCTCTGAGGTCTTTGGGCCTCAGTGGGTCAATACTACACAAAATTTGATTCTTTTAGGCCTGTATTGGGCTAACATGCTTTGCAGAAGTATTACCACTGTGGAAAAGTGAGTATTTGTACAACCTTCCCATAACAGGCAGTGACCTTGTCTATTGCTGCCAGGCAAACTAAATTTGGGCTGGTTCCATAATCCCAGGACCAGTGCGCTGCTTTTCCACTTCCAAATCTCACCACTGCAGCCTCAGTTTCCAACCTTGCCAAAGACCAGACCAGCAGTGTCATGACATTAAACACGATGGTGATAACATCTAGATCTGATCCAGATGAGTGGTCAGTGCTCCTCCAGAGTCTTCTGCTGAAACGCTTCTGCAACCAGGAAACACCAAGCTACCAAAAGCAGACCTTTTCACAGAAGCATGGTCTTTTCCACTCAGGTTTTGTTGGAAGGATCTGAGATGTCTTAAGTGGAGTCCTCATCCAAGCAGGAGAGAGAAACAACGTGGCTGGACCTCCCCCCTCACCCACCTGCTGCACCTCTCTGGGAGCAGCTCTTCAAATCAGGTGGAACAAGACTGCTACAAGCAGATCCTGCCCCCTGGAGCTGGTTAGGCAGGGTCTCGAGTGCAGATAAGCTCTTTCAGATAACACCAGTCTTCCTGCCTGGGGGTCTTAGAGGTGACAGCCACAGCTGAGACTCCAAACAGCTCTGTGACACAGCAGGTTGTTATTGTTCCACTTACACCTGGGGGATTGGTGAGGCACCAGGGGACTAATGTCATGTGGCAAATGTCCTGCTGCAAGCCTGAGAGTCTGGCAGAAGAAGATGGGTCTCTCCTTTCCCTGTGTGTTCATCACAGTGCTCTTCCTCACAGGCTGGGCAGCAGATGCTGTAGAGCAGCTGTGAGAGCATTTTATCTAGAGGAAGTACAAGTGGATGGTTGGGAATTACTAAGGTTTACACAAAAGACATTGCCAGGTCTCACAGGTTGTTCTGCAGCAGCAGGATTGTGTCTAGCAGCTGTAGGGAAGTCCATATGCCTTCTCTGCTCAGGCCAACAGCCTGTCCTACCAGGGAGTCACAGGCTGCTGCTGTGGTGGCCTTAAATAGTGAATCTGTGAGAAATTCCCCTTGTGCCTCTCCTTTTCTAGGCAAAAGGGAAGGGGAGGTGAGTGCAGACCAGCAGGAGGGAACATCACACATGAAAGCACCCGCAGCAAATGGTGGCGCCTTGGAGAGCTGAGCAGGCCCGTATGCATTGGGCACTCTGGGCATACAGCATGGTCTGCAGCCACAGGGCTCACATCGCCGCAGTGGCTGGCCATGCATCAGCCCCTGTATGCTTCTCCTGGGCCCTGGGCTCTGAGGAAGGTCCTTCAGGAGTCCTGGCACAGGGAAAGCACTCCTGCTTTTGGTGACACATCTGCTCAAGTCCAGCCACAGCCCCTTGCTGCACCAACAAACAGTGTCACACGTGCATGCCAGCTGGTGAGCGGGACACAGCTGTACCCCTGGCCACCCATGAGTACAATGTGGACAGAGAAAGCCTCTTCAACCTACAACCAGCTGGTGTCCCTCAGCCCAGCATCGCTGAGTGATGCAGACATGCTCCTTGTTGCACTATGTGGCAGGTTTTAGTAGCTAATCTGACTGTCTAGAGCAGCTGGTGATGCAGATTTTCTCCTTAAACACGTGCATTAAAATACATACTGCTCAAGTCAGGCTTCCTGGGTTAGACAAAATGAATCACTCTTCCTCAAACGAGGACCGAAAGGCCGTGACAAACAAGTCAGTATCACAAAACCAGGACACACAACATAGCCTAGATTTTCCCGTTGCTCCCCCATGAGCACACATCTGTGTACCAGGTGTGGGAAGGGTCTCCCAGGTTGGGTGCAGCCACTGAGGCCCAGCCTCTGGGTGCTTCCCTATCCGGCAGCTGTCCCCTTCTCCCCGGGGAGTGGCAGTGGCACTTTCTCAGCACCACGCTTGGTTGCCAGCCCATTTTGGCTGCACTCTGCTTGTAATTGTTAACTTGCTGGGAATGGGAGCACTCCAGTTAGCGCGGGTAGAGCTTCAACTAGAGGTACTCCTGAGAAGCCGAGACGGGAGCCGAGCCTCTACCTGCAAGGTAAAACGTTGCAGATTGCCTCGGCTGTTTCTTTCCCCTGCCTTCGTGTTCAGGCTCCCTTTGCATTATTTTATTATGTGGTTTCAGGTCTTTTTGTTGTCTTTTTGAATTTTTAGCTGTCATTTGAATGACTGCTCTCTTATGCTGAATATTTATTTGGAAATTTATGTACTCCTATAAATTAAGCGCTCCCTCTCAGCTTTCAGCCAGGCACGCCTAGGCTTGCACACAACCTTAGAACAATACGGAGAAAGGTTATCATGACTTACCCGCCACAAATTATCTATTAATAACAACATTTGTGTACCTTTTCTTTTTTCCCTTCATGGCATGCTTTCCCTACGTTCCCCTCTTAACAGGTTTCCTTTTTTTTTTTGTGTGTGCTTTGTTTTCCCGGTGGAGGACGGGGCAGTAGAAGAGGGGCAACATCTACAGCACTGGCTCTGCTCCGTGGCCTCGGTGCTGCCTTCCCCCACGGGGTGTTTGCAGGGAGGGTGGGACAGCAGGCTGCTCACCGCCTGGTAAAACATTGACCAACGCAGGCAGCCGTGGCCAAGGAGGTGCTGGGCTGCCCAGGCAGGCAGGCAGCGGGAGCCCAGTGGCAGCCAGCACCCACGGGAGCACACCAGCTTCTCCCCAGGTACCATTTTCCACTTTGATTTTCCTAGCTTTAAGAGGCAAAAGGGCAACGGCACTCAGTTATAAGGTTTGCCAAAGGTTTACTCCCTAGAAGTCGAAGAGGAGTTAGCATTGTTATTTTGCAGTTTGCTTGCGTCAGATGTAGTTGATGGCATGGTGTCACCTAAAGCTTGCGTTGATTAACCCATGCTCGATTAGTGAGTTGTTTGGATTTTATTGTGTCTTCAAACAAACAAACAAACAAAAATCAATGCACTGTTGCATATAGAAAACTTCATGGTTTTCTAATAAATCTCGCAACAGCAGGCTTCTGCTCACCTTCTAACTGAGGAGTAGGAACAGGAGTCAGAGTTTCTAATGAAAATGTGTAATCTAATTATTGCAACTGGGATGTGGGTAGTGACTCATACTGAAAAATACTTACTGATTTTTGAATGAACTTTGCAAAAATAGGCAATGTGACTAATTTTTTCAAGATTTTTTTCCATGTTCCAAGACAGCAGACAAAATACCAGCCTTTAAGTTCCTCGTATGCATAAGCCACTGAGAGACGTGAAGCTGGATAGTTTCAAATAGTTATATTAAATTTGTTCAGTGGCTGAAAGTTTCTGCCACAAGGTGGAAGCTGACTTGTTCATGCAGGAACCATCTTCTGTGTGTGTTTTGCTGTTCTGGATGTGCCTTTATATTAGTACATATGGTGACTCCCCAGAAATTATCTTTTACATCCTAGGTAACTGTCAAGTAATCCTGGACATGGCTCAGTGAGAAGTGACTGACATGTAGTCAGCATTCACAATTTGTTTACAGTATGTTTCCTGTGTGAAATAAAATGCATGAAAGACATACATCTTTTTCAGTTTGTTGCTTTCAGTTTATCAGTGTCGGGCCCAGGTTGTGCTTGCTGCTTGCTTCAGTCCTCCCTGATGCGACAGAGATGTTCTTGATGTGCTGTGTTTGCTAACTGGCCTTGTGCATGACATGTTATTTATGCTTTGTAAATGCTCGGTGGTGTGGGGTGGTACTGAAGTGTGGTAACACATTTACTTTATTAAAAGCAGTGTAAGAGTGGCTTCAGTTCTTAGCAGTACTAAAACTCCTAGAGCTAAATGCAGGTGCACAAAGCCACTGGATTCCCACAAGCATCTGCTCTAAAGAATTGAAATACGATTCAAGAAAAAATTTGGTAAAAATTGCAGCGTAATTTCAGTCTGTTGGTGAATTTGTAGATGTAAAGCATGACTATGTTTAAAGCCTGTGATTTTCATTGTGTGTCATAGCTCATGTGTGATTCTTCCCCTCTCCTCCCCGTAGTGGTTCAGTGTATTTGTCAGTAAACTGGACTGATGTAGAAGTTTCTTTTGCAGTAACTAAAGAAAGAGGTCAGATCTTACCTCGGAACTCACAGAGATGGAATTTAAAAAAATAAATATGTAAAATAAAAGACAGCAATGACAATGTTATCTTGTCTGTTTTCATACAAAGATAGGGTTCTAGCTGGTGACTATAAGGGAGATTATGTGGCTTAACTGGAAGAAATAGGACTGTTGACAAAATCTGTTCCATCTTTGAGTCCTGTTTGCACTACAGAGGACTTCTCTCAGAGCAACAACAACTCCTTTCCACCTCTGAATCAAGGAGTCAAGGAAAAACATCATGAGATAGGTTTCAGGGCAAGAGGGTCATAAGTATCTGTAAATTATGAGCAACTTAAATTGTCTCAGTAAATAATAATAATATTTTATTACACACTAAAATGAAGTGAGCATGTTTCATTCCATGTGTTTGATTTTCAGCACAGCTGTTTACCAAGTTTCAGTTGGTTAAACCTGTGTACGTACACTGAAAGGAGCAGGCTGCACAGGGATCACAAGGATAGCTTGGTCTGTGGAATGTTTTTCTGCATATATGAGGTGGAAAAGACCAAGAATAATGCTTAGCCTGGGCTGGTTACAGAGTTGCTAGTTAAAAAGAAGTCTCTTGTCACCCTTAAAGGCAGTCCCTGTGATGTGGGAGTTATTGCTAGAGCTATGCAAAATAAAATGTCATGGATCCCACAAAGATCTCACAGTGATGCTTTTCCAAATTGCCTATTTATATTTGAACGAGAAATGACCAAATTAAAGTGATACATTAAAATGGGAATAATCTCTTCAGATACTTTGGAAGGGAGTGATACTCTCAGCAGAGGTACCAAATATTGAGATGGCAAAAGAAGAAACCTTGCCAAACAGAACACCCCGTGCAACCAAGACTAGAGAAGAGTAATAGGGGTATGGCAAAACTCTGCTGTCTTCTCCCTGGAAAGTGTCAGGGTTTCTCAGCTTGTTCACATGCACTGGGACCCTGCATACCGAGCAGTGCCCTTGCAGAGACAAGGGTAGCCTCAGCCCCTGCTCTCCACAAGTGGGTGACAGGGCTGTCACTGGGAGGGTGCCATAAGGAGCATCCAGGCTGTGTGCTCAGTGATGTCCTGCACTTGAGCGCTTCTTCCAGTGGCCTTCATTTGTTTATTGTACTTGTTTGCATAGCAGCCATCACACCACTGGTGAGATGTTGCAATCGTTTTCCTTGATTCCCCGTTACAAAGACTTTAAACAACAAATCACCTGGATTAGGCAGGTTACTTGTGGTTTGCTGTGCTGGATCTCTTTGTTTAAGAAGATACCCTGAATGGAGACCTTCATAGTAATTATTTTTCTTTTCCATAACACAGCAGCCACATGGCACCTGGATAAGGCCATTGCAGGTGCTTTGGGCCTGAGACAGAAAAGCAAGCAGCTCTGCGGTCTCTGGCAGGAATCTCATGTCTTCTATGAAGATGCAGCTCCTTGCTTTTCTCTCTGAATACTGGAAAATCTTTTCTATAGCTGTCCGGTTGCACAACACCCACATGACCAGAATAGCTCCTTTGTGTTACTTTGGAAGCAATTTAAAATAGCATTTAAGTAGTTTATTTCTTTAAGGCAGAAGTGTGAATTTTACTGGGGGATTTTTGCCTTTTATGGGAGTGTTGTCTGAGGGAAACAAATAACCTTTACAGAGCTGTTTTAGAAGCAAATTTTTGTGACAATAAGCTGGTTTTCCTCTTTTTGTTCCGGTGAACAAAATGATCAGGTAAAATGCAAACCTTAAAGGACAGTGATTAGAGACAAGCAAACTTATATTTGCACGTTTCTAGCTAAGCATAAGTGCTAGCAATGCATTGAAACCCCAGATTTTCAATTTTGCTAAAATAATGCAAAATGTTAACCCATGAATTGCAGCTGAAATATGATTTCTGCAAAATGAAGTAACTTTAATTATTTTAATTAGCAAAATTATTTTGTGCTGGATGCATGTATATGCATTTCCCAGTGATATCAATGAGAAACTGATGCTTGGATCTTGATTTAGTTTTTTTCTTCTTTGCAATGTGTACTTTCAATGAGAATATTTCTTTATGCAATTTGTTGCTTTCAGTAATAACTTCCAGAACTTTTATCTCATCCGAAGTCAGATGTTGTACAGGTCAGAGTGCAGTATATAGTTGATGATTAAACATATCTAACCAAATGAACGGCAGCCCGCCCCTCCCCAGTGCTGGGTCACAATGTTTCTCTTTACTTCCAATATTTAACAACAGCTGTCAATATCCAACAGTATTTTCTTTCATGCTGGAAGGCAGAAATAATAGACAATAATTTTAGCAGAAGTAATTTTTATAATGTCTGACTAAACAAAGACTTACTTCTCATACTACAGTATCCTGACTAATATGGATTTACTGGTCTTCTCCCCTGCATCTCCCAGACTATGAGAGTAAAAACCAGGAGACACTGAGCAAAAGCTGCTGTGCCATTTAACCTTTGTATTTGGAGGGAATCAAGTTGGAGAGGTCATCAGATTGTATCTAATGAGTATGTGGCTTAAAAATGAAAATCCATTGTTCAAACCAAAACCTTTTGGGTGCTTAGTGAAGGAAATCACGTGTTATAGATGTGAAGCCTCTGCTGACTTTTCATTCTTTTTGAAAAGCTACAGAAAACATAATTATTCCAGTCTTTCCTACCTCTTGCACAGATATTATCAGACAAATGCTGTGCCACTATAGCAGTGATGTATTTTTCTAATGGTCTCCAGAAAAAAAAGCACATCTTCCTTGGATCTTTCTTCCTCTGGGCAGTTTCTGTAATTGCAGCTGAAAGCAGCCCTTAGACACTGTCAGCTGGGATACTGTTAAGCTTTACTGAACGGAATACTTTCACCTGAAAAATCAGAGATGCTTTAAAGGGAAGATTACTATGTAAAAATTCTGTAATTCTCAGAAACAGCTTTTTCTAACCTGGTTTATGGCACTTTTGTTAATGCTTCTCCAAGCAATACTCAGGGTAGCCACTCTATCATGAAGCTCTTCCACTTGAACGGCTCCCAGAGATATTCAAACCACACCTGTAGCTAGCTCTGTGTGGGCAGACAGCTTAATAAATAAAACTGAAATGAAGGACTTGGCAATAGAAAATTCATGGATAGGCCACTTTACGTTGAATTTAATGGGCTTAATCAGTCCATTGCTGTTAGTTGATGGGACTTATAGCTAAAATCTTGCTTCTGCAAAGCCTTCTCTACCTGGTATCATGTTTATTCCTGCCAATATTACCATTGGGAACTACATTGCCTTTATGTACTGCATACTGAAGGGGCTTCATCAGGCTATGCTTATGAGTAAATTCTGTATCTGGTAAGGCTCTGCCTGCCTGGGCCATTAAATAGACACAATGGCAAGGCTGGCTCTGAATGGAGTTGCAGGGGAAAACTCAGGCTGTAGTACTAAAAATGTAAAGGATGTGCCTATGGACCTCTACAGGTCTCTTCAGGCAATACATCTGAACAAAAATGTGGGAAGAGTGCCTGGGATTACTGGGTGGACGGCTTGTTTGGCTTCGTGGTGTGTACCATCTGTACGGGTGGCAGGGAGCGGGTACAGCGGAGAGTATTGGAGGTGTTAGTGCAACCCCATCTTTACATAAAACTTCTTGGCAATCAATATTGAAGCACAAAGCTTAGCTCTGTGTCAGCAGTCAGGTGGGAATCTCCTAGCAAGGGGGATATTGTTTAGAACTGTGCAATGCTGTAAGTACAGGCGTAATCACAGTGGCTGAAAAAAACAGTATTGTAGGTAGAAGCTTGAGCAAGTCAATGAGCACAACCTCCTTCTGCTTCTCCTCTTTAATCCGGGTGACCACCTTGACTCTGGAAGACAGTTAATGCTCAATACTTGAGACTCAAGGAGAAGCTTGAGAAGCTGAGCACATCTTCCCAAACGAGCACAGTCGACCCCAGAGCTCTTTGTGGAGAGGGCATGAAATGGGGGTGTGCATGGGGGACCCCTGCTGCCCCGGCTGAGGGGGAGGGTGGAAGGCATTGGAGGAGCTCTGGGCACCTGGAGTCTCAAGACAACCCTGTGAAAAGATCCTGTGGAGAAGAACAATATCACAGAAATAAACAGGGAGAGTGGTGGGGGAAGGGAGTGGGAGAGTAGCAAGAACGGCTGATGTCCAGCTGTCTGGACATCGGAGGAGCTGCCTGTCTTGGAGGCTTATCACACCCCATAGCAGAGAGGGGTCATCCAAGTGGAAATCGAGGCTGACAGTGCTGAGGAACAATAAAAAGGCACTAAACAAGCCTGTCCTCTGGATTTCTCCCTTTTCTTCATCTTTCTGCTTCTGAAGGACCTTATGCTTCAGCATGCTGTGATATCCTCTGTACACCAAAATACCAGATGTACCACACCCGAGGGGAAGGATTTCCAGAGGCTTACAGGTAATACACTTCCTCCTCTTCACAATCTGGAGATAAGGGGAATGGTCAGTAATTCCAGCAGAAACATATTTTGACTGGCTCAACAGGGTACAGTCCTCTTCTGCAAAGCCCTAGCAGGGTTTTACCCTGCACCAAAGTCGACCAAGACCCATCTGGTCCATTTTGTGCTGTGCAGTTGCTCCAATGAGCCGAAGAGAAGAATTTCTTTCTGATCAGCCATGGTGAAAACCACCACTGTGATTCTGTACTACCTCCATGATTGCAGATAGCACACATTAAAACCAGAGCCATGCACAGCTGTTTAATACGGTGTTGTTCTCTAGGTAGTAATCTTTCTTCTGCAGAATATTTTGATGTAAACGGCCGGTGAGTTAATGCTGATGTTTCGTACAAACACTATGACTCTCACTAACTGGATTAATGAACTTGTCTGCAGCTGGGCGTTTTTCAAGGCAACTGCTTTCTGCATAGACATAAAGGACTTTTTTCAGTGAAGAATGTGTCTCTTTTCAGTTAGTTTTTGAAATGATAAGTAGAAAGGTAAGCAAACTTTTGTAAACAGAAGCAGGATACATAGAGAACATTCTTTTAAACTTCGTGATGACACATCTCCCCTATGGAAGAAAAGAGGGAAGGCAAGGAAATGAAATCCAGTTAGAGCATTTCAATTTACGTTCATTCAACACTGTAGGCTCAGGTCTGCTCTTCATTTGCATTTAAACAAGGAAGTTTCAATAAAGAAATTGTTGAATTACTTGGGAGTGTCTTCCAGGCCACGTGAAAACTCTTCTGTGCATTAACTGCAGTGATAGGGAGGTTACTGAGACCTCTGGCTGCAATTTGGGAGAGGCAGGTAGGGTCCATCCCACCCAGCATGTGCCATTTTAAACACATTGTAATTGTGTTGATGTAGAAGAGATTTAAACTGTTTTCACTTGCTTAGGTACTTTGCTGCATTGTGAGTCTAATTAGAGGTTTGGTTTATGGAAAACTGAAGAATTAGGTTAAAAAGAAGTCAAGAAGGAATTGTCTAAAAACTTGCATAATAACCATTATTAGTCATACCTTAGAATTTCTGACGGACACTAGCAAAACTGGCAAACTCATACTTTCATGAGTTCTTCCCTTTCAGAGGTGAGTAGGCATTTTAAACTCCCACCTGATGAAGGGAAGGTGCTCTGCGTTAGCACTCCATAGCAGCACATCATGGTGCAAAGCTCCATTAGCCCTGGGCACGTAGCGCTCTCCCCAGTAACCTCACTAGACTTTGTGTCCAGAGTCCATGATTGCTCTTGCTTGGCAGGTTATTAACTGGCACTTAAGTTTATCATGGTGCTGAACTTTGAGGCCTGATGGTTTTGTTCTTGAGTATCCTGGAGAAGCATGTCACCAGGGAAAAAAAAAAAAAAAGACAAAAAAAGATTGCTTTTGAAGAAACCAAATTTTGACGGTGTTTTAGGAAGTCAGATTTTGACAGTGTTTTGGGAATAGAGTTGTGCTAACATGCCAGGCTATGGGAGATAGGATCTGTGGCTTCTCTTTTGTTTTTCTGCTTGTCCAATCCAGTTCTAGGGAGTTTGCTCTTTTGTTTAAACGCAGGTTTTCCAGAGTTGTAATTATGTAAATTACTTGTAGTTGATGTTATGCTTTTGTGAGTGAAGTCCAAGTAATTTAAAAAAGCATTATTCTAACTTATAGACTACTTTCTGTGTTAAGACAGCAGGCATATCTTTCTTAAGTGAAGTGAAAAACTGAAAATACCTCTGTTTCGTGTCCTTCAGACTGTTAGCATGTGAGATCTGCAAGTTTGTGTAAGGGGGTTCACCTGCAAGGATCTGACAAACAGATTTGCAAGCAAGTCAATGAGTGCAACCTCCTTCTGCTTCTCCTCTTTAATCCTGGTGATCACCTTGACTCTGGAATACAGTTAACGCTCAATGCTACAATATCTGCAGGTGGAGTTTTGATATTAGAACTGATGGCAGTTCCACACAGAGGAGCCATTCCACATAGCTCAGCAACTGGCATTTGACCATTCCAGATATAACTTTCATCTGATTAAAAAAAAGCAACCAAACCCACTGCTTTTTTAATTAAGCAGCTTTATAAATGTTAAATGTTTTTAGCTGTGAGGGCAGCTTTTTGAGACCTCAGATAAGCATGTTACATTTTTATGTGCAATAAATTTTCCTGTTTATTTATAAAAATATTTGGGAGTAGCAGTTTTCAGTTGTATAGCTAATTTATAGTGTGTGTAAGTCTCCTGTCAGCTCTGTCAGTAAGAGATGGATAGGGTCAAATATTTTGGGTTTTTTTTTTTTTTCAGAAAATTAATGTGTGGTTGAGTAAAGGGGCTGGGAGGTTTGTTTTTTTTTAAGAAAACCATCACCAGAACAAATGCACCCGTCTGGATAAGCTGTCCAAGTCAGCTTTCAAACAGAATTTATTTCTGATTCACGAGCACGCTCTATTTCTCATTTATTCCTCTGGCTGCTCATGTGAAAAGGAACAGACACAAATACCAGGAAGATGGGACTCCTTCCCCAAGTCTAAAAGCAAGGAAAATACATAACAAAGGGCAGGAGAAATGCAGACCATCTCATAGTCCCAGCTGTTCAGAGGGTGTGTGTGCGGTGGCTCCATACCTAGCTCCATCACCAGATAGGTCTAGTGGAGATGCAGCAGTTTTGCCTTGCTGAGGGGGACACCATGCAAAAACATGACTGGTGTTGACTGGGCTGGTACTGAAGAGGGAAGCATTCAACCCTTTGCAGCTTCTCAGGTTATAATGTGGCAATTGAAATAGCTCCCACCATGTAAAAACGCGCCATCAGATAACAGGGCACTGACTCATTAAATATACACTTGCCAAAATCGTTTAGCGGTGTGTTCCAGCTTCTTGCTTGGGTCACGATGTTAAATCATTACTTGCACTCAGAGTCTATGAGCCAGCTACTCTCTGGTTGAATAGACCCATAAACACAGCTGTGCTGGCGGCTACTTTTTAGAAGTTTTTCTTCAAGCAGTTGGCTTGGCTTTTAAAAATAGCCTGTTGCTTTTGCACAGCCCCTCCTCTCCAAAGCAAGACCCCCTTGCTGAAGTCTGTTTGTGAAATATGATTTTCCCATTCACCCGCTAGCGGCAGGACACTTTTGGTACAAGCTGCGTGCCATAGCACGGTATTTGGTTTGTGTTGTTTGTGATGTGAGGCTCTGGGTGGTGGGCTGTGCCATGAGGTGTCTCTGTCTCCTTTGCTAGCCTGTCTCTCCCCAGGGGAAGGCTCCATTTTCATTTGTGTAGGGTTTTTTTTCACCACTTGCACTGCAAATGCCCATGAGAGGGGCAGGCATGGGGATGTGTATATTAACGTTTACACCTCCCTCGAAATGCTCCAATGCTAGATGCAAGTTTCTTCACATTTATAAATTAAATAACCTTTTTGCTGTAGGCCTACATTTCATACAACTACTCCACTTCCAAGGAACCAGAAGGAAAGCAAGTTTTGCCTCACCTGAGCCCAGGGTAGATTTTTCCTGGTAGGCTTCAGTAGAATCACACCAAGTCTTTCCGTTTATAACAGCAAACATTTGCAACTTGCACCTCAGATTTCCAAATTTATTTAGCCTACTGGATGTTATTTTTGTTTAGAACTTTTGTAACCAGCAAACTAGCAGTTTTCATGTACATTTACTAACTATGCTGCGTTGTTTAGGGAAAACCAAAAAGTAGGTAGCAGGCGATTTATCAATTTAAATTAATATACATTTATTATCTATATCAGAAGCTGTGGTGCTCTGCTAACCCCTCTGAAGCAGGCTGGTTCAACCACACAGCACGTGTCTCGGGTCTACTCCAGCACTTGTGATGACCCTCCTAGTCCTAAAGGCATAACTATAATTTCTCAGATGTTTTTTGTTAGCTGTCAGCTCCTGAAGTGTAGCAGAGGGGTTCATGAAACTCAGGGTGTGTGTTTGGCCACAGCATGGAGTTGCACAGGGACACTTGTGGGTGCAGGGATTCTGTTGGAAGACTGCTGCATCAGCCCAGGCAACCACACCTGGTGCGGGCTTATCTGTTTTGTCTGTCCCTGGAGCCACACGCAGGCTTTGTTCAGGAAGAACAGGCCAGTTCTGTGTACAAGAGGACCCAAAAGCGAGCACTGATGCAGTGTGGATGGTCAGTGGACCAGGACAGAGGATGACGAGGAGAACCGAGCTATCACATGGTACAGATGTGCAGAGTGCATGGGACTGCGCTGAGCTGCTCCAGGGGTTGAAGCAGGTTTCACCAACTGGGGCAATGCAAAGGACACATGTACCTCCCTCTGCTCTCTCACAGGCTCAATGGAGGTGCATCAGTGGTCCAGCCCTTCTTCCACCAGGAATCTCCTCCTTCCCTTGTGGGAATAACTGATTCTCCTTCAGAAGGGAGTATCTGCAGCTCCTCCTCAAGAGCCAAGTAGGGGGGTTACATGCTTATGTTATGGCTTGTTGAGGTTTTTTTTTTAAACAAAGCACAGTTTTGGTGGAGAGCATACATAATTAGAACCAAAAGTGTTCAGAAGAACTCACAGTTTCAATTAAACTTTCATGTCCAGGATGTAATTTTGGGACCAAACCAAGAGAAAGAACCGCTCAGCTGGGAGGGCAGAGAACCCACATGAGATGAGACCCCCAGCAGCAACCTGTGCCTTGGCTACATCAGGCGGGGCTCTTGCATGCCACTCGGCCATCTAACTGCAACATACTCATTTTTCCCAGATCACATCTCCAGCTGCTGGTTCCTCTTTCTGAGCTAAGAACTGACATTGGGGTTTGTAAAACATTGTGTTCCCAGCTTGACAGGCACTTAGAGAAACTCCTGACAGGTAGTGATGGGTTCCCTTTGCCTCTATTATAAATTTTCCCTGCTTTCATGTTGTTCCTAATTTTCTTCGATAAGCCCAGTCTAAATCTGTACATTCATTCTGGCTGTGCAGTTGAGCAAGTGTTGGCTTCCCTGTTCTGATGAGAAGCAAGAGCATTGTTTGATATTAAACAATACGTTGTTTTGATGCTTTGCTGCTTTTGAGAGTAAGGACATCAGAAACAATGCCCTGTAATGGAATAATAAATAAACCGGGTTTTCCCTTCACTGAAATAAATGCACAGTACTGTGCAGTGCGTGAGCTGTCAGGGGTTTCCAAGCCACCGTGCAGACAACTAGTGGGACTGTTCCCGTATACATCCTTATTAAAGGGCATTGTCCACTCTTCAGATTTCTACCTGCCCTTGTTTTATTAGAAGCTCAGCTCTTCCTGATAATGTGTTACTGTTGCCTTAAAATTAAACGCTGTTATAAAGAGAAACTGAAAGACGGAAAAAGATAAGAGAAAAACAATTTCTCTTTCAAACCATTCCTTCTGTGCATTGTCCTCTTTTTAAAGAAGGAGGGGAGGAAGGAAGACAGCTCTCTCTGGAAACAAGGCTTCTAATAATGAACTGAAAATAGGAAAACCAGCAGCCAGGATTTTCCATACATGACCTCCCATTCCATGAGTGCAAAAGTCCATTTTTTTGACTCTCTGTTGTAGGCCAGGCTTTTAGTTGTTTTCATTACTCATTCTCTGACATTCCAGTAACTTTATATTTGTATCTGTAGTATACTTAAGGAAGCCTAAATTTAGTGTTTCTGAAGACAGAAGGAGGTTTTTAGGGTCTAGGATAATTAAGCTGTTACATGCTTAATGAAATGAAAGTGTAGCATAGTCTCAGCAATTTGATTTTTACTCCGGATTAGAATGTAACTCTGTACTTTTTGTGTACTTTTGATAAGGTTTCTGTGAGTTGGGCAATATAATGATTAAAGTTGGTGTCGGAGAGATGGAACTGTTTTTTTTATGTTGTTGTTTTAAGACATGGGTATTTAAAGTCAGACCTCCCCAGGCCAATATCTAGGCACTTACACAGTCTTCAAAGGTTCTGAAGCATGCTTAGTTCCTACTCATCTCAGCGTGAATGTGACAGACAAGGACTGAAGGATTTAACATCATTATAAGTGGCTGATCTGTGAACAGCAGAACTATTGTCTGGTTTTCTACAGTATCGCCATAGGAATGCAGAGCAATTCCAGCTCCATCCCCTGTCCTCAGCTTCTCCCATCCTCCCACCCTTTGCATTCCTCCATTGCTCCTCTCTGCATCCCTTTCCTGCAGGTTGGGCGGCTGCTGGTGCCGTCACCTGCCACCTGTGGGTTGTACAGCCCTGCTGGCTTCGCAGGGTGGGGGAAACTCTCTGCTCAAACTGCCTGTCCCTCAGTCACATAAAAATTTGATCTCTCCGAGTTAGCCCTGGCTTTCCTAAAGCTGTGTGAGCTCTGAGACCTCCATCCGTGTGCTGCTTGGCTGCAGCTGGCCAGCAGGTACACAAGCACTGGATGGGGAGAGGAGGGGCTGGCAGCCACGGTGTGGGCTCATATGCCTGGGGTGGGGCATGGGGCCGTTTTTATTTTAGCAAAACCAGGAAGAGTGTGCAAGTGCTAGGATGTGCAAACAGGAAAATTAGCTCTCAGGCAAAGCTAACGATTCTATTTATTACCTGTTTGCTCAGTTACAGTGGTGAACACTGTTTGTATTCCATGGCAGACTGCACTCCTCCCCCTTCCAAATTTTGCAGTGGTTTATATCTGTGAGCTTTGAGTGTCACAGCAGCTTTACTTCTGCAGCACCTGCAGTAAGCTGCAGTGGCTTTAGCCATTTAACCACGAGCTCCTGGTGGACTTCGTTCGCTTTGACATGGTGACCTTTGGCCAGCAGAGGCAGAAGGGAAGCTGGTTGCTCTTGGCAAAACAGGATCACAGTGTACTCAGGGAGGAACCTTTTGTAAAGTGCCCTTTAATCAGCTCCGGTCGTTGTTAGGGGTTGTAATGATTTAGGTTCCCTTGATAGGTTCAGTAAAAGAGCATCTGAAAGAGCAAGGCTTGTCTCGCTGGTTCTCCGTGACCTAACAAGTCCCTGGCTGAGGTCTTGAAGCAGCGGGCAGCTGGGCACTGGGGATGCGGCAGTGACGGTGGCACCGGACCTGCAACAGCTTAGTGGGGCACAAGCCTCCTGCTGCTGGCTGGCTGAGGAGCGACCTGTAGGTTAGTAACTGTACCCTGCGGTGGTATTATGGTCATGGTTGTATTTCCTATGGTACTTAGGAGGCGTGCAGGCTGTGTCAGAGGCAGCCTGGTCAGTGAGGCACCTGTGTCAGCCTCCTGGGCAGTAGTAGATGCCTTAAAACATGGTGTAAGCATTCACAGAGGAGGTGGTTATGGAGAATCCTTGTTTCAGGGAAATCTGTCTTCCTCATCACTTAATACAATAGGCTGTCTTATGCTTTAGACAGGAAGGTTGTTTATTTTGTGAAGCTGGCTATGCTCTGAGTACAACTGAGTGTCTCTGTTAGAAATGGGCAGTCACTGTGGAGGGTCCTGTTCTTCCAGGTGACAAGCATCCTCCTGCAACGTGGAGGTGTACATGGCATGCACAACAACTATTACGCTATACTCTGCAATTGCTTCTTTAATGTTTCCTTAAATAATGGCCAATAGCAGGCCAAAATTAACTTTTTCACATGTATAAAATGGTCTTTTCAGGAGTAAATGCACAAACTCAAAATAGTACATTTTTTCCTCTCTGAAATGACGTACCTCTGACTGTGTAAGGAAATTTCTTTTGTTGGCATCATCACTATGCTTAGGAAATCACATGCAAGGCAATTTTAATCCTCTTAGGTTTCATTTTTAACAGTAATTGTTCCCAAAAGAATGGTTTCCAAAGAAAAGCACTCCAAGCCTCAGTATAACCTCACTACTTTTCATTGGTTTTGTGGTACATCTTCAGAAAAAGATTTTGCTTCATTTTACAAAGGCCAGGCAAGGGAAACCTCACCACCTGATGGCTTTATTTGTATTTTCTAGCACACACTGTCTTGTATATAGCACCAGTTTCATATCATGAAACATATGAGAAATCAAATTAAATCCCTGATGTAACATGGTTCATGTCAAACATCTGGCAGCAAGAGTGAACTGGATTCATTCAGATGAACTTATACACTAATACAACTTCAGCCATCTCTTCACATATATCCCTAAATATAAACAGAGCAAACAATGCCTTATACAGATAGAAAATTCAGTCCTTAAGGCTAGTGTGGAACTCTGAGTATTTGGACAGGTGAAGGACAGGTAACAACCTGATTGTTGCCATATTAATCCGTGTACTAGATAGCAGCATATTACATATTCATATTCAGACATTATGTGCTAAATCATGTACTGGTAAATCAAACCGGGTAAGAATGGGACAGACTGCACAAAAATGTGTCCCTTTTTCTTTTGGAATAATCCCCAGCAGTGTAGCAGGAAGGACAATATCCTCAAATGCAGGTCTCTGCTTACCTCCAGTGGTGCTCTGAACACAGCCCACAGCCCTAGAAAGGTCAGATTCCAACCATTTCAGCTGCACAGAGACTGTAGCAGCTCTTTCTCCAGGCATTTGGTAACATGCTTACCTTCAAAATGAAACCTTTGTGTATTCCCACCAATTAAATGTGCTTCCTTTAGGAGTTTACCTTGCATGTTTTTGAGAAGGGTAAAGTCACTGACCTTTTAAAGTTCCTGAGATTTTAATTGCTGGGTTTTGGATTTTTTTTTTTTTTTTTTTGGCTAGGTGGTGATGTGGAGTTTTTTTTTTGTTTGGGTTTTTCTTTTGTTTGTTTTGTTTTTCCAAAAAAAGGGAGTATATAAGATGCAGGATTATCCTTATTTGTCACGTGGTTAACCTGCTGACAGGCTGCATTTTCCTGTTTAATTGCAGATGCCTCCGTGCAAACAGCAAATGTCTCAGGTGCCTGGTGAGCATTACTTGTGCCCAACAGTTGAGGACAGTAGTTCCCATCGGTTACATTTCTGCTAACAAATAAAACATGCTGGGGTCTCTTCCTTGGACCCAAAGGCAGCACAGTGCACAATCTTTTAGCTGAAGTCTTCTCCTTCCCTGCAAAACAAGTGAACTCGCTCACAGTGCCTACCCTGGGCAACCACAGGGTCTACATGCATCCACCCTGCAGAAAAGAAATACGAGAGAGATGTCGGGCAGCGCTGAGAATGTGGGTGCTGCTCAGACCTCATTCAGTGTCTCCAACCCCTCCTTTAGCCAAAGTGACAGGATCTTCCTGTCTCAGGACCTTTTTATGCACCTTCTGAGTCTGAACCTAAGGGTTTGGTTATTGCTAGTTGGGGAATGCCCTCTTGAATATACAAACCTTCCCCTAGATGTAGGAAGTGTGGGGCTTAGGTGCATCCTGAATGAGATATAGACACCTTCTGCTTAGTGACTCAAGAGTGACAGATCCTAGGTCACTGTAGAAACATTTTCTTTACCAAGGAAGGGAAAGAGCAATTTAACTAATGGATTTAATAACTACAGCCATTCAGTCCGTTCTTCTCATTCCTAACTATTTCAGCTATTACCGTCCTTGAAATCACAGATACTTTGCCTGTTTTATCTTGTCAGATAGCTATAGAGGTAAGTTAAAGTTATGTCAACAGCTCTCTGAGGTCTGTCTTTGCGAGAGAAGTGTTTTACAGCAGAAGCGTAGTCCTGTAAAAAAAAATCCCCTTCCTGTGATTACTGAGAGCTGCCCATTAACAGAGCCCTTGAGCACTTTCAAGTTTAATTAGGCCAGCTCCACCCCACAGGGTGACCTGGGGTAGCTTTGTCAGCCAGGGGAATGATGCCCGAGAGCCCCGCACCAGCGGTGGGCCCCAGCCCAGGTGCAGCTGCAGGGGTGAAAGTGCCCTTTTACTATTTCAGTGTGTTTGGTTACAGTCAGTGGTTTTACCACAGGGTTGCAAAGTTTGTACCAAGAGCCGCTTATGTTACACTTGTGTCTCTGCACCGTGAGAGTGGCTTGCTATAGATGTAGCTCTAGGGCTTGCCTGTGCTGTAGATAACATGTTTGGTGGGAAAACAGGCAAATCCATCTTCTTTCCTCCACTGTAGAAGCATGTCTTAGACTGGCAGCGTAGCTTAAAACAGCCCCAAACCAAAGCAAGCTGCTGTGGTTTGAGAGCAGCATGCCTGCAGCTGGTTTCTGGTACAACGCTGGCCGCTGAGAAGAAAGCTCAGCCCAAGGCAGGTTTGCAACCCAAATCCTGCCTGCCTGTAGCAAAGGTCAGCAGTGGAGGGGAGCAGACAGCGTGCAGACAGTGGCGGAGGAGGAGCTGGGGCGCTGGGGTGAGGTTAGGTAAGGCAAGAGCATGGACGGCACAGGCAAATCCACTCTGGGCCATGGGGACAAAGTGCACCGTGCGAGGCAGGGTGATGGCCAGGAGGTGTGACCTGCTCCTGACTCACGGCAGCACACGCTGCCAATGGGTGGCTCAGTCGCAGCAGCTTTTTACCGTGTAAAGTCCCATCCCGGGTATCCTGGCAGCATAGGACAGGGATAAAGCTTAGTCTGTTTAACACAGACTTCTTTGGTCATGATGCCTTTTCTGTGCATGGCAGTTCAGACTCTGCTGACACTATCAAAAGCTGCTTTTTCTAATCCTGGCAATAAATCAGTGTTCTGAGACATGGAAGTTGTGAATGTGTAATAAAACATAATGTAAGAGACACCAGAGTTAATGGATGCAGCAAACTCCCCTGCAGTCTCCTCTAGTCTGATTTTTTCCTTTGTGTTACTGGGAGGCAGAAAAATAAATTTGTCTTCCTGAAGGAAACTGTGTCGGTTCCCTTATCTGATAACCCCTTTTTACGAACAATTTCCGAGTGATGCTTATTGTCGTATTTTCAATGAAACATTAAGAACTAGAATAGAAAAGCTTATGCCCTAACCAGAGATGACAACTGCTGGTTGGAAGAGAAGCTGTTTCTCTTAATGCTTCTATATTCTTCTGTGGCCTGTAGAAGGGCAGAGCAATTGCTGGAAGAGAAGAAAAGAGGGTTGTGTGTGCTAACCACTCTCATTTTCATACTCCCGATTCTGGAAGCCTCCTGTTTGGAGGTCTTTGTCCTCCTTCTCGTGAACCTGTGTCACAAAACCCTGTGATGCTCGGCTTTGCAAAAAGGCCCTAGAGGGAACCAGTGAGACTGTTGTTTGCTGGGCACCTTTAAATTACCAAAATTGGTTGGTACGTGGTTGGTTTGTGCTGGCTGGATATCCCTGCTAGCCACAGGAGGTGGCCACCGGCTGCCTTTCAGTGACTCACAGAAGTCACACTGCTGTGCCGTGCCTCCCTCCTTGATTCCTCCCGTACCTTCAGCCTCTTGATACGTGCAGCATGAAAATTCACAGGCTGCATTCAAACTTACAAAGAGTAACAGTTTGCTGTTCTACCCTCTGATCTCTCTGGACAGTTCAGTGAGCTCCATGGTGTTGCAGAAAGGCTCTCATCTACCACACTGTGCAATCTCATCAGCTTCTCCAGAGTGGGAGCTGTGCTGTGAAACTAGATTCAAGCAGGCTTCAAAAGAAATCTTTCCCTTGTTTTCCCATGGATTTGCTCAATACTGGTGATTCGACAAATGCTGTAAACCAGCAATGCTGGCAGAAGGACTGCTCCCACCTTCTTCTTCCCCTCTGCCAGCACAGGTGTACAGCACAGGGAGCGTGCGTGCAGAGTGCAGCCACACAAATTCTTGTGGCAGCACAAGCGAGGGCTGCATAGGGTGGCTGTGGGAAGGATGGAGCGGGACCTCATGCTGGCAGCACCAGTTTAACATGTTTGTGAGACTGTGGTGTGAAACACTGGTCTTGAGCAGCCACAGCAGGCTAGTGAGGGCTAAACTTTTTTTTCCCACAGAGTGTTTTATTTACCCAGGGACTGAAAAACGATCATCGTATTAATCTCCCTTGCAGATATGTCTATCCAGAAGCCACCCTGTATTTATTTTAATGGAAAGCAAACATGCCACAGAAATGTAATGGCTGTGGCTGTATAAAAAATCTTCGGGTTTTGCTGGTTTCCTTCTTCTTTTGTGTGCTAATTGAAATCTCTTGCACTCCATGGGTTTATTCAGTATCTGTCTTCTTACATTTTGGAACCTAAAACTTGCTTTCAAGTTTAAATGGAAGCACAAAGTTGCACATGGGGAAACTGAGCCTACTCTCCAGGGTGATCCTCTGTGCTGAATTTCATTGAGGAATGACAATTAAAGTGTTTGCTAAAAATAAAGCAAAAACTTTGTCTGGAGACCATTAAGGTTATCAGAGCAACTCTCACTGCCCATGAACCAGAAAAGCCCAAGATTAAAAAGTAAAAGAGAAAAGCCCAAGGTGTCCTTGGACAAATTTCCCCCTGGTAGGACCACACCTTCAGGGCTGTGACTTTGTCCTCTCCATGCTGGGATGGGGGATGTGGCTGGGGCTGGCAGAGCAGAGAGGGAGTCTGCCTTTGCAAGGGAGTTTATTTGGAATCCTCTGTGATGTAGCAAGACAAAGGTGAAAGCACTGATGTAGGTTATGCATAGAAAAAGCTGTTGTCTCCGTGTCTACCTGGGTGTCTGACTACCTCTCAAAGTCTCTTGAGACTATCTAGTAAAGCTGTTATGAGAATATATGTGTGTTTTTTGCATACTATCCACCTGATAAAAACCCAAAGTGTTGCGGTACCTGCTACAGACTGTATGTTCTTTGAAGGATCTCCCCAGATTTTGGTCTGCAATAACTTATGAAAGTCAGGAAATGACAAATTGTGCTGCATTAACTCTCATTGTGTAAGAACAGGTGTAAAATAACATGTTATTCATTTAAATAAAGTGATGTTGTCCCTTTAAACATTCAAATAGGCAATAAAATGGTTCTACAAACATGTGGGAACCTGTTCCACTAAACACAAAGTGGTTTTGTTAAAAAAAGAATGAAAAGGAAAAGAAAAAAAGGCTGTCTGAGAACCTAATTTTTGTGGCTGTATTGTGGCTTATGTGTGAATATACTGATAAACTGTAAAGATTTTCTGAGATTGAGACTTTGCAGATCACTCAAATTCATGCATCCTTTCAGTGAAATATTCTACTTGGCATATTCCTTTCCCGTTCCACTGCAGTCTCTCAATAGTTTTTGCAGACCAAAGATAACCATAACCCCCAACCCACCGCTCACTCCTTACTCCCTCTTCTCCTTTCACTTGCTCACGTCTCTCCATTGTCACATGATGCTAAGCTGCCATACTGAAATATCTCCTGAAAGCCTATTTCCTACCATGATCATCAAAAATACTCACTCTCAACCAGATAATGACACCACCCCAATAAAATGATGAGCCTGTGTGATCAGCCCCTGAATCTCCCAAAGCATTTGGGTTTGGTCTTTCTAAAAATCTCAGAAAGCAGATCCAATGCTTTATTAGCGCTTGCCATCACATCAAGGACCCCAGTGCACCCAGTCAGCAGAGGTCAGATTGTGTGTCTGCTTGTAGAAGAGAGACAGATGAGGGGAAGCACACTGTCTCCTTTGGAAGCCTTTTCTATGTCAGGAAGAAGGTCCCCATCTCACAGCCATTAGCATATTCCTGTGAATCTCACTTTTTTCTTCAAATATCCAGCCTTTTCTATCACTGCATTCATGAGAAGAATTATTTAGGAAAAACCTTTCACATGTAATCCCACGACAGGAAAGAATAAAAGGAAATGAAAGGTCTATGGGAAACATAGGTATGGACTTATCTGGATGGACTCTTTCACATCTCCTAGAATATGGCCCCTGCTTAGCCATCAATCATCAGAAGGAGGAAACAACTAAATGTTTATGGTATTATTGTAATAGAGGGTGACACTTCATCATTGTAGTCAAGCTGTACATTAGGAGAGAAGATGTGTTTATATCCTTATACCAGAGCAGTGGGTGCTGTATGAGGAGAGGAGCGTGCCTGCATGCGTGTGTGTGTGTGTGTACAGATTCCATCCTCCCTGCTGCTCAGATGACTCTGCCCTTAACACTTCCCCAATCTGCTGTAGGTGTATCCCTTTCATGATGCCAGAATCACCATGAAGAGTCACATAAAAAGTCCTGTTATCGTTATGAATACAGTGTGCTTGAAGCTGAAGGGAAGTAGGTGCCTAACATGAGGGAAAGCTTGAGGGGGGACACTTGCAGAATTCTGCCCAGCTTTGTTAAGTCCCCTATAAAAACGCAACCTGCAGGACAAAATAATATATTTTCAAATTCTGCCACTGGGGATGCTAACACCTCAGAATACCCTGCATCAGCCTAATCTGCTGATGTTCATTGCTTTAAACAATAATGGGAGCACAACTTGGAAACTAACAAGATGGAGCTAAAAGTGAAAGTATAAAATGAAAGTCAAGGGTTTTGAGCGGCTTCCCTACTTGATCCTAACTCACGTGGTATATTGAAGAGCCTTTTTTAAATGAGCCCATCAGCTCACTAGCATCAGTGCTTTTTCATTCCACTTACACCAGAATAGTCTTCACTGTGCATTCAAGTACATGCGTGATTGTAGCTGACAAGGTCCACTTTACAATGCTTATGGTTAAAAGTTGAGTTTGTTCTCCAACAGAAAAATGTGAAGAGAAGAATACTGCCTTTAAAAAAAACAATCTGGTGGAGGGGAGTTTTGCAAGCTTAAACCAGCTAAATATTTTGTACTTGTTTCCATGTATAGATCAGTGGGATTGAGGTATGGATTTAATTTTGGCAGAATCTCCTAGATTTTATCCCCAGGTTTGAGACTAATTCCTTCCATAGTCTTGGGTAAACCACTGAATTTCCATGCTGCAGATTCGCTGTCTACAGAGCAGTACCTGCTTCTCTGCAGCTCTTGTAGCTAAGGAGTTAACATTTGCAGAGAATTCTGAAGATGGAAGACTTGTACAGTAGACTTGGGCTGCAGGCATTTTGGGACCAGGATCTGGGCTGCAGGTGTGTTTGTACAGTGCCTAATGCACCACGGTCACAGTACTGTGGATAAACAAGTACAAGAAGCCAGCACAGAGTGATTGCAATCACCCTTTGGGTTTGTGGCATAAGTAGAACAGCTATCATTCCTGTTCTCTCTCAGAAACTGCCACAAAGATGCTTCTTTTGCCAGTCTTTGCCATCTTCCACACCCCGCACTTCTCTCTCTCACTTGGAGCCTTCTAATTTTAGAGTTCTTATATCTACACCTGTTGACTCCCCTACCCCTCTTCTTTATTGACCAGCCTCTGACTCTGCAGTACAAGGATATCTCTAAGTTTTACAGGCCCAGGCTGAACCACTCAGAGGGCAAGAACAAATTACTGTGTAGGACCATCTGATACAAACTGGCAGTACTTCCTCTGCAGCATCCACCACTGTGCACGGTTTGTCAATGAGAGGTTGAGGCACTTCTTCTACATAGGGATGCCCTGAGGTTGCTGCCTGTGTGCTGCTTGTCCGGAGATTTGGACCAAGCTTTACTTTTTGGAAAAAAAAAGGAGAAAAAAGAAAGAAATGGCTATGCTAGTAAAAAAAAAAATCTGGGAAAGGACTGAAAACTGTAGTTGTTTTGCTTCTGCAATGTGCTGTTCGCTTTTCAGCTTCTCCGAGCAGTGTCCTTTCCCAGAAATTAGCTGTCTCCCAAGGCATGCCCAGCTCCCTGTTTTCCCGCCAGCTGGTTGTGCACACCGCTTGCCGACTGGGCAAATCCATCATCCAAAGAGTGTTTCGGTGCAGTTCCTCCTCTTGGCTGCTTGAGAAGGTGTGTTGTTTGCTTTGCCTAAGTGCTCCCGGGGCCTAATGCTCCGTTGTTATGTACAGACTATTTCTGCTGTCATGAATCATGTTTTACCACCCCTGTGCTTTTACTTCTGCACCAGGCTCTTTTTTTTTTTTTTTTCTTTTGAGCAAACACGTTTGAGTTTCCGCGTTTGCTGCTGAGACGGTGCACGCTGGGTACGCAGCACAGGCTGAGTTGTTCCTGCTGAAATCAGCAAACCTACCTCTCACTCCAGGAGCTGCAGACCTTTTTTTTTTTTTTTTCTTACAACCACAGGTAAATTGATTCAGGGCAGCCTGAAATAATTTTTCCAGGCACATATAAAAAAAAAATTTCACTGAAAAACCCTCATGCCGACAAGCAAAATATGCCCTTTTCTTATCTTATCTGTTGTGAGTAACTCAAGCTATTTGCACAACGCCTAGTGCTAGGAAGGAGTTGTTTGTACATGTTTCTCTCTCTTTTCTCCAAGTTTTGAATTTTGAACAAAATCTTTCTCTTCCAATTCCTCCTCCCTGCAAAAATGTCATGGTTTCTCTTTCCTGTGCTTCCTTGAAGGTCGGACTCAGCCCTCCCGCCAAAGATCCCTTTCATTAGAGATGGTTTTCTATTAATCTTCAAACTGCTTTGGAGAGCTCTCTGCATCTGGCAGCGCTAACATCCCCTCTCCTCTCGTCCCACCCACTTAGCCTCAGCCTAAGAGCCCTTAACAAATGACTCCCAAGGAATTTAAATGGCTAACGCTCGCTGGCCAATAAAGAGATGCATAAACTGTATAACCAGGCTGCCCAGCTCTTGCCATTAGGAAGAAAGGTTGCTCAGGCAAAGGCACGAGTCCCCTTAACCTGTTGCACTTCGCACTTCGATCGTGGGACCAGAGAGGTAAGGGAAATCTTGTTTGCTCTGTAGGGCTTTTTATCTGGTTTTCATTTATCAGGGAGTTGAGACCAAACTTATGTCATTATCAAAGTATCAGGTCTGGGGTTTGCCTGCCTTTAGAGGGTCCTGAAGTGATTTTTGAGAAGGAATCAACTACTTCTAAGCTTGAACTATGAGCTCAACATGTGAATATCTAAAAGAATTTGCATAGCAAATAGCAAAGCGAATGTCAGAACAGTGAAAACTAACCCCGACATTTTAGACAGGGGAGAGCAAATAAAATCATGTCTCAGAGGTATTTTTTTTACTGTCTTAAATTAATGAAGTGAAAGGTAGACATTTACAACCACCTGACATTGTGTTTTCAGTCGGTCTTTCTCTGCCGTCGTCTTTTTGTGCTGCCTGGTATTTTGTTCTGCCTTTTCAGGAGATCAACATAAAAATCAAGCTTTAAAAGTGGGTTGCCAGCTTCAGGTACAGAATTTGGGGGTGTAGATTGAAGGTGGCTAGGAAGATTGAGCAGGCAGGTATATATGCAAGTATTATTGTTACAAAGGAATCTACATAACTCATTCTGCTTACTGAAAATTTGATGGCATTTTAAGAAAATCAAGTTCTGATATTATTCTATTCATATTCTACTTAAGCAGAATGTGAATGTTTAAGGCTTGTGTATGACGTAGGATATATGATGTTGATCTGTTCACCCTTATTTATTTATTTATACATTCATTCATTTACTGCTTTATTGGGGTCAGTGCTGACAACAATAGTGAAGTTTGAACTTAAATCTGGAAAAATCAGTTGAATCTAAAACCTGTTTAAAAAAAGAAAAAAAAGAAAAGAAAAGGAAATGTAGCTGTTATAGGTAAGGTTCAATTAAAAGCATTGACAAAATTATCCATTTACATGTGGACCAGATGCAGCAGTTGTGTATAATGGTGTCCTGTCCTGTGCTAGGTAGGATTGAAGCTGTGTTTCAAAACGCGTGTGTATAGTGCTCCTTCACCCTTTGCACATCCAGGCTCGCCACAGATGACAGCCAGTGCTCAGAGCATGTGAGGGATGTCGCGACAAAATGTTACTGCCATCCCTTGTGATGCTCTATGGCCTAACAGTCTGGGCACAGAAAGGCATCTTTTTCTTTTGTACAGCTGGTCTCTGAAGGCCTTCACACCCAAAACAGCCCACGGTGGTGCATGTTGTGCTAGCTGATGATGTTGCACCAAAGACCTTGCCAGTATCTGACAGGGTTGAGAGAGCTTTTTAATAAAATTAACATGGTTAATCTAACAGAACTGCAAAACACGTCCTTTTTGCTCATCAAGACAATGCTAGATGACTGTCTATCAAGAGCTTGTTGTAATGTTTGTTTGATTATTTTTCCATGGGTTTCTTATATAGCTCTGTATAACCAAGATTAGATAATGTGTTGGATAAAAAGAAATGTTTAAAAGCCCAGTTAACAATAGAGGAGCCATTTTGTTACTCTTTTAAATAATTTCTATTCAGTTCTGCATTTCAGCTCCATTCTTTGCTGAAGAAATTATATTGAATCAAATATTGCTTGTCTTCTTTCGTCAGCTTTTAATTAAAAAAAAATAATAATCCCAGTTAAGGTCAGCAAAAGGTGAATTTCAAATGACATCTGTCTCAAATCCCACTCCTTTTCTGAGGCACACAGAAATTTCATTTCCAAACTCTAGGTATTTCCAACCGAGCTGTAATTTCAGTAGACTTAAATTGTCTTGAATTAACTCAGCACAGGAATGGTGCCTCCTGAGAGAGTCCCTGCCTTGGTTAAACATTTTTTTAAAATTTATATTATTAACCCTGGGCACAGGTAACGAGTACTGGAAATCTCTTCCTTGTACTTGTAAACCTTGTTTCTCAATTTCAATCCAAGGTTCAAAGGTTTGCACAAACTTCTTAGATTAGAGGTCAGGTACAAATTGCTGCACTTTGCAGCTCCTTTCTGCCGATATGACAGAATTTCACAGCAAAGATGACTGCCTTTCATCCCCCTCTCCTCTGCACACAGGCAGTTAAAAGTGTGATATGTACAAGTCAGCCATTGGTACCTGAGTTTAATAAATAACTAATTGGGTTTCAGTGGTGCAAGGTGCATATTATAAAAGGGGTCAAATGTCAGTGCACAAAGGAAAAAAAAACCAACCACCCACCCATCCACTGACTAAGCCAAATGCTTTGAGTTTAATGTACTTTCAGCAGCAAACATTCAGATCCCAACTGTGGTTTGGTTTACACTGATTTTCATTTCTGTGACCCGAGGGGCAGGGAACACGTTGGGCCACTTTCAGCTTTCCCTGAAAACTGCCTTCTGCTGAAAGCAGGGCTGCAGGTTGGGCCCCCCGTTGTTGCAGTGTTCACGTGGTGAACACAAAACTGAGAATGTCGCAATAAAAATAGTGCTTAAGATTAGAATGAACTGAAAAACTGAGAAGTCTGAAGCTATTTATTGTTATAAAACTGACTAATCCAGTAGACTTTGTATGAACAGGCAGGAT
>JAVJGJ010000001.1:54498660-54518434 GCA_035590215.1 Microhierax caerulescens | reverse complement strand
TCTCCCCAGGGTCTTCTCTTCTCCAGGCTGAACAACCGCAACTCTCTCAGCGTTTCCTCATAGGAGAGGTGCTCCAGCCCTCTGATCATCTTTGTGGACCTTCTCTGGACCCGCTCCAACAGGTCCATGTCTTTCCTGTGCTGGGTGTCCCAGAGCTGGATGCAGTGCTCCAGGTGGGGTCTCACCAGAGCAGAGCAGAGGGGAAGAATCACCTCCCTTGACCTGCTGGCCATGCTGCCTTTGATGCAGCCCAGGATGCGGTTGGCTTTCTGGGCTGTGAGTGCACATTGCCGGCCCATGTCCAATTATTGTGATTATTTGGAATATTCAGCAAAGTAACTTCTTCCCTAAGCAGTGCCCTGAAGCTCCATTTTGGACCACGTACAAACTCACCATCTCTGAACACTGTCATTCTGGCTGGAGCATTTTCCCTCTCTCTGAAAGACCAGAGCTCTAATTATTTTGTCTTGTGCAATTTTGGCAAGAAGAATAATTCTCAAAAGAGCAATTTCTTTTTTTTTTTTTGTGTCATTAGTTTGATCCTGTAGCAGAGAGATGGGATAAACCATATTTAGCCAAGTTAGTCCTGGGAAACCCATAAGAGTAAATGAGCTGATATTTCACAGAGTTGGCTAAAGGACAGCAAATAGACTGGACCAGTTGCTGCCTGCAACTTCTGCAGCACGAACCACACTTTTCCAGAGCACCTCTGCCTATAGCAGTTACAGGTCCCTTGATCTCAACAGCTGGAGCAGGGACCCCACTGGGACAGTATGAACTCCTATTCATACTCCCTATTCAGGCCACCCTCTTCATCAGGGAGGAAGACAGTGGGGGTCAGAAAGGGCTGTGTGAATCTGGGTCACAGCTCCCTGTCCCCAGCAGGACTCTGGCCCTGGGATATCTGTGCTGGGAGCACGGGGGAAAACACTGGGCAGAGCAGGCAGCACCAAGCCCATCACTGTGCATCAGCCACAGTGCTCCCACCCATGAGGGGGACAGAGGTGCCCCAAGTCCCCCGTCAGCACACAGGCCTACCTGTCCTGATGAAAGCAATGCAGGATTGCTGCTGGAGAGCTGATGCGGCCAGAAGGGAGGGAGGGCTCTTTGAGATGAGGTCCTGGAAACCCTCTCCCAACACACCTGATGTGTCTGGTCTCTCCTAGTGGCCATCCCTGCCATCAGTGCCCAGTACTCCATGTTTCAGGCTGCTCCACCAGCCAAGATGATGGAAGATGGCAAAATCCACGCTGTTGAGCACATCATCAACCCTATAGCTGTCCAGCAGGACCCAGCTAGTGCAGCAGCTGCCGCAGCAGCTGCAGCTGCAGCTGTAATACCAGCTGTCTCAACACCTCCCCCCTTCCAGGTGAGTTCAGCACATACATCCCGCTTCCCATACATCCCACTTCCCAACATCCTGCTTCCCATATGTCCCGCTCTGCATACCCAGGGTGAGGGGAAAGCCTGGCATCTTGCCCTGCTGCTCCTGTTCAGGAGATGCTGTCAAGGATATTACAGTGCCCAACATCCCTGAAGTTCACTCCGACCTGTCTTAGACATCTGAACTTCAGACATCTGCTCTCCCTGCTATGGGGGACCTGGATCTGGGAGGGAGACAATAGCCTCCCATGGTGGCCTACCCTCCCATAATCAGCTCCCCTTGTAGGGGGGTTGCAATTCAGGGGCTGGAAATGGGATATTAAAGCAATTTGAGCAGTTTTTTTGAGGTCTGAACCTGATGTTTTCCTTCCAGGGCCGCCCCATCACGCCAGTGTACACCATGGCTCCCAATGTGCAGCGGATCCCCGCTGCTGGGATTTATGGGACAAGTTATGTGCCATTCGCAGCGCCCGCTGCAGCAACAGCAACGATAGCCACGCTACAGAAGAACGCGGCTGCTGCCGCTGCCGCTGCTGCCTATGGGGGATATGCTGGCTACATCCCCCCGGCGTTCCCAGCCACGACCATTCAGGTCCCTATCCATGATGTCTACCAGACGTACTGAGACTGTTGGCAGAGGAGGGCAGCGGAGAAACACACACTGAAGGAACACTTTACTATTTATGAAGAAAGAACTGGCTGCAAAAGAGTAAAAGTTTGGGCTCAGTAAACTGATGCAGGAAGTGAAGAATGTCATAGAAAAATGTGTTTGAAATATTTTCTACGCTTGAAGTTTTCACTAACTTTTTTAGGCTATTTTTAAAATTTAACACGCCTGTATTCATACATTTCTAAAGGAACTCGATGCATCCAGCCCACCGCTGACGTGCATTTATACGCATCATAGTGGGGTTGCATAGGGTTTTGTTTTTTTTTTTTTTAGCAGTTATATTTCCAATGTATTTGTGGTATGAAGGTTATTTTTTAGTAACTTCTGCACTCCAGAGATGTCTATTTTGTAGTGCCTTTAATAATATATCAGCTATATATTAAAAAGCACATCTGAGCAGCTAGGGAAAGTTTTAACAATATATTTTGAAGAATATATTCAATATTTAAAGAATACATACCTTAGATATTTTTTTTTAAAGAAGAAAACAACAAGTATCTTATTTAAAAAATTATACTGGAAAGTGCAATTTGAAAAATGTACAAGACCTCTGCATTTTTGTGCTGGCATTAATACGATCTGCCTGTTCTTATTTGAAATCTGAAGTAACTAATATTGCCCGTTTGGGAGACAGAGAAAAAACCCAGCCTCCTCACACAAACCTCTTCACAGTGCGATTTGCAGGCTTGTGTTAAGTAAAGAAAGGGTTCTGAGTTTTCCTTAACAACTGGATTTTCTATTTATTGAAGCTATTCGTAGTTGAAGCATGTGCAGAAATGAGTAGCCACTATTTCACGCGAGGTGTCTTGACTGAGATCTTAATCCAGTATAAAGGCTAGGCTCTTTTTCAATGGTCTTTATCCTTTGAAGTATATGTTGTAGTGACTGAGAATGTATGTTGCTGTCGGCAAGAGTAGGCATGCTCTTGCCAAGAGGATGCACAGCGTTACTTACCCATTGCTCTATCATGTTCTGTGAGAAATTTCTGAGGTACTAGAGGCGGTAGTGATACTGGAATAGTGAAACAGGGCTAGCCTCCCTCCCAGCCTCCCCTCCATGCTTAACTCCCCTTCTCTGCAACTGGAGTTGTACATGCACATCAGGGGTGGGAGTGATTAGACCTGATGATTTTAAGACATAGAGCTTGTAAATATCTTTTAATATACATTTTTAAAGTCATTTTATGTTGCAAATTTACATGGTATGTGGTTTGCCACAAAACAAAACCCTTTTATTGCAATGTTATAAAAAAGTTTGTTTTATTAAGAAGTAAATATATTATTGCAGTGTTTTGTGGCCTGTTTAAAGGCTTTTATTTAGTAGTGTGGTGAATGTAAAAAGTAGTAAAATGGTAAAGAAATATCTTACCCATCGTATGAAGTGCCTCAGCCCTGCAAACACAGCTCTGGTGACACGAAGTGCAAAGCAGGGAGCGAGTAAACAATCTCCTTTTACTTTTTGTGGTAAAAGTACCAACCAAAGGAGTTGCGTATTGAGCATATTTTGACAACTGAACCGCTTCCAGATCACATCCCGCTCAGCTAATGGCCTTTTAATACACTTTTTTTCCTTGCCTCAAAATTGAGTGGTTGTTTTTAGGTGCTCTGGCTCAGCCAAGCTGAGCTCTCCTTAATCCCGTCAACCCGCTAGCGAAAGCACTGTGAGGTTAGCCATCAGGTCGGACTCTGCCCCTCTGTGCCCTTCCCGGGAGACTTTTATTGTCTGTTCCTGTGCTTCCGAAAGTGCACCCAGCCCCCTGAGCCTGCCCCTCTGCCCGGTGAGGAGGGGCTCAGGGCACAGACCCGAGGGAGAAGCCCCCAGAGGGGAGGCTGGTGCCACCTCCTCTGGCTAAGGCCTTGCACAGTTCAACACTAAGTGCCACCGTGGGGCCATGGGCTCTGCACAAACACCCCCGGTGTCAGAAAAAGACAGTCTAGTGGTTTTGGTCCCTGCCGGCCCCTTGCCAGTCCTGTGCCGTGGCTGACCCACAGAGTAAGCATGAAGGATGATGGCGCCCTTCCCACTCATCCTCTCCCCACCAGCAGGACGAGGGTCACACCACTCGCAGAGGTGGCAGGGAGAGAAAGGAGCCAGCGAGGGTGAATGCCAGGGCACCCCAGGGCAATGCTGCCTATGCCAGGCCAGGAGCAGGCAGGACGCAGGGACACAGGCGGCCGTGTCATACTGAGCCTCCCGCCCACACCTGCCTTTAACACTTGCTTCTAAACCATTTCATGTACACTACTACTGAGGTAAGTCTGATAACTTGAAATGTGAACATCTTTAGGTTAAGAACAAACTATTCAAAGAAAAAAAATAAAAAAAGCCAAAACTAGTGTGCCTTATTCTCAAAAGAGCTGATATTTTAGGTGTTTTATTGTATCTCTGTTCTCTACTGTCAGAAACCTCTGAGTTTATTTAGTTCTTGCTCCATTTACGGTACATTTCTAGGATGTAGTGAATAAAGCATTCTTTAAAAATGGAGACTGTTTTTTCATTGCAACATCCTGCTGCCAGGTTTAGCCACTCTACTGAGCCTGTGTTCCCCTCCAAGCTGGGGAGACAGTTTGGGGCAGGGGGGAGCAGGGCACCACAGCCAGCATCCCCACAGGCTCCTGCAGGGGGGAGGCACACTGTCCCACTGGCTCCCCTGTCCCACTGCAGAGGACTGTTACCTTCCCAGAAGGCAGACCGGGCATCTCCCCATTCTTCCAGGAGCCTCTGATCAGCCTGAATCTCTTTTCACATTCCGTTTAGAGTCAGTGCCTGGATGTGGATGGAGCTGAAGCTGGCATCCCTCTGTGGTTTCCATGCACCCAGCACACAGAAACCCTGTAGCTCTGCTGCACGTCCTCACCGCAGGGCAGAAGTGCTCTGGGCTGAAACATAGTTTTCATTTTGGTATGCTTCACCTTTCAAATGCACAGAAAGCTAAGCTGTGTCTCTGAGCAGTATTTACAGTCTTCCCAAATCCCTGGCTGTCTCCTTGGTGTAAGCCCACCCAGTGAAAATTTGCTGCATATACCAAGAGTGGGGAGAAGAGCAGTGTGAGGGAGCAGAGGTAAACTGAGGCAGAGCAGAGAGATGGGAGAGGTGTTGGCCACCAAGTCAGGGACTAGTGCTAGTGAATAATCCAAAAGAGAAGGAGACCAGAATAAATACTGCATGAGCTTCTACATCCTCATAAGAAAGAAAAAGTGTCTGCAACTTCCTACCTCTAGCATTGTTTCTCAATGCAATTAGGACAAGGCACTTCATGCCAACATGCCTTGGGCTTCCTGAAGGATACTAACCATGAGAGGTCTCCCTAGTCTTTTTTTGTGCAAGAAAGTGGAAAGAAAATACATTTTTAAACATTTTTGGTAGGATTTGCAGGTAGGAATAGAGTCACCTGATTTTGTTTGTTTTCCCTGTATAAACATTGCAGGAGTCTGTGCATCCCAGGAATCGTTACCACCACCAAGTCAATCTACTTTGCTCAGGGTAATAGGTAATCAACATGATGCTAAAAACAGCTTTCAGGGAGATACTGCCATGTAAGGACTTCACCTATCAGACAAATCACCAAGTCACACAAGAAGACCAAAGTCTTCCCCACAATTTGTTGCTGACCTTTCCACTTAGTAGAGGTCCACCCGCATTCACTTGGATGAGAAAGAAACCACCAGCAGCCATGGCCCTTTATAGGTGTTCAGATGCGAGGCATGCCCTTCACAAGAAGGAACATTTTCCAAGTGAGGTGAAGAACTGTGCCATACCGAAATGTTTCTGCCTCTTTCCCTTTATCCCAGCCTCCCAAGATTAAAATGAGTCTACGCAGCTTTTTCTAAACAGTCACTTTACAAGATAATTTTATTGTTTTCCTAGACTGCTAGTTTCTGACTTCACTTTTGTGAGGTCTTAATTAATGATTAACCCATTGTAAGGTTGAAATACGCAGGTCATTCTCAGGACATTAACATAAACACCACCAGAGAAATGCAACTGTGCTTTCAAGATGACCTTGCTGCCTTGGGAATGTCAGGAGCTCTGCTGAGGCCTTGGGCACCGTGACAACTCAGTACGCTGCCAAGCTGATCCCATTGCCTTTCTAAATGTCTGTCTTGATGATCTCGAAGAGCAGACATGCACTTCCCTGCCTGGTATCAACCTAAACCACTAAACGTCAGCTTCGACTTTCTTCAGGAAATGCCACCCATTAACACAACTGTGACACAGCTACTATATATACAGATTAACAAGAAATTCAAGTGGATTAGCACCACTCTGGTATTGCAACACGTCATTTATATAAGCACTAGAGTGCAAAGTACATGCAAAATAGATTTTTGATACGTCTGAAAAGGCATATACAGTACCCCATCTCCTTCTCTGTAGCTAGTGTTACTTCCTAATATCTCTTGTCTGGCTGGGTCCTGAGCACCTGCTGAGCTCTCTGCCCCCTGTATGCCTATCAGCCACAAAACTGGCCCAGCATGCTGACCTGTAAAACAAATAAACCCCAGATCTACCTCATAACAAGAGAAACTACCTCTACTGGGCATCTAAAAGCCAGCAAAGTCAGGTTTTATGCTCTGGTGTGTCAATTAAATGCTGAATCACACTTGACTGAGTTACAGGACCAAGTCCTGCCTGGCAACAAAATGGTTGGAGGGGTGTTGCAGGGAGAACCTGGAAGTTAGGGAATATAAAAAGGCACTTCTGTGGTACCAAGTCCTTTCTTCCTGGCAGGCTGTGCCATGCAATTATGATCATTCAAGATGCCAAAGAGCAAAGAGGCTATGGAAATTTTTAGAAATTTGGTACTTTAGAAGTATGTCCATATGAAGTATTTCTTGTCAAGCTGATGAATTAGATCAGGTATTTTTTCCTTCAGCCAGAAAACCAGAACTGGAGTTCACTAGTTTCCTAATAAAAAAAGACAGCAGCTCTGCCTCACAGCCCTCACTCAGGCAAAACTGCAGATCCTGCATGTGGGAGGTGGGCAGTCAAGGGCTGAGTCTTGACCAGAAGACCCTATGGGGAAAAATGCTCAGATGTGCTCAGGTTTGTCCCAAGCACACCACACACGCTGACAGACATGTCCATCTAAACAGGCTGTGCCAGTTGATGCTCTGCCCCACCTGGGGCTCCCCCCACAGCTGCATTTCCCTAGGGCATTTGGAGAAGCAGGATCACAAACTTGGGTTGTGGGTTTGTGTATTCTGACTGTTCCTGCATTTCTGCATGTAGGTTTCAGCTTCAGCTGGTTTGTAGGGTGGTCACCATGCTGAAAGGAAGCTGTGTCATTTTTCATGGTCTGGTTGTCCACAGTTGTAAATTTACTTTGAACCAATATAGTACTGTTGTGGGGTTTTTTTGTTGTTTGTTTGGGGTTTTTTGTTTTTTTTTCTTGTTGTCTTTTTTTTAATTCTTTCCAAACACACACATGTGATTTTTGCCAGCCAGGCTGCACTTTGAGCTGTCCTTGCTCATTTTTGCAATGTCACTGAAGTTTGGCATCAGCTCAACCACTGCCTGCGATCCATGCACTGGTATGAAGTGGGAAGCCACAGATAAGCCAGAAGCTCTTCCTGAAGCATGACCCCCCCCTGCAAACAGCCTACAGAAGCCACAGGAATGACCTCAAGCGGTCAGAGGCAAACCAGCCTACACTTAGAGCAGCTCCTTTGTTCCAAAGCTTTGAAGCAGTAACTACAACGAGCAATTCTTGGTCCTGTAACAAATCTGTAGGATACAGACCAGGGTGTCTTGCAGTGACTCAATAGGGCATGCAATGATAAGGGATTACTTATTAAACTTGTTATTCATGCACTGGCTGAACATCAGGGCATCCTTAGTTTCTCTAGTCTTTGGCTTTTTGGCTACTGCCCTTGAAGGAGGGCTGCCTGGCCATGTGGATAAGCTAAGGATTCCCTCAAGGCTTAGCTTCGCTGCAGACTAACAGATCCCTTGGCTCACCAGCCTTTGTGCAGGATGCAGAGGGACACAATCCTAGTCAGCAGCTGCAATGCTGGCACCCAAGCAGCTTCATGGAGGCACTTGTCCTGCAGTCCTCGGAGCAGCAATGGTGCAGCTGCCAAGAGCTTGGCAGAGCACTCAGGAGGGCTCTGGCAGACAAAATGTGGGGGACCACCAGCATCTTATCAATGATCAGGTCACCAAGGACATTTCCAAGCAATAAAACCACCCAATACACTTGCCCTTTAGCACTATATAAGCAGTCCAGGCTTCCCCTCCACTAATCCCCCACTACCACCAGCTGGGCAATTTCTTACTACCACCCAGAGTGTTGCAGTAAACTCTTGCAAAATAAAGACTGTCCGCCCCTGTACCCACATGGTGGAGTGCAACAGCCTGAAAGGGCTGTAGCATGCCCCACGCTCCACGCAGACAGATGTCCTCCTGTGATGTCCTGGCAATGCTGTTGGCCACCCCCTGACCCCACAGTGCTGTAGCAGACCCTGGAGCGCACCCAAAAGCTCTCACGTTGCAAGTGAGCCCCAAGAAGCATGAGGTGAAGCACATCAGGCTTGGCATACATGTACAAAATGAAAGCTGGGAAGGAGCAGTATGCCTGACTCGGGCTGGCAGCCTGAGTCATGAGGTGTTTGATGATGTACAGGTGGAGATGCGGTGATTTGTCTGACAGATTGACCCTGGAGAAAGCACTGCAGACATCATCCAGACAGACTGGGAAACTGCAATGATGGGGTGGCATCCTGAGGCCCTGGCTTGTGTGAAGGCTGGTCAGAGAGGACAGGTGTCAACCTGTGGCAGGGAAGAAACTGTTTTGTGTCCTTCAGTTTGACACTGGAATTCCACCTGTGGAGGTGTGCAGGGCAGGTCTCCCTCACTGATGTATCCAGCTGTGTTCAGGTTTTTCCCCACTATTGGCTTGTCAAACTGAAGGCATCAGCTGGGTAAATTAGGCCACACCTAATTTACCTAATAACACCCACAAAAAGCAGAAAAATACTGGTATCTGTCTTGTCAGCTTTTCTCTTTTGTGCACCAAGAAGGGCAGTGACATGATTTCACTGACCATGTACCCCTCTCTCCTCCTAGCTCCTCTGAAGGGAGATGCACAGAGGCTGGTCTTGCTTCTGCTAACAGATACTGCATTCACCTTCAAGCCAGCCCTCCTCAGAGTACACACAGGGCAAGAGAGTGGGCTGGAAATAGGAACAACCAGAACTGACCCCCCAGCCCTGTGACTGCTCTCATACAGACTGTGAGGACGCTAAGCAGAGCTGACCTGGCTGAGACCTCCCACTCTGTCCCAGTCAGGATTTTTTTCTTACGGTCCTGCAAAAGAGAAATAAATGGAAGATAAATGGCTGTTTGGGTCTGACAGCTTATTTTTCTTTTACCAGGGAATATAACGACTATGATATCAAGCAAAGAAAAAGCTGATTTTCTCCAAGAGACAGGAATAGTCAAATACACATATGCAAATGACTGAAAACTAAATTATGGGTTTGTATTTGATATTAAAGTAAGAGGGATGGTTTTTAAATGGCTCTGATACTGAGCAGTCCTGTACCAGCAAGGTGACCACTATCATCAACGCCAGTAAGATTACGAACAACATTAGGGCAGTCATCAAAGGTGCCGTATAAGTGCATCTCAGTTTAGGAAAAAGTTTCCTTCTTCCCCATAGGCACTCCTGGAAGTTCATTCAGAACCTGTCACTTGCTTTCCCTAAAACCAGACAGCATCCATACTCTGTCTGACAAAGATGTCAATTGCAGTTATACTCTAATTAGCAATGCCTTTTCCCTGTGGTTGCACTCTTTTTCACACACAAAGCAGAAAAGGGTTTCAGCACAGCACAGACCTTGGGCCGGGTCCCACAACAGAATTAAGTTTTACCCACAAATAAGTGCTTCAGCTGAAGCTTTACCAGTAACAAAGACTTCAGCTGAGCAAGGAGTCAGCATGCCTTCAGCACTCACAGGCACTGCCCCTGCCCCGCTGCAGTGGATGAGGACCCACCAGCTGCCAGGGTTAGCTCCAGCCAGAGCTCTGAAGCAGCAAAACTCCAGAACCTGCCTTGAGCACAACTGACACAAGCCTGCTGCTTGCAGAAAGAGAAGTCGTGGAAATCTGCTATAATTTGTAGTTGGTAAGAAAAATCAAATCCTGTTTGGCACTGTGCTGACACCCCTCACCCCTTGCTCAGAGGCCAAATACCCAAATGCTGATCCAACCTACCAGCCTCCTCACCACCCTGGCAGGCATATTTTCGCCCAGTTCAGCCACCTCACCTTTGCCTGAGCCCCCAGCCCAGCTCAAAGGCGTGCACAGATACCCCAAAGCTGCAGGGAACTGCATTGCTATTTGCACAAGAGGCTACGTGCTGCACAAGGGTCTCCTTCTAAACTCACCTAGCATTTCTTAATCCCACCAGGGTGACTGAGACCTGGCCACCACCCTGCAGCATGTATGGGGGTTTTGAGACCCTCCCTGATTGTTTTAAATTACTTTGTTCCACATTTCGGCTTCCACCTTTTTGGTTTCTCAGCCTGTTCCTTTTGGTGTTGGGACTAGGACAGAACCAAGGTCTTAAAGGATTAGATTTAATAATAATAAATGCTGCTTTAATTAAAAAAAAAAAAAATCCACTCCCTGAGAAAACAAACTTTGTTGTCTTTCTGTGGCATCTTTGTGAGCAATAGAAGGGGAGAATAAGGAAATGTACAGCACTTGGCACTGGGTACACCTCAAACTAGTTTTTCAACATTTTACAACCAGCTCTGGCCATGTGACCTCTGTGGAAAGATAAACTGAGACATTTAATCCTTTTTCTTTTTTTTTTTTATTTTTTTTTTACCACAAGGAAGTGAATTTACATGGTTGTGATCATTAAATTACAGTAAATGATTTGCCCACAAGAGAAAAAAATAAAACAAGAGTGATTTAACATAGGGAAGGACTGGGACAGACAAGGCAGCTGTTTGTGACCAAATACCCTTCCCCAGCTTGAAAACTCTCAGGGAGCTTCTCTGTTTCTCCCTGGCTGTGGCATTTAGGGACAGGTCAACTCATTGCAGGTGAGGATTGCCCACCATTTGCTTTCATAACCAGAGCATGAATAACAACTTTTCAAAAGCCAACTGCTTTTTGAGCTAAATAGGCAGCAATTACCCCACCTGTAAGTCATTAGGAAGCTGTTTAACACCATATCACTCTGGAAAGCAGCAAGCTTTACAACTTTTGCTTCACCTCCAGAATACTATCAATTTCTGAAACCTGGGTGCCTGGTGACCCAGGCACTCCAGTGTACCGGGACAGGGAAAGCCAATTCAGCCCAACTGGTGGCACAGGGCTGCCACCACCCCGGATCAGGAACATGCTCTCACCATTTTACAGGCAGTGTGAATCACATCCTGTGCCTCCCTCCTGCCAGAGCATCCCTGGGGACCAGTGTGCAGCCCCCGCAGTGGCAAGACCAGCCCATGCCTCTGAGATACTTTAAGCTAGGTTATGAGTGGGGGAGCATCCTTGTTGAGCCAATGGTTAATCAGCATTTTCAGCTGAGATGAGGACACAGGCCGGGAAAATGTTAATGGAAAGAGAAGAGGTGCAAGAAACTCTGCAGACGGTGCCCATGAGTCACCCCTGGTGTGGTCTGTCCTGCCCACCAGGGTACACACTGAGATTTTCCTGTTAGCACAGAGAACCGCCCCACAAACGACTGACGGGTGTGATAGCCCTTGTCAGAGTGCCAGTAGCTGGAAATTATCTTCTCCAGCACTGAGGGTGGCATGCCCACTGATTTCTGAGAACTGTGGCTTTTTGCTTTTTTCTGTTTGGCTGCACTCCCACGTGCTAACGTGTACCAGTATCTTCCTTAGGGCAACATAAGTCTGACTATTTAAACAGGTTTTTTTGCTACAGTCTGCTCAATCCATGGAAACATTGGGCTAAGCAAGATAACAGTTAAAGTTGAAAGGTACCTTTGCAAAGGTACTGCTGCTCTTCCTTGGGACATGTCAGCAGTGCATCTGCACAGGCTTAGCAGGGTTTTTCATCTCAGGTCCTATGACAGCATGACATCCAGGTTTCCAGACCAGAGCTGGCTCACCTTTGACAAGCCCAGAGCAAAAGCAGGCAAGCCATGCACCCCAAGCACTCGCCACCATCCTTGGAGAACCGCTGCTGCCCGGCCAGGACAGGCTGAAGGGAGGAGCGAGGGCTTGTGTTTAACCAGGCTCAGCTTCCTGATGCAGTCTGACATGTCCCCACATGAACCACTCACTGGCACAGGCAGGAGGCAGAGGGGAGAGCCCGTGCAGCCCAAGGATGCTCTGGGCAGGTGAGTGCGACCGAGCAATGTGAAAGCCCCACCTGCAGCACAGAAAACATTGGGCAAGGCACCTTCTTATAACTGCACTGTGGCTCTTCCCATGAGGCTGCTGACGCTCAGCCCCAATATTTCCTGCTACAAGCCATTGTTATTAACTGGCACCAGTCCTGCTCCCATTTAGTCTCATGAGTAGTTTTTTTCCAGAGGTAATTCCTGGCCCGAGCATGGCTCCATGCTCCCTGCCAGCAGCCCAGCTGTGCTTCCTCCAGGTCCTGCTCCACCAGCCGCTGCTCATCCGCTCTCCTGCTGCTTGCGTAATGGTGTCACACATCTTCTCAAGGCTTAGGAGGGGCTGCAGGGCTGGCAGCAAGTGCCATCAGTGAGAGGAAGATCAAGCACTAGCTGGTAGCTCTTTCACATGTTAATGCTGGCCCTGCTGCTGCTCCCCCCAGCTTCCCCCTGCTGCTGTCTGGGGATCCTGCCGACGGCTGTGCTCCCACAGACACCACAATTGCCCCCTCACCTATAAGAGGTTTGGCTTCAGTTCACTTGAGAAATGGATTTTCACGTCTGCAAAGAGGGAAGAAGCAGCGGACAGAGCTGACCTGGGCATTGCAATCCGCAGAGCCTACATTGCCTTTGAATAAGGAATGGACAAACGAATTGATGAAAACTAAACGGTGAACAAGTTTCCTGTGGCATCACTCCTCTGTGCGTCTGATTTGACTCGAGTAACTCAGAGTTACTCTGAGTAATGCACCTGCACAGAAATATTTTCTTTTCACCTTACCACGACCACAGAAAATCTTACCAAGAAGCATTTTAAAATCTGACTTTGACAAAACCTAGGAAACACCCTGAAATGCCCTGTATCAGATGATTGACGGTGTATAATAATCTGAGATACTCAGAGCTAAATTACTTTGGATATTTCAATACAAGTCTTTAAGAAGACACTACTACGAAAACATCCTGACACCGCACTTTATGCTGGAGAAAAAAGAAAACATGCCTGCCAGAAAGATATTTTACAATAGCCTTCTGATAGTTCATTAAAAACTTAAAAGCATTATTATAAATTATGCTTGGCAAGCTTTCCTAGAGCCCCTCTGCATTTTCCTACTATTGATTCCTTTTTCTTCAGAACAGCTTTTCTCCTTTTTTTTTTTTAATCAGTTGTTAGCTGTCTATTTATTAATTGGGTCAATCCACAAGACCCCAAAAGTTTAAATCCCATACTGAGTAGAAGGGGTGGGAGCATACTCATTATCTGACAAAACTGTACCTATGTGCACTTCCAGAATGTTCTTCCTTGGAGACTGACACTTACAGCCCCAGTGCGATGGGCAGGACAATGTCACAGGGTTGGACAGGTCTTGTTCCCTGCAAGTTTTCCACTTCTCTTGGGTCTGACGTGAAAGCAGTACAAAAGGGCCAGCACATGAGCGTGCATGGGAACATACACCTCCCGAAGCAGAAGATGAAAGCTCCTCTTTTAATGAAACCAGAAGGGGGAAGAAAAAAGGTGATGGTAGAGTGGAAAAACCTGCAAGAGGTCAACTAGGGAAACAAAGGGCAGCTTTATGCCAGCAGCTATTTCATTCCAGAAATGGCAGGGCTGGCTAAGGCACTGCTGCTTGGTGTTTTTAATACAGCAATTCAGTATAATTAAGGCTTTGCTTGTATCAAGAAGATAATGGCAACCTAAAAGACAAGATTTAATAGTAGATGAGGCTTGGGAGGATGGAGATGAGAGAACAGACAAGGAACTGTCCTCAAAAAGCAAAAGACTGCTAAGGAAAACAGGTTTTACTTTTACTCTACATTTTACTTTTCTGCTTTGATCACATGGAACAAAAGCTTTTGATGACTGTTATGGAATCTATTGATCAAAAATGAGAGCCAGGTCCAAATAAGCTAATATGTCTAATTGAAGGGTAAATAAAACAGATTATAATTTTCTAACAAGAAAGCAATTTTTGGACAACTAGTGACTAGTATAAGAAGGCACATTTTTTTCAGAAATGTGAGGCTCAAACTGATGAAAGCTAGAAATAGATAAGTTTAAACAGACACAAAAGGATCAGTGTTGAGGGTGAACTGATACAGGAACTAGCAAATGATAAAGCTGAGCAAACCATTATAAGATTTCTGCCAAAAAGCTGTTCAGAGGCATCCACTTGACCTGCATCCCAAGTAGGACAAACACACATGTGTTGAGCAAGTAGCGCAGCATTGGGCACCTGTAGCGTCAGCCCCCATACACCAGCCCTGGCCCCTCACTTGTGCTCCTGCAAGATGGGTCTTGCAAGTTCCAGCTGACAACATTTCCCTCTGGCAGCTTGCTGGTGGTCTGTTGCCAAAGCCACTGCTTATGTGAAATTTTGAGTTTTTATGAGACGTTCCTACTGTAAGGAGCCTCATGTGATGGCTGTTCTGGTCCAATGTAGTATGCAGGCTTTTTGCCAGAAGAGAGACAACTGTGTCTGCTTTAAACCCTTTCATTTCAATGCTTGCACAGCCTGAACTGCAAAGTAGCTTGAATTTATCTAACTTGCTTGCTACGGTACAAGGAATGCTAGGAGAGAAGATGGTGTTTCAAAGTAGCCCAAGATGAATGGTATAGAAGAAGCAGAGTGATAGTATCTATTTGCTTCCACACCACTTACAGCCTAACAGAGAATTCATGAGTCCCCCAGGAAGGTATTTATATATTTTTATATATATATATCTTTAGCAGCTGCACAGTCAGAACTTGAGGGCAGCTGTGCTGAGTCTGATGCAGGATCCATTTAGCCCAAGATTTAGTCTCCAGCAATGCCAGAAGTCAATAGCCAGGGAAGAAAAAGAAAAGACAAGTTTTTCTACTGTGTCCAAGCACTCCTCCAGGCTCCAGGCACTTCCACCACAGACTTCTGCAGGTGACCACATTTTCTGTTTATTTAGTAACTGTCCACAGACATCTCTACCAAGTACTCACTCTCTCAAATCAAACTGAAAGAAGCTCAATCAACCATCCTTCCTTTTTATTTTGCATAGGTACTTTCTATGTTGTCCTTACTTTCTGTCACACAGTTGCTTCCATTTAAACTATACATGACTTTCCTGGGCCTGAAATGTAGGAAGAGAACAATGTCCCATTGTGGAGAAGGTGGGAAGGAGCATTCATCTTTGGGGACAGTGTGGCAGACAATTGGTGTTCCATCGTGGCACACTGACCCATCAAGCAGTGACTGCTCCACAAGTCTGAAGATTTAGCCTTCATTCTTGTGCTTAAGCAAAAACATTTTTTTTTTGAGACATTAACCAACCTCAGTTTATGGTGATGTGCTTTTGAAAATCTCATCTTGATGACTTTTGAAAATGTTGGTATTTGTTGTCATTGATTTTAAGGAAGGAATTACGGATGAAAGAGCTAACTTTCCACAAGGCAATTCAAGATCAGCGTATAGACAAACAGCAGCCACATCTGCCCACAGGAACAAATAAAGCTCACAACATACCAAATATTGCAGAAAGTGATTTGTATTGGCAGGTAGATGGCATCTTCAGTGCCAGGGGTTGCCATAGGTGTTCAGGTTATTCAGATCATGCCTGAACACTGTACTAGTTAGAAGTATAGCCTGACAGCTAGCAGAAATGGAGCATACTGGGCATAGTACTGCTCATGTGTCCAGTATGTCCTGTGCACAAGGTGAAAAAAAGGCTGGTTTCAGCTGGGAATCCCATCTATCCAAGATCAAGTATAGAGCACATGCTGCAAACGATTTCCAAGTTGGGAAACGGTGGAGCAGAGAAGCTGTGAAGCTGGGCTTTGGAAAAATGACTTGCAGTGAGTGAGAAAAAAAAAGACGTGAGAACTGGATGTCCTGGGAAGGGAAGGTAGGTATTTTTTTTAAGAATAATTTTGAATGTTGTGTTTGCATCTTATTTGGACACCCTCTTTTTCTAAATCTGCCCTATCTTCCACCACACGCTGCCCGAAAAAGCTCTTTAAGGTACATTTGATCACTGCATTCATATTCTGCGCTAGAACATAATCCAGCAAAGGGGCTGGAGACAGCTGAAATCAGCTTTTCCCCAGTACAGAAGGACATAGATGTTACAGGGTACATTCCTTCTCCACATTCTCTGCATAATGCCCACAGGCTGGACCTGCAGAGAGGAGAGTGGCTGGGGTGCTCCAGCCCTGCGCTGCAGCCACAGCACCCTGGCAGAGCACACCTAGCGCAGCTGGAGGCCCTGGCCCCACTGCCTGAGCTGGGCTATGGCACTGGGATACACATCAGCATCTAGCTGAGCCACTAGTGCAAGTACGTAAGTACCTACAAAGTGCTCTGATGGTGAAAATTTTCGTTTTGTTATTTCTTTTCAATGAACTCTCACAAGCATTTTAGGACTCTTCCATTTAATGTAACGGATTGCATCTTGCCTCGTGATTCATACAGCTATAAGTGTACTTTACTGCCCAGTTTTAGACACATAAGCTACATTTCACAGGTAGAACAGTGGCTTTGCTGCAGCTGCCTTGCAGGTGCTCCTGGCAGGAAAGGCAAGGCTGCAAATGCTAGTCCACAGGGACCCTGGAGCATAAAGAGGAGATAGCTGAGACATGCAAGTCCCTGGGCTGACTGCCTCCGCAGGTAGTGGCCTTCTCTGCTACAGGTGCTTGGAGAGCTTTTTAAACTTTGCTAAGTCTCTAGCACCACCATGACCAGCTATCCTGTGAAGAACTCCAGAAAAGCTGCGATGCCCCCTTTGCGATACTGTTCAGTGATAACGCACAGTAGGGCAACCTCAGCAGAGACGAGCTGAAGGGGACAGCATGTAGAAAGGACAGGGGCATCTGCTTCTGCACATGCTCCCCCACACATGTGTTCCCAATGACTCACATAAAGGGCTGTTCTGTGGGATTTGGGATGAACTCACCTCTACTTGCCCTGCTGGACCCTGCCAGTGTGACTTCCAGGTCACAGTGCAGTAGAGGTGGCCCCGTGCATTTCGGTGTGAGGGAGCACAGGCTAACCAGGAGTGCCAAATGGAAGGAGCAGGGTGACCCCAGGTTTCTACGAAGACACCCTGGTGCCAGCTTGCTCCTGATTTTCTCAAACAGGAACAGGTTGTTTTGGAACACCTGATCCCCTATTTGAACACGGGTGCGGCTTTGGAAAGCAGATCTGACCCTCCCAAACAGCACTTTCATGAGCACGTTTTCTGCAGGGGCTAGAGCAAACGCCAAGTGCTGGCTGGTGCAGCTTTAGGCACCAACGCACCATTGTCTTATTCTCAGGCTTTGCTCCAATTTCATGTTCCTAGGACAGGTGGAAAGTTTAGAAGGAAAACAAAAGCAACAGCATGGTTTCCAGTCTCATGAAGTAGTGGAAGGCACCTGTGTGACAGTTCAGGATCAGGTTTATGTCTGACAAAACTGTTCCTACAATCTGACTGCACCCCACTAAAATAGAGTTTCCTAACCCAACACTGAGGTGTCACGCAAATATTGTACAGAAGTTAACTACAAAGGAAAAATAGTCTTTCTTCATGATGAAACCTCAGAAGAGTAATTAAACTAATCATCAGACTTCAACACTGCCTTTCATAAGTTGAGCTACAGAGGCCAAGTTATCTTTGTGACCTTTACCACCAGGAAAATTTACAAACAACAATTAGTAGATTCAGAGGCTGAAAAAATTAACCCAGATAGAAAGCATGTAATAAACCTCTGGCATTTAACTCATTGAGTTTGAAGGAGAAAAGCCAAGACAGAAGGTAGGGCTGTGCTACAGCCGCAAAAGGAACTAGCATTGATCTTCTCACTGGAGGAGGTTTGCAAAACATCACATAGTTGTTATAGATCAAGGTCATAAAAGTAAACCCACTTACTTCATGCAGGATCTAGAACTGTTGGACAGTATTTAAGGGAGCAAGGGCAAACTACAAGTGACTGCATAGATCCCTGATAAGATACTTATTCACCCAGTTTTGCAGTGAACGTTGGAACTTCTAATTCGGTACCAGAGTGAAACCCTTTTCTCTCAATAGCATGTAATTAGGTGAATTACTTGGTATAGATAAAGTTGTTCTTCGGAGAAATATTACTTACAGTGAGGCGGCATAATCCCTAGGAGTGAAAAAGAGGGGAGGCTCATGTACCAGCTAAAGAGCAATGAAATTCTCACAAAGCTGTGTTTTGTGGGGCACACACATAGAGCTCTTCCTGGATTAAAGTAATTCTCTATTCCCTTTCCCCACAGATTTAAAGATTTCTTTTGAAATTAATTATCTCTGCAATACAATTTCCCTGTGTTTGTTTATTCAGCGGTAATGCCTCGGTGCATCTGAAGGGTCAATACCTGATAACTGCAAAGCTGCAGGTAAGCCCAACACATCTTTGGAACACCTCCAAAGCGATGGTCCTGTGGTCCTGCTCCCAGGGCACCAAGCACTCACAAGTGCCAGCAGCCTAGGCAGGATCAGGAGTTTAGCCAAAGCAACTATTCCAGCACTATCTTCTATTTCTACAAGTGCCATCTCTAAACTTGTGAAGAAATGCTTAATTTGGGAGCAAAATAAAAAAAAATATAGTCATTAAGTAGAAGGAATACAGAAATCACTAACAATACACACTGTCGTAACTAAATATCCCCACTAAACATATCAGACAATGAAAAAAAACTAGTATCATTCTGTGTTCTGTCTTGTATTCACCCCCATCCAGAACAATTTATTCACACTGCAAGAAAACCATGGGGTGCTTACTACTAGGCAAGCTTCAACAGTAGGTCTCAGTCCCAGCAAAACCATCAGCAGGAGGACCATGGCCCAGAGCTATAATCATATTTTGGTGCCTCATTTTTAACATCCTAAAGTATCTCATCAAAACTGGATGCCAAAACACTGCAAATCTGCCCATTGGCTCTCTCCACTCCATGATAACACCCCATCAACCATGTCCAAAACCTGCAATTTTAGGTCCCACTGCATGCCTGCAAGACTTCTTCATTCTGAGTTCTCCCCTTGTAACTTTTCAGATATCCTGTATAGACAGGAATTTCTGAAATCAGTAATTTTCCCATCCTCCTTCACTACAGGCAGGGCTTGATGCATTTCATGGATTTAAGCCAATACTCATACAGATCTGGTTAATAATTACCATCTTGTTCTGGCTGGGTTTTGCATTTGTTGTTTCTTTAAAGAAATACATGCTATGAAACAGCAATGTGACAGCAACTGCTGCAGTGCAATGGAAATGAACAATGACTTACCCTTTGCTGCTGCACAAAGATGAAATCCTGCTCCCCCAGCTGACCATATATAACCATTCAAGCAAATACACCTAGACCAGGGGTCCTCAAACTATGGCCCGTGGGCCGGATACAGCCCCCCAGGGTCCTCAATCCGCTCCCCCT
>JAVJGJ010000001.1:54466340-54493981 GCA_035590215.1 Microhierax caerulescens | reverse complement strand
TATACTTAACTTTTCCCATACAGTTAAGTACCAAAGACTTGGAATTGATATAGGCATTTTGGAAATGCCACTGAAATAACCCCATCCCCTTTAGGTCCTTGAAGCACCCTCTCCTGGCACAGTCTATGCCAAGGATACAATGGGGCCTTTGGGCTGATTGCAACAGAGTGCTTTTCCCACTTGTCTCCTCTTAAGCTCACATCAGCCTCCAATATAGGCAATTCTTAGCATTCCCGTCACTGCAGAGATCCAGATGGGTCCTGTGTCCCTGTACTCTGATGGCATCAGTGTTTACCAAACCCTTATACTTCTGTGAGTGTGATGTGCCAGGCCATTGAATTCATAGAGTCCTGTACATCTTCTTGTCATCCCTTTCCTCCTCCTGGCTGTAGGCAGGGATCCTCTGTTCCTGTTACTGGTCAGAGTATTCACTGTCTGAATTCACTGTGGAGCAGTGCCAGACCAAAAGTGCTCTCACCTGCATCAAGGGAGGTGATCTCTGTTCTTCTGTGTCTGGCTGATTGCTGTCTTGTGTCCCTGCAGCAACTACACTGATAGCCCTCTTAGGTGGCCCCTTCTTAACAGCTGTTTTCCTTCTCAGTTCATATACACAGGTTTCCAGCTTAAAGGTGGGTTCGCCATCCTGCTTCCTCATGTCCTCTCCCCAGTCACGCCTGAAGAACCAGTATACCACGCAGAATGCACCTGGGGCTCCTTTTCCCTCTGATGTAGGCAGGAGAGGACTGATTTCTTGGGGCAACCCTGACAGCCAAGGCACTGGCTGGTAGGGATGAGGAGGTACAGAGATTTCTTTCAAAGTTTTGGAACCAAGAAGACATGCTCTCCACTGTTGATGTATCCGTACCTGGGCAACACATCACTGCCAATCTGTTAGAATATGACAGTGGGGCACTTTGAATCACCTTCTTCCACATGGCTCATGTGCACAGGACATCCTCTGGATCTTTGGAGACCTCACCGTTGTCTAGATCACTGTAGATGGCTTCCAGCACTGCTAGTTTTCTCAGATACTGGATGCCTTCACCTGCACTCCTAGGGAGTTCACAAGAACTTTCTTGAATGGATATCTTGCTCTCTCACTTGAGAGGAACCACCTCCAGAGACTGCAGATTGCTGCCTCTTCTCCAGTTAATTTCCCGGTTACCAGCAAGGGATTCCAGTTGTTGGGCTTCCTTGCCTTCCAGCTGCTGACTGGTGTCCCAGCTATCCCAGCATCAGAGCAGCCAGGCAGCAATCTGCTCACCTGGTTGGCAGTCAACTTTCTGCATGTCTCTAAGTCCTGATAAGGTCAGGGACCTAGTGGTTTCCACTTCCAGTCTGAATTCTCTCACTCCTATCTCCAATTTCTTTATCAAAGGACCACCTTCATGATCAGACCTTTCCTCTACTTCCTCCTCCCTTACTAAGCAATGACACAGACCTGTTGTTTTCTTTATCTACTGTTTCTTTTTTACTACTGGGGTGATTACTGTAGTTTGTTGCTGTTTGGGTCCCTGCCTCAACCCACAGTCCTCTAAAGGTACTGAACTGGGGCTCGATAGGCACAGGCCAGGCCCCAGTACAGTGCCAGAAGTTGTTGGATTTCATTGGGGTAGGCAAAGCACCCTTCTATCAGGTGGCACGTCAGTTTGCCAGGGTTGCTTGCCTGTTCAGGTGTAAAGTCCCAGGTTATGGAAGGTGATAAGTGCCCTAGGAACCTGCCCAAATGCTCCTACACACCCTGCCACCCAGGGACCTGCTGCTTCAGGGCACATTTCAGTACAACCCAAAAGTTGTCTTCTCTTACACCAGGACAACACCAGATTCCACAAACGCCATAATATGCTAAAAGTGTTAATTAGTACCATTAAACAGTTCATGTAAGGGTAACAAAGTACCTCAGGAACCTGCATAATAAAACCATCCACATCAATCCCATGTAGGAAGAGGGAGATGTAGTCCCTCATGCTCTCCACAAGATAGCTCCCCCAGCACAGCAAGTCCACCAATGCCAGGGCAAGGGCAAAGCACATAGTCATTGTTTGTACTAGCATGTTCCCAAACTCAGCAAAATAAAGAGATAAGAAGTGTAGCCAACAAACTCTATGACCCAGACTGGAGTTTGCCACTTAATAACTATTACAGCTATACAATGCTTAATACAGAACTGGCATAGCCTCAGGCCCCCACACTGGGCACAAAAAAGGACTGTGGTGGGTTGACCTTGGCTGTCTGGACACCAGGTGTCCACCAAGCTGCTCTATCATTCTCCTCCTTATCAGGATTGGGGGGAGAAAATAAGACGGAAATGGGAAAACCCCCCAAACTCGTGGGTCAAGATAAAAGCAGTTTAATAAAGCAAATGCCACATGTGAAAGGAAACAAAAACAAAGGATTTATTCTCTACTTGCCATCAGCAGGCCACGCCCAGCCACTTCCTGGGAAGCAGGGCTTCAGTACGTGTAGCAGTCGCTCTGGAAGACAAACATCGTAATAACAAATACCCCTCCTCCTCCTCCTCCTTTCTCTAAACTTTTGTTGCTGAGCAGATGTCATATGACATAGAATATCCCTTTTGTCAGTTTGGATCAGGTGTCCTGGCTATGTCCCCCCACGAGATCTTGCCCACCCCCAGCCTGCTGGTGAGGGGGGATGCTGGAGAGCCATCCTTGGTGCTGTGGAGCACGGCTCAGGGGTACCAGCACCCTTCTAGCTGCCAATACAGAGCTCAGCACTGCAGGGGCTGCCGTGGGGAAAATCACCTCCATATCAGCTAGACCCAATACAAATGGCATTTTGAGAAGAACCATCATCTCCAGGAACAAGTGCAGGCTTGGATTACAACAATGAACTAGCCAGAACACTTTTTTCTGCCTTCTTCAGAAGTGTTAGAAGTTGCGTTGTCCATCTTTTTAAGTGAAAGCAGTCTATGGAACTGCCTCAGTGATTTCTCCCTCCTCAGTCTAGCTGGCTATTTAGAGTCTTACACAGAGGACCCTCTTTCACACTAATATTGTGTGTTTGCAGTGAGCAGGGTATAAAATTAGTCATAAAGTAATACTGAGAGCAAACATCCTCTTTTCTCCATGTCAGGGATATTGCCCTATCCAGTCAATGTCTGTGGCTACTGAACTCAGGAGCTCCTATCTGCAGGGCACAGGGAACCATACCATGATGCTACAGTTGTTTCTTATAGCAGGTATAGTCATAATCTAGGACATAAAACGATTCTTTCTGTTCTCAGAAGAGAATACAAGGACTAGAGGGGTAAAAGGACTGAAGAACTCAGAAGCAACTCAGAAGAGCAAGATCAATGGAAGAAAGCCATTTGCACAAAGCCTCTCTTTTTCCAAGCTACTTTATTTGGTCAGAAAACCTAAATAGCCACATCCCTGCTGACCTGGCTGAGGACCCAAGCTCCTCCTGCCATAGCACTCCGCCTTCAGCAGACATTTTCTCTTGGTCTCAGAAATATGCCAAACTCTCCTGACCAGGTGTAGGACCAGTCTCCACTGCTCATGAAACCTTCAATCTGCAGAACCCTGAGGACTAAGAGACTACCTCAAATCAGTTCTGTCATAAAACTATTAGCCCCCAGATCAAACTATAAAAATTAAACCATGGCTTCTGAGGAAGCTATGAAATGGCCTTTCAGAACAGAAACCTTTGTGCTTGCCCGTGTGATACAATTCTTCATTTACTTAGACCTTAATAAAAGAGCAATCATGCCCTGTTAGGGCACCAAGGCTACATCACTTGTATCTTGGAGAAAACAGAACATTTAGGGTTAAGAGCAGCTTTTTTGATTTTCATTAAAAAAAGCACTTTCCTACAAGTACAAAAAAACACTTCCTTGAAGCACCCCAGCAACTAGAACAGCACTTGTATGACCCCTAGAGGTCTCAGGATTTAGGTGAGGAGCTATCTCCGCAGATGGAGCTTATGCAAGGTGCCGGCCTTTACAGCAGAGACACCTGGGCCTTGGACTCATTCTTACCACCAGCCTTCACCTCTCCTCCCCTCCCCTCCCCCGGGGCAGGACCTCCAGGCTGGTTTGCTGCTGATGCCCCAGGAACCTCGGGTCCCAGTGTGTAATTCTCCTGGCGATGCAGAACTTGCTGCCTTGAAGCACTGCTAAGAATTCTTGCAGCTCAGGGCTGCTGTGCTAAATAGGCACTTGTCCTGCTCACTTTGAACCAGGTGTTGAGAAATGTTCTTTGTTACAGTTCAAACAACCCCTGCAGGGTAGTGAACGCGGCATTCAAAAGCAGAACTAAGGCAGTGTACCTGAAGATGACTAAGTTTTGTCCGTACCTGAACAACATACCCCTGAGCTCACTTGCACTACACTACTGGTTCAGTGCAAGGGGATGAGGAGCTAGTTTACCCTTGGGTTTGTGATGTTAGTGTTAAGTCTTTAAGAAAAATTCCCATCCCTTAGCTGTGAGGAAAGAGATTGTCTCATGATCACCATTCTGTTTCAAGCTATGATAAAAACACTAGATAAAAGCAACACAAGTTCCATTCACCACAGTTATCTTATTAGCAGTCTCCTGGAACAGTAACACGCTGAAGAAAAGGGGAACAACCTGCAGGACCCGATAATACACTGAAACAGCTCTGAAACCTGTCAGGCCTCCTGTGGAAGAAGTGCAGCCATCACTTTTCTGTGAGAAAGTGGGTGAACCGAACAGAAAATTATTTGAATATGCATGAGTGGAGGTGGAACTGAGGGCTATGAAGTAGCCAGGAGGAAGCCAACCTCCCAAACTATACAGTGTTCATACAGAGGGCCACCAGACATTTACCTTTGGGAACTGAGCAGAGGGATGAAACGGGACTAGTGTACCAACAGGTGATGCGAGCAGGTCCTCAGGGTCCCACTTTTCCATCAAGCTGGTGCAGGCTTGGACGCCATCACCATGACTTAGAGTAATCTGGCACCCCTGTCCCTCCCCAGTCAGTAACCCCTACCCCATAACAGACTCGCTGCTGTGATATGGCCCCAGAGTAGGAGCTGCCTTTGACTTGCTGGCAGTTCACCCCGGATACAGGCTAGCCAGTGAATGGGACACAAAATGGAAGTAGCTATACCACAGCAGAAATGTGCTCTGTGAATTCCCAGGTGCTAAACAACAGTCTCAGTAATTTTACATCTTTTTCACCTCATTTCATCTTCCCCAGTAAATCTGAAGTCACCTGGCTGCATTCATGTTAAGCCTGCACAGTAACTCAGACAGGTGCATAAATAGTTATTTTTCTGTTCCTATAATCGTAGTCATTCATCATCTTTGGATTTAATCTTCCTAAAAGATTGCTGGATCTAAGTATGAGAGAGACAAAGGAGAAAGGAAGAGATCAGGATAGACAGAATTAGATTAAACATTCCTGTCTTCACTTAGCACTAGAGTTGTCACGTACACTTCTGACTGCTAACACACTTGGCTGATTTAGAATATGGGTTATTTTTCACTGAAATAGCTAAATACAGAGATAGACAAACTAAACATTAAGACCTTGGAGGGACACTTAAAACTACAGCCCCTACAGTTTAGTCAGAAACTCTTAAGCCAGCTTTAAAACAGGTAGCCCTTGTATGGCTGCCAGTAGCCTTGGGTCAGCTTTATCACCAGAAGCATGGCCATGCAGAACCATGTTATGTTTTCCCTCTGGAAAATGGTTGAGAAGTGACTCTGAGTGTCCTAGCATGAAGCTTCACAATAACTGTTCAGGTGCCAGCTTCTACCTGCACCCATCATCTGCTGCTCACACTCTTTATTGAATCCAGGGCTCTTATGAACTAAAACCAGAAAAATGTTTGTTACAAGAGCAAGAACAATATTGACCATATGTAAATAAAGGAAAAGAAACACTTGAGAAGGTCTGCTGATCCAAAGAAAATTAACACAAAATAATTAAAACCCAAAAGTAATAGTTAATAAATCCAAATAGCTAGGAATATTTTTCAAATCATATTCTTGTAAGGAAAAGAATTCTTTAGTACTGTCACATCTTCACATAAAATGTGCTAGGGAAGTGCAAAGTATGATTTCAACATGACCATCCAAGCATGTAACATACCAAAGAGCACCAGCATGATAGAGGCCCATAATCCACCTACAACTGCAAACTTTCCCTTACACATGGGAAAGCCACAGCTGCATTGAACAGAATGGCACGGGCAAAATCTGGATTTCTAAGAAAGGTATTCTGCATCAGACTAAAGGTCTTTCTAAATCTGGAAGCTGTCTTTAATGGGTGCCACCAGTGGGATGAAGAGCACTGAAGAACACAGGGTCATGAATCCCCAAAATATTACTCCACCTCTCAGCACTTGACTGTATTTAATAGTATGCCAATAAGATTTTTCTTCCATGTTTTCTCCCCAATTTTTTAAATCCATATAATATTTCAGCGTTCTCAAATCCTGTTGCAAGGAGTTCCTCAGCCTTCTCGCATATTGAACAGATTCCTCCACTGTCACACATTATGTATATTTGATGTACCCAGTTCCTATATTGGAAGAGACAGTGAACAGTAGTAACTCTCTACTTTATGCTACCCTTAAGCCTTGGACAAACTCTTGGCCATTAGTTTTCCATGCTGATGCCTCGTGTTCTCAATATTTTACCCTTATCTTTAAATACATTGCTCCCTCAGCTTTTGGGACAGTATTTTTTCCCACAACAAAGAACAAATCAGTTTCCTCAAACATGCAGTGTAAGTGCCAAACCCTGAATTCCACGACAAATGAGTACAACTGTTTTTCTGTACAGAAAGTGTTCTGTTTACAGAAAGTGAACAGCTTGTCTTCTAAAGGAGCTATTCAAAATTAGCCTGGTTGACTGGGAACTGATAATATACAGGGAACACACTTGAGACTTTTTCCACATACCAAGTTTATTCTTGGCTAGGCACTCAGTTAACTTTACATTAAAACCTGGACTTTAAGGCTTGCATTATGTATGAGAATCCAGATAAGCTTACAATATCAATTATTCCACACAAAAGAAAACCTGCCATTAGTAATTCAATGCATCATTTACATCATCATAATAATTACAATTCCTTTTCTTCTAATAAATTTGGGCATAATAACTGAATCACTTTGCCATTTTGACTCCCTGCTCTTAAGTTACAGCTGCACAGGTATGCTCCTATTAACTTCAACAATTATTAAAATGAGTTTTGTCATGTGAACTTTTGACTGGGATCCATTACAGTGTCATTCTGCCTCTCCCACTGCATCTAGAATATCACGGTTTCAAAGTTAAAGGTGCTCTGTAAAAGCAATTTATCTGCCACGGGCATGCCTGGGGTACTAGCTTCTAACTTTACTACACGAGACATCCTCCAGAGCTCTATCAGTCTGAAAGAATTAACAGAAATTAACACAGAGAAGAGGGGGTTTTGGTGTTGTCAGCAACAAACACACTCACAGACACAGAAGTACTAAGGTGTTGAACAGTGTTGATTATGACACTACTTTAACAAGCCTGTAAGATCATGCTTTTGTGCTAAATAATGCACAGAGCAACCTTGGCATTCCTGTAGGCAGTTTAAAGTTTAAGTATTAAAGAGGATGTAAGAGTAGACAAGGGACACATGGGGTTAACATTGAAGGTCAATAAAACGAGCAGAGACAAAAGTCACAGCCTCCTACTTTAGCAGTCTGAAGAAGCATTTAAATGCCCATGCTCAAGGGAATGAGACATCTAGGAAGGACAGGAGCAGTCCTTCCTATAATTAGGCTCAAGAGGAAAAGAACAGAAGAGGCTCTGCAAACACGGTGAGGAAGAAGTCCTGGGAATCCGGCTTACTGGAGGTGTGGTGACAACAGGTTAATATTCAGCAGCAGGAAATAATAGAGGAAGATCAAGGTAACCATCATACTCGGTAAGCTCAATGGTATTAAAGTGAAAGTCACAACACACAGACATGTAGAGCCTGTGAAATGATAGGAACAGTAATCAGAGTCATAACAAAAAGGTAAGTTAGAAAGACAAGCTAAAAAAAAAAAAAATGCATGATTTCTGGGAACTGCCACTATATCACAAAATACACTTTTTTTCTGGGGGAGAGAAAGGGCTGGTCAATTTACAAGATGCAGAGATACAACCTTGTGAATACAATGCTCCCTTGCTAGGCTGTCTGCTCCATCGCTGCAGTGCTCCACCTCACTCTGTCTGACCACCCATCAAGATGGAGCACAAAGAGCTTACCCAGCAGCCTCATCAGGGCTGCACTTCTGAAATAAAAGGCAAGGATAGTCACTAACAAAGCCCTCAGCTGAGCAATGTCTCAATGCACTGTCACAGCCTACAGAATCAATTTGTTTATAGTTACAGAACGAAAGACAAAAATCTCAAAAGCACCCCTGTCCCAGAGCTCCACTGAAACAAGCTAACCCATATATTCAGATTTACAACAGGAATGTGTTCATCTTCAGTTAAGCTGCTTTCCCAATGATCAGCACACTCATAAAAAACACCATGATAAAGAAAATCCACATGAAAAACCTGTCCATCACTTTTGCGACCTTTTTCCACTCAATTCCTTTGGCCCGGTTTGCTTTATGGTCTCGAACACAATTAGCAATATACTCAATATTTTTAATCAGCATTTTGTAACAGGAACAGCAATTAACAGCCTCCCTAACATTTTCACCAGGAATTCCATAGCTTTTATTCAAATTTCCATTGAGCTTCTCCTTGAGATCACACTCATCATTCCTATTAGAAAGGTGACTCGTTACCTCTTTGTGCCTCCTCTGACACCTATCACCCCCCTCTAACTTATTTTCATCTTCCTTTTCTCTTTTCGGACTTGTGCAATTTTCACCCACATCATAAACAAAGAAGATTTTTGACATGTAGTCCAAAATAACCACCCTGGCCCATCGTGGAACAGGTTTTGCTTCTGAGCCACAGTGATGGAGATTCATTATAATGATCGTCAATGCAGTGGAAGCTGTGATCATGGTCATAGTTGCTATGTAATACTTTCCTGGAACACAAAATAAAATCATATTAAAGATGCTACCCTAAGTGCAGAAATAATTTGACAACATAGTGCTAAACAAAAATGCAAGTGAAACGGGTTTTTAATCACCCTGAGTCTCTGTACTTAGATCACTCTTAATTTATCATTTAAAAACAAAGATTAAGGCCTTTAAAGTAAAACCTCTTACTCATTACTGGCATGCCTATCACGAGTAAGGGGCTACTGTATTAGCATGGTAAGTATTTGCAAGCCAAAGGCTCTGATTTCTTGAAATACACCCATTCAGAAAGCAGCTTAACAATGTTTATCAGGAGCCTTGCTCTTTTCCTGGTGTCTGCAAAACCCCAGTGTTGATGGCTTCATGTGGCACATTAGAAATCCCATTCTGGGTGTATTAATAAAAGTGATGATACCGCTTTTTTGGAGCTATTGATGCACACCACACCAGCAGATGGATGCCTTTGTGTTCACACAGGCCAGTGAATATCCAGACCTCCCTGCAGACACAGCTAGTATACGGAGGACTAAGAGGCCAGGCCCAGGGCTGATGGGTGGCTCCATTGCCTGTTGAGATTTCTTGTCTGGATTTTCTTCAGCACAGCCAGTCCAAACAAGGACAAAGCTCATTCTGGCCAGGCACAGATAAGTACAGTGAATAAATTAAGCTGTGCCCTTCAGCCACTGCTTTCCACACCTGAAGCATACAGCTGACCAGTTCACCTGCTGCAGCTTGTGCCCAGGCAGAGGCACCTCCCTGCCCTGCTCTGCTGCCTCTTCAGAAAAAGGGCTGCCATCAGTGACATGGGATGCACCACAGACAAGTATGATGTGATCCCAGTCTTCAAAGGGGTTGGAAAGGATGATGAGGGAGCGTGAGGGAACAGAGAAAGCAGACTCATGCTAGGCCCTGACTTCTTCAGATAGTGTGATAGGAGGACAGGGAAGGTACTCCAGTACAGCAAGCCCCTATTCCAGGCAGGAATAGCTGATGATGATGTGGGAAACACATTCAACAGCCCTATTCACTGACCAGTGTTTTGTCTCAGTTAAGCCATACTGGTTTTTATATACACAGTAATAATGTGTAACAAATAATGAGATCTGAATTATCTTAACAAAGCTGGAAGCCAGTCTGGAGGCAACTGTGTTCCTAGTCCTCCAGAAATCCCACCAGGGCAGCTGGGCAGCCTCCTGCCTCAGGGGAGATCAGCCAGGGGCAGGAGGAGGGCCCTGTCAGAAGGCAAGTGAGACAGTGCTGAACACCACCCTTTCACTACACATCAGTTCTTCCAGACCCTCAGATGTAAATTAAAAGCCAGGGTAATGGATTTACAGGCATTACAATTCAATGTAACAATTGTCAGATACTACATCAACCCTGAGTGTCCCAGCCAGGCCATCCAGCCATCTGGATGTGACAGAAACGTGTCTTGAAACAGTCTGACCTTGTGTACACAGCTCATGCTTACACTTCATACTCTAGTTCTGAAGTTGGTTTCCATTACTAGCTTTATTACAAGCCTTAACTATATTTAATAAATAGAAAATGGCTAGCTAATACATACCTATACAGATTCTACACATATTTTATGTATTTAAAGATGTTTAAAAAATGTAGCACCTTTTATCTTCCCAGAAGCCACAAATTATGTATGGTTTCCCTGACATACAGCCCTACTATTAATAAACCATGTTTAAAGACAAAACACTTGAAGCTCACCTATCAGAGGTACATTTTCAGAGGGAGGCATGATTTCTGCAACCATCAGCTGGAACACAGTCAGAGCAAGAAGAACTGTAACGCCCAGAGACACTTTTTCCCCAGAGTCTGCAGGGAGATAGAATCCCAGTGGAGCCAGGAAAGAGATCAAAATGCAAGGAAGCAACAGATTAAATATGTAGAAAGATGACTTCCTTTTCAAAATCAGTGTGAAGGTCACATCCGGATAAGGCTCAGAGCAGCAGCCATAGGTGATGACGTTCTTAACTGCTGGCATACCATGAATCTCCCATTCCACATCTTCTACAAAGTCAGAGAGGTCACCGCTGTCAAGAGAGTTGATGATGTCTACCTGATTACCGTTATAGGTCCAGGACCCAAATGTAAGGTTGCATTGCTGGCTGTCAAAAGGAAAATAAGATACATCCACTACACAAGAGCTCTTTGTGATAGCAGGTGCATCCCAAGTGATTTTTCCATCATATCTCAACACAACATTAGTATTCACTGGTTCTGAAAAGTCATCATCAGCCCTAAAAGACAGAAAAGTGACAGTCAGGACTGACAGGCAACAACCTAGAGCGTGGACCAGGAAAGGGGGGGTAATGGGGAAGACCCTTCACTTCACACCATTAAAAGCATGCTTTTGAAATCATATTTGTATTTATACTGAATTTTAGTAAGAACTTAGTATTAGCTATTATTTACAGGTACCACTGCCCATTAATGCCAAACATCAGTGCTGTTAACGGATGTTGTATTTATTAGCCGTTGCTTCTTCAATCTTGACTTCAAAGAGGATGCAGCAGGATAAGAATCCATTCAAAACCAAAAATAATCTGTTGGCCATTACTGGCCCAGGAAAGCAGACAAGGAGTGCGGCCTTTGCGTACCACCTTTTTGTGGACAAGGTTCCAGAGCTCTTCTACGAGCCTCAGCAGAAAGTACTTCAGACTGCCAGGGTATTCAATCCCCAGTGCAGAGAAATTTAGAACAGCTTTGCTACATAGAATTGCCAAGTCTCATCTATGGCTTTATTGCAGAATACTTAATCAACAACAAATGTTAAGACAACAAATATACCCCTTGCTAAGGTAAGGTAAAGTGAAGAAAGTTCAGACTCTCTGGGTCAATTCCTCCTTCAGCCCCCTTCCTCCCTCAAATTATCAAGCTGATTTTCTCCAGCCACACTCACTTGTTATATAGGACAATATCTGGTCTCCAAACCAAATTACTTGGAATCCTGATAGAATCCAACCCATCATATTTATCTTTGTCCCATTTGAGGTATGCATCATACCAGCTTTGTCGAATCCATAAGTAAGCTGACAAAATTTGGTTCCTTTCATCCTGCATAAAAATGTAGAGATGTTTCTAGCTGAAGGTGACAAAATCACATCTTAAATGCAGACAGCATTTGTTGTATAGCTTTAAAGTAGTGCCCAAAACAGGCCAGAACAGTGACAGGCCACAAGAGTCCTTCTCAGACATACACATACCCGTACACAGCACAGGGAGCTCATTTATTTGGACTTTCTCTTCGCCAAACCTTCTTCCCCCTGGACCCTCCCAGCCTTAATCACAGTTGTGTAAGGCCCCAGTATGTTAATAATTTCCTTTTTCAAGCTTCAGAATACCAAACAGCTAATAGATTTAGTCTAACAAATTCTCTGAAATCTTGGTGAGGCCTTTAAGTTGTAATTCACAAGTCACAGAAGTGATTTCTGTTCTCCTTCCAAAAAAAACTTTTTCTTTTGCCTAGAAGGTATATCTGGCTGTCCCAAATTTATAAAAAAGTTACTGAAGGCTAAAATAGGGAGTTTATGTAAAAATTAATTGCATCTTAGAAAAGAAAAAGCATTTGCTCTATTTAAAACTGCAAAATTTGCCTGGAGGGTGCTATACCAACACCTAACTACAAAAGAAGCCTCAACAATTGAGCAGCTCTAAATTTGCAGGCTTATAATGGAAGACTTAATGTTGCAATCAGGTAATCTACGAAGAACTGGAGAACATGGCCCCCATGAGGAAGTATTATGGAAGTTGTCACAACAAAATGCAAATTGCTTTTCCTACTCCAGGCAAAAGGTTTACAGCTAATACATTTCTGCACATCTTCAGAAAAACATTACTTACTCACCATGTCTTTAATTTGGGACAACGTGATCTGAAGGGTGACATTCAGTACTTTATCTGTGTCTTCCACTGGTATTAAAGCATTTGAGTAGTGTTCAAACAGTTCATTAAACAGCAGGTGAGCATATTTTCCTTTGGCTGATTCAACAGCTAGATAACAGATTTGTTCAGTACATCAGATTAAGCACTCAGTAGTATCAGAAAACATCCTCTTTCTACAGCTTCAAGTAGTATTTGCTGTAACTGTATTTATCAATAATATACTGTAGAATATCATTTAGTTCAGAAACAGAATACCTGATGAAGCTATTCAAATAAGGACAGCATTCACCTGTAGTAAATGAATAGCTAATTTTAGCTTTTCATACGCACTGAAAAAAAAACTCTTTTGAAGGTAAATATTGCCTTTATTTTGCTGATGTCTTTCACAGGCATAGAGATTGACTTACAGTCACATATCTGCCAAGCTAAAGTTAGAAGCAAAGTCTGAAGTCAAAGCTGCTCCCAGGCTAATGACTTGTGGTATCTCCCTAAATGCAGCACTGATGGATTCATGCTTCTTTCAGAATTTACTCTTATTTCTTTTTTAACTACCCCCCGGAAAAAGTCTGAGCTGCTTTTCTTCACACATTGGTAACTGCATGATGGACAAGCACATTTTTGCACTAACACCTTTTCCAAACCATGTATTTGGAGATGCTTCTTACTATCCAGACTTAGTCACTAAGGCTAATTCACTGAAAATTCAGGTCTTAAATGATACTTTTGCTGTTCTATGCTGTGTTGTTCATCACAGTTTCTCTAGGTAGTCTCTGTATGAATCTATCTAAAGGTAATACATTTCTGCAAGCGAAGGGCAAGGGCAGTAATACTCAAAAGACTTGTGCAGGTGCCAGCTGGCATCATGTAGGAAGCAAGTGCTTTGGAGTAGATCGCTCTTTGGTGACTCACAGTGACTTCCTGGACTAATTAGAGTTTAAAATAAACCTTCCTGATTAAAAGAAATCCTAACAAATGAAGGCTTCACAAAGATAATCTAAGTTCTGGCTGTATGGGATCATTCATTTTGTCTATGCATCAGTGAGACAAAATAAAACAAAACAGATGAAAGACTTCTGGAACTCAACCCTGTAAGACACATCAGGACACTAGCTCCTACCTGAATAAAATAAACCTCAATGCAACATTCAGCTATCAAGCAGTATTCTCACCTTGTAGTATCACTGCTGTGAACAGCAACCACAGAGACACGTAAAAGGATGACAGGATGTTTCTCTTCATTTCTGGACCTTAAATAAATCTGTTCACCCAAGGGCATAAAAATGTTTATCACCATCCAAAGCTAACAAAAAAACCCCAAACAACCAAGCTGCACAGCTACATAAAGATGCTGAGGCACTGATGAGCTGCTAGAAGCAAGTCAGTCCTCCCTCAGCAGCTGTCAGTCTTGGAATGACCGATGGTCTTTGTCCCTGCCACCGCCTGGGGCTCTGATGAGAACTCCCCCCTCCCTCCGTAATGTGAGAGCTGCCTGCTCTCAAGCTAATGCTGAGAGAGAAGACAATTGGATTGGATATCAGTAGGAAAACTGTATTCCACTGCACACAAAATATAAGATTTTGTCCAATTTATGAAGAACTCTTTTACAATTCTTTGGTGGGCCACATTTTACAGCCCCTATGTTCAGCAGTAGCGTGCTCAGAACTATCTCTGTGGCTGAACTTGAGGACCCCTCACAAAAAGAGTGATCTGCCTCAGTATTTTAATTGGTGTAGTCACACTGTACATCATACATCCAACATGTCAAAGAGCAGAAAAACCACCACAGCCTACCTACACCCATGCTGTGACAAAGCAGTTTTCACCTACCAAAGTGATGCCACGTGGAAGAAACTGCAGCTACACCCAAGTCAGACAACATAGGTAACATTTGCAGTAGCACAATACCACTGTGCAAACAACTTCTACTGGTGTAGACAACTCTTGAGACCAGTACCCGGCACAGTAAATCAGGAGCAAACCTGGATTGCAGAGAAAATGCCATTTCTTAATACAGTACAATTTTTCTCAGGTGAACTTGGCAAGACTTAACAAAGAATTACACTTACTGGACACCTCTTGCATCTAGCCACAATACTTACAGGAGAGAAATGTGAATACAAAACAATACCACAGCTGGCCTCCCATCTACTTGGATGGTCAGAACTTCATTAGCTCTATGTCACTCGTGTAGCCAAGTTAGTTTCCTAGTACTGCAGGCCATTTTCTTAGAAGTTTCTCAGAGACAAGAGGTGACTTCTTCCTTTCCATAGATCCAATTCATGATTGATATACTTCCTGATATACTGCCATCCCTTTTGCCATCCTTTTAGAATAAGTAACAGAAAACAGTCAATAAAATAGAAAGGTGAAAATACAGATTAAACTAGCAGCAAAAAACTGGTCCAGAAAAGTTCTGATCCACACGAAATATAAAATACTGTTGCTTTACTCTTGTGTAGTCTTTTGGTTAGAAGGAAGCTGATTGTACAAATAATTTCAACATAACCACACTCCTGGCACTCACTGGCTAATGCTTGTGCTTTTGCGGGGTCTATAAATCAATGACCTTTATAGTTTAATAGGTAAGCAATAAATAATTTCAGCCAAAGCACCTGTAATGAAATCCATCCCCATCACTTCATTTGCTGAATTGTCAAAGGGGAAAAGTGGAAAACAGAAGTCAAAAAGGTCAGAGTAGCCCACAGGCAGTATGTGATAACCTGCTTTCTGTGTGGGAAGAAGGTATGTGCTGTTTGAGACAACAAAAATCAGAGACAAATGAAACACTTTTGGATAGTCAGATCAGTGCATTCTCAGGGGGCCACCTTTAATCTACAGTACATCGCCATGAAGTCAGCAAATAGCTACTGCTTCTCTTCTCTTACTGTAATTACAAAAATACCTGGAGTATTGCATTCAGCTCTGCAGTCCCCAGCATAAGAAGGACATGGACCTGCTGGAGTGAGTCCAGAGGAGGGCCACAAAAATGATCAGAGGGCTGGAACACCTCTATGAAGACAGGCTGTAAGAGCTGGGGTTGTTCAGCCTGGAGAAGAGAAGGCTCCAGACAGACATAGCAGCCTTCCAGTACCTAAAGGGGGCTTAGTAAGAAAGATGGGGACAGGCTTTTTAGCAGGGCCTGTAGCAATAGGACAAGAGGTAATGGTTTTAAACTAAAAAGGGTAGATTTAGATTAGATATTAGGAAGAAATTCTTTGTGAGAGTGGTGAGACACTGGAACAGGTTTCCCAGAGAAGTTGTGGACGCCCCATCCCTGGAAGCTGGAAGTGTTCAAGGCTAGGTTGGATGGAGCTTTGAGCAACCTGGTCTAGTGGAAGGTGTCCCTGCCCATGGCAGGGGGGTTGGAAGCAGATGATCTTTAAGGTCCCTTCCAACACAAACCATTCTATGAATCTGTAAGAGTGACTGGGGTACTGCTTTAAGTGTGCTACTATAAACACTACTGGAACCAAGACTAAGCTTGCTTTGCCGCAGGCTTGAGACAAACTTGTACCCTGCCACACCAGCAATTTGTATCTGCTAAGTAGTGCAGACTGATGTACTTTAAAATACATGATCTTACGCAGCTTAAAGAACCTTGCACCTTTATTGTGATGACAGCTTCTTGAGGGCAAACTGCAGGTTCTCAGAAGACAAACAAAAAGCATGTTTACATGTGTTTAATATATAATAATATTATATTATAAAAATAATAAAATTTAAATATAAATAATATTTCCTCTATTTTTACACGTGCATATATTCCATATGTTATTCATTATAAACTTGTAAAAGCATAGATGATAATCTTTCCGTTATGATCTATCATATTTACACTCATCAAATATATCCAATAGGTGCCACATATCAGACATACAGACAGGCAAACACAAGCACACACATATCAGAACACACTTGTTACATCTCAGATGCTGCACTGATTACACAGTGCTTGTAAAAATAAAACTAAAATACATCCAGAAGTCTTTTCAATATTAAAGATACAAGAAAATTAACAATCCTAGTATGCTAGACCATTTGGCTTCTTCACATTTGTTCACAAGAAATCTGATCTGTAATTTTAATCAAAATGTCCCTAATGTAGACATTTTGTGTGAAGCGCAAGTATTAACATTAATCATTGTTCATTGATCTGAGAGATTCATCTACATACACATGCTTTTTCAGAATATAGTTTTAAATTGTGGTGTAATCTATGGCAATACTACTCCCAGATCAAACATCCCACTTAACATTTGAATGGAGCTTAAATTTATAGTTTAGCAGTTCTCTATTTTTACAGTAAGAAGTCAGGAATTAATATAAAGTATGAAGCAGCTGACAGATAATTTAAGAAGAGTCACAGGTGTTTGGAAGTTAAAATCAAGCCATTAACCTCTCCCAGAGCTGGACTCGTCCCCAGCAAAATTCAGGTAACTTGTTAGAGTACATCTGCCAGCAGATGGACCTGTTAGCCAGCCTACTGATCCACCCAGCTACTCAAAAAGATTTTTGTTTATCACACAAAAATCACGTGGCATTTTAATCCACTTCGATTACCTTTCTGGTTATTTGCCTTACATTTGATACAAGACAAGCAGAGGCATGATGTTATTTAAAAAAAAATAATAAAAAATTCAGCACAACTCAATGGCTGAATCTGGTTATCAAGTCTGCCTAATAACATGATAACATGAGACTAGCCACGAGAGGCTTTCAGGGCAAGCAAATATGTATTGTTGTCAACAACTGTAAAACACAAACCCATATTTAGAGCATAGGCCACTTCTGACGCTGAAAGCAGTTAAGGCCCGTGGCACAATATCCAACCCTTCTTTCACATGCTTTGTTCAAACATTTGACTTTGTGAGAATGCATATGGGTTAAGAGAGCAGAACACTGTGTTTGTGCTTACACTCAGTGGGACAAGTGTACCATTCATTGGTGCACTAAGCTTTTATGATACTCACATAACACATGTAACTTTATGGTTCTAGACAAACACACATGTTGTTATCAAGACAACAAAAAAATCTGAATTCAGTGTACTGCCATTTAAGGGAAGTTTGACTTTGCATGCACTTTAAGGACAGACTGAAGTGGAGATGACATCTTCCAGCTTTAGATATTTATCTCAAAGCAGGAAAGAAGTGTAAAAACATATTTAATTTATTTTTCTTTCAATTAAATCTTTCTTCTTCTGCCTAAAATACTAATTTGCTCCTGACGCTGAGGTTTTACATTTAAGTTTCCTGACTTTTTAAAAATATTCTTACCCTTTTTTGCCTAAAAAGCATCCAGAGTTTTTAAGCTTCCAACTGGAAAAGCTATAGATACTGTATTATCACAGGCCTCAAGGCCACCTGTACCATTTCTAATCCATCCCTTCATCAGAGAACAATAAATAAGAACAGATTGGTTTCTAGGCACAGTTTGTAACAAGTATCTCACAGTCCGCTTCTACTTGCCTTCCTGCCAATTCTTCTCTACAGAAGCTGTTGCATTCACATTCTTTGCAGCATTTGCTACAGAATATTATCTTGTGATGGGGTCAAGCAACACACTAACTCTTAAGAGCCAAACTTCTCTCCTTAGTCTGAAGTCTTAACAGCATGGGTAACAGCAGCTCTTCTTGCCAGCAGAATAGCCTCACTGTGCCTGCTCCTGAGAGGAACGCAGCACTTCATCTAGATTATGGAGTGTGTTTCTTTCCACCTCATTTTTTCTCACCCACCTACTGCCTCCTCCTTCCTTCTCTCTAAAAATCCCCTGCCACCTGAAAACAGCATACTTACTCATATTTTATTCCACCCTGTTATACACACGGAAGATAGGAAATACATTAGGAAGCATTCATAACATCAGATCATGATATAATGTAGATAGAATATTAGCTACATTTTCCAAAGATAGGAAATCCTAATCTATGTGTACAGTTTTGAGGTTTTCTGAATATAAATTTAATTTGGGTCTGCTTAAGCAGGCAACTCTGCTGACCACCTCCCAGCACCTGAAGTAGAAAAATCTTTTGCCCCTAGAAGCCTTCCAATTATTTAATGTGATCTAAAATACAGTGTGTTCATCCTTTTTCACCAAGATGCTTGCAAGATGAGTAGTATTTTGTTCATCCTTGAGAAGTATTCAGTATCTGGCAGGGTTAAGAACAAAGCTACTTTACAATTTTAGCTGTCAGAAAACTAATTTATATATAGCTCTTTCTCATTGGGATCATTTCCAGCATTGCACCATGCCTTTGAATGGCTGTTCACAGGATCTGTGCTCTACAGAGACAATCTCTGGGCCTAGACACTGCACATTGTGATCACAGGTTTGCTCTGATGGGCAGCCTGATGCTCCAAAACAAACTGGATTAGAGAAATATTTTTACCCTCTAACAAGCGTGCAGACAGGCTCAAGCATCTTTGTGATCACCCTTGAATCATGGAACACCACACATTACCTCAGCTTTTGGAAGTAGGTTGAAGGCCCCCAGCTGCCACTGCAGGCTGAAGACAACTCTAGGTTCCCCAGAAAGCAATTCCTTCAGCTTGTATGCACATCACACAAAAAAAAATTAATTAAAAAAATAAATTAAACAGTATCTGAAGAAGCAAGACTGAAGGGCAAGTTGGATACTAAATCAAAACTGAAGTTTCACACTCCATAATTGAAAGGGAGATGGGAGTATCCCTTTAAAACACTACCAAAAATTATCATGCTCACAAGTACATCTGCATAGACAGTCTAGCATCCCCTGAAAACACATGCTTTCCTCATAAGCTCATACTCACTTTGCAGCTCAGAATACAGTACATCTAAACTTCCGTTCTTACCTGAGCTCCTCAGAGTTTACCAGTTCCCTACAAAAAGCTGAGACTAATGCTGTGCGCTAATACAGTGCAGCTGGCTGAAAAGGCAAAGTGCCAAAAGATGAAGGCAAGGAAAAAACCCACAGATCAAAATGTAGCAACCTAAACTTTTAACTGTTTAAGGAATTCACAGAACTCCAATTGCAAGATGACTGCTAAAACAGTATTCATACATGCTACTACTTCACAGGTGTTGTATACAATTTTACTTACGTTATGATACAAATATCTTTGAAAAAGAATTAAGCAAGCATTTATAGCATCTCTGAGCACAGTGGCTACACATCAGTTAAGGGAGGCTGTATTCATACCATTGGTTTTCATCCTCAACATTCTAAGCAACTTTTCAATGCTAAGACACTGGCTCCTTCTTTTCAGTCCACAACAAATGCATTGAAATGAAGACTTAGTACTCCCAAGGGAAAAAAGTTCAAGTGTTAATATGGGAAGGAACATCCCTTTCTTTAGTTAACTGGGCTGAAAAAACTTATTTTGCCCATAAAGACAAAAGATTTGCCATCTAGAAGTGTTAACCTACAATAATGATCTGAATCTTACAGTCTTAACAGCTACTTTTCAGGTTCTGTGAAAGGTGATCTGAGGTATAAAAAAAAAAAAAAAGTGCTCTAACATTAAAATGCTACCATACCTACATATTATATCTGGTTGGTTCATGTGCTTTGGAAAACATTTGCTACTTGCCCACCAACAATTGGCAGGGAGCTGTGAAGTATCTTTGCCAATTGCTCAGCTGCCTTCAGCTTAAGGAAGGGTGTTTTATTCTGAAATAGAACCGAGATGTTGACGAAAAGGCAAAAGGAATTAGTGCACAGCTTGTAGCTATAGCAGAGCTATGAGAAGACAGGCTATCCTACAACTATCCTGTGGATACAGCTTTTGGGAAATGTACATAAAAGTGCAAAAGCTAGTTCCTCAAACTAATATAAAAGAGTTAGTATAAGAACATTGCTAGAACATGAAACAATTTTAGCAACAAATTCCAGGCTTTACTCCTGGGCTCTAGAAAAAGCAGCATATTACACTGCCATTTCACAGAGCTGCTCCTAATCCAATGGTATTAATGACTGAGATATGGTCAGGTCCAGACTCTGATAGATAATTGATTTATTCTTGGTGGGAAGCTATACATAAGAAAAAAAGCATAGGATGTGGTACGTGTTTATTCTCTTTCCCTTCTGCCAGTACTTCAAGGCAATGTAAGTAGTGAATAAGACACTGATGTGGTTAAGCAACATGTTGCAGTAAGTACACAGCCAGCTTCAGAAAATGAGATGGCAACACATTAGGACATATCCTTGGAAGAGATGGTTCAATGAGCCAGTAGCAATTGGTGCATTTGGCACTACACTAATGCTTCCAGCCAAACTTGCATCACAACACATAAAACAAAGCATTCTTCACCTATCTTGATAGAAAAAAAAAATAAATTGCTTTTCCTTCAGGTATCTTAAAATAAGTTTATTTTTTATGCCTATGCAGATTCCAAGTATGCAACATTAGCAAGTACAAACTCCTGAGGTATGATTTACAAATATGAAATGAAACTTCTTCAACAGATGTTTCCCCGGCCAGAGCAGGGTAACAGTGCTGGCATGTTGTGCCCAGTGTGCTGCTATTACAGCTGTGACAGAATGTCAGTCAGTGTCCTCCTTGCTATGGAGTAAACGATCAAGTCTCTTCAATGTACAAGTAAGCATCACAACTGATGGATATACATATCTAGGTAGAAGGAAGCAGTCAAGGTGACAAAAGACTTCTAGGTACCCAAAAGGAACTTTGGGGACATTTCAAGTCACAAATCAATTGAACCCCTCAGTCTTTAACGTCCTATTTTGCTAGCTAGTTCCCATCCAGGTGCTGGTTGCAAACAAGAAAAAAAGGTTTTGGAGATGCAATTGCTTGCAATTCCAGATAGTATCAAAAAGCCTCCTCAGCACTTTTTATGGCACAAGTAATTCTCTATATAACCACCAAAAAGAAAACCCCAAGACATTTAAAGGCATCTGTGTATTTATCCTTAACTTTCTGGACTTGGGTCTTTGCTATCAAAGGACACAATGCTGCTTCATCAGACTAGCAGGGCATGCTTTCATTCTACAAGCAAGAAATACTCATGGATCCTGGTGCAAAACCTGATAAACATTCGATGTAGTTACCTGTTTCATTTCTAGTAGATATGAAAATAAGCCATTTCTTGCAGATTTCATCCACTTTAGGAACATGAACTCTGAAGTACAATTTCCACAATGAAAATTTTAGGTGTGTAAGGATATGGGCTTTATACTTCATTAATCAGTACTATAGTAATTAATCAGTAACATTATTTCTGTCATTCTAAAGAATGTGTATTTGATATAAGCATCATAATCAGAATAGAATTTAATGCATACCAACCAGGTGTACAAAGGGAGTTTGGGGTTTTATTAATAAAAGATACAACTAGTCACTTCCCCTTTACTCATGTAAACAGTCTAATTACTTAAATTCAACAATGATGAATTGTAGAAGTTGTAAAGAGTTCAAGCTTCCATGTGGATAATGCTTCACCATTATCTCTACATAACAGTGAATTCCCACAGCAGTGACTAGTAGTACAAGAGTAATTTAGCTCTTTCTGGAGTCCTTATGCTTAGCCTTTAACCCTTAACATGATAAAAATGTGTGAAATCATTAATTAACATCTTAAGAGATAATTGCAAGTTGAAATTATTCCCTATTTTGCTTCTTAAATACCCCTCTTATATCCTCTTCTGCTTCTCTTTAGGATCTTTAAAAGAGTTAAATGGAAAAGCCTTGCAAATACTAATTTGTTAGAGATCACCATTTTCACATACTGAACTGATGAAATACGAAACTCCTAACACTCAGGAACAAACAGGTCTCATTTAATTCCCAGCTGTCTCAGTTTTGTCACATAAGAGGACACCTGTAGCTCCAACAAGTAATTATAGATCAAACCCTGCATTTATAGCCCTGTTACATGAAAATATGCCAGCCTATCAAAACAGGGTTTTTTAAAGAAGTCATTACCTCTGTGATGGCTCTGCCTTAAAAACAAATTTCTCTTTTTAATGCTGCGATAACTCAGTGAAGTTTTAACTACTTAATTCATCATCTCTCCAGCTACATCCTAAATGTTACTTCCAATTGGGAAGGTACAAGCCCAAAATCTCTGGCTACAGCTACAGAGCATAGGTAGAAATAAGGACAAAGTTAATTCTTCTGCTTCATGTATCACACAGACATAGACATCACAGATAAGACAGATATCCATATTCCCAGTATTGTAGTGCAATCTTCATGGCATGTATTTGCCAGATACCAGGTTCCCCGGAAGACAGACTTACCTCTAAGCTTTTAGAACAGCACATACATTAATACAGCCATTCCTGTCTTACTAGAACATCCCATTTGCACTCTAAAACTATTTCCAAGGCTTTCCAGTTTCCCCATTTGGGAAGCATAATTTAGTGCTGAAATCAATTAAATGGGAGAGTCCTAGCAGAGAGTTAAAATGGTCAGGCACATCCACTGAGTTGGTTTTGTACCACATTCATCTTGCAAACTCCTGGGACTGTAACAGTGGCGCAGCTACTTTGGTCTACTTGTATAGAGGGCTGAAGATGGGCAGATCACTTATTGTCACAGGTAAAACAGACTCAACTTGGGAAAAAATCATTTATTGCCAAATAAAATATTCAGGTATTGGGAAACAAAAATATGAACTGGGCAGTCCCTTAACCTCTTCCTACAGAGGTCCCACACCACCAAAACCATGCCACATATACCCAATACAAACACCTTTCACAGCAAGGCAACAGACAGCACTAGAAGCTGGCATGCCTGGGTACAACATAAGCCAGAAAGCAGAAACATCACATGCACGGGGGCAGCAAAAAATGCATAAAAGCTTCCACAGAGCACAAAGCAGCTCCTTATGCAGGTATGTTCCAAGTGTCTGTTCAGCCTAACCAACAGCTGGTGGGCACCTCAGGATAAACTGCTGGGCAGACACTGCATTTGCATCACCTTAGCTCTACTTAAACTTGATTCCATGCATGGGAGCAGAAATTACTATATAAGCATTTCTAGCAAACAAAGCCACACATTCAAAAAGCTTTTAGCTGAACTGCAGTTACAAAAATCTCAGATATAGTCATAACCACAGAAGGCTTGCTGCACTGTAGTTAATTCCCACAGTGAACACAATGTCTCTCATAGTAAAGAGTAGCAGATTGGTGCTGCCCTACATAGACAGCATTAAATTCTGCTAATCGGAAGTCTCTGAAATCATGACTAATTATCCACACGAGATCAAGTGACCATTAAATTTTAGGTTACGCTTCTATAACCCATACTTTTGTTAGAGACGAGCATAGGACAGAGTTAAGATACAGAGCTAGCCTCTTCAGCAATCATCATGGTCCAGATTTGGAGCAGTGGTAGTAGCTCACCACAGTTCCTGGCCAGGGGACCATCTGACACAACAACTGCCTTCCCAGTCCAGCCATATGGTGAAAAACATACTCCAACACATGCTATCCAAATACCATAAATGCTATAATTACAAAACTAGTACTCAAGCCATTGTATTCACAATTATGGTTGAAAACTCCTCAATTTTTTTTTTTAAAGAAACAATTTAAAATTCAGGCAAAAACAGCAGGTTGAATTAAGGACAGCAGGTATCACATCCTAAGGAAATCATTAACTGTTAAGTGAACCATGTGCTATTTCTGTTATTTAAAATACTGATTAGGCCAATTATGCTCAGAGAGAATTAGGTCTAGAGGATTAAGCAAAGTATTTTCAGAGGCAGAGTTCGCTGAGCAGAAAAGCTGCTGTCCCCTGTTTAAGCAGTACAAGGGTATTACGTGGAACATCTTACAATTATCGACAGAAATTGTAGAAAGTTCATCCTTTGGTATCTGTTATTGGGCTAATAATGTAGCTTTTACTTCCCTTTTCACCTTAGTGACATGTCAGTGCTAAAAGTGTGCGCCTATGCAATTCAACTATCTCCTGCTTTACAATGATTACCACCTTAAAGGCTCAAGAGTCTTCCTTCAAAACTTCAGTCTGCTTGTCATTCATACCTGTTAAAGCCAAGACTACAATTTCTTCTGGGTAAAAAGCAACAATATTACTAGTAGGCAGAGACTGTTTTTAAAAAGGAAACTTGTATTAACTCACACTATACAAGGTAAGACTGTCTGCAGACTTGTTCTGTCAAGACAAGACAGACAAGGTCCATGCACAGCAGGTTTGACACTCTTCCACCATTACAAACAGCACAAGCAGCTACTGTGAGTGAACTTCACAGATCACCCCACTTTGAGGTAGAAAATTCATTACAGGTGTTAATACTGAATTACTGTCAAAGACTAGAAACTACACCAGGGGTCCTCAAACTACAGCCCGTGGGCCGGATACAGCCCCCCTGGGGCCTCAATCGGGCCCCTCTGTATTTACAGAACCACCCCACCCCCATCGGGGGTTTGGGGGGGAACCAAGCAGCCGCAGATGACTGCCTGCCACTTAATCTGCACGCCAGCCCCCTGGTTAGAAAGTTGGAGGACCCCTGAACTACATGATTAAAAGCCAGCTCTACAGAAAGAAGGCAATTCATTAGCTTCTATTTTCCCATTGGTCTCCATGGCTACGATCTCTCTGGCATCACACGGGGCCATCTTGCCATGCGAGTGACATCTTCCCTGGGATACCCACAGCGTGCAGCAGTGACAGCAGTCCCCAGCCAGAAGGAATGCACACCATATTGCTCTGGCACAACCCCAGCAGCCGCAGGGCACATCGGAGAATGGTCAGGAACTCCCTCTTCGTTACAGTCGTGTTATCAGAGTGCATAAAGAGTGACCCTTCCAGCTGTGAAGGAACTGTCACATAGCGATGGAGGGCCAGAACAGGGCACACCCATGGCTCTCCAGACAGTCCAAGGCTGACACGTTGTCTCTCCTGACCCACAGGAGAGTTACAGACAAAAAAACACTCTCCATCAACTGGAGATCACTCAGGTACAGCAGCTCAGGCTGCAGTACATTATGGTGCTTTGCCACCATCTCACCTATTCAAAGTGCCCCAAAAAAATCTATAATAAATAACACACGGAACAGTAAGCATTCATAAGGAGTTATGCATACAGACTCCATAGCTCTTAAGACAGATTGCAACACCTCAATTATTACAGGCAAGTATTTATCCCTTAGGATGACCACTTATAATTTCAACCCTACCACCATATAACGGGTTACAGGGTCTTCCAGAGGATCAGGGTTACCAGTCAATTTTGATAAGTAAAGACAGTGCTGCCACATATATCAGTGTCTTTGAGGATGAATGAAGAGATTCTACAGCCAAAAAGCCTCTAACTTGCTCCTTTGGAATTGGCCAGGCTGCAGGCGTTCTCATGCTTTTCCTAAAGACAAGGAATTTCTTCAGTCCTTCCAGGTAAGCTTGCCAAAGCCTACTACCTCCTGAGCTCTCCAACAACGACAACGTCTTCAGAGGCCAAGGTCCCCAGGAATGTTTCCGAGGGAAACTAAACTCCCTTCCTACAAGAGAGGACCCATGTTAGCACATGCTGACAAGGGACACAAGCATGTCACTTAAGCAGCAATAAAAATAGCATTCTTCAGTGCAATACACCCCTAGACAATGCTCTACTAGTTTATCTGATAAAAGACAATTCACACACAGCTACACCCAGAGCTGTTAAAAGCCAAGACATTTTTCAAGTAAGAAACTACAAGCAACTTACCAGGCTCATTTCAGGCACTAGATCTGACAACACTCTGGGAACATACAGGTTTGCGAAGTAGTAATTGACAAGAGAAGCAAAACACGGTTTTAAAACCAAGCCTTCCTGGTATGGCTTACAGAAATTGCAACTGCAAAGGGCACACAGCACACTCCAGCCAGAAGGTACTGAATTTCCAAGCCTAGGAAGGGAAACTCTTTCAAGGCCTCCCTCCAAAAGCTCTAGCCCTGCACCAGAATTCGGACAAAACCAGGGAAAGGCTGCCTGGCTGGAGCCACGGCCACCAGCAATCCGCTTGCCCCCCACCCAGCCCCCAGCCACGGCAGGGCAGGTGCTGAGCCGCCACCACCAGGTGTTTTGGGAACCTCGCCACAGAGCACGGGTCGCACTTACCAGCCACCGATCGCACTTACCAGCCACCGCCACGTCATCCTCCCTGGAGCTGCCTGGCTGTGCCACCGCCTCGGTCCCCCACGCAGCTCCTCGGCCACGATACAGGCAGGTGGCTGCCTGCCTAGTAAGGCCCAGCTCCAGCCACTCCATACCCGGCTCCCGGGCCAGCAGCAGCATCTGCCACAAGGGGGCGGCCGCAGGTCCAGCTGGGGCGCTGCGGGCCATGGCGGGAACCAGACGTCCCTCGCGGCACAAAGGCCGAGAGCCGCCCCACCACGGGCCCTTTTATAGCCGCGGAGCCGCTGGCAGCGCCCCCCTCCGATTGGGTACTCGGAGTAGACTCGGAGCGCTGCCATTGGCGCCCGCCCAACGCGTTCGCCCTGGCCTTGCCCAGCGCGGCGGGCGGCGGGGAGCGGCGGCGGGTGTGAAGCGGCCGTTGGCGGGGGCGGGAACCCGCGGCCTGCCTGCAGGGGGGTGCGCCTCACCCCCGCCTCCCGCCGGAGCCGGAAACAATGGGCGTTGTGATAAGGTTAAAAGGTTTCTAAAGTTACCTACCCGTGCTCCTGGGGGCTCCGGAGGGCCTCCTGCAGGGAACAGCTGGCTGCAGCTGACTGCTCTGCATTACTCCTCAGCCATCCTTCGCCATTAATTACAGCTGGCCGGCCCAGGTGATTTGTGCACG
>JAVJGJ010000001.1:54443107-54462443 GCA_035590215.1 Microhierax caerulescens | reverse complement strand
AAGATAGGAAGGAAGGAAGGAGTGAGTAAGATAGGAAGGAAGGAAGGAGTGAGTAAGATAGGAAGGAAGGAAGGAGTGAGTAAGATAGGAAGGAAGGAAGGAGTGAGTAAGATAGGAAGGAAGGAAGGAGTGAGTAAGATAGGAAGGAAGGAAGGAGTAAGATAGGAAGGAAGGAAGGAGTAAGATAGGAAGGAAGGAAGGAAGGAAGAAAAAAGAAAGAGAAAGAAAGAAAGAAAAAGTCAAAGTGAATGCCTGAATGTGTACCTGAGTGTGTACCTCAGTGAGTGTGTGCCTGAGTGAGTGCCTGAACGAGTGTGGGTGCCTGAGTGTCTGTCAGAGTGCCTGAGTGAATGCCCGAGTGAGTGTGTGCCAGAGTGCATACCTGAGTGAGTGTGTGCCTGAGTGTGCTCCTGAGTGACTGTGTGCCCAGGTGTGTGCCTGAGTGGCTGAGTGTGTGAGTGATTGTGTGCCTGAGTGAGTGTGTCACTGAGTGTGTGCCTGAGTGACTGTATGCCAGAGTGAGTGTGTTCCTGAGTGTGTGCCTTAGTGAGTGCATGAGTGAGTGTGAGCCTGAGTATGTGCCTGAGTGAATGCCAGAGTGAGTGTGTGCTAGTGTGTGCCTGAGTGAGTGCCTGAGTGAATGTATGCCTGACAGAGTGTGTGCCTGAGTGTCTGTCTGAGTGACTGTGTGTGGCTGAGTGAGCATGTGGCTGAGTGAGCGTGTGGCTGAGTGGTTGAGTGTGTGAGTGATTGTCTGCCTGAGTGATTGTCTGCCTGAGTGAATGCCTGAGTGAGTGTGTGCCTAAGCGTGTGCCTGAGTGAGTGCCTGAGTGAGTGAGTGCCAGAGTGAGTGTGTACCTGTGTGCTGGCCTGAGTGTGTGTGTTCCTGAGTGATTGTGTGCCAGAGTGAGTGTGTGCCAGAATAGAGTGTGTGCCTGTGTTCTGGCCTGAGTGTATGTGTGCCTGAGTGAATGTGTGCCCGAATGAGAATGTGCCTGAGTGACAGTGTGCCTGAGTGAGGGTACGCGTGAGTGTTTTCCTGAATGTGTGCCTCAGTGTCTGCCTGAGAGTGTATGTTCCCGAGTGAGTGTGTGTCTGAGTTAGTGTGTGTCTGAGAGTGTGCCTGAGTGAGTGTGTGCCTAGAGTGAGTATGTTGCCTGAGTTTACCTGAGTGAGTGTATGCCAGAGTGAGTTTGTTCCTGAGTGTGTGCCTGAAAATGTGTGTGTGTGCATGAGTATGTGTGTTCCTGAGTGTGTGCCTGAGTGACTGCCTGAGCGAATGTGTGCCTTAGTGAGTGTGAGCCTGAGTGAGTGTATGCCTGAGTGTGCACTTGAGGGAGTGTGTGCATGAGTGAGTACCTGTGTTCTGGCCTGAGTGAGTGTGTGCCTGAGAAAGCACGTGGCTGAATGTGAGCCTGAGTGAATGTCTGTCTGTGTGTGTGTGTGGCTGAGGGATTGCCTGAGTATGTGCTTTAGTGGATGTTTGCCTGAGTGTGTGTGTGTGTGAGTGTGTACCTGCATGAGTGTGTACCTGCATGAGTGTGTGGCTGCATGAGTGCCTGAGTGCATGCGTGAGTGTGTGTGTGTTCCAGTGCGAGTGCCTGAATGACTTTGTGCCTGAGTGGCTGTGAGTGCATGAGTGAGTGTGTGCTTGAGGCTGTTCCTAAATATGTACCTCACTGAGTGTGTGCCTGAGTGAATGTGTACCTCAGTGAGTGTGTGCCTGAGTGTGTGTAGAGAAATGCAGGCAGTGAGTTGATCTGCGTTGATAACATGCAGCTGTGGCCTTGCCTTGAAGGCAGCGGGTTGGTTGACATGGACGATGTGCATCTGTAGCTCGTTCCCAGTAAGTGGTTAAATAGCCCTGAGGGGGGAGGGAGGGAGAGATGCATGATAACATGTAGCAACATGTGAGTTGGTGGATGCAATGATGCAGGTTAGTATGTGTTAATATGTATGTGAATAATATATGATGATGTGTGATGATGCGTGAGGTGTTAATGTGTGATGTGATAATATGCAATAAGGTGATGGCATGTGATGTGATGATATGTGATAATATGTGATGCGATGATGTGGGTTAGTGTGTTAATATGTGATGTGAATAATATATGATGATGTGTTACAATGTGTGGTGTGACAGTGTGTGAAGTGTTAATATGTGGTGTGATGACATGTGATAAGATGTGATTAATGTCTTAATACATGCTAATATATGTTGTGAATAATATATGATATGTGATAATATGTGACAATATATTATGTCTTAATGAATGCTAATATATGATGTCAATAATATGTAAGTGATGATATGTGATGTGGTAATATGTGACGCAATACTGTGTGATAGTATGTGACAATGTGATGCAATACTGTGTGATATTTGATAGTATGTGAAGTGATAGTATGTGACAATGTGTTAGAGAGATGATAGCATGTGATAGTATGGGATGATATGTGAGAAAATGTGATGTCATAATATGTGACAATATCTGAAGTGAGCATGTGAGAATATGTGCTGTGATATGTGACAGTATGTGATAAGATGTGGTAATTCATAGAGAATATGTGGGACTATGTGATGTGTTAATATATGTTAATATGTGACGATATGTGACAATGTGAGTGCGACCCTCAGCATGTGCTTGAGTGAGTGTTTGTGTAATATGTGATAATATATGATAAATCACGTATTATCTCATTGCATATTAACACATTTTGTGATGTGATAATATAATCATATAAAATCACATCAGATATGTGCTAACATGTGCTGTGGTAATAGGTGATCATGTGATAATGTGTGATGTCACAACATGTCTTAAGGTGTGATAAAATGCGTTAATGTGTCTTAATATCTGATAACAATATATGTGATATATATGTAATGTGACAATATGCATTAATATGTGTTATTGTGATAATATGTCTTAATATATGTTAATATCTGATGTGAACAATATATGGTGATATGTGATAATATGCGGTGTGATGATGTGATGAAATGCAATAATAAGAGATGGCAATTTGATAATAAGAAATGGTGATATGTGATGTGATAATAAGTGATGGTAATGTGATGTGATATGTTATAATATGTGTTAATATGTATCAATATCTGATATGGACACTATATGGTGATAAGTGATAATAGGCATAATATATGATGTGACAATATGTGATAATGTTCTGTGATAATATATGATAACATGATGTGATAATGTGTGTTAATATGTGATAATATTTGATAATATGTGATAAAATGTGACAGTATGTGTTGTGATAACCTGTGATAAGATGTCATAAGATGTGTTAATATATGAAAATATTATACTATATTATCATATAAAATCATATCACATATGATAACATGTGATGTATTAATCTGATAATATGTGATTATATGTGATGTTATGTGATAACGTGATGTGTGATGATGTGTGGCGTTATGTGATAATATGTGATATTATGTGATGTTGAAATATTGATGTGATAACTGATAAGATGTGATAATATGTTCTAATATGTCTTAATATGTTATAATTGATGTGAACTATATATGGTGACATGTGACGATATGTGACAATATGGGTTAGTATCTGATGTGAACAATATACGTTGATATGTGTTAAGATGTGATGTGAGAATGTTATGTGTCTAATATGTGATGTGACAAGTGTTAACATGTGGTGTGATACTTAAATATGTGATGTGATAATATGTAAGAATATGTCTTAAGATGTGTTAATATGTGATGTGAACAATATATGATGACATGTGATAATATTTCCTGTGATAATGTGTGGGAATATGTGAGAATATGTGATGTAATAATATGTGATAAGATGTGATGTTTTAATATGTAAGAATATAAGATGTGATGTGTTAATATGTGATATATGTTTAATGTGATGTGATAATATGTAAGAATATGTCTTAAGATGTGTTAATATGTGATGTGAACAATATATGATAGTATTATGTGCTGTGATAAGATGTGATGTGATATGCGTTGTGATAATGTGTGATGTGATATAATATATTGTAATATATTAACACACATTATCACATATCATATGATGTGATAATATGTGTTATGTGATGTCACAATATTTGATAATATGTGATGTGATGATATGAGAACATGCAATGATACGTGAGAATTAGGTGCGATAATGTTTGTTAATATCTGATGTGAACAACATATTATGATATGTGATAATATGTCCTGAGATAATATGTGATATGTATTGCGTCACTGTGTGATAAGATGTGCTAATATGTGATATGATGTGATTATGGTATCATATGTGATATCACAAGATGTGATAAGATATGATAATATATGGTGTGTTATTCTGTGATAATATATAATACTCTGATAAGATGTGATAAAATGTGATGTATAATATGTGATAATATGTAATATATGATTTGATAAAATGTGATATTATATGATAACATGAGATAAAATAGTATGTGATGTGTTTGTGATATGTAATAATATGTGATGTGATAATGTGATATATGGTAATTTGTGAAGTGATACGTGATGATATCTGATAATTTGTGATTGTGTGATGTGATCATATGTAATAATATGATTTGATAATATGTAATATGATAATTTGTCATGATGTAATATGTGATGATATGTAATGTGTGGTGTGGTAATATGTGATTATATGTGATATGATAATATGCTATGTGATAGTATGTCATAATATGCAATATGTCATAATATGTGAGGTGAAAATATGTAATGCGATGTGATAATGCCTCATAATAGGCGATATGCCAATATGTGGTAAGATGTGATAGTATGTGATATGTGTTGTTATAATATGTGATAATATACGATGGGTGATGAGATAATGTGTGTTAATATGCAATAGTATGTGATGCAATAATGTGTTAATATGTGATGATGTGATAATATGTGATATTTTTTTCTCGTTTTATTTTTATTCCTTTATTTTTCTTTGTTTTTTTCTTTCTTGCTTACTTTCTTACTATCTTTCTTCCTTATTTTAATTTTAACATTTTCCTTTGATCTTTTGTTCTGACTCAAGCACACACTCATTCAGGCAAACGCTCAGGCACTCATTCACTCATACAGGCACTTGAACACAACTTAGGCACACATTCACTCGCATATACTCTCAGACAGACTCATTCAGACACGCTGTCACTCAGGCACACACTCAGTCAAACATACACTGACTCAGTCACATACTCAGTCAGGCATGCAATCACTCAGCCATTCACTCACCCAAGCACCTGGGCACACATTCATTCTTGCACGCACTTTCTCAGGCACATACTCACTGACTCGCTAAGTCAGGCACTCACGCGGACTCTCGCTCAGGCACACTCTCGCTCAGGCACATTACAGGAATGGAAGCCAGACAAATAAACAAAAATAACACATTTTAGATACTTTATCTTTCAAACATACAACATGATACAGTTGTACCAGGGACTGAAAGGATGTAAACCTACTTTGGAGTCCTAAATCAGATGCACTGAGATAACAGGAACATCCTATCCCAACTTCTTGACAACTAGCTAATACAAACAAATAAATAATACAGAAGCTAACAGAGAATGTGCAACAAAATTCTACTTAAAGTTATTTTCTAGAAGAACAACTACATCTTCCCAAAGATTTATGTGTCATCTTGGTAGCTGGATGCCTTGGTGGTTTAGAGGAGCATCTCGCTGAAACGCTTTGATAATTTACCAAAGTAACTCAAGAGACCTTCAAAATGGCAGTTGTTCTCTCAATATATTCTGAAGCATGTTGAATTCACTGCAAGCAGGCAGATGTCTGACTTGGCTGGTTTTTGTCTGAATTTGATAGGCCCTAAATCACATCATGGTGATTAACCATTATATTATGGTGGAAATGGAGGAACCTTCTAGACCTGGTATTCCTAATTATTGGCTATCCAGTGGCCAGGAAACAGCCAGCCGAGGAACAGCCATGTGGATGATGAAGCAATCAATATGTGGTAAAATTGTGTATGTGAGTATACAAGCCAGAATCTCGATGTATGATAGTTTCAGGTAAGTCTGGCCCAATTATTGGACCACTTATGACAGTGAGTTTCATTTTTCCACTCTTACCTATTCTATCTTGTACCAAGTGAGAAATCTAAGCTCCCTGCCATCTGAATTTGTATTTACCCTTGCCAAAACACAATAATCAGACAGTTTCCAAGGCCAAATGCTAGGACTGTTTTTACAAAAAAAGCTAGCTGTGTAGAGATGTATGACAGGCATAGTTTCACTTTTCTTTCTGAAATATGTGTACAGGAAGTATTCTCAGTTTAATTGTGGAGAACAGGGATAAGAGGAAATAGCAATGGATTTCTAGTCAAGGAAATGAAGGGTAGTAGCAGTAGAACGATTTTTGATACTAAAAGTAGTTTGTATCTAGATAAAACTATGCAGGGGTTTAATATGCAGGTTTCTCAGTCCCAGAAATAGGGTGAAATTGCAGACAGAAATTAGTTGAAGCCAAATCCATAGCCAGCTAAGGCAGAGTATGGATTCAGTTGATTAACTTAGTACACTAAAGCAAATCTGAACAAAAAGCCTACAAAAGAAACAAACATGAGCTTGTTCCAGCTGCCTCTTCTGTCTGAAGATACAGGTCCTCTTTGTGCTGCTGGTGCAGATCTGAGGAAAAGAAAACAAACAGGATGTTCACAGCACAGAGCTGAGTTAGGATTCTTTTAAGTATCAGGGGGTTGTGGCTAAGGGTGAAGTTTGCAGTCCAAGTGCTAAGCTAGAAGTTTCATTATAAGAGCTTGCCACCAGATTCCTTTTGGCTGTCATGATGTTATAAACAGGGTATCTGTTCAAAACCTTCAAAACCCTGGCAGCGCTCCATTCTACCTTTTATACCTAAGCCTCCTTGTCTCTCCATATCCATTTACGGTCTCTGGCCTTATGCTTGAGATTGTATAGAGCATTTCTAGACAGCAGTGGTCCTAGAGTTCTATATATATTTTTACAGCACTTGATACAACGCTATCCAGATCCACTTCTAAGTCTCCCTGACGTTGCAATAATGCAAGTAATAAATACCACTAATAGGTTGCATCCGGCGTCCCTTCTGCTTATGTTTGTAAGTCATTTGTGCCATCTAGTGGGCATTCTTTTACTTACAAGGTTTTTTCAAACTGTCAACAAGCCCGTTCAAATTTTGACTCAGCAGGAACACAGTTCAAGTCTGGAGAGGAGTTAAGGGCTCTATCACCACCCAAGAAGCCCCAAGTACATTACAGCACCTTCTAGGCCATCCCTCTGCTACCCCGACACAGCCCTCTCCTTTGGTATGCCAATGTAACAGGAGCTGCGGTGACAAAAAAAGTAACTTTCACAACTCTGATGGTTTTGGGCTCAGGGCATTTTTCTCCAGAGGCAGAGATGGCAGCTATCCATCTTGTAACAGCAAACAGCCACTGTGAAAGGGGACACAACAGAGGCTGCATACCTAGTCTCACTATTTATTATGGAAATGTGAACTCTGAGTGTGCACTAAGCATACACACTCTGAAAGAAAACCTTTTCCTGACAGATACACGCTCTTAATATCGATACCCCTACTGACCAAACTGTTCCCATGTCAGTCAGCGGACTATCAGAAAGCAGGATCCATCCAGAGAAAACAGATGTAGAAGATAATCATCAAATAATTTATATATATCTGCTTAAGGCCCTTCCTGAAAGGGCAGCTAATTTCAACGGAGATGTTACTGCAGAGAAGTAAGTGATTTGGGGAAGACTGTAAATACTCATTGGCTTGAAGTATTTTAGCTACTTAAATTTCAGGGAGAGGCAATGATAACATTCAAATTGGGAAGATCTGTCTTGATTAGGGATAGTACAGATATGAAGTGAATCAAGCCCATTACATTGCCATACATACAGGATGGAACAGAAGGCTCGGGAAGGGAAGAAGCAAGGAAATTTTTCCTAAAGGAGATTAATGGTGAGTTGCTTAGTAATTACCCCAGGAGAATATAAGACTGGTGCTTAGAATATGCTAGTGATTATGTTAATTTAAGTATTGACATGGATGGAAAGGAAGGGGTGGCTACTCTCCTGCTTACGTACTGCAAGCACTATATGGTTATACTGGAGAACTACTATGCTCATCCCTCAGGTGAAAGGAAAAAGACATTAATGGTTTCCAAAAGCCTTCTTATCCAAGTTTCCCCAGCTGAGGAATGCATTCACATCACGGAATTTTGAGGGAAATGGTTTAAAACGTGGAGAAGAGAAAACTCTTCTGTTAAGAGTTCACAATATTGTATTTTTTAAAGTCCTGTAAAGTGCTTTTCCATCCTTTTAGTTAATATTGTCACCACATTCACAGCTGCAGATTTGCACAGGACAATTGTATTTTCTTTTCACACATGAACAAAACCCTTACCATTTACTGGTAGAACAAGGAAACCCCACCTTTAACTCACCGTGCAAGTGGTATCTAGTAACAAACAAATGCTTTAACAGAACTGAAAGCCTGTTCCATGATCTACTACCTAGGAGACTGGAGCTATCAGTGATAACTAGAATGCCACTGTTTTCATCACACAGTTATAAGCTGGTGCTAGGATATAATTTGAATGTAAGAATAATGTTGTTGCATGACAGGTCCAGTAAAAGCTTTCAGTGGTCAGCAGGAACAGAGAATTCTCACTTTCTCCAAGAAGGTGTATTAAAGACTGAATGTATACTGCAGAAAGTGATATATACCTTTTCTGCGCTGCATGAATCATTTCTGCCAGAGCCAGAGGCAGGCAAGCAGGAGTCCCACCTCTCTGCTGCTATAACCAGGGAGAAAATCAGTTTTTTCATAGCAGAAGTTATCATTGCAGTATTACATAAGTATTAAAATACAAAAGAATTGCAGCTGCAGGAGATAGATTTTCACCATCTTTGTGGGCGACACAGACAGTGGGACTGAGTGGACCCTCAGTTTGTTTGCTGATGACACTAAGCTGAGTGGTGCATTTGGCACACCGGAGGGAGGGGATGCCCTCCAGAGGGACCTTCATAGGCTTGAGAAGTGGGCTCATGCGAACCTTATGATGTTCAACAGAGAATGGATTGAGAGCAGCCCTGAGAAGAAGGACTTAGAGGTGCTTGCGGATAAAAAGCCCAACACGGCCTCACAATGGGTGCTTGTAGCCCAGAAGGCCCACTGAGTCCTGGGCTGCATCAAAAGAAGCCTGACCAGCAGGTTGAGGGAGGTGGTTCTCTCCCTCTGCATCATTCTTGTGAGACCCCACCTGGAGTGCTGCATTCAGCTCTGGGACCTGCAGCAGAGGAGGGCCACGAAGATGGTCAGAGGGCTGGAGCGCCTCTGCTATGAAGACAGGCTGAGAGAGTTGGGGTTGTTCAGCCTGGAGAAGAGAGGGCTCAGGGAGACCTTATAGCAGCCTTCCAGTGCCTAAAGGGGACTTATAAGAAAAACGGAGACAGGCTTTATAGTAGGGCCTGCAGTAATAGGACAAGGGGTAATGGTTTTAAACTAAAAGACAGTAGATTTAGTTTAGGTATTAGGAAGAAATTCTTTACTCTGAGGGTGGTGAGGCACTGGAACAGGTTGCCCAGAGAAGCTGTGGATGCTCCATCCCTGGCAGTGTTCAAGGCCAGGTTGGATGGAGCTTTGGGCAACCTGGTCTAGTGGAAGGTGTCCCTGCCCATGGCAGGGGGGTGGAACTAGTTGATCTTTAAGGTCCCTTCCAACTTAAACCACTCCATGATTCCATGTGGCCAAATGTCTGGATTATGCAGAGAACAACTCTTATGCATCTGTGTATCCTGCAACTTTCCAAACTGTGAGGAAGTTTTCATACTCAGGTATTTGAGTACCTTATATGTACCTACACATGCAACAGCATATAGATTAAGACACTTAGCCACAATTGAAAACAGTCATCTTTACTGTAAATTCACTAAAATACATCATAAATTGACTTAAACCTCTTTATTTAATAAAGAAAAACATGAATAGGAAGGGAAACTATTAAAGCTTAGTCTGGGAGTGACGCTTGCTAAGAAAGGTGTATCTCAGATGTAATTTGCATTCTCTGCAGATAACCTACAGGCCTAAGGTAAATACATTAAAATATGGAAATTGGGTTTACACATAAAATGGAAGATTAAAAAAAAAACTTCCTCAAAATTTGGAGCTGAAAGTTCCAGTAGCTGGAGAAATGTCCTTTAGATCTGTTGCCATTTGTCCTACAAAGTCATTATTCAAGGAAGAATACCAATGAAAGCAATTTCAAACTTGTAATAGATTTTGCATCAGAACACACTGATAGTTGCAAACTTCATTCATACTATCATTGATATACAATGTGACTGAATGACAGATGGGAACTGATTAACACTTGATTTTGAATAGCAGGTGCTCACAGACTACTTTGCACAATTTGTAGATAGAAACTGATTACTTAATACACAGCAAGTAATAAATTCCAGCATATATTGCGCATGGGTGATATATAATAGATTATAGAAGTGGAATCTGTTGAACTGTTGATTTCTGCATTATTTATTTGGTTGTAATGACACTGAGGATGGACCGGACTCCTTTTACTTACGATGAAAGGGTACACTTAGAATCATCGGGATAATCCAGGCAGAGTAAGAGTATTACAGACCTGTAAAGATACACTTTTATTTAGCATCTTTCAGGAAGAAAACTGAGGAAAACAAATGAAAAAACCCAAATGAAACAAAGTCAACAGTATTACCATGCCTAAAGCTTCCCTTCAATTATATTTATCCTACAACCTATTTTGTGAATCACTAGAGCTGTGAATACTACTGTGAATAACTAGTAATTCTTCATATATTCAACAACAGTTTTAACTGTTCTTTAGATTTTCAATCCAAATAAAGATTTTAGAGTGAAATGGAACACCTGACACAGACATATTCTGTGTCTGACAATGGGTATGTATAATATTCCACTTAATTATACAATACCGTGTAGTGTTTTGTTCAAGTCACGGATGAAAAATGCTAAGTTTGAAAAATGTGGCATCACCCCTCCAACACCCCTCTTACTGAAGACACAATATTAATGGCAATTAAGTACTGAAAGGTAGGAAACCATTTAAAATAGATCATGTGCTTCTCTAAATACACCATATTAATGAAGGATTTTCACTTACTTGTAATTGTCAGTGCAGGTGACATCATAACCAAGGGTTTTCAGCCTGTTTTCTAATACCTTTACAGTTTGAGTTCCACAGGATTCTCTGTAAGAAAGGATATTAATATTATTGCATGTCTTTTATTATCTAATTTCTTTTCACAGAACCTGATGGAATTAGTAAAGTAAACCCTTATTCCTTTGCCTCTTCTATATTCCTTAAAACCTACAGAAAACTGGTGTACATTACTATTTATAATGCTTCATTTGCTTACAGTCATTTAACATTTCATACTCAGTTTGCAGAGACCAGAAGATTGGCTTCAGCCAGTGTAGCATTTGCATATTCTATTAACCAATATTCTCACCTTTAATATTTCACTGACAAACAGAAAAAGAACTAAATAATTTTCTAAAATAATAAGTGTCTCATTTGTAATACTCTTTGGCCACTATTTAGGTGGTGCTAAAGTTGATGCTAGCTGTCTTTACAGAATGAGTTGGTTATAATAAATTGGAATTATTTGTCTTGTTAGAAGTTTGTTCTCTGTCTTGAATACAGAAAAATAAAAAAAAAACACAAGGAGAGAGAAGAAACCAGAAACAATCCTAAATGCAGCTTCTGTGCCCAGCACTGACTTTTTTAAGTTGTGGCCCAATTAGCAAAAGAGAGTTTAGCACAATACAGAATCACTGAGACCTCTCAGACTCAAACCAACATCAAGTATTAAGGCCAGTGCTACTTACACATTGGTTAGTAAATATTCATGAGTAAAGAAATAATATGAGGACTAACAAAATCATTGTAAAAAGCAATTAATAAAAATACACAAATATTCCCATGCATCCATTAACATTCAGTGGTTGTCTGAATTTTTCTTTGTAATATGGGCAACTTTTGCAAAGGTGAGCTGTATTTTTTCTTTTCCCAAAAGGGTATGATTCTCCAATTTAAAGAGAAAGGCTGAAAAATGCTAATCTGAACTACGTTTTGTAGACTCCACAGCATATGATGAAATATGTGGTCTGGGTTGGCCATGCCAAAATTTAATGAAAGAGAAACAAAAGGAGATAGAAAAGAGACAAGATGTAAAAGGGAAATGACACAAAATGAATGGATGCAACTAAAAAACATTGAAGCAAGAACAGAAGCCTCATGTTCCTAAGAGTGCAGATGACACCAGGGATTCAGCCACCAGTGGTGGGTATGGTGACATCCAAGTCCATTTCTCTGGCACTCTTCACCCAGGCCAGTTTTAAGACCAATGAAGTACCATCCATGTTATACTGAACTACAGGGACCTTGCAGATGGTCAGGGTTCCTCTACCCCTGATTCATCTATGTACATTTGCAGGGATCCTCACAAAAAGCTATAATGAAAAAAATATTTAATTCTTCCTTTAATCAGTCCCAAACCAGGCCTAATTTCTGGCCTAATGATTTATTTTTTTTAACTTCAAAGTCCGTTTTCCATGATGTTTCTGTTGAAAACTCACTTGGTCTTTGGCTATTTACTAACAGGCTATGCTGTTTGGAGTCATCTGTTTTGTTTTGGTTTATCTGTTTGGGGTTTTTTGGGTTTTGGGTATTTTTTTGGGTTTTTTTAATTATTATTTAAAATAATTTATTTTAATAATTACATTAATTTTAAAATATCAAAATTAGACCTTTCTAAAGCCTGAATTTTATTATTGGTTTCATTTTAAGTATCAAGAGTAAACAAGACACACACACCCATGATATTTCTGTTTCCACTAATTTTCAAACAGTTAAGATAGGTGAAAACGAAAAGAATGTATATGGCAAGGCAAAAGAAATATTCCATGTCAGCATTTAATCAGAAATTCAGATTTAAACATTTCTTAGTAAAACTGTACATGCTATATTTTCACTCAAGGTCTGAGATGCACACACACATCTAACCAAGAGTGGATTCCAGACCTAATGTTAGAATTTATTTATACTTTGTCTAATTCTGGTATTTCTGTAGTCTTTGGGAATGGCAGGGTATGCCTTCTCTGTTAGTGAAAGCATCTAATATGTTTTCTGAAACTAAAATATTTTTAGTTTAATTGCTATGCAAATATAATCAGATAGCTAAGGTGAAATTTTAAAGACAGGTCCAAAAAGGGGAAATTAAATAAAAATAAGATGTAACTTACATATCTGGTCCTTCAATATCATCCACAACCCAGATGACAATTTGTGAGATTTTGTCTTTCTGGAGATTAGGTATTTCATAATCTGCAAAAAAACTATTGCAAAAAACAATTTTTTAGAACTATAAAGAACATGAAAAAATAATATTTTTTTCCCTTTTGCATTAATGAAGCCTCTGATCCTGCTGTAGGGTATGGGCTTGCTCAATTATACATTAATATCTTCTGTTTACAATTAGACTCAACACAGAGTAGAAAAATGTGATTCACATTCTGAGCGTCTGAATGTCTTCAAAGGTCAAAGGCATTTAATCATAAGTTTTGTTTTCATATTCTTCAGCTTAGAGGGGCCCAGCTAAAAGAAGGCACAACTTAGAGGTGAATCAGAATGAAGTAGTCTTTGAAAAACGCAAAAAACAAAACAAAGACCATTTGATAGTTAGTAAAAAAAAGATAAAGGTCATTTTTGTGGTTACTGCTTTTAGTCACAATCACAATTTTGCTTTAAATAAAAAAATAACAGCCACAAGACAAATATATTTTCAGGTCACAAATCACAGCAGCAGTAACATGAAGTATTTGTCTAAGATATACAAGATCATAAGGGAGAAACTTCTAGAAATGTCCATCCCTAGCCTAGGGAATCTTCCCCCTTTATTGCTTTGTGTAAATTTACTTTGATAGGTATTTAAATAACAATTAAAACAAGATAATAAAATGGCAACTAAATCATCGAATCATAGAATGGTTTGGGTTGCAAGGAACCTTAAAGATCATCTAGTTCCAACCCCCCTGCCATGGATAAACTTTGGAAGTGGCTTTGAAATTCTTGAAAACACACCAGAGAGATGTTTGGGAAGACAGACAGATGTTTTGGATTACCTTCTGCTATCAACTATTCAAAGTCTCTTTCAAACAAGACCTCTTAAACAAATTCAGTCATAAATGGACCTGAAAATACCCAGCAAAGGAAATAGATGGATTAACTGGCTTTGTATTTTTTTCTTGGCAGGCTGTGTTCCAGTGGTGGAGATTTCGCTGGTCACAATACCTCCAGATAGGCAATCCAGGGAAGTGGTAGAATGAATTTATGTGTAAGAGATTTCTGAAATAAGGAATCTGTTTCTGATATAAGGAATCTATATTTCTGGTCATTAACCTGCTGCCAGCCATTATCATCTGCAGAAGACCTGATCCCAGCTGACCACCTGACCAAGGAGACCATGTAAGGCTTCTTGATAGCTGAAAGACGTGTACACAGACTGACCTTTTAGGGGATAGAGGTAAGTAGGTAGTAGGTGTTTTGGAACAGATGGTTCTTATTTCTTTCCTATCTGGAGATAAAATTAACTTTCTAACGATCACTCTTAGTCCTCAGCGAGTACACAGGAGGAGGGTTTATTTTATGGATGTATAAAATATGGCGGGTTTTAGCTGCCTTGGACAGGACTGTTGCTGAGGTAAGGACAGTTGTATTTTTCATCAAAGGTACTGTCACTACAGCCACAGGTTCAGTAAAAGTTCTTAAGGATGTACTTTTACAATAAATTTTAAATATAAGCTTAGATGAACTTCTGTATAGTGGTACCCTTGTAAATCAGGGGAAGTATATCTATCCTTAATATATAAGGGAATAAAGAGAAGAGGAAGCTAATCCTTGCTATTATCCTTCTCAACAAGCTTTTTTGCTTTCTTAAACCATGATGGATCTCAAACTGCCTCCTCTCTTGGTCATGGAGAAATAGCAGGACAAAGCACTTTCCCTACAGAACTTCACAAGTTTGCTCCTAGGCTGGAGACAGGCTACACTCCTTGTAACAATAGCCTCTCTTTGGTGATGTCCCGGAATACAAATCACGTAATGCTTATCTTTTTGAGGACACACATTTTGCTGCAGGATGTTGGCTGACTTGAAGGCTGTTTTCAAAGAGCACGTATCCTGCTTGTCACAGCAGTTTGTAAAATGCAGGAGTCAAAAGGGTTGTTTCCACACATTTCATGTTAATTCCTACAGCTGGGGACAATTACAGTTGTCCCCACAACTCAGCAGACTTTTATGCAACAGGTTTTCTTTCAGCTATATTCCCATGCTTTGTGCAGCAGAAGATCCAAACAACTTGTTGACCCTTTTTTAGCATGCGTCAGACCTTGCACACATAAATAATTCAGTTTTCTTACCCTGGATCTGGATAGGCTCCTCCAGCTGCAGAACCATTCAACAATACATGTATCACCCCAGAACTGTGCTGTGCATACTGCAATACATAACAATTTTTTTTTCAGAACTCATCTTACAGATTTGTCATATGACAGTATTGTATTGCAAGCAACAATGACCAAGGAAAAATTTTACCAAGAAGAATATTGGAACTGTGAAAATAATACCAAAGTAGCACACTAGCAGGTCACTGCAGGAAGGAGGACAAGCACTAAATAGCCAGTGCATTAATTCAGTGCATATTCTCAAACTATTTTCTCACACCTATGAATAGTTTCCTCAGCATAGGAAGAAAGCATTTTGGCACATTGTGTTGGGTTTTATCTGTGAATAAAGGGTTTCCACCAAGGCTGTCAAATGTCACTTAGGACCCATATTCTATAGGCAACTAGTGTGCTTATTGTGCTTATTACATGTTTAATGTATATTAACAAAGCTGACACAGAATTTTAACACATTATGTAGCTAAGATGAAAGTTAGATTCCTCTGGCTAAAGCACTGTACCCAGACTAAAAGAGTGTATTTGTATCAGAGGAAATAATCTAGCACAGTTACAGACTTAAATCTGTTTTGATCTGGCAACATTTTCCTGAAACACCCAGGACACACACACTAATGTACAAAGTCAGCACTAATGCAGTATTTACAGTGATTGAGGCCATTCTCCAGAAAGATTCCACTGCGTTGTTTTCACATTCCTCTGCGGTAGGGCAGGATTCATAGTCCAGTTCTGTAGGAAGACACGTGATTTGTGCTATTAGAGAGATGATAATGACCATAAACAGTGACCTTAGAGAGCAGTTAAACATATTTGCACGTTACTCACTGAACATACAAGATGGTCTGACATAACACTGAAAGCTGAGAGTTGTATTTTTTGCAATCGTTTTCCATCCTTTGCAGTTTACACAAACAGTGACATTCTGTGGATTCAATAATTTGGCTCTAACTCTGTATCTGGGATGCAAAAAGCTCCACATTCAGAGGACTGAGAAGGAAGTTTATCTCCTGTGCAGCACTGTTTAGATTTCACTGTGTGGTCCCCTGACTGCAACGTTAAATATTCACACAAAACAGGAGAAAATGAGACAGTGAGGCTATCCCTTTCATGGGGCGAGAGTAAAATTAGCTCCTCCAGAACACAGCAGTCAGTCTCCATTATGGTTTTACAGACAGATGTTTAATATAGCACTCATCACCTTACCAGCACTGTTTTCCTGACCACACCAGTTTAGAAAATCTCCAAAGAAGCCAAATAGAGTATCAGCCAGAGACATGTAGCGACGGCCTCTGCCAGCAAAGCTATTGACTAGCAGCTGATTATTTTCCCAGAAGAGAGACTATATAAAAAAAAGGAGAAAAAAAAAATGAGAAGAAATGAACCATCACTTGGGCATGGGCACAATGAGATTATGGGGCGTTGAAAACAGTTTAAAACATGCTTTGGTATTTCTTTCAAAATCAAGCTAATAACCACCAATGTTAGCTGTTTCTTTAGAGGACCAAAGTTTGTTGGGGTTTTGGGGGTTTTTTCAGTGGTGTAAATTCTGGCCACTAGAGGCTTGAGGGGCATTCACACCATGGGAATTGATATAAGTCTGTATTAAATATAGTTAGGCCTAGCTTTTTCTTTCTCAGCAAACATATTTAGGAAAAGGGAGAAAAAGGGATGACAGATATTTGTAAGCCATATATATTTTACCAAAATTCTTTCACACAGCTATGTTGTGAAAAAATCACCCGTCTAGTTTTATTTCTGTGTTTGAAAAAATCTTTCATGAATTAAGCTGTGTTGACAGGAGTATTTGTTGGTTTAGTTTTTATCATTTAGAAATAAGGAGTAACTGTGCTAGAGGAAAAACTGCTTTAAAGCACAACCTTTTAGAAAAGGCCAAAGCACACATTCTGATGAGATATGATGGCATGAAGACTGTCTTTTTTGCACTTTCACATCTCTCTGCAGCTGCCAGCACATCAAACCCTTACTGTTTTCTAGCATGCAATGACATCCTATCTCATTTCTGCTGATGCTTGTTTAACATGTCAGCGTTTAACATGTCATTGCCCTGAGACTTGGCTGTGAGGAGTGGAAGCAAAAGGTGATAGTAGACAAAGTCTTTGCAGGCAGAGCACCTAACCTGAGGAAAAGTAGAATTCCAGGCACTACAACAGAGCTCCTGGCACTGTGGTATGAAAATAAAGAATGTGCTGAGAAGTTACTGCAAAAAATAAATGCAGCCAAACACATTGAAAAATGTCATCAAGCCTGAGCTTAGTTTGTAAACTACAGACAGGCCAAAAATAATACATCCTGAGTCAGCCACAGAATGACTCTCGGTCAGTTTTGAACTGTGTCATGGAAAATCTGCTGGATGTCACAGGACTGTTAACATCAAAAACCATTACCTTGTTAGGTGGAATTTCGTGCAATGACAGGTTGATAAATAATTCATAGTCCTTAGGTAGAATGCTGCAAGGATCCTTGTTAATAAATGCATTTTTAAATGCTTCCCATATCTCTGAACAATTCTTCTCACTGCAATCATTGAAACAAACAAACAGAATTGTTTTTTCAAAGCAGAGCATGAAAGTAATTTGTTCCCAACTTCCTCAAATCCCCAAATTAAAACGCCTACAAGGTTAAGATAGAAAACTGAAGTCAGGCTGGTAGAAAACTTGCAATCCAGGAGAGCATATAGATCCTGTCTTTTCCTGACTCCTAACAGCAGGAGATTAAGAAGTAGCAATGAAAATATTAGGATATACAATGTGGAATTAGAAGTAAATCAAGAAGGTACAGTATACACAGTGAGGTCACCATCCAGCATTGTAAAAATACTGAAGAAAACAGCTTGCTTTGAAATTTTCCAGATTCAAAAAGCCATTTCAATTAAAGCGTAGGTGAATGTGCAAAGCTACTGGAATGTAAAATTAGTCTTAAAATGTCCGATTCAATGCAGGAGGAGTTACTAAAAAGTTTTGATGGTAAAATAATGGTTTTGACCAAGAGATTGCTTCTGTGTATATAGGCCTTGGGTTATGTAGTTTTACCTGGCTGGAATGAGTATAGTGACCATGTGGTACATGTACAGTCACTGTGCAGGAGCTACAAGAACGCTGTTAGGATTCAACATTCAAACTGCTTGTGAAGGGGGGCCTGAAATAAGATGCTAGGCTGTGCACTTCGATAGTTCCCTTCTGCCACCTCTGCCACGGGGACAATAATCTCCTGCAGAAGGCCAGGCCAGGCCATCTCGGGTTGGAAGTGTTTTATCTCTCTGGATTTGCAGGATCTCATCTGTCACAGCTCTGAGCCTGCCTGGAGTAATTAAAAAGGGAATTGCTTCTTCCACCACTTTTCCACAGTACCTTCCCCACATACGCTGTGCCAACGTTTATGCCAGGAACACTCTGCAAAACAGAATAATGTATTTTACATGCATACAGCATTCCTAACGCCAACAGCTGTAATTGCAAAGCTGTAGCATGAACAACAGTAGTCGAGGTAAGTAAACCAAACTTTGCCATTACAGTGTTTCGCTTATTTGATGTCGTCCATAGACAGCAGGGTTTCTGGGGGTGCTTCTCCTAATGAAATTCTTTAACGAGCTGCTCTGTGATGCTGAATGTCACAGATAATTTAAAATTAAAGGACCCCTTGTGATGAGCTACACAGCTCCCATACAGGAAACTGACCACAGATTCTTACAGCAATCTCTGGTCATGCTTCCACCTGTATCCACCTGGGGGGGGGGGGGGGGGGGGGGGGGGG
>JAVJGJ010000001.1:54405465-54435552 GCA_035590215.1 Microhierax caerulescens | reverse complement strand
GGCAGCGCGTCCTGCCGCCTTCGGTAACTAAGCGGTGTCGGGCCAGGGGCCGATGCTGCGCGTAGTTCTCGCTGGCAGGGTGCGGGCCGCTGTGTGCGCAGTGTTTAACTGATCAGTAGCTTGAAGATACCCTGAGTAGGTTTTCTTCTAATTTGTTTCATATACATACAGTTTTATTCGTGGACAAAAGTAATTTTTATTCTTGCATCAGAGGAGTTGGTGATTAGGGCCGATGCGTCACCTGAAAGGCAAACTTTGCTGCAGCAGCGCTGAGCGCGATGGAAGGGCTTCGGGCAAACACTTCAAAGCCAGCACTGGCACTGAAAGAAGTAGTGCCGCCCGTGTCTGGGCTCGGATGGCTGTTTGGAGAACCAGATTGGCTAATAGACATTTAAAAGGAGGGTGAAGTTACCTGGGAGACACTGAAACAGCTTACTGCTGCCAACGGGATGGGGGAGTTCTTGCTTGCTTCCCTGTGTTCCACAGGCCACCTTGTACTGCTCAGGGGGTCATCGGGTCCCTTCGAGTGAGCCTGTTCAGTTTGCTAACTGGGTAGAGAAAATGCAAGCGTTTTTTTTCTGGGTTAGGTAACTGAACAGGCTGAGCAGAGGGTCTGGGGAGAGGGAGGAGAAGGTGAGACATTGTGTCATTTCACTTTTATCTGTGAGTGCATTTGCAGTGAAGTTTATTTTTTTAATCTGCAGCAGCATGAAAACTTATGATAACAAGTGGATTTTATATGAAGAGAAACAAACACCTAGGACTTTTCTTCCCCCTGTCCCTAGCAACTGTATTATTTTGTCAACAACAGCTGAACAGGTTTTGTTTGAACCTCCAGATACTATAGGCATTTGGGTTTTGTTCTTAGGGAGGCATTTCTGCCACTTTTATTGAGTCTTCCACAAAGTTTTGACCAGTTTTACTGTGACTTGATAAAAATAAAACTGCCTGTGCAGGAATGATTTTTTTTTCCTAAATATTGCAAATTTGATTAAAATTACACAGTTTGTAATGATAATACTCTCTTATTTTCTCAAAAAATTTATACAGGAGTTTGCTTACTACTTCTTTCTTTTGAACAAGTGCAAGCATGAATGAATGACACTTTCTTCAAAGTATTTAACCCTGCATCCTTTAAACCTGTTTCAGAATTTGGAGACTGTGCCTGACCAATGACCTTTGTATTGGAGTAATGCTTGCTTTGCATCAGAAAAAACTCTGAACTGTGTTTGACTTTCCTTCTTGTGTGATTGAGATGCTGTAATTAGATAAGACTGTAGTTCTGCTTACATAGCAATTATAATCTCTAAAGCCATGCTCTTTATAAATTTATTTCATCCTTGAGGGGTCTTTTAATTTTGTGAATTCTGTGTTACCTGTTGTTCCTTATGTTCCCTGTATACTGTAATATAGTTGCTGGCTGTTAGTGGCTGAATTTAGTAAATTCCCCCAAATATTAGTGAGGGTAAAATGGCTGCATCCATGCTTTCCTTTTCAGGGGAACAACTATAATTTTACTGATGGGTAAAGTACGTAGGTACTTAAATAATCCATTAGGACAGTTTGTTTTGTTTTTCCAGGACTTGATGTGAGACAGAGGGGTGAATCAGGCATTTAAGATGTTCGGTGCATTAGAAAAGTTACCCTATTTTTTTAACGTTGCTAACAGAGATCCCATGCTACATTTGCTGCATTCTCAAATGGCATTTTTACCTGTGTTATACACAGTGCCTTGGACTTGGATAATCATAATTTTAGTAAGGAAACCCACAAAGTTATCAAATCTATCGCCTACTCTAAAGATAAGTAGATTCTCTTAAGTCCTCAGAGCATCTACCCCCCTGTAGGTAGTGGAGTGCTACAGCAGACAGTCTTTATAGTTAAAATGCTTTTCCTAATGCCTGACGTCATCTTTGCTACAAATAGAGCAAATAATGTTCTCTTATCTCTAGTGAACCATTCTTTGTTTTCAGAAAGATCTTGTGCTGATTTGAAGATTGTCACCATGTCCTCCATCTTATTTACCTGTTTTCTGGCCTAAACAAACTGATTAATTGTATTTCATCGCATGGGTCAGCTTTCTGCACCTCAGTGTACTTGTTGGTTTTGTCAGGACTCATCTGCCATTCTGTAACTGTTTACGCTGTCTAACTGCTGCTGTTACGACTGTGTGCCTTTCTTGCTCCCATCAGCACTTAAAAGTGATTCACAAAGGCTCTTAGCTGGCAGAAAACATTTTTTTTTCTGAAGCGGGGTAGTTTTTCTGCTGCTGATGTAGTGCTGCCAACAAGCACTGGTCAGATGAGTATTGAAGCCAATGTGAGGCAGAGGGTGGGACCGTGACAGCCAGCAACTAGATTGGCTTAAACTACTGTGAAACCTCAGCCTAATTATGTCTGTGTTTTCCTGAAATCTGTTGTGCAAAACTGAACACTGTTGGTGTTGTGTAGAGCAGATGTTTTGGATGTGTTATTCTGCAATCTTTTTTTTTTTTTCTTTTTTTGAAACAGCAGCATATTTGCTTTGTGCTTCTCTGAGGAACTGATACTCAAATTTCCTTTCATATTTGTCATTGGACTTTTATCCTGCATGTGGAAATGTGCACTTGTCCAAGTCGGCATGTCGATGTCCAATAGAAGCTGTTTCTGTTGTCGCATTATGATCGTGTGTTTCCTGCAGTCAGTGTGCTACTTGTGTATTACCAGCTTTCCTGCTTTACCAGCAGTGGCTGAAAGCATCGTATCTGTCATGAGGCAGCACAGATTTCAACTAATCGTGTATTGAAAACAGCATTGTGTTTTGGGTGGAAGCATTGGGCCTGTGTCTTGAGCACTGTTTGCAAGTGCTTGAGCTACCCTGCCATCTCCTGTGGACTGTATTAGTTTGCTGTAAGGCAAAACAGTATGAAGAACCTTAGAGAAATCATGGTCTGTAACATGCATTGTCTTCATCTTTGGTTATCTTATCAAAAGGAAGTCACATTCTTTTTTTCTAAACAAATCTGTGCTGGCTGATTGTTACTTCATCAGCTTGGAGATCAGGGCTACTCAAGCAGCAGACTCTGGTCTAGATACGCATTGCAATTAAATTTTGGCTGGGCCTTCCCCAGAGACAAGACACCTGGTACGGGATTTCAAACTTCCTGCTGTCTTGTGGAGTTGCTGCAGCCGAAGAATGTTTCCAATCTTTGTGTTATAGCATTACCCAGCTGATTTAGGCTGCTTTAGGAAAAGGAATAGGAAAAATTATGCTTTAAATGCTGTAATGCAGTTATCAGTGATGAGTGACTTGTTCTCGTGTCTGTCTGCCTCTCAAAACTGACTGAGTGGATATAACAGCTAGCTGCTGCTGGAAGAGTTAATTGTTGATGATATCCTCTGTGCTTGTCTGGCCCCTTGACATGACTAGTTCATGTAGTGCACTGAAGCAAAAGGTGATTCAGTAAAACTGGCTCGCTAGGAGGTCAAACAAGCTCCAGAAACAGGTTGACAGTATTGGAGGAGGGAATGGGACTCTTAACCATTGCAGAATAAACAACTCTTTAATTGCTCAGCTTTATTGTAAAACCTTTGGGTGTTGGATCAAAGCCATCTAAGGTCCTTCTTCTGTTTGCCTGACTTGAGTCTTCTGTGATCTCATCTTTCTACAAAAGATCTCTGCAGTTATTTCTCATGGTTCAATAATTACTTTGGCTAGTTTTTCCAGGAAATTCAGATCAATTTTGTCATGTCTGCTGACTTGAATACATTGAACTTGTATAAATATTTAACTTGCATTTTTCTTTTTTAGCCTGTGCTTCTGACTCCTTGTTAAAAAATTAATTGCCATAAATATTTTTCGCAATTAATTTCCTGATGAAGCTTTTAACAGATGATATTTAATTTTGCTGTTGTCATCTCTGCCTTTCCTGTTAATAGTTGAATTAAAGTATCCCTTTTCTTCTATCTAAGTATAATAGTCTTTTTTGCTGTTTTTCTGTGTCCTCTGTCATCCTCATTTGAACTCTAATGCTGTTCTGTTCTACTTACCTGCAGTGGGTATTTCTTGGTTATTTTGGTAGATTTTTTTCAAAACTCCATATAGCTAAAAAGTTCCTCCCTTTATTTCCTAATAATGGTTTCTTTTGATAACTTGCATTTCTCTTCAACTTTTGTGTCTATTTCAACATTGCACTTCAGTTGTTCTTCTTCCTTGTAAGCTTTGGCCTTTGCTAAAGAGGATGAATTGGTTTAATCTGTTAAATTTGTGATGTTCTTATAATAAGAGTATTGCAGATGAACCATTTTAGGATAAAAAATACTCCTGAATTAAGTTGAATTGATGTTGTAAAGCATTGGGCAGGGAATTATATGACCACGTTATGATTACACTTTTTGTGGTGCCAAGGGGGACTGAAATCTGAAAAACTAGAAAAATTATCAACATTCTGACTTTCTATTTATTTCAGAGTCAAGTATTTTTCATTTAACGTCCTTGAGAACAGAAAATGACTGTTCCATGAAGATGTCTCTTTTTGGTTTTAGCCAACAAATGTTAAAGCTTTCATTATACCTTTGAAATCCTTTCTCAGTATTTCAGTACACTGCCATTCATTTTCCACTGCTACTTTAAATATATTTGTGTTGATTTAGAAATCAATAGTATTTGGTTATTACCAATTGACATTTTGTATCATTGAGCACTTGCCTTCACCTATGTTTAGAATGAGTAAAAGGATGCTTAGTGTTAATAAGTCTGCAAATGATGGGCTACACTGCAGGTAGAAGATAGAAGGAAATCAAACCTCCTCATTAGCATCTAGAGATAGGTGAGCAGTTTGCTGTCCATGCCTCTATCTATTCCATCAGAAACTCTACCAGTCATCTTTCCATCTTAGCTTCTGGATGCTGAAGAGTTTAGTAACTTCTTGCTATACCTGTTTGGAAGTGACAGCTTTGAATTCATTTTTCATGCAGAAGAATATTTTGAAGATTAATCTGGAAGTGACAGTGTGTTTTAAGTATCTTGACTTTAAAACAGGTGTGTTTTTAGTGAAGTGCCAATGGAGGCCTGAAATGGGAGACAACAGTGATAAAACATGTTTGGAGTTTAAGTGAGGCTTTTCTGACCAGCACAGGAATTTTGCTGCTTTTTTTTCAGATGCTTTTTAGCTCATGTTGCCACCTCAAACCTTCTCACCATTTCTTTATTTTATGTATGGCAGTACACCCTTTTTTTCTTGCCTATCAAATGCTTTGGCATTTTGTGTGTGTGGTTGGTTTTTTTGTTTTTTTTTTTTTGCCTTCATAAGAAAAAAATTGAGGGTATCTTCTTATGCCAGACACAGGAGCTGTTTTGTTTTTTTTTTTCCCCAAGTAATTGGTTAGTACCTATTTTTGCCCTCAAATTGTAGGAAAAAAGTTTTCTGTTCACCCTTCACATATTGATCTGACATTTGTCCTCTCTTCTAGCCCGCCCTGGAGAGCAGTAATAACCCACCTTTGCCCTTCCTTGCTTTAAGCAATGACAGTTTATTCTCTCCTACTGTCTGGCACTAAAAAAAAAAAACCACTACAAAAAAAAAAAGAGGAAACAGATGCCTTCTAAAGCTAGAGACTGTAATTAGTGTATATTGGTGTTCATACAGGTTTTATGCAGTTATATTAGGATATGCTTTAACTGATTAAATAGACTATATGTTGTAATTCTTGAGGTACTTGGCTTTTTATTTGTTTTTGTAGTTATTGTCCAAGTTGGATTGTGGTGAATTTTTCCAGTGCCCAACTTCAACGGTGTTAGGAAATTGCAGCGCGACTGGTTCAGAGAAGCAAAGGTATTGCTATGTTTGTAGTTTGTGAGTTATTGCTGTAGGAGAGTGGAGAGGAGCCTTGAGGCTGCTCTTCCACTCTTGGGATTTTAGATATGTCCTGACAGAAGGCCAAAAGGCTTGTCTCAGTAAGAACCTATCTCTGTGAGGATGTAAGGCAGGAAAGGAATCTTCTATCTGTGCCCATCTAGAATGTATATGGGAAGTGCTGTGGCACAGATACCTAAATAACAGCATCACTGCAAGTGTTCATCATGTGTTCATTTGAGGCCTATGTATTTCATATCTTTACTAGATTTTTCTTTAATGTTTTTTGGGTTAATCTCCACAGATATGATGACAGCCTGTGTCTCTTCATCCCTGATAGACTTCTAGTTATGGAAGCCACAGGGTGGAGGAGGGTTAGCTGATTTTACCAGTGCTTCCTGAGCTGTGCTTTCTGCCACGGTCCTCAAGGGAGCCTGACACTTGTAGCAGTTACGTCACTGAAAATCTTGGTGCAGTCATTCCTGTATTGTTGTTTATATCTCTCTGTGAAAAGCCCTTCATGGTTCAAAATTGAACTAGAGGTGTTCATTAGACAAAATCGACTGTGTATGTAGTATGAGAGTGATATGAAAGACCCTAATAAAAATGAAAACACAGCAGTTTGTTTCCACCTCCGCTGGGCGTTTATGCTTGGCATTTATCAGCTTGACCTTAGCCTTTCAAAACAGAGTACAAGATTGTACCTGCCCTGTTGCCTGTGCTTTTTGGGAATGGGGTGGGGGTGGCAAAAAAAAAAGCGCCTTAATGTTTGGCGTTGTTTTTTTTTTCTCTTTTTTTTTTTTTTAAAAGACTATGAAAAGATTTTAGTTAAGCTGCAGATCAACTGATGAGATGACATAGAGGACAGGATTATATAGAGAGTATGACAGACAGACGGGCATTTGAAAGTTTTGGATTTCTTGTTGGGTTCTGTTAGATCTGTCCTGCCTGCCTTACTAATTTCTATCATTTTGGGTTGACCCACAGCCAAGAAAAGCACCCAAGGTAGAAAACCTGTATTACTTCTCTGATTCAAGGCTTCATACATCCAAACAGCTGGAGTGTGAAGTAGTTTAGCTAATTCTCTTAATATTAACCTTATACTTCTACATAAAGAGTAGGCCAAGTTGCAGGTGACAGTGAGGAGTGCCATCCTTTTTACTAGGCTAGCTTGGCACTATAGTTCTTTCTTGGGAACAATACAAAATGAACTTGTGGATTCCTAAGTAAGACATTGCACGTGACTGGGTGTCATTGCAGGCTGTCTGTCAGCCTAGCACACTGACCAGGTGAAAAATTAACCCATTAAAAAGGTGCAGCTTTTTACTGGATCAGTACACCAAATGGGTTAATCTTGCAGCTGCATAATTGCTAGAGCGTATTCCAGGGAAGCGGTAGGAATATACAGCTGGAAGGAGGGGCAGGGCTGCTGCTTCTGGGTGTTTCCTCCTCCATCCTTACCCTCTAATTTACGGCAGATTAAGTATAACATGAAACTGCATGCTTTCCATGTTGACACAGGCACACCTTTTGCTGGTCTTTGTCCCTTCCATTTTCTTGCTTACAGAACTGAAATATCTGCAGAGTCCAAGTTCCTGTCCTTGGAATTTTAGTGCTATTGCATATGCAGACTAATAATACCTAAAAATCTAAGAGTGAGGAGCTGTAGCTAGCTAGTAATGCCGTGCTGCTTTCCCCCTGCCAGTACTATTCTGGTCTAAAAATGTTACATTTTTTTAGTCAATGGTCTGCCGGCTCCATAATGAAAAATACTTTTTTTAATAAGTTTTAAATCTGCTGAGATAACTAGTGGTAGAAACCTAGTTTATCTATATATGAATATAATATTTATAATACTAATTTTCTTTATTAAATAATGTTAAATACTATATTTTTATTTCACTTCAGTGGTAATCAGCTGCTTGTATAGGTCTTAATGAGCACAGTGGTTGCACATGGAAAGCATAATATAAAGGAATGACCTATCAAAAATGCTTCTTGTGATGATACATGAAAATGAAGAAAAAATTGCCTTCCACTTTTTTTAGATTCCAGACTGAATTTTTAGGGTTAATGGTTATTCAGAAGTTAAGAGGTGCTGATGATTAAAACCTTCATTTGAAATAAAGCAGTTTGTGAATTTGCAGCCACCTCTAACCTTAAACCTTGTCATGCTGTTACTTGGAATAGGTTTGATAAGTTTTGTAACCTCGTGCTTCACTGCTGGCACCATGGTGGCCCTTGGATTGTTGATGTGCCTTCCCCAGTTTAAATGTAAAAAAGTTGATGGGTTGTGGTTTGTTTTTTTTTAAATAAGGGTTTAATAAATAAAATTAATATTGAATTTAAGAGCTCCTGGCTACTTCTAGAGTATACGTGCATCAGCCAAAGGTCTCTGAAGTGTTTCAGACAGAATTTGCAGTGCAGTTCACTGTCTGTTGTTTGGCCTGTTGCTGAGGCTGTTTGGATTATGTGTAATTCTTAGATTTCATGAGGCTTCAGGAGGCACCAGGACAGTGTCTCTTGTGGTACTTAATTAGAGTTTGCATTCTGAAGAAAAACAGTTGTGCTGTAACTTAGAATTGCTTAAGTTGCCTTCAAAAGTCAGAAAGCTCCCAGGTATTTCTAACACCTGTGGCTGTGATAATCACTTTGGCATGGTGTGTTTTAAGCCTGGTCAGGGATCGCACGTGCACTGTGCTTTGTATTTTTGACCAGTCAGCAACTATGTTTAATACAGTTCATTTTCTCCTCCTTGCCATTCTCTTGGGATTCTGAGTCTGGGTGATGGTGGTTTTCTTTTCCACTACTAAACTCCTGCACTAGTTTGCCTTGTGTGAAGCTGGTGAAAAGTGGACCTCAGAGTGGAGCAGCTGCTGTCTGTTAATGGTCTTGGTCCTCGTCATAAGACTTCATCAGTCTTGGTAATGAAATTACAGATCTGACCGAGTGACTTTGTTGCTAGGCTACCTGTCCTCTGAAAAGCCAGTTTTTCTCAGCTTCAGCTAACCTTTTTAATGTACAAATTTCTGCTTCAAGTACAGTCATTAAACTTCAATATCCTCTCCATAGTTCCTAATCTCTTGGATATCTGCTGGAAGCCTCAGTAGCAGAGGTGAATATGCAAGCATTTCATGTTACAGTGGCTTATATAACAACACATTTGATTACAGGAAATCTTAAATTGCATGTACAAATGGATTCTTTATTTATTCTGGATTTGTGGGTGTTAATAGGTAGGTTCAACAGAAACTTTTGAGTACTGAAAAAACTTTGAATGAGGAGGATGAGAAGGTGCAATTTTGTATCAGAACCCATTCTGGGGGGATTTTTAAGCTGAACAGCAGAGTACAGTAGTTTTGTCTAACCTTACTGTTACACACTTCAGTAGCCTTGTTTACATTTTTACATCTATCAAAATGCCAGGCATTTGGGAGCAAATAGGATTCTTGGGGAAAAGGGTATTTGGGGGCTGACTTCATGTATTGTGGATCTTTATGGGTAGAATGAATGATTTTTGAGACCTTGATGAAGAGAATCGCTACATTCGAAACCAAACTGCACCATTATTGAGGTCTGAATCACAAATAGCTGGAGGTGAGGAGGCTACCCTGAAGAGGTTGTACTCATCTCCTGTGCTTGTTCAGACTTCTGCTTTTCAGTGTAGAAAGTCTAACCGTTAGTTTCGTGTAATGCCACTGCTCTGTATATTGCATTCTTTGAGCTTAGCATAGGATAGAAATGGTCTTCAGAGCCACAGTCTATTCCCATTTGTGATATGTATGTAACAGTGCATGCCTCAAATCATAACACAGTGCATCACAAATACAGTAATTTTTGCGGTCTAAAAGATAAAGGGAGAAAACCCCCAAACCCACCCCTTGACTTAGCATCAGCAGAGACAGAAAATAGGGCAAAGTAAATTTATTTTCCCATAATGACAGTAGTTTTGCTTGTAGATACAGCATGTAATGTACAGTATGCACAGCAGACTTGGAGTTGCATAAGTACTTGGCAGATGTCCAGCGTGTTTTGGTTGCATTGCCAGTGGTTGCCAGGAAGTGGCAATGCAATGTCAGAATGAATAAGTACAATTGGGTTTTTTTAAACAATAGAAATTTTAGATTCATGGTTGGTTTTGATGTATGCAAGTATTATGTATGAACATATGTCTCAGATTCCCATTTCTAGCAGAACCCTTAGATTCCAGAATCTTTATAAACTAAAACACTTACAAATATTCCAGTGGCTTGTTTTCTGAATTAAAATATTTTTATTTTTAGAATGCTTGCTCTTGTATACTGCTGTAGGCTATGATTCCTGAAGCTGCACATGGAATAAAACATAAGAAAGGAAAAGAAATACTGTTTTTCTATGTTCACCAATGGAAAATGCAGTTTTAAAATATTGTTGCTTATGTCGACTATACATACGTAAAAATGTCAGTACTGTGTTATCAGGAACTCTGTGCTATCTAGATTTTTTTCTTTTTTCCTGGTTCACGGTCCATTGGAGACCTTTTCCCACAGCTAGTGTAGCCTGTATTCACTTGGTAGGACTCAGCATTCCTTGTGGATAATGTGTCCCTAAAGGTAGGCCCAGGGGCATGTGGTAATGGCTTCTTAGTTACCACTAAAATGTAGATCTGGGAAAGTGGCTAAGCCTTTCAGTTACCTGCCCGGTTGGGGAGATTGCATTGTTTTCTACCAGGAAATCTTTCTACGTTTGCTTATCTTGGTGTTTCACAAGATTTGGTTGTTGCTTAACACAGCTTTGATTCTACTAGCTTCTTAAAGCTAATGCTGTAAGTGCATTGTTCTCTCAAGGATGATCTTTAAAAAGTTAACACTACTTTCCTGTTTTCTTAAGCTCTGTTCCTTCATGTGGAATAAGACAGCTGCCTTCAGAATCTGATTAAATGTAGCATGCTTTTTTTTTTTTACAGTGTACATTATTGTGTTATTATGCTTTGTTAAACTTCTGTAGCTATCATTAGTTATTTGTACTATTTGTAAAATTTATAGCTTCATTATTTTTTTCTTCAGAGCCTGTGATGGGAAATGCAGTTACAGTTGCCCCTGGAAGTGAGGGAATTGTGCAATTAAATCTCTTAGTTTACTTACACCTCATTCACAAAACACAACATTTTAGTAAAACTGCTCTGTTAACTTATTTTGGGGAGTTAACAGAATTCAGGAATGAATGGCTTAAGGTTTTAATGAACTGTAAGAGGAAATGTATACATGAAATGACCATGCATAATGATTTTTGGAAAGTTTTAAAAAAAGTTTGAGGGGTTTATGTAGAGTTTGTCGGTTCCTGTTAAAAAAAATCAAACGATAAGTCAGTCATGAAAGTTAAAATAATCATGAATCCTGTGAATAATTTAAATAGTCATATTAATAGGGTTATCATATAAATATTTGTTAATCTGTAGTATTCAAATGCTAGTATTAATTCTACCCACTTCTGGAAGAAGTTGTATTAAATAGTATTTTAATGCACCAATACGATAAACTATGTGAAAGTTACTATTCAAATACAATACCAGTTTATGTATACCTATCTTGCACTTGAATCTCTGATTTTTATCTGTTACGCTTGAATATTGAAATTAAAAGCATTCATTACTTTTAACATTTGCTGTCTTTGAAGCGAGTTGCATGAATTGCAAATTCAATTTTTATGTTTGCCAGTTTTCTGTATAAAACTGAAGGTTCTCAGCTTTTATGTAACAGGAACAATGACTAACTGGACCTAATACCTGTTCTAAGGATTTAGCTTGACCTTGACGTGATTTTCATTAATTTCTTATTTTTTTTTTTTTAATGAGCTTTTCTTTCTTCTAGCTATCCAAGACCAACTTCTCCAACAACAGTGACTTTCGGGCTCTTTTGCAGTCTCTTTATGCCACATTCAAGGAATTTAAAATGCATGAGCAGATTGAAAATGAGTGTATCATTGGTTTACTTCAGCAACGCAGCCGAACAGTGTACAATGTACACTCGGACAACAAACTCTCAGAGATGCTTAGTCTCTTTGAGAAAGGGTTGAAGAATGTAAAGGTAAGCAGACTGTAAGAAAGACTTGTCTTCTAAGGAAAGCATGCTTGATTATGTATTAGTTTGCCTCAGCTTTTCTTAATGCTCTCTACACAGACTAAGGAGGAAGAAGAAACATTTGTGGGTGTTTGATACAGTAGTGAACACTTTCCAATCTGAAACACAAATTCTTTTGCCATTCATAGCAGTTACTAAAATTCTAGTAAAAGTTCTTTTCAGAGGTATATTTTGTGGCAGAAGTCTATCACTGCATAGTTGGAAGTATTTTGGAGAGACAACATGGAATTTTAAAATACAAAGACTACTCTGCTAAATGGCCCAAACAAATTCTGACTGTACAAGTGATGTTTTTTATTAATTTGTTAGGAAACCCTGGGTACCTTTTTTTGTTGCACATAGCGTTCTGTTATTGTCACAAATGGAGATGATTACTGGACTTAAAAAAAAAATATAAAAAAAAAATAAGGCATTGTTTTATTCTGTTAGTGAGTCATGTACTCCTTCCAGTAATCTGTTGCTCAGTAATGCTGTTGATGTTCCAGTCCTCAAGAAACTAAATGTTATTTCTCCAGCGGGCTTTTTCACAACAGAAACTAGTTAAATTCTTCTCCAGTAGAATCCTGCTTCAGTCTTGCCACGTCTTTCCTCTGGGGCACCCAACTCAACTCTCCCTTCCTGCACTCATCTCCAGTAATAATTTGACATACCATATTAACATTTCTTGTATACATGGTCCATGATTTCTATAAGAGGAATATTAAATATGCAGTTACTTGATTCCGTTTTACAGTCTAATTCCATTTTTACAGCTGGTTTGGACCTGGGAATCCAGTGAATAATTTGTTTTTTTTTTTTTTTTGTCCCCTGTGTGTATCAAACCTTGAAATTTGTCATAAGTTGTTTCCGTTGATGAATTGGAAAATTAAGGACTGTGAAGGAGCGAGGAAGTTTTAACACTGGGCTTTGTGATACAATTCTCTAATAGGATGCTAGTGTTACTCTTACTTTTGTAACTGTGGAAAAACATTTCTCTAGCTCTCTTTAGATACAGCAACTGTTTAACTTTTTTGAGTGTGGTTAGTTTAAATTAAACTTGATGGCATAAGCTTTTTACTGTAGTAGGGTTTCTTGATGTTGTAGAAGTTTGAAAAGAAAAACAACATTTACTGTAAGAGCTATGAGGAACTTCAGTATGTTGCAATTACTGGGCAGACTTCAGAACCACCTTTTTACTACTGGCACAGAGAACAAGTTAACAAATTGATAGATGAGGTTGGTGTAACTTTAGCATTCAGACATCAGTTACATCTTTATTTAAAAGTTCTTTCTATTTCCAAAGTAAATATCTATAGAGCATGTCTGATAATAAATTCTGATTATAATTTGGAAGCTAAAATTCTAAAATAACAGTGTAAAATGTGTGCAGTGAAAAGGTGAAGTGGAACTGCTATATCCTAGAATAATTCTTCTGGAAAATGTGCAAATACTTAAATCAGTCTGTTATTACTTTGAACTTTGGGTGAGACTGTAGATTGGCAGACTTCAGTCTTTGCTCCAAAGTAGAAATGTGATTAGACAAGTTAATTCATATCTGATAGCAGAATAAATTGGAATCGGGCAGGAAGGGAATAGTTTGTTCTGTCTAGTAACAGGCTTGTACAGACTGTCAGCTTGTCATGAAACTTTGTAAGTGAACACATTCCTACCATGAAATAGAGCGAACATGCTGCATGCATGGGGAAGATAAAACTGGTGCTACTTTGAAACACTGGCTTGTTTAACAGTTCAATCCTTGAATCAATGGACAAGATCAGGTAATAGTTAAATCTTTGCTTTCTTCTCAGAACGAATATGAACAGCTAAACTATGCAAAACAGCTGAAAGAGAGATTGGAAGCCTTTACCAGGGATTTCCTTCCTCATATGAAAGAGGAAGAGGAGGTAGGTAAAATTTTTCCTCAAATATTACGCTGATCTTCCTTGAGGTTGGGAATAATAAAAACAAGGGGCTTAGAGGTTCAGGGTTTTTTTCCGCAGTTCTCTGGTTTTGTTACTTGTACCAATTTGCGTTCAGAACTGCGGTGTCATTATTTTGTTTTCCGACTGCAAAGTGACACATTCTGAAACAGTGAGTATGTTGAAAATTTGTGATGAAATTCTTGTCCTTTGAAAAATTGGTTAACAAAAGTTCACTGGGGTGGGTAGATATTTAAGGGGATGTCGACCAAAACTTAAAGGAAAAAGAGAAGTCTGTAAACCAGTGCTTCATGACTCAAACTGACACTCCCAAACAGCCTCTGACCTATATTTGAAACATAGACTAGTACTGCCAGTCTGATGACTTATGGGTCTCCAAAAACTGGGAAGCATCTTCTAGAGAGAGTAAATCTTCTCTTGGACAGACTTCGGAAATATTTTCTCATGTTTTTCTTCTTTGCCATTTTGCCTTCTGTGTGAGTACCTCAAGAAGTTATATAGTTTAAGCAAATTTAATCACTTCCCTTTTCTGTTGGGGAAAGCGGTTAAAGTGCCTGCCTGGGCCTGTGCAGTATCCATTGGCAAGCAGAGTGTTGGAACTCAACACTTTCATAGTCCTGTCCTTAGGTTCACACTTAATATATGACATGTTTTACTTGGAGAGAATTTGAAACAGGAAGTTCTGCATTGATAGGTCTGTGTAGCATTATCGACTATCTCTGTCAGCACCAGACTTTTCCTTTTTCCTTTGCTTTAGGTTTTTCAGCCAATGTTGATGGAATACTTCACTTATGAAGAACTGAAAGACATTAAGAAGAAAGTAATTGCACAGCACTGCTCGCAGAAGGAAGCTGCAGAATTAAGAGGTCTTAGTAAGTGGAATCAAGCAGAAGAGCTTCAGAAGGTCTTTAAGTATTCTGTGGATGAGAAAGCAGATCAAGGTGAAGCATCTAATTAAAGTTCAAGTAATTTTCAAACCACAATTTTTACCTAAAAAAGCCACACCAGTGATATACGTAAAGTTACGTTCGGGCAGATAAAATAGGTTTTATAAAATGGGAATTTCCTGAAACAGTATTGAAACTTCAGAAGCTTTACTGTTTGATACAGGCTTCTTGACAGGTTGTAATGTGTATATAGTACTTCACTGTTTACCTGTTCTCAATCTTCTTCCTCTCCCTTCCCATGATAATACTTGATATAAATAATAGACAGAAATGATAATTAACTTTTAGTTTCATACTTCCATTGAAATTATTTGAAGACTCTGCATTTAGTTCTTGGTTTTCAGGACCGCCTTGTAAGCTTTTCTGTTGATGGTTTAGTAACACAGAATAGTTGGGTAACTAACAATATTTCAAATGAAAAGCAACTCTTCCCCAGCTCTGCTACCTAACTTCCTGTGGCCTCTCCAGGAGTCAGAAAGGAAGAAGCTGTGTGTGTGGAGTAATGCAGGGGAATGAATCTGTGCAGCATACAGATAAAACGTGTTCTGGAAGTGGATACTTAATTTGTGTTCATCTGTAACTACCTTTCCCAATGAAACTTAGATTAAATGGATGACTACTGAAGTGCACTTCAGGCTTGTTTTATGGCTGTTGAAGCTGCTTAAGTTGTACATGTTTATGGTTTTTACTCTTAACTAATAACCAAGAGTTGATGTATTGATGTACCAAAGTGTACATTGTACAGAAAATTGAGGTATCAAAAGTGTAATAGTGGTGTGTGAGACTGATAAGTAGAGCAAGCCCTCATGAACTTTGTGGTGCTGATAAGATGTGGTACTCATTAGAAAAACTTGAAAAGCTACTCTGTAATCAGATACTTTTTTTAAAAAATTTATTTTTATTTATAAAACTTGACTTCTCTGAACTACTGAACTGGTCATTTTCTGCCCTCCAGGTGACGCCTTCAGAAAAGATCATGGTCCATGGTGTGAAATGCTATTGAGTCTGAACAGATGAATGTGACAGAAGCAGTCTTACAGCATTACTTGCTGTTAAGTCTAGCTGGAATAGCAGTTTTGTGACAGTAGTAACTCTGCAGTGGTTGTGTTCTAGACTTTAGGGAGGGGGATGTATGTGTCCTGCAACCATTTCTTAAAAATGGAAGAAAGTAACACATCTTGCAGCCCTGTGCAGTTTTAACTGCATTTTAGTGTGAAATACTCAGTAGTTTACCTGCAGTGACTTGCCAGGTGTATGAATAAATATATTGATTCATCAAGTGAAACTGCATTTAATTATATTATTTTAAGGTAGCAATAGATTGTCACAGGGTAAAGTTTACATTATACTCAACTTTTGAAGCTTCTTTGGAAAAAGAAACCGGATGCTTGTCTCATTGTGCAGTCTTACATACTTCGTATCGCAACTTTAAAAGTAAATACCTACTAATTTGTGAAACCTGCTATTTCTAAGGACTCCTGAAAACTATTTCAGAAACTTTTTTTCTCAAGTAAATTGTCCTTAAAGCATTAAAAATTATTTTAAAATGGCAAACCCCCCACTAACTAAAGCACTGAATTTGTTCTTCTATATATGGTTTGCAGCTCTTTCTGTACTATGGAGGTAAGGGAGAGCTGTTGAGGATGGTTCCTGCTGCTGTCTGTTGAAGTATTAATTACCATGGTCAAATTTTAGTCTCTAACCTAATGTTTAGTATTACTTTACAACCAGAATGGGTTGTCACCATTCCCGAGTTAAAATTAATTGTCTATGCTAGCAGTTAAAGCTAGAAATAAAATGGGAGGCAGCTGCAGAGTTAAACATGGTCTTTGTGCTGTGTCCCGGTCAAGAGGTTGAGTGCTTCCAGTGATGGTGGTCCCAGCTGGTAAATTCTGTGTGCTAGTACTGTTTCCTGAGAATGTGGCAAAGCAGGTATATATATATATATATATATATATATATAATCTATGACAGAAGGCATTTCTTTAAAACATTTCGTTTATAGTGGATGCTGCTTTCATCTTGCTGTGGTTGCAGCAGTTTACTTCTGTCTGGGGCTTTCTTGGATTGTTGGGGGGTCAGGGTTGGAAAAAACTAGCCAATTGAGAAAAACGCAAACAGAAAACTTGAGCTGATTTGTTCTGTTTTTTAATGAAGTAAAAGCCTTTTAAAGTCAAAATTATACCTATTTTTTTAAACTTTTTTTTCAGACACACTTTTTTTCATTGCCCTAGTCAAACTGTGAGTTCCACTACTACTGTTTACAGCTGTGAGGCTGTGCTTCACTTAACACACTCTTTCTGTATTTCAGAAACCGAAGTAACAGGGCACACCACAAATATTGCTAATCTTCCTCCTGAAGTAATGCTGACCATTTTCAGTTACCTTAACCCCCAAGAGTTATGTCAGTGTAGTCAAGTAAGCACTGAATGGTCACAGTTGGCTAAAACTGGATCTCTCTGGAAGCATCTTTACCCTGTTCGCTGGGCCAGAGGTAAGGTAAAGTTAATTCTTCCTCTGAAAGCATGTCGATTGTCAGAATTATCTAAGCCTCTAAAAGAGAATGTTTTGGTATAGGCTATCATGTACAATGAACCTGGCAGCTGAGCATGCTAGAAGGGTCAACCCTTCTGGCAAGGGTATGCCCTGAAACTTGGTTAAATGTTAAAAAAACCCCAAAACATACTTCCAAATTATGAATTAAGAAATTAAGAAACTAATAGTTGTCTCGGTTGTAACTCATGAGTAGCTCTTGTATGCAAACTGTTGGTTAGTTTTATTGAGGTTTGTTTGCTTGTATGAATTCTAACAAGGATATTGACTAATACAACATCTTAATTAGAGTCTAAGGGGGATTGAACTATAAATACTGATGTTACAGCTATATCAGTAAAATTTTTGTTCCGTTGGGTGGCTAGGTAGAAATAAAAACCTTAACTGCAGAATGGAAGTTTAGAACATGGAGTTTTAATATTTCCTCAGAATCTATTCTTTTTCTATTCAAACTTCCAAGAAAGCTATGTTAGTTTTAGTACTGATTCTTTAGATATATTACTTCAGTAACTTCTAATGTAGTAAGGACTACGTGGGTTTTTTTTATACCTTCTGTTCCTCACACTCCTGTTAATTAAAATTTCCTGTCGAGAAGTAACCTTTGCAAAGGTACCTGTTCAAGTATAGAAAATACTCTATTCCAGTGAGGCCAGTTACAAGTCATGAGAATATGTTTGTAGCTTTAAATATTTTATTTGTATTTGTCCATATTTATGTGACTATTAACCACTGGAGTTGAGCATTGCATGTTTCACTTCACTGCTGTGTCAGTGTAATTGAGTTACAAGGAGACAATCTGTGCCATTTGTAACTTAAATTTTGAGATACATAAAAGCTAAACATTTCTCTCTGGCTTCTAACTGTGCAATATAGACAGGAGTTAAATGACTTCTGGGTCTGAATTAATTTTTTGGCTGGATAAATCTTAGTGAAAATAATAGTTTTGTTGCTGAGCTGCAAAAGACTGGGTAGAGAGCAGAGGTTTTGGAGTTCCAATTGTTAGATTTTCATTTTAATCTAAAACTTGTTGTCTTTATAATTGAGTGCTATGCAAAAAAAATAATTGGCAACTGCTTAAAATGACTTATTCCTAAAACTGTTTTTGGCGCAACAGGAAGCTATGATGTACTGTCTATACTACTACAGTTGTTTGTGCAGAAGTGCTGTAAACTGGGTGGAAGCTTCTCAAATGGGATTTACTGCTGGGGGGGAACCCCATAAAACTAAAGGTTTCATTAAATTTTTAACTTTTTCCCTCCTAATACAGAGAAGGCTTCTGAGGCTTTTTATGTATTATAAAGATGGGTTAAAGAAGATGAGAAATGTTACTGGAACCTTTTGCTTCACAGCTGGTTGACAATCAATTAGGATTTCATTGTCACTATGGTGCTCATATAAGAAACTTTGTTGCTTTAGGTACCACTCTACAGGGGTTGCTCTTGGTTTGGGGATAACAGGATCCCCCGGCTAGTGAGATAGTTGAATAAGGTGTTTCTGGTTTCAAGCAAGTCTGCACTGAAGGAGGCAGTAGACATGCTTACACCAAGCCCAACACTATAATATACCCAAACTAAATTAATGCCCCCTTCAGGGAGAGGGGGTGCCCTGCCAGCTAAAACAATGGACCTGTTTCTGATATTCATGATCATCCAGACGTTCTAAAAAATTATTGTCTATTGATTTGAGTCATATGTATGTTATAATTGTGTATTGTGTAGCTGTTGTAGTTAGACCCCTTCAGGAATTTGGGTTTCTTGATCCTGGAGTTGTTACGTCCAGTGACTACAACCAGGCTAATAAAATATATCCTGTTTGAATGTATGTTTGTGAGATTCCAATAGAAAACGTAAAAGTCTTAAACCAAGTGATATACTAAAAGTTGATGGTTAATTTATCTGCCAGAAAGAACTTCAGCACCTACACAGTCCAAATATCCTAGATTTGGTGGTTGTTGTTGCAATCATACTGGTCCCTCCTAAGAAAATAAGGACAGCAGGCATATCTCAGAACAGCATAATAGGCTGTTCCAAGAATCTTTTGAAGCTGTAGATAAACAAAAGTAATGCCGAGGTTCAGTCCAATCTTAGTTGAGTTGAATGCAAAACTGATTTATATCTTGTAAGTCAGGTCACAGTATGTTGATAAGTTGTTATTACTATTTCCTGCAGTGACAAGGAGTTTGTCTTAACTTCTTTGTGCCTTCTTTTTTGGGGGGCTGGGGGGTGAGTAGGTGATTGGTATAGTGGTCCTGCAGCAGATCTTGAGACGGAACCTGATGAGGAATGGGTGAAAAATAGAAAAGATGAATGCCGTGCTTTCCAGGAATGGGATGAAGATGCTGACATAGATGAATCTGGTAGGTAAATTCTGATTTTGTTGATTTGCTGCTGTGGCCTCCCCCTGCCCCCCCACCCCCAGATGACATGGCTGTAAGAAGTATATATATAAAATAGAGTATCTTCTGTAAAATAAGTTTAAACAGGTTTTGTCATAGTTGATACCGGTACTTCAAAATAATGACAAATGCAATAGTACTGACATTCTGTCTAGATTAAATGCTTACTAAGCCAAATAAATTTATACAGTAAAAAAGTGTTTGGGATGTTTTGTCTACTAACCACTTAAGGTTCCTGAAAGGAGTGTTCTTTTTCCCCATTTTCATCTCCTGACTCCCAGCTGGGTGGAAAAAAAAGGGGAGTGGGGATCAAAGAGGGGGAGAAGCAGGCAGTGGGTTTTAATGAGCTGAATTCATTCATCTAGGAGAGAGCAAATACGAGTGCAGGCAGAAGAGTTATGGAGACGTGTCTAGATTTAAGGAGGAGGTAAAAGGTAGGCTTCATCTCTTCAGGACGTTTGGATGAATCATCTTGCATCCTCATGCATTCTAGGTTTAATTTAAGATTTGTATGAATCTGTTATATCACAGGATATGAAATGCCCTGTGAGATAGTATTTCGTTGCATAAAGCAGGTCGGTGGAAACAGCTGCCTCAGACAGCCCTGAGCAGTACGTAATCTGTAGTAAATAATCTGTAATAAATATTTCTCAAAGGCCTTCAGTGATAATTTTCTGTTAAGACTCTTACTGTTTTTGCTTGCCATGGGAGTTAAACTCTTCAGGACTGTCAGAAAGACAAGCAGATACTGTTTTAAAGGTGAGGCTTAAGTAGTTTGTTGAGCTAAAACTCTGCAAAAGTTTCATGCTTTGTTAAGCATAATTTATGCCTTGTTAAGCATTCTTTAGTTTTCTGGTGACTTGTTTGAGGTAAGATGGGAATGTGAATTCCAAATGACACAAAGCATATTTTAAGTCTTTCCCTTTGGTTTTATTTTGTAGAAGAAGCAGCTGAAGATTCACTTGCCATTAATATAGCACAAATGGAAAAACGTTTACTTCATGGCTTAATTCATAATGTCCTCCCGCATGTAGGCTCCTCAGTGAAGACATTAGTATTGGCCTACAGTTCTGCAGTGTCTAGCAAAATGGTATGTAATTTGAAACTGCCATTTAATAATTGTGGCTATGCAGCCTCTAATTAATAACTGATGTGCCAGAGTTTAAAATACTTGGGTAGTGAAAATGAGTTGCAGTTCAAGCAAATGTTAATTTGTATGTTGTCTCTTGTCACCTTGTGCAGCCTTACTGGCTTATGTCTTTACTGATTGTTTTTGTTTCCTTTTCCAGGTTAGACAGATCTTGGAGCTTTGCCCCAACTTGGAATACTTGGATCTCACTCAAACTGATATTTCAGATTCTGCATTTGAAAGGTTAGATGGTTGTTCTTTAATTAAAAAAAACCCAACATATCCAGTTTTTGAGCTGGGGGAGGGGAAACACTCAAGCATGTCTTAGTCCATTGTCAATAGATAGAAATAGAAAAATAACGTTCAGGATTCACATATAACTAAGAACTAAACCGAAGTAACAAATCAATGAAATAGCAAGTGAAGCATGTGACTTTGTAATGTCCATTTCAAATGCTCTCTCTTCACTATTGGTTATGTATTACCTGCCAATGTGTAGCTAGCTCTTCATAACAATAATTGTGTTTTGTTCTAATATTAACAACTTGAAATTGTCCATAGACTTTGGAGAGCCAGTTATGGTAGTTCTCATGGTCTGATGTAGCTGGTAGTGTTTGGTAGGCAAAGCTCTAAGGCTTGGGTGTAGTAACTGTAGATTTCACAGTTTTACCAAAGCCTGCAGAAATTTCATGGATGTCAGTGGGGTGATGCATGGATGCAGAGCCTGCACCAGTGGGTCTTGTGATACTGAAACTTAGTGGCTATTTCAGTATTCAGCTCTTTCAATCTACAGTGCTCTTGAGTGTTCTGTGTTAATAACAGAAAACTTTACCAGCATGGATGCTTGTAACAGCACTCCAGGTTGTGCAGTTTTAGTTGAAGTAAAAGTTTTATTTTTTGTGGCTCAGAAATCAAACTTCATGAGCTTTTGTCAATCTATGGTTAAATTTATATTATTTGCTACTTCTCATATATCTGTACTTCTAACACCACAGTTTGTAACTTGGCAAATTACTTTGGCTTGTTGTAAATGTAAGTAATCACTTAGGGAAAATGATATTAACTAACTGGATATGTAAAGGTCACTTAAATCAGCTATAGACTTTTATAGCTAATAATGTAACAGTATTACTGTAGACCAAATTTCTTTCAGTTGAAAAAGATAAGGCTGAAGGGGTGAGGTTTTGTTAATGTGAAAAAGTCTCATTTCATTATTATCTCTAACCCTCACCACTTTAATGAAATAATTAATACTGTTCAGAAAATGTGTTTTAGGAATCCAGATATTTTCTCTGAAAGAAATGGGAAATTACGGAGGATTTATGGTTGAAGTACATTGGTATTTCAATATGTGTAAACAGCCAAACCTGTGAAACTCAAATACTAGAAATTACAACTACTAAAATACTTTGAATATTATGTCTCAGATGTATTTTGTGTGTATGTGTGTGAAACTTGCTAGTTCCGTAAGGTTTTTTTCAGCCTTCTGAGAAAGTAACTGTAATGTCTAGTAACTTAGATGGCTGTTATAACTGCATTATACGCAACAGAAGGTGCTTTTTGAGATTGTCACTTATGTATTTGGTGTTGGCAGTCTGATTTTACTATTTAAAAATTTGTTTGATGTAGGGCAAATTTGAACTTCTTTAAATTTAATATATGGAAAAATACAGGTTGTTACTAATTCCTTATTTCTTGTTCCTTTAGACACTTTTTCTAGGCTTATATATCAAATCTAACCTGTCAGGGGTCTAATTTCTGTGAATTCATACACATATTTTACTTGCAAAATTTTCTTTCGTATATTTAGCCTTAACATCTGTTTCTGAGCAAAACCTAAAAAAACCCCTAACCAACCATCCAAACCACTTCTTTTCACCTGATTTCAGTTGGTCTTCAGTTGGTTATTGTCAAAATCTACGCCACCTTGATCTGTCTGGATGTGAGAAAATCACAGATGTGGCTATAGAGAGGATTTCCAGAGCACTGGGTATCATATCAACTCACCATACCAGAGGTATTCTGAAAAGCTGCAGGAACAGGAATGTTAAGATGTTGTGGAAAAACAGAGAGATTACTTTGCAGTCCAACAAGAAGTATAATTGTTTGCATGAAATCAACAATGAAAACCTAATTGAGGGAGGAGACGGTGAGCAGCATTGGACTAAACCTGACAGCTCAGAAAACTTTAATTCTGCTTATGTGTGGATGCTAGATGCGGATGACTTAGCTGACATTGAAGATGCTGCAGAGTGGAGACATAGAAATGTTGAAGGATTTTGTCTTATGGAACCAGCATCCCATATTAATTGTTCTGCATCGTGCTACAGTAGAGAAATTTATGGATTAAGGACTAGAGGGTGGCAGCAGCACTGTGCTTCTACTGACTTAATTTACTGCGGTCACTCATTTTGTTGTGCTGGGACAGCACTAAGAACTATTCGAGCACTTCCAGAGTCCTCTGCACTGTGTAAAAAAACAACAAGGACTAAGCAGTCAGAGAAAAAAGACTCTGCATACTCTGGGAGTGAAAAAACAGATGAAGAGACTGCACGAGTTCTTCAGTTTCTCAGTCTGTCTGGATGTTTCCAGATCACAGACCGTGCTCTCAGGTGAGGAGATATTTTTTAGCTATTTTACTGCAGTACATTTTTTTCTGATTTTGTTTGTTGGGTCCTTCTGGTGTGAATCTGCCTAGTTTCAATAGAAACATTTTTATTGAAGAAATTGCTAAGTTTTAAGGGGTCTTTGCGTTTTAAAATATTTGTAGTACCAGACTTGAGAACTTTGTCTAGCTTTTCCTTTTGGGGATTTTAAAAAACATAAAGTCTTCTAGGCATGTGCTCCAAAGTTAAATATCTTTGTGAATTTGTTGTTCTAGGCAGTATTAATGCTGTTAGATTTGATCTTTAGTGATTTTATTAATTCACCAATTTTTTCATTATGGCTGTCAGTTGCTTGAAACTTTATAAAACTGTAGTAACATTTATGTCTGGATAACGACATAATTTACGGACAGACTGGCCCGATGGCCCGATGCCAAGTGTGTGCGGTGCCACAAGGCTCAGCGGCGGGGCCTGCACTGGGGTCACACCAACCCCACGCAGCGCTACAGGCTGGGGGCAGAGCGGCTGCAAAGCTGCCCAGCAGAAAAGGGCCTGGGGCAGAAAGCGGCCATCTGCATATGAGCCGGCACTGTGCCCAGGTGGCCAAGGCGGCCAGCGGCACCCTGGCTCGTATCCAAAATTGTGTGGCCAGCAGGACCAGGGCAGCGACCGTCTCCCTGTACGCGGCACTGGTGAGGCCGCGCCTTGACTACTGTGTTCACCTGTGGGCCCCTCAGAAGGAGGAAGACACAGAGGTGCTGGAGCATGTCCAGAGGAGGGCAACGGAGCTGGTGATGGGTCTGGAGCACAATTCTTATGAGGAGCGGCTGAGGGAACTGGGGGTGTTTGGCCTGGAGAAAAGGAGGCTCGGGGGGGGCCTTCTCACTCTGCACAACTACCGGAAAGGAGGCTGTAGCAAAGTTGGTGTCGGTCTCTTGTCTCAAGCAATGAGCAACAGGAGGAGAGGAAATGGCCTCAGGTTGTGCAGGGGGAGGATGACAATGGCTGTTGGGAAAACTTTTTTTACTGAAAGGGTGCTCAAGCATTGGAACAGATTGCCCAGTGGAAGTGGTTGAGTCACCATTCCTGGAGGTATTTAAAAGACATGTAGAGGTGGCACTTGGGGACATGGTTTAATGGTGGACTTGGCAGTGTTGGGTTTACAACTGGACTCGTTGATCCCAAGGGTCTTTTCCAACCTAAATGATTCTATGGTTCTATGATATTTTCATTTAGTTTAGCAATACTGGCTGGATGTACTTGACAAAATGTTTGGTGAAGGGGATTCATTCCTAATACAAATGGACAGGTTCCTGGGAAAAGTTTATTTTTTTCACATCTTCCAAAGAAAAATTGTATTAGCTACTTTTAAACATCACCACTCAGAGGTGGGAATGTGCCATTATCCTTAGTTTTAGGTAGGACATTGGAGCAAGCAGAGATTATATACTTCATCTAGGAATATAAAGAGTCAGCAAGATAAAAATGAATAGTGGTCTCCCAGATACTGGCCATGTATCTCCCAGTTTTCTCTCTTGCGTATAGGAGGTAAAACAGTATAGGTGACATTTATTGCAACTGTAACTTTTTTTGCTGCAGTGCAGAAGGACTTTCAGATTTCCAAATAGCAATGGAAAACCTGCTTGGCTTTCAATCAAACAAGTTCTTCTAGTCTTCACTTTTGTATTTTGAGGCAGCTTACTATAGGAAAGACTCCTTAGTTAAAAGGATGCTTGTGAACTTCTGCTTTAAGACAACAGTGGGCAGGGTGCTCAGTCACAGATTAAACAGCTTTGGCCGGAGGAGTTCACTCTCAGAATAGCACGTTCAGGCATCACCTTAATGCTTTGCATCCAGAAGTATCAGGGCTGGGAGGGAGGCAATATGGAATCAGTGAGTGCTTTTGAAAGGGAAGGTATTCAGAGTATACTCAGTAAAAACCCTGTACACATTTCAACTACAGTAGTAAGCACCCACAAAACGTACAACATCATTCGTGTTTTCAATATCACTTTTAAGTCACAATCATAAATTACATTTCCTTTGTGAATATATGATGAAATTATAGCATACATAGTTAGGTAGAATTGCCCAGCTGTGTTTACTGATAGTTGAACGGTAACCAAGAGGTGCGCCTCGGGCCCAGTTTCCTCCTTAATATGAATGTGTGAAATGTCAATGTGCATCATTCATCTGTGTGTTACTCCTGAAGAACATTTTTTTGTCCTTTCCTACTCATAAAAGTTTTTTCTTTCATTTTAGTAGTGTTGGCCCCAGCATTTCACTAATGAATGAAGCCTCCTGGTTCATAATTCTTTCTAGGTCTAATGACAAAGACCCGATTCTGTTAGATATTTTCTTTTCCTTTTCTAAAAAAACAACAAGTAAACACTTAATTCAGCTGAATTGCAACTTAACAGCTGACTGTGCAGGCCTATGCAAATCAAAATGATATCTTAAAAATGCAGATGTAGTCATCAGAGTGCTAATTAGTAATTTGGCTGCTGCCTCTCCACTCTAGGTCTTCACTTTAATTGTAAAACGGGGAGGAAGTATCTCAGGGTCATATTCCACCTGGCCTTCCCAGGGGAGTGAGCATGAAGCACTCTTTTTGTGCCTGGATAGGTTCTATGCCATTTCCAGGAAAGCAGCATGAAGGCTTTGTCTCCACAGTGGAAATACCTTCCTGAAGTTCCTGGCTCATGGAGGCGCAACAGCAGTGATGACTGTGGCAGAGAGAGGTGACTTCATCTCACTGTCAGCAACAGGAACAAGGGTACAGAGGCCACCACACACCCACCTTTCCATGTGTCCCCTCTCCCCAGCAGAACAGCACACTCCTCAGTGAGAGATGGTAGCTTTATCTTTCTAAAGAGCATCTGTGTTTTTACAGCCTCTGCATCCTGGCATCTTATGTGAAAAAATGTTCTGCATCCTTGAGGTAAGTTTTCCTTGAACTGGCATGACCCCAGCTGCCATCACCATTGCAGTCCTCTTCACCACCATGAATGGGAGCTGCTGTCATATCTAGTATTTTTGCAATCATTCCTTTTCCCTTGTGAATAAAAAGATTAATAATGCTTTGGAAAAACAGTTGTACTGCATCCTTTAAATGGATGATGTTGAGATTTGTTCTGTAATCATGAGACTTTCTTGGGAAAGAGTAATTCTTGTTTAGAGGTGGGAAGAGCCAACAACTGAGGTCCCATCCTTCACCCATCTCTTTCTCCTTCCCAGCCATAATCAGAACATTCCCTTAGCTTGTTATTGCTATACTTTTGATCATGATTTTTAGATGACACCCTTTTTTTATGTTAAAGCTCTACCTTAATTGCTAGATAACAATCATTCCAGCTTTGTATCCACATATAAAAAAAAAAACAGAAAATCTTTTTAAGGGAGTTAATAAAGACACTTTCAAATTTTTTATAATTTAGTGATTCTGGTGTCATTGTGGCCATACTGTTAAGACTTATACTCTTTGCATATAAAACATACATAACTGACACATTAATATATATCACTCTTTGTATAATGGTGATAAAACTGTACCTTCATCATGAAAAATTTGTGCAGTCTTTTAGAAAATCTCTATTGTTCAATGAATTGAAAGATTTACCTGAATACATTCATTGTGTTTAACATGTACATTGACAGCTCTCTGTGTTTCTTCATAAGTCTTGCAACATTGGTTTTCTTTTCTCAAATTATCAGTTCTTAAATTATTTTATTCATTCAGAATCTGAAATGTTCTTATCTGCAGAAATATTTTTCTAAGCATCATGACTGGAAAGAAGAGCATGAAGGCAAAACCTCTAGAGCCTCAAAAACCATGAAGAGAAAGAGCTTAAACTTTTTTTTTTTTAATCTTATTATTTAGCCATTCCTATGGTAATGGTGAGAGATACAGGTAGAACTGTAAATGTGAACATGTTGCATCACATTATTTATAAAAAGCAAAGAATTAATCCTCCTCTTAAGTGAAAATCAATGTACTCTTAATGGCACCTCCATAATTAAGCTGTTCTGAGTCTGATGTGCATTTAGACTATGACCATTTTATGTCACTCTGGTAATATAGGGAAGTCTTGAAGATGTTGCAAAGGGGCCAGAGAATAACAGCAATTAGAAGCAGTACACATAAATTATGGAGCTATAAAAAGACTTGGGTACAAATGTCCTCATTTTCAGGGCTACAAAAGAAATTCCTATTGAAGTCAAGCAAAAAGGAAGCAGAAAAGAGCAGAAGACAGATTCCGATGAAAGCTCTTGTCAGATCAGCTCTATTAATTAACCATAAAAATGCAGATTAAGGATACTTTAGATAACATTAAATCCTCCTCATACAAAGCTAGTGGTCACAAAAACCTTATTCAGCAATATGGGAGAGAATTTTTTTCCTGTCTAGATAAACATTTCATGCTCTTCCAGACAGCTCAGATTGTGGACCTCTATCTATGTATGCCTGTGAGTGATTTTTCTAACTTAGCTTTTCTGAATGTGCAACATTTGGAACTCAATATACACATACAGCAAGCAGTCACACAATACATGTCAGATCAATATTTCATGTTTACAAAATGATTTTTTTTCAGCAGAGTGACACTTTATCTCCTCTAGTCCTTCATCCTCCCTGTCAAATCCCTAACACAGAAAAGTCATTTTTAAATTAAGAAGTCATTTCTCTCTCCTCTTAGACACAGTAATAGTCTTCTAGTTGCTATGTGGCATGACTTGGTATGTAACGAGCCAAGCAATTGGCAAACACATGCCTCTCACTTTGCTGTTGTACAGTGGACTGTTTTTTCCAAGAACCCTGTGGCTTTCATGATTTTAGGCACCAAATTTTTGATCAGCCCTGAGGGGAATATATAAAATAATGGGATATGAAGTCTTTCTTAGCTTAGAACAAAACCTTCCCCAGGCAGCAAAGGAAATAAACTAAAAGGCTGTGGTAGTAGCAAAAGAATTGGATTCCTACCAATTTCTTTGCAAGATCAGCTACAAAATCTTTATGTGGTAGGTAAGACTGAGACTTACTCTAATAGAGATAAAAATTACAAATTAAGGACAGACAGAGCCACACATTTGCGTGCAGGTTGGCACACATTGCCTGATGAGGTGTGTCACATCTTTTAATCAAAATTCTGGGGTGGGTAGGTGTGCCAGGTGAGGTATCAGACAGCAAAATGGTGCCTCAGGTGCTCCAGAGGGTAGTCCAAGACTGATTGTGGTCACTGTTAGAGAACTAAAGGATATACAGGAGCATGCAGCACCTCAAAGGGATGGATGGAAGAGTTAAATATTTACTCTCCTTTACTTTCTGGACAGTGTGGAGGGTTACACACTCAACATTTTGGCTTTGGTACATACGAGAAAAAAAAGGTTTTCACCACAGGAATGACCGACAAAGCACATAAGGGTATGATTAGCTTTGTATGAGAAGAGATAATTTGTTATAATTTTCCTTGATCTTAACTAAAAAAATGCATGTGTTTTGAGGATCTGAAAAACTACTGACAGTTTCTCAAGAGTGCATGATTATCCCAGGCATCATGCTGCAAGTCTTTAGATACGAGGGCACTGTAACATGTGATGTTGTAAATGGGCTTTTTTACGCAATGGTTTTAATGAGATTTCCATAATGCCCCAGCAAGTGTTGAGCCTGACTTCCCATCTACAGTATTTTACAGCAACTCGCAATTGTGAATTCCAGGAATGCAATACCTGATACAAAGTAAGATCGTAATGATGCTTTTTCTTTACCCAAGACCTCTGTCATGGATTAGAGCACCTTCACTGCAGAAAGCAGCTTAAGGACAAAACTTCCCTCTGAATTTTAGTGTTTAGGTTTCATTCATTGCATTTTGTAAGCAAACTCCTAAAATAACTAATTCCCCTTCTTTCTCTCTTCCTCAAAGTTGCAGCACTTTATTGCTTCAATTTTACAAGGAAATCTTTCCAGAAGAAAGGTCTTTAATCATAAACTTAAGTATCATCTGCCTCATGCAGAGCTAAACATTGAAAATCATCCATGTAACCTTCCAACGCCATGAAAACTGTTCATTTTAAATATGGCTTCCAAAACAGAGATGAATGAGATGGAGGAATCTGAGTTTGGTAAGAAGTTGCAGTTCAGCACACCACAGAAACAGGCCATCATGAGATAGCTTTGTTATGAAGTTCTCATTATTTATTTGTTTACCTGCACTTCTCATTCTCTTGGCCCTAATGTAAGTTTATATAGTGAATAGGGTTATACATTTTTACTTCATGGCCTGGTGCTTGGATCTAATATAATACCCCAGAAATAAGTAATGGCACTGAAAGGGAGTAAATTCAGAATATTTCGGAATGGTCAAAATGCATGATATTTTTCTTTTGAAGAAAGCACAGTATCCTAAGAACCCCAAAATAAATATAAGTAGGGAAAAAAAGTTACTCTTCCATTCTCACACCAGAAGAAATTCTAGACATAAAAGTTAAGGAAAATAAAATTAAGCTAGGTGGTTTTAATCATTCCAGCATACTTTTTTATTATTTTGTAAATATGACTTCTTTAATCTCATTTGAAAGAGGCCTATTA
>JAVJGJ010000001.1:54363968-54405365 GCA_035590215.1 Microhierax caerulescens | reverse complement strand
AGGCGGCCAGCGGCACCCTGGCTCGTATCCAAAATTGTGTGGCCAGCAGGACCAGGGCAGCGACCGTCTCCCTGTACCTGGCACTGGTGAGGCCGTGCCTCAAATACTGGGTTCGGTTTTGGGCCCCTGACTCCAAGAAAGACATTGAAGTGCTGGAGGGTGTCCAAAGAAGGACAACAAAGCCGGTGAAGGGTCTAGAGATCAAGTCTCACAAGGAGCGGCTGAGGGAACTGGGGGTGTTTGGCCTGGAGAAAAGGAGGCTCAGGGGAACCTTCTCGCTCTGCACAATTACCTGAAAGGAGGTTGCAGTGAGGCAGGAGTCAGTCTGTTCTCCCAAGTAACAAGTGATAGGATGAGAGGAAATAGCCTCAAGTTGCATCAGGGGAGGTTTAGATTGCAAATTAGGAAAAATTTCTTCACTGAAAGGGTGGTCAAGCATTGGAACAGGCTGCCCAGGGAAGTGGTTGAGTCACCATTCCTGGAGGTATTTAAAAGATGTGTAGATACAGTGCTTAGGGACATGGTTTAGTGGTAGACTTGGAAGTTTTGGGTTGATGGTTGGATTTGATCTAAAAGATTTTTTCCAACTGAAATGATTCTGTTTCTATGATAATTTTATATGTGTAGAACATCATGCTAAATATGACTTCTTATAAGAATTAAAGATGGTGGAAAAAAAAGTTGACTTGAACAGTGATATGGCTTCAAGAGTTACGGAATCCTCTGCATGATACTTGCCACGGATATTTTGCATTGTGTCAGAAAAATGTAGTTATTGCTTCATAATGAGAATGGGATGAGGCTGGAGTAGTTGCAGCCACATGTTCGGGTGTGCTGCAGCACTTGGGGCTAATTAAAGTTTCTTGGAGTGGGAAGACTTAATGCCTACCTGCACTGTATGCACCAAATGTATGGGCACATTGGGAAATAGTGTGTGTGAGGCACTGCTGGCATTGATTTGTCTCTCCAGAGAATTCATCCCCATTTGACATGCAGAAATACCGGCTGTTTTGATGTCTCCCATAGTGGTTCTAGCGACAGTTACTTTTTTACTCGGCAGTGTTAGTCTTGCTCAGAGTGAGCTTCAGATAGCTGTGCATCATGTTTGAGCTTGTTGCTGTTCAAGTGTTGGAGTGGATGGCTGTGGCTGAGTTTCCTTAGGTGCTGATCAGATCATGCTGTGAGTAGTTTGCATGTTACTGGTCTGTCTTTTTATGACTTGGAAATCTGGGACCAAAAGGAGATTTGGTCATTGGCTTGTGGGAAGGTTTTAGTTGTGGTGCTGGTTTCCCATTGGTGCTTTTTGGACAAAAGACAGCATTTAGGAGCTGAGAGTATGCTGCAACAAGTGCTTCTTGCACTCACTGGAGCATTTTGGGTCCCTGAGAAAAGAGAATGAAACCTAGTAGAAGTACTTGCCAGCTCATTTCATAGAGAAGCTGTTAATGGATCACTGGTTTTGTGGTCAACAATACTACTACTGCCTGCTGACAGGAGAAAGTTGTACAGTGATGCTCTGAAGGCGTTTTCAGTTTTATGTCCTGGCTTGAATCTGTGGCTTGGTGATTCAAGCCTGGTGTGTTTTTCAGGTGTGTGAGCTTGTTTGTGATTGAACTTGGGCTGGCTGCTCAAGCTCACAGAGAAGCAAGCAGACTAATGTCGAATGATTGCTCAGGTGTGATACATCCCTGAGGCTGTTGCATCAGCAGCCAAACTCTCTTGCACTCAGAGGAAAAAAGTGGATAATTCCACTTGAATAGTAAGATGGTGTGTTGGCAGAGAGAGGTTCCTCTGTCAGTCCTAGGAACCTAAACATTTGGATTCCAAAATAATTCTAACTGAAAAAATGTAAGACAGTCAAACTTTAGGAATCGTAATGCACCAGGCTTTGGAGTGTCATGTTCTCATGGTGGGTGGAGGAATATACATCACCTTGGAAGAGTTTCCAGAATCAGTGGTGTTTTAGGGAAGAATGTCTTGGTAGTTCTTTGAAATACTTGGTTGTCTCTGGATTCATTCATAAAGTGATTTACCATTTAAGTCTATTGGAAGGAATTGCTATTTTCTGTAGAAATCAATTAATTGTTTGGGTCTGTTATGTAGCTTCAGGGGTGTTTGTTCCTCTTTATAGGGTATGAAACTGCCAGATTTAAAACTACATTGTTTGAGGTGTGTTTTCTGTTAAAAGATGCAATTAAGTCTGTGACTTGGGGATGCAGTGGAGTACTTGTCAGTCGAGCACTGTGCAGACTCTTAACACTTCTCTTCTGTCTGTTAACAGGGCATTGACTCTCGGAGGCGGACTGCCACATTTGGAACACCTTAACCTCTCGGGTTGTCTCACTGTAACTGGTGCGGGCCTGCAGGATTTAGTTTCTGCATGCCCTTCTCTAAAAGATGAACACTTTTACTACTGTGACAACATTAACGGTAATGTCTTTTTATGCAGATGTGATGCTTTTTTGGGGGACAATGTTTGCTTTAAGGACACTTGTTAAAACAAAAAGAATGACCAAAATCCCACCTTTTTTTTTTTTTTCCTGGCTGTGTAGCCCTGAGTTTCACAGATTAGTTACGAAATTACAAGTCTTTGAGTTAATTTTTCCTCATTTGTTCTTTTGGGGTTTTTTGTTTGACACTATTATAGTTCTGTATTGCCTAGGAAAGCATTCTTAGACCATATGTGTCATAATTTTAGTTTAGCATAAGTAATATGGGCTAGAAAGTAAGTCTCTGCAAGCCAGTACACACTTGCCTTTCCCATGTCCTTTCTGTAAACAATGTAGTTGTTTGTTTTCTTTATGGTCATGGCTTCAGACAGAGGCTTTGTTAGATTGCTACCAAAGTGGTGATTTTTGGGAAAGGAGGGACTTGTGTTTTGCCATGCAAACCTCCCATATTGCAGTAGTTTTGGTATAGGATATTTTTGATCCTGCCATTATGTGTCCTTACAGAAAATGTAATTTAGTTTTTCTCATTTTGCTTGACTCAGCAACTTAGGGAAGGATCAAAGCTAGAGCAGGATCTGGAAAAATGCATTAAACATGTTTATGATGCAGGTCTTCTCAGTGTTTACCACACTGGAATTTAGTCTGTTATTTTGGGTCCAGTAAGCATTTGTAGCATTAGAGATGGGAACCACAGTGTGACTTGTATTGCATGTGTGAATTTAAAACAGGTAAGTGCAACAGAAGGGAAGTGAAAAGCAGGATAATAACTGAGTTCACAGGATTATAAGACCTAATTGTGTGTAAAACAATTATATTCCCTGGTAGTTCATGGTGTTCAGCTCAATAATCCGCATCTATATTGAGATGCGGTGACAGCAGGGGTACAGGAGGCCAGAGCTTTGGTACTACAAGTAAATCTATACTGACATTTGGGTATTCAGTCCATTGAAATTGATACAAGATGATGCACTTGGATTGGATCCTAACATTAGCAGTGAGAATATTAAACCATATTTTGCTTCCATAATTTTTGCAGTATTTTATGCACTTTTTTGACACAGACTTTTTTCTTGAGACACTTCGTTTTATTACTTCCTTATGTTTCATCTAGAATACAGCTTATAAAAATCCTCTACCATTTCAACCTGAAAATTTCAAGGGTTTCTTTCTAAAAATCCTTCACTGACTCTCCTTTTGCATTGTGTTGAGTTTAAAGATGCCTTCAAAGATCAGTTAATAGCCTTTTCCTTTCACATCTGATTCCTTGCTATTTTTCCTGGTTTCACTTCTGTCAGTATTACCAGACTTGATGTTCTAGTTTGTTTTCAGTCATTTCTGTTTCTCTTTGTCCCTAAAATACACTATGTCATCTTAGTTTACAAAGCCAGAATCTCTTGTGTGAGTCTGCCACTTTAAAGCTTGACTGTTCCATAATATCCTCAAGAAATTTATATTTCAACAGAATACTTTTTGGAATTACTCTGTAAAGTTGTCCTGATGCTTGTCCTGTTTATTTCGTTCCTTTTACTGCCTGCTGGAAGCTGTGAGCCTATAAGCTCTGCTTGGTTCTGTAAAGCAGCATGCATGCCCTTGGGTGAACAGTTTATTCCTGTAGAGAGAAATCAACAGAAGCGTGAGGCTGTGATGGCCTGACTGCCCACATCTAGTGAGAAATGGTAGCATCTCAGAAGTTTGTGGCTGTTGGTTTTTGTTTTTTTGTTTTTTTTTTTTAAGAAGGAAGTTGATAAAAACTTAAAGGGGTGTTCTAAGCAGAAATCTGAAGTGGGAAATAACCTTTCATAACTGAATCCCCTGCACTTTTATATGGGTACTGTTCTTTGTATTTTCACTCAAACTTTGTTGTGATAGATATAGGGCTATTCACTGTGAAACTAATGCCTTATTCCACTCTGTGGGCAGCAGGATTTCAGTGACAGCTGGAACTACTTCTGTATCATTTAGTATTTTTAAAGTAACTGTAGGGAAAGCAGTAGCTGTTTCATTTAAATTGATCCATATCTGAAGCTGGTTTTGTTTCTTTGCACATATAGATTGTCTTATTAATTACTGCACAAAGATTACTGATCTGTAAGCATGTAGAGAATAATTTCATAATTTTCTTTGCCCACCAGCTTATCGGAGATTGTTTTTGGGGAAGGAGGTATGTTCTGGGATCATGTTGGAAAACCCGTCACTCTTGCAGAACAAAAAATGGAGCCAACAGCAATGGATTTAGCCGTCCTTGAATAATAAAGACACCACTTTGTTGTTTGTTCATAAATAAGGGCTTTACTGTTACCTACAGCCTGTTTTCAGATAGATCAGTTTTACAGAAAAAAAAAAAAATATAACAAGGGCCCTTACACACAACCTCACTGGATTTTCGTTGTGGAGGGCTTGCTGGATTTGTTTGATAGGCATTTTTTTTTTTTTTCCCAGTTTTCAGAGTTCCATTAAGCGTGCTGGTGTCACCATAGCTGCTCCACCTTTTTAGTAGACTAAAACTAGAAAGGTAGAGCAGCTATGGTTAGACAGACTCAGTTGGGTCTGAGTCACAGACTGCTGTTCCCCAGCAGTAAAATGATGTTGTTTTTTCTGAGCAGAGACCTTGAGAGCACAATTCCAAATTTATTTTCTGTTTACTGTTAGTATGACTTCAGTTCTTGGTTTGCATACTGATGTTTAGGACCTCTGCCTATGTTTTGTTCAACACTGGAGACTTGGAGGTAGATAACCCTCAGCTGCATCTGAAAACAAATGTGTCAGTATACACCCCTCCTAACTGCTGTGTCAGCTATTAAAGTCATCTGATTGTAGATCACACTGAACTCAGTAAGAAGAGTTCAATGTTTGAGTTAACCTCTTGCCACTTAGAAGTTTGTGTTTCCCCATGGGCTGTTTTTTCTAGCTTTGTTCAGTCTCTGTACTGTATTCTCAGTTTTAAGGCCTGGAGTGCTGTCAGCTTCAGGATAAAAAAAGGGGCTCCAGTAGCTTTTTACGGCTTTTAAGTATGATCCAGTTTCTAGAGTTTTTAATGATGTTTTTTAATGATTATCCTCAGGTGCTGTAATTGAAGAAATAGGGCATTAATGAAATAACTTTGTGGTGATTCTGATGATTCACTCTTTTCTTCTGGCATTTAGAAATCCATTGATCGTAGTTTGATCTGTCTTCCAGCAGTGGAGCCCAGACTTCGCAGTTTCAGTTAACATCTAGGGACTCCTGTGTGCAGGTTTATATGGGAATGCATTGTTGCTGACTTAAGAGTTTGGTCTCTTTTTGCATTTTACAGATAACCAGGGTGTTCCTGTAAAGTCCGTAAGTGTACCTTTACCAAAGGTTGATAAAAGCAGCACTTACTAAATTAAAATCTGAGTTTACTATTACCTTTTTATGTGTGTGTGTGTGTATATATATATTTTTTTAAGGTAAAAGTGATCAGATTAAGCACCGGTAGTTCCCTTGTAATGCATTACTTTTGTTACATTGCCATCAAGCATGGCATGCAGTATTGACAATGGAGCCGCTCGCTGCTGGTGGCTATGAAAAAGAATTGTATTTCCTTCCCCCCTTTGTGTACATTCCAGCTCATTCTTACTGCCTTTCTGTGGCCAGAATAAATCTTTGTATGGCTACTTGGTAAACTTAGACAAGAACTAGGGTAGCTGAATGTCTTTTTCTTTTATTTTTTTTCTTCTTCTTCCTAGACAGGTCAGGGATCCATCTTGCTGTAGGCCACATGAATGTTTCTGTTGCCACAGGCAAGAGCTAGAACTGAAGGCTAAAGGGCTGTGGTAGTGGCAGCCAGTTGTCCTGGCTGCAGTGGTTCTTTCACCATGGTCTTGGTCTGGTGAAATGGTATTTTTGGTGAAACGCCTAACTTCTTTCTAGGAAATTTTTGACTAATTTTTGTTTCACCTTAGTACATCTAACAAAATGGAGTAATAAAACAGCTATACTCCTCTCACATTGCAAGATGTGTTTACGTGTACTTTATTTGAAAATATTTGAGAGTTGCTCATCATGAGTAAACAGCTCTATTCTGCATCACCTGAAGAATCTGAGTAATCAGATGTGCATTCAAAGAGCATTACAATAGTCCAGTTCAGAGGTAACTAAACCACTAATGTGGACTGTGGCTGGTTTAACTTTGCTTTCCCAGATGAACCAGGCCAAAAAGCATTTAATTTTGGCTTCACTGCTGCTAGTACTAGTTAAATCTTCATAGTAGAAAGAGAGGGACCCTTCTGAAAGCAGCTTGCCCCCACGCTAAGAGCTGAAACTCGCTGGACATTATAAAAGGAACTGTGTACAGCTATCATATTGCTTAACCTGGTGCATCAGTGAGGTAGGATGACTTGGAAACCTTGTATATACAGCCTAAAGGAAGCAGGAGGAGGTGGTTCTTGGCAATATTAGAGGATGTTTGAACTTCAGCAGAGATAGTTTGAAAACAAAGTCTAGTCCAAACGAGACCAGTAGCAAAACTGGGGAAATTGGAGATTAGGAAGCCAAAGAGATGTAGCCAAAAGTCAGTTGTAGTAAATAAATCTAGGGAAACAAAAACAGTCTCTTCGGCTGTCAAAAGTGAAGGCTTCAAAGAACAAGGTAAGGAGGGCTAGGGAATTTATAGAGGAGATAAATGACCTGTGAAGGGGATAAGTTGACATGCCAAAACATAAATGAAATAAGTCATAACCAATTAGTCTTGCTGTTAAAACAACCATTAATGACCCTTACTACCTTGTAATAAGAGCATAAAATTCCGTATTATGGGAATTGCCTGTATATGCTAAGAAGGAATACAGGATGGCAGACTTCAAAAAGGTGTGGTTTTGAACCCTGAATATTTAATTTAATCAGAGGTTTTTATCAGAGGCTATAAAGGAAAGTTAGTGATGGTATGAGACAAGAAATGCAGCAGAGGAAGAAGGATGAATTTTCACTGTGATGTGGTTACTGTCACTTGTAGTTCAGTGCCTAAGAAATTAGGAAATGAATTTATAAACTTTTCAGATAATACAGTTTACTTTGAAGGTTTTAAGTTTTTGAGATTTTAAGTTGCTGTAAGACTATAGTTTAAATTTTAAAACTGAAAGCTAAGGATAAGAAAGGGCAGGGCTTAATGCTCACTGTTCAGGATGGACAGGAATCTGGGAGGTGACATCTCCCCATTCTTCCCCCTCCCCCCGCCCAGTTCAGTGCTGTGATCAGTCTTATTCAGCGTTTCCATTGCTCTTGTGGTATAAGAAATGCACACAGTAATTCCAAAGTTTTTGAGTGGCAGCGGGCTGCCTCGGGTAATGATACTGGTGCTGAAGATTTCCAGAAGGACTTCTTAGAAGCTTCAGTATAGCTGTATGTATTATCATATGTCTGGGTGGTTGGGAATAATCAAACTGTGATTGCATGAAACTGAATTCAGGACTGGCACTCGCAGTGTGGAGATAGTGATTTTAGACAGCTGTCGGTGCTAATTCTAAGATCTTTCCTGTTTGCAGCAGCAGCCAGAAAAAGCCACCAATGTTATGCATCATCAGGGTGTTGAGAACAGGATAGAGGGTGTTGCTGCATGGTCCTGGAAGCCTCGGGGCACTCACGTTTGAGTACTGCATCATGCAGTTTTGGTCTCCCCACCTTGAGGAGTGTATGTAATGGAGACACAGAAGATACAGAAGAGGTCTCTACTAAAAAGAGTGAGGGAACTGAGCAGCTGTTTTGCAAGGACCACTGGAAAGGCTGGAATGTTTCAGTTTGGGAATGAGAAGGCTGGAGGGTAGATGACTGTTTACAGAGCTGGGAAAGCCTTAGATGAGGTGAATGTGCAGCAGTAACTCCAAGTTCGGCAGTATTAGAGTCAGTGGCAGTAGGTGGAATGGGCAAGTGATTGATTTAAAGCAGATGCACAATGTAATGAACTTCTAGAACTTGGTCCTCTGGGGAATTGTGGGAGCAGTTAGCATCAGCGGGTTTAAAAAGAGGTTAGACAAATGCATGCACAACTGAGCCATAGACAATACTAAAGGGAATGGACTCTAATGTCCCTGCTCCAACAGCTGAGGATGCTGGGAAGACACGAAAGGTATGCACGGTAGGCTTATATCCTCTCTAGATAACACTTGCTGTTGCCAGGGGCGGAGGTAGTGTTAGATGGATTGTTTGTCAGATCTAGAAGGGCAATTTTTATGTACCAGTTATGAGCATGAGGAAGAAGATTCTTAAAATGAGCAAGGAAAGGATGGTAAACAATACTGAAGCATACTGAGTGTTCCCTTCCTTGGGATGTTGTTCTGTACATCTTGTCAACAAGCATTCTACTAGAAATGTGACAGTTGCTTCAAAGTTACTGACGTGCTGCTTAGCTGTGGCAATGATGAGGAAGGTCAGCTACGACTTGGAAAATACTGCTGCACAGAACATGCTCTGCTAAACCAGCTATTCAGAAGCATCGAGTCTCCTTTTTAAAGGACTTAACGAAGAAGCTTTCAAACTCTAGCTCGTAAGTGACTTGGAGGATCGAAATTTAGTTCAGCTGAATAAAAAGATTTGTAAAGGAAAGTGAGTTTATTGACAAATGAAAAGTTTACTATTTTGCATACTGTAACCATTGTCCATTATAGCTTCAGGTTTGTATTGTTCAGGCTCATGCATGTTAATTTAATTACATTATAGAATACTGCTTATTGGTGTGAGGCATGAAGCAGAAAGCTGACTTCCAGACACCAGGTTCTTGGAAATTTATTTAATTATGACTTTAAATTACTGTTCAAGGGGAAAAAACAAGCCAGACATAGCATGGCGCCCTAGTTCATTACAGGATTTTGCTAGTCTTTTCTAAACCTATGAAAAACACTCTATTTGATTTGACTCAAGTACAAAGCAGGAGAAAATTTGGGTTGTCCTGGTTTAGGTCTTTACCAGCTTGTTTTAGTTAACTCAGCAACCCGCTTCCAAATTACATTGGGTGCCCGAGTTCAGCCAACCTGAATGTAAATTCTGTTTCTAAAGCAGGCATATGGCTGCAGGAATAAAATTCTATACTAATAAACATAATAGTTTCTTATCTCATGATCACTGTAACATTTCAAATTAAAGGGATAACAGTAAGCAAAGGTAAGTGGAGGTGGGTAGAATTACAGTGTTGGTTTGTACTGTCTGTGCTCATAACTTTTTCTTTCTTTTGGAATGGCTAATTTTTAGCCTCACAGCTTCTGATAACTGCAGTGATATTAAAGGTGATTTTTCTCCTTAGTTTTTGAATTTCCAGTGAGAGTACATGAAGTCTAGCCAACCATGAAGTGTTCATAGAGAAAAAAATCTTCCAGGATAAAAACCTTCTTCCATTATAGTAGAAATGGTTTTGGAGATTATGATTTCTTTGGTAATACCATAAAGTTGTCGTCTGAACTTGAAAAACATGAGTTAAATATGCATTGCAAAAATATACCTCAATTCTGAAAGCTAGCTGTGAGAGCTTGCTTAAACTTGCTCATTTAGTGTTGCTCATTATACTTCTGTGTCACTGTGAACGTGTTATCTTCATGGGACTAACTACGCTATCAGACCAAAAATCTCTTGAAAAAATTGCTGTTCAAATTGAGGTTTTTGTACTGTGATAGTACTGAGTGAGTTTCAGACATCACAGTGCTGAATGAAGTGTAGTGTATTTAAAAAAAAAAAAAAAAGACATTTTCTGAATTACCAGATTTCAAGAAATCTGAATCCAAATAAATGGCCCTTTTCTTCTTTTCACATTTGTTCTGTTTTTGTGCAGGTCCCCATGCTGAAACCGCCAGTGGATGCCAGAATTTGCAGTGTGGTTTTCGGGACTGCTGCCGCTCTGGCGAATGACCGCTGACTTCTGATCTTTCAGTCTACTTCATTTAGCTGAGCAGGCTTCCTTTCATGCACTTTACTTACAGTTCGCATCTTGTGTTAACAGTCCTTGGAGTGAGATTTGTTATACTAGCCTGACCCTGCCCACAACTTCAACATCTTAATTATGAGTGTACTGTACAGTGTTGTAACAATCTCACAATCTCATTTGGTTTGAAGGGTATTGGGTTTTGTTCTACTTAATTTGGGGAAGACGGGAAACCATTCAGACTTTTTTTTTTTTAATGCCACTTTCTTCCAAGTTTGGCACTTAAATATACTTTACTGGATTATTTTGTGTTAAGTGAATGTTTTTTTATTTTTAATCCATAAGTACAACTTAAAGCTCTGCAGAGAATTGGCAATGTATTGTTTGCATTTGGGTAACAATTATACATCTTTAGGAGCCTTGTTTCTTCCCCTTTCCTCTCTTCCTGAAGTCATTCTTTATATTTCAAAATTAGGGAAATTCCCACCTTCCTTTTGCATTTGGTTTTGTATTTGGGCTTGAAAGACATACTCAAATAAAACATTCCCACCAATAAAAAAAAAGTACGTAGCAGTTAAATATATGTGCTTTTAAGGTGCAATAGCCAGGCATACCGTGCCAGTAGGCTGCAGAGGGTGGGTGGGTGTAGTGGTGATTGCAGAGCTGTGAACCTTGCAATACTTGTGTGTGTGTGGGGGGGGTGGGGTGTTGGGTTTTTTTGTTCCCATGAATGTGTTAAATTCATTTTTGAAACAGCTTCCAAGGAAGTCAGTTTTCATTCATGTAAAATCTGTTGAAAACAACAATATGTTTTCCCTGTTGCTTTGATTTTTATAAAAGACCGCTTACTAAACGGCAGACTAGTAGGGAGGCAAAGAATCCATTGCTGGGTAAGTGAAATGTGCTAGGAAGGCAAGGTGTGAGTTATGTGTGAGTAGTGCATGAGTGTGTGGCAAGGGGAAGAGCCCATTGCAAGAGGAAGTGACTATTGCAGCCCCTGTGAAGCTGCAAAGGTTAATGGCCACCTGCTTGTGAGCAACACAGTTGCAGGTGGTTTTTTTTTTTTTTTCCTGGACAAAAGAGGGGTGGGTGGCAACTCTGTAGAAGGCAGGCAGTTTGGTATTCTGTTGTTGGTTGTTCCCCCCCCCCCCCCCATCCTGCCTAATTTTAAAGACAGACAATATGTCATTCTTACCTGTTTCAGTAATTGGGTAAATTCTTTTGAGTAGTATTTATTTAGGACAGCAGTCAGGGTGTATGGGAAGTCAGCTCGCAGGTGTAGTGGAGATTACAATAAAATGCAAAGTTTGATAGCATCTTGCTCCCACTAATACTGAAGCGTATTAAGGTAAGAAAAATCCTAGTGAATGTGGAGTTGGTGCAGAGTTGGCTGTTCATGGTTAACAGCTGCATGTGATCTAGAGGCAGAATGCGTAGTGCTCAGCTGGAAGCCTACAGAAGAGGTATAAAACGATACTATTACTCCAGCAACTGTTGTTTCAAGTAAGATGTGTTAAATCTTATGTTACTTCAATATATACTTAAATAAATGTTCCTTCAGCACCTAAAGGAATAGACACATGGCTGTTTATGCAGTGCTGACTGAGGCAAGATGGGTGCCGTAACAAGGTACACAGCCGGCTTTCTTGCATTTGCCCTTCCAGAACCCTGGCTTCTGCGGCTGGGAAGGTGCAGCTCGTGCTCCTCCTTCTCGCTGCTCGGTGGCGTTTTCTGTGCTGACTGGTAGAGACACACAGCTGAGGGCTCCATCAGCTGCAGAAAATTCTGTTCACTTATATGGTGTTTCTTCTACACCCTTCTCTGAAGGCAAGCTGGACTAAACTGGGGAGGTGTCACCAACGCTGTTCGGCAAAGCATCATGCGATGACAATGTAGTACTCTTTTCTGCTGGAGGTTTATAGAGGGGAACCTGTGGCAGCAACCCTAGGCTCTAACCCAAAGGTTTTGGTTCTAGAATTCATTGGACTGAATCTGGTTTGGAGTTAAGCTCAAGAACAATCTTAACTTTGTTCTTCCTAAGCTCAACACCATCACTTTCACTTGAAATAGTTTGATTAGCAAGACAACTGCAGCAAAAGGATGTATACTTATATTGATACTAACAGTTAACACCACCGTTTACATACTAATATGCAAATTTGATCTTTAGTAAGCTGTTCTTTCAATAATCTTTTACTAGGGTAACTTGCACATGGAGTATGAAATCCTTAAAGTAAGTCTTCTATAAAATGAATTAGCTTCCACTTAAGTTTTGGTAAAAATATTTATTAAATACTTTTATCTTTAACTTCTAAAGAAAAAGTTGTTTTACACCTCTAAATGGTGCTAGCATTATACAGACACTAAGCACAGAATAGCAGATGAAGAAACCTCTTAAAAATTGAAGTATGGCCTTCACTTGATGGCTCCTTGGTGCATAAAATTTATTCATGGATAAACAGTCCTGATCTTTGTTCAGGAATTCAGGTACTGGAAAACTGCTAAGTATTTGTATTTGCCAGTGTCTTTGAAGAAGGTCTGTAGATAAAATAAAGTGACTAGCTAAAAACATAGTCTTCAAGGCACAGTTTCAGGAACTAGCTTTCACCTGAAGATAAGGCGGCTGAACTCTACCATTTTACTCTGCAGTGTCACTGGATCACCGTCACACTGGACACGTGTAATGCTTTTAAGAGTGTGATGTCCCACAGGGAGCTTTAAAACAGTGTATAACCCCCACCTATTAGTACTGGAACTTTAAGCTGTCAGTCTCTTCCTTAACAGTAATAACTTAGTATCTTCATTGGTTGCAGGGTGAATAAAGCTCTGGTGTTTGCAGCTACTAAAAATCAGGTTGTCACGTGGTTTTTAAAATCCTTGGGCTAGCTCAAAGCAGCAGTGGGAGAAATCCATTATATTTACTCCTACATAAGCAAATTTATTCAGGTCTTCTGAATGGTCTATACTACCTATTTCGAACAAGCGAAGCAACGTAAATCCATACAGAGAGAATATTTTGTGGATAAGCATGAATATACACGGCTAGAGCAAATTCAACATTGGAAGCATCAATGGTATGAACTCCAGTGCTGTGTACAGCTTCTATTAAAGGTCTTACTTCAGAAAATGGCATATGAATAGGAAATCCGGAGACCTGGGAGAAAGAAAGGAAAACCCACATAAGGTAAGAAGAAAAAGGCACCTGAATAAATACCTAGTTTTAAAAATCTGGTTTACTTTGCATGTAAACTTATCTTTTTCTGTTGCTGGCCTGGGGAGATGCAATAAAAAATCCCATATTTTGTATTGTAATACCACCTTCTGATCTCATATACTTCAGGCAAGCTTCTGACATTTTTCCTCTTTGGTCTGGGTTAAGTTTGGAGTAAAGATGTTTAGAAATCAACTAGAATAAAGTTCTATTAATGAACATGTAACAGCATAACTTTGCTGCTTTTCTGCCTCTTAACTGGTCTTATTCATTGTGTTCTCCTGTCTGCACTGGCTAGGGAATTGAGGTGGCAAATGTCTCCTGCCTATACACTGCAAGTTCAACAGGAACTGAAACCTCAGCTCACTTTGAGTATTGATAGAGTTGTGTACAGTATTGCCACCTTGTGTGTTTTACCAGAAGAGCAGAAGGACCTAACCTTTAGAACAGCCTGGAGGAAGAACAGAGTACACTGGTGGCTGCAGCGAACACTTAAGTAATCTGTCTTTAAAGAGTGGAGTAGAGAACAAGTGTGGGCTCTTGCACCTGTAAGTAGACTGTGTAGCACTACTTGGCACGAGTGCCAGGTTCTTGCTGACCAGACCTGAGAGCTAATGCACCAATCGACCCATAAGCGGCCAGTGCTAGGAGACCGCACTTCTGAGCGTTGGAAGTAGTGACTGTTGCGTTACGGCAATACTGCAAGAACAGTGCAGCCGGTTTATCTTTATATTCTATTTCATTTGTAGATGTTGAAGATAAAAACTTTGCCGAACATAAAGAATGTATTCTCACTCCTTCACTTTGTAAATATTACATTGGTTTATCTTTGGTATAAAAGCTCTTGTGATTTTTGGTAGTAGAGGAAATGAGTAGCCTAGGATGCTTTTCTGTACCACAGAGTAGCAGTACCAAATCCTAGGGATATAGATTAGAATCCTACTTCTATGCACAAGCCATGTATGTTCACAACTGTACCCTGTAATCTCCTAGCTGCTTTTGCAGCTCTGCCTGATGGTCGTCTTCTACATTTTTGCCTTGGTTTTGTTCCAGCAGCGGCAAAAAGTTACGTAGGGTAGAGGTGCAGTATCTGTTCCAACGAGTGAGGTGCCTTGGTCTCCATTCCATAATCTTCTCTTTTAATATTTTTTCAATTCTGCAATAAAGAGATGGATTATTAGAGTCCTAGTATTTAACTGGACATCTGAACTGATCTCCCTTAATGCTAACTTGGTATAGATTATAGGGGCACAGAAATGACCTCAGTTAATTTACCACTACCAAAAAGCAATGCTGACATAGCCATTTGGTGCCTGCATGTTCAGTAGCAGAATGAGAGGCCAGGAGCTTACAGCCAATTTCAGGTTACACCCTCTCCTCTCATCCCTCTCCAGCATTTTACTTACTAAGAAATTGTAAAGCAGTGATTGTAATTAGAGACTGCCAGATAGAATTAACTGATCAGGCAATTAAAAAAAACATCCTATGAACTACAGCTCCTGATTTTTTACTTTTTTTTAGGCTGTTCTCCAATTCCTAGCATTCAAAGCAGGTTATTAGGATAGAGCATATTTGTACCTAGAGTGATCAGTACTGACAGAGTTTGTTTTGCAGATAGGATTACCTGGCTTGTAGTTCCACTGCAGCAGCCTTGTCTGAATGCTGATAAACCAATTCTTCAGGCTTGCAATAAGTAAAGCAAATATTAAAATGTGCAATCTTTTCTAGCTGTACAATGTAACTTCAGTTACATACTTGCATGAGTTCACAATTATGCTAAAATCACAGATTATTTAGTAGAGACATGATAAAACAAACTAGATGTTTGTGAATCATGCTGTGGTTTGGGTTTTTTTTCCCTGGTAAACTTCAACTGCTTTGATATATATAATATATATATATAATATATATATATTATAGCTTTGATAAACTAGAGAAATTCCTGTTTGTTTACTAAGAATGTGCATACAGCTTGAAATAACGCCTTTCTGGCTGTAAGATAAAAGTTGGCATTTCCTTTATAGTACCAAGCTACTACTACAGGTATGCTTGTGTTAAAGATTTGTCCCATTTACTTCACTGTTGTCCTGAGATCTTACTCTTACATGAACAGTGAGAGGACAACAGCTGTGCATTCGTTCTGTATAAAACCAAATACTTTGCAGTATTCATGATTTTTTTTTTTTAAGGAATACCTGGGAAAACTTTTTTTAAATCTAATGCTATTACATAAATACTTTTTGCCACAGAAGTCCAAAGAACTTAAGTCTCTGCTGCTTTATACTGTGATCTCTCAACCTCTCAAAATGAGTTGGTAACGGATCCATTAATACCTGAACACTGTGGAGACCAGGGTATGGCAAACTTCTTGAAAAGAAAGGCTTCCAGTGTTTTGGTCTGCTGATGTCAAAATTTATCCGTACTGGGGAATCATACTCTTGCATATTAAACCAAATCTACAAGAAAGGAAGTTTGTTTTAACCATCAGCATATAATCACAGCTATGGAACACATCCCACTTCCATGGCAGTGTATAATCTTGACCTGTAGCAACTACCAGTAGGAGTTCATAAGGAACAAGGCAATCTTGTATAGTTACAGCTGACGTGCAACTTCTGCATTCTTGCATCAACAGGGATGCTGCTGGCCTTGTGCTTCCGAGAGCGGATGGAGACCAGGGTATGAACAGAAGTACTGGCTGCAGTTGGCAACTCTTCCAGCTGAATCTTTTTCTCCTGTATTCCCTTCTCAGTGCCTCATCTACTGTGCACCATGGCAGTTTTTATGATTTCAGGAACTTTCTGCCTTTACCATCACTTCATCCTTGCATGGTGTTGGGTTACCATATACTCCAGTTTCTTCAGCTGCCCTGAGCTGCACTTCTACCTCTCTGGACTGCTGCACAGGTATTTTCTGAATTCTGGCAGAGTTCTTCCACCAGCCCAGCACTGTGCAGCTGTGATCTCTGGTAGCCTGCTGCACCTCCAGCACCACTGCTATTTCAGTCTTACAATGCAGAATATAAGTAGCTATTGCAAATATACATGGTTCCTACGTGCATTTTATCGTCAAGGGGAACCTATTTCTTGCATGCCTCTTCTTTACAGATGTTCAGTTTGGCCTGTGTTTGATCCTAGTCTGAAGCGTGCAAGCATTGTAGGCTTCTTGTTCAAAACAACCTTTAAATAACTACTGCTAAGGCTGCAAAATGTACTAATTAATAGTGACCTTTTGTAACTGCTGGTTCTGCGTACAGCCTATGTGCCACAACGTGGCTGGTTTTTCGGGGTTGGATATGAATGAAGTGCTATCACTCTGCTGGCAGCACACCTGCTCAGAGTCACATCTAGACTGGAATTTGTTGCCTTGAAAGAAAAGACATTGTTGAGGTCTGTAGTTCTAGGTTAGCCGACAAGCTTGTCAGTGCAGAAGTCTTTAGTTCCTTCTTCCAGTCATTAAACTACATTTTTCTTAACTGTAAGTTTAGTACTACAAAAAAACCCACAACTAAAACCACCCACCCAAACCAACTCAACCATTCCCCAGAATGCTTTCAATGACGGTACTGACACTTTAAAAATAAATATGCTTTAGAATATTAAATTCTCATCCAAAATCATGATTTGTGTTTAGAATAAAACCTTAGAAGACTGAAAAACAAAACTTACAATGTATGACACTTCCAGGTATGTTTTCAACACAGAAAATAACGTTAGCTGTGTTCCAGTACAAAATGCAGGCCTGACTCACTGTTTCCTTACAGTGTTTCCAAAAAGACTGAGGCATAAATGTCTAAACTTCCAGTTCATTCAAATAAAACCTAGGGTTCTCTTTCTTTTCTCTCTGGTTTAAACTCACCTTTAATTTTTCACACATCTCTGCCTTGCTGTCAGGTCCCCAGAAGCTGTGAGGGTTTGCTGCTGGCAGGAAGCTGCCCAGGGTTTCTGCTGCAGCTCTGCCCAGTTCTGTGGCTTTTGATTCGCTTGCCCAGAACTGTGCAGCTCTTACAACACCTTCTCTCCTCTCCCCCAGTGCTGTCTCACAGAGGGTTTCCAGCCACACAATGAATAATATAGTGTGAACATGCACTAGTATTACTTGTATTTTATCGCAGATAAATAGGAGAACTTAACACCAGGCAGAAAATCAATGCAATTTTTGTGCCTTGTAGTGCCAGCTCTGTGTTTTGTACACTGAACCATTCAGGGCTGTGCCTTCCACTATGCATGCAACTCAAGTGACCACTTCCGGTGTGCTTCATTTTTCAGTTAAATTTAATCTGCAAATTATTAGCTTTGCTGAAGTACTATGCCTGAGCTAAACAGTGATAAACTTAGGCTATCCAAGTTGGAAAATAGGTAAGTAGAACCCAGTAATGAAAACTATTACAAATGAATATCATGATCCACCTAAATGCTGCTTAAAAAAGAAATCTTTAAGTAGGCTTTTCAGCTACTTTAAATACTTAATATTGAATAAAATCACTAATATTGACAGCCTAGACGTAGTTACATTGATGAACAAATGATGCATAAGGTAAAGAAAATACAGAGTTATCAGCTCTTAGCGTATAGAAATGTGACAAGACTAGGTATACTTATACTTACATTATCACAGCTGATCAGACAGTACACATTTTGTAAGGGGCAGAAAATATCATACTGCCCATAAAAACATCCAGTACCGGGATTCCAGATTACATATTGACTTTGTTCCAAAGTTAATACATACGCAGTTGGTCCCTAGGAAAAAAGAAAAAAAAAATATGAGAAAGATGGTTTAGAACTGGCTACAAAGAAAGTATGCTTTATCTTGTTTGGAATATAAAATTTTTACTATTGAGATTAATAGTACTTTTTGGGGCAAACTGACTGGAAGAATGTACAGGTTCATTACAATTCAATCAACTAACACATAATAATGTGCTCTCTGTGTCTTACATGGCAATGTTAGACATACACTGCCCCCAGCCATTCCTGAAAGTTGACGTGGTTCCGCTGCCGACTGGTACAGAACTCGCATACAGGAATGTTTAATGTATGTCACCAGCATCAGCATGTCCTGCTTGGCTACTGCCACAGCTCTCACCCATGGGCAACCTGTGGGTTGAAGGACTGCTGCCTAGGCAGCACAATTTGTGCCTCATCCACCCATCAGCCTTCCCTCATAAGGAACGTCCCAGCTCTTTTTATATTCTCTTAACAGGAATCCCTAAACTGGTCACCTATTTTCCTGTTACCTCCTACATTTTCCAGGTACCTTGAAATGCCTGGAATAATCCCCCTCCTGGCAGCATGCATAAACTGATCAGAATATGCTGAAGAGACTAGTCGGGACCAGATTTTTCCCAAAATTCTGTTCAGCAAAACTTTCACATGTGCTTCATTTAAGATGCTAATGGTGGAAATTTGCATTATAAACAGTCTTGCCATCTCTTTGAAAAAAGCAGTACCAGTTACTTAGGAGTCTGAGTGCTTCCCTGACAACAAATGCATCTCCAAAGAGGCAAAACATCAAAATGTTGTAGTTCTTAGCCAGCCTAAGACCGATTGCTGCCACAGCAGGCTCACAGCAATGACCGGTACATCACAGTCCAAGGCAAAGCAAACTGCATAACGTGCCTGCATCACAGGAGGCAGATGAAGATTGCCTTGTCGAGCCTGAACAAATCTGTCATTGCTCCAGCTGTGCCTTTGCCATCAGCTGGAGAGAGTAAGAATCCCTCTGGTGATCCCCTAACCCTCTCCTGCCACCTCTCAACCTTTACCCAATCCCACCCAAACACTGTGACAGTGTTTGTCTCTGTATCCCCAGCTGAGATGCCGTGAATGGACTGTCTCCATTACCTGGATACACCATTTTTACAAGCTCAAGTCCAGTCCAGGTTTACAGATGCTTGGTAGTATACTATAAGGATGACAGCTACAACCAGACTAACTGTAAAAACATGGGTTCAGGAAAAAACCAAGATGATATTCACACTAAGATACACTTTCAGTTTAATTTTTTTTCCTTCTCTCTGAAAAGAATCAGTTCCAGCAGCACCAATGTATAGATAACTCCTTGGAAATATGTGCCAGCAAGAAAAAAATTCTAGAAATTAATATACAGACCAAATGGAGAAATCCTCTTACCTCAGGAATAGCATTTCCCATGATAAGCCAGGCTTTTTTCCCCATACCAAGAAAATAATTACACAAGAGCACGGCATGTTCTTCTTCATCTCCCGCCAGAAGATAAAGAAATTGCTAATTAAGGTAAAAAAAAGAGAAAAGAAAAAAGTCTTTCTATGCAGTTATCAACTGTGTTTTCAACTGACAACATTTAATAATGTTCCTTAACGCTTCTGAAGCAAAAGAGTCCTCTCAGATCTTTGCAACTGATCTTTTTTGTTTATCAGGCAAGGCTTCAGCATGCAGGATGAAGAGCGAATGCTGTGAAAATACATGATGCAGATCTAAGACTTTACCACAGGGACTAGGGTCCTTGTCTTTTGAGTTATTCTGAATTTTGCAGAAAAGTTCTGAGGTGGTAAAAGTATCATCTGTGATTAATTTAATGTCTGCTGTTACTCTATAGATGACAGGACTTATTTCTAAGTGATGAAGAAGGCTAAATATCCCATTATTTTTGCTGATATCACGTGCGATGTTTTTTCTGTAGTTTCTTAGAACTACGATGATCAATTTTAAGTCTAGTTTTAAAGTCTCCATCAGTCAGCATCCTTTCACTTGTGCATGACTAGCCATTTTAGATTGTTTTATAACTGAAAAACAACTGGAAAAGCTTAAAACCCTAAGCATTCTTAGGGTGAATAATTTGCAAGCTATCAAAGATCAGGATGAACAACTTTTCTCAAGCTTTGGTCCTCATTCTTTGAAATAAATGGCTCAAAGAAAAATAGTCCTCGCAATAATAGAATCACAGGATAATTTAGGTCTGAAGGGACCTCAAGAGCTCATTTAGTACAATCTTACCCTGAAAGCAGGGGCTGCTAGTACGTTACATCGTATTCAAGAGGATAAAGAACTTATGTTTAATGCATAACTTACATCTGACGTACTCCATAAATCACAAATTCCAGCAAATGACACAGTGTCTGGCAAAAAAGGAATCAAAGCAACATATCGAGCCACCGATTCCTGCAAGAAAACAAAACAGAGCAAGTCACTCCTTCATTTCATGACACACAAATCTAAGAGTAGTAGTAGTATACCAGATGTGAAGCATCTTGCTGTTTCCACAGGCATCTGTGACAAAACACTGACTAACCTCATTAGTGTAGCACCTAGCTCATTTTAGAACTTGCAGCAAAGACTGATGATTTACTCCCATTGAGGTTTGGTGTAATTCTTTGTTTTCTAAAGGACAGTACTCATTAAAATACCTTTTTTTTTTTTTTCCAGAGAGAGCGGATAACCTTTTCCAGCTCATTATGGATAGACTTACTGTGTTATCACGTGTAAGTCATTACTGCTTTATTTTGTATCGCTAGTTTTTTCCTTTACAAAAAGCGTAGCCATACAGCAGACACATAAAAATGGTATGTGCCTACATGCATGTGCACGTGCACGTGCAAACACACGTTCTGAAATCGATATCCCAGAAACTTCACTGTCTTTTCTAAGTACTTACTGCTGCTGTTTGAGAACTATTTGGGACAGCATCAAGAAGCTCCTGTGGTGGATTCAGAGGTCTGATATATCTGGTAATAAAAACTGTCTTCCCACTGAGGTCAATCACCGTAGTTAGGCATTGGCGGCTTGGAAACATTGATGTACATTCAGCTTCATACTTTTCTGCTGCCTGGAGCAATTTCTCATCTTCTTGGGTATCAAACTTCAAAAGACAGTAGAATTTATATAAAAATAAGTTTATTTATAGTTTGGGCTTAAGTCTTTACTGTATTTGGCCTTATTTCAGTGTAAAATTCTTTCCTAATAGCACTTTGAACTTTCCTTGGAATAGATACTTCGGTTCTTAGACACGTAAGAAAGGTCAAGGTAGTGGAAAACCAAGTAATTTGCATTTACTTACGAATGCACATAATCACCTGTACCTACAAGCTGTCTTTATTAAAGCACTGAAAAACATGGTAAAAGTTACGGCCAAGTGAAACTGCAGGGGTGCGTGTATAACACCACATATTAATTCAAAGGTAAACAATTATTCATTCAAAAATTCAAAGGTAAACAATAAACACGTAGGTACCAGTCCTACGTGCTATTGACATAGCACTCCATTAAAGCCACAATTGAGGTTATTCATAAAATCCAAGTAATTCGTATATAAATAACAATTCAGTAATCCTTATATAAATAACTGCAACAACCTTGCACAATGCCAACGTATTTGCAGAGAAGTTCCAAGCAATTTTTAGACGAATCCTTGTAATTCAGTTGTCTAAAATACTCATGTTTTTCGATGAGATTTTCCAAAAGCAAATCTAGGCCTCAAAAATCACATTAATTATATAATAAAGACAATTATTTACTCCTATGTCGCTTAAGACGGCATCTCTTAAAGGTATTGGGATCAGTCAAAATAGTTTATTTTTTAATCTCCTTAGAATCCCTTGTGTATTTCTGGTGATGCTGAGAACAAAAGCTCACCCTTCATAATTCTTTTGTTCAAAATAAACCACTTTTTATCATTTTTTTACCCTCTTCTCAAACTAACCAGAGGTAGGACAGCTCGGCACTGCCCTGTAGCTAGACCTCAAAGTCAGCAGAGAAGGCACACATTGGTGATTCTCCTCAACCGTAATTAACAGCTGAAATGTACAGCCATTAGCATTTTGTAAATTTAAATGTAGTAATTCACCGCAAGTATTGCTGACAAATAACTACTATGTCAGAGTCAAGTACTGCAAAGTGCAAAAAGACTGCTGAACAGCATGAAACCAAGCTAAATCTTAAACAAGGAACAACATATTTCTCAACTGATTCAATTTATTAATATTGTACCTTCTTAAGCATTTCATTCATCTATATAGAGATTCAGGAAGGACAGCAGGAAAGAGAGGAAAAATAGGTAAACAAAAAAAAGTATCACAAAATTAAACTAAAACTAAGCTTAGCATCCTAAAACAGTACAGAAATATTTCAAACAACTGCAGCAGGAATGGCTAGTAATAGCAACAAAGGTCAGCAAAATATTTAGTTTTTGTCATTTTATGCCAAACACTTTCTGCAAGTAGTATATCTGTTGCATTTGGGGAGTTGCAGCACAGAATTAAAACTTTTTCAGTCATGGTGAGTGTCACGGTTAAGCACATGTCACTTTAGTAATGTTTTTATGTACTGATTACCTAAGATAGAACAGTCTCTTAATGAATTTGGTCCTGCTTTACTTAGTTTCCTCTAACATGAAATTATATTTTTGTTTTCTATCTATATTGCTTTGAAAGAAATGTGCAGGATTTTCAAATAATCCAATGTTTGCTGAAGAAGTAATTTGGTTTGGCTTACTATCCAAGGTAAATAAATCATCTGCTGCTAAGTAAAATTTTCATAGGATTAGAAAAATCTCTAATGCAAAGAGTGAACAATAATCTGGCAAAGCTCCTGTTGATTTATTCATCACAACTGTTTTTTCCATTGTTCTTCAAATTTTAGAAAAAAGGTCTTCTGTACCAACAGTTTTCTTACCTCAGCAACATTTTCCTTATTCCTGGTTTTACTTTGAACACGCTTCAGTGCCAACGCCTATTTTTTGGTACAGTTTAGCTTTCATGGAATTACAGAACAGCCCAGGTTGGAAAGGAGCTCAAAAGGTCCAACCTTTTGTGAGAAAGGGAGTCCAGATAAGATTATCTAGCACCTTGTCCAATAGCATCTTGAAAACCTCCAGTGACAGGGATTTTACCGTGTCCCTGGGGAGATTGTTCAAGTGAGTAATTGCTCTCGCTGTAAAATATTTCTTTCTTATATTGAGTTAAAACTTCTCCAGCTGCAACTTGTACCCACTGCCCCTTGTCTTCTCAGTGTGGCTCCTTGTGAGAAGAAGCTTTAACATGTACTATTACTTGTTACTTACAACAGGATTAATTTCCTGTGTTGGGATTTACTGTGCTTTGATCCTTTGCTGCATCTTCAGAATGGAAAGTACCTCAGCCTCTTTCTGGTTCTTATGTCTGAGTTTTGGCAAGAGGCAGTTAGCTCCTATCTTCATAGTTGAAATGGAAGAGAACTTACATCAGGAAGGTCTATGACTTTAATAAAATAGACTGTATTTTCCCCTCTGAAGTGTTCAAATAAATTCTAAATTTAGCTACCAAGCTGCACCATTTTACTCAGCATTAATACAATACACAACCTTTTCATAACTAAGCATCAAACTGCATGTACGCAAGAAAATCTGAACTTCGCTCATTATTTAAAGGGGTCAACATTTGCAATATATAGTCCATAATATTTTACAATAATCTAACCCCTTATTTGAATTTCTATGATTTTTCTCTTTGAATCAGCACTGGAGAAAGGTCTTTCTATAAACTGAGATCTGTTTCCTTACAAATTCAGTATATTTTTTCCCCAACAACTAACTACTGTATGTGAAGATTAAGACTATGAAACTCTTGAGTAAGGTTTCATCTACTGAAGGTGCTTCAAGGCTGTTAAGTTTATATTTATGGATTCAAGTCCTCATAATAAACTTATAATTCAGTCTAATTAACTTTTAAAGTTATCCATGAATGTAATTTATTTTCTTTATTTTCAACAGTACTGAATAGTAACAATTGCCACAGTATTGAATGAGAGCAATAAACACAGGACTTGGTAGTTTCCAAGTCCATAATTTAACAGGAAAAAGGGTTATTAGAACACATCATGCAATTTTGTATTTATTCTGAAAAAGAAATATAAACGATAGACCTTTCTATCCAGTTCCCGTCTCTAACAAATGACCAGCGTGGTACTGAATTGGAAAAGAATGAACTGCTGCTGTTTGTGCATGAAAAACATACATCTTTGCTGAATGGATCTCAAAATCACTACATAATGTTATGCAGAATAGCAAGCAGTGTATGCATTTTAACTACATATTGTTGTTGTTAGTGTAAGGCACTTTTGGTTATGTAAACTAAAAAAAAAAAATAACAGACTCTATTTAGAGATAATTATCTTCAAGATCTGGAGGGATGCACGAAGCCATAAATAATAAATGCTGCATTTGAATAGTATAAACACAGAAGCAAGAAAATACCGTGTTTGCACCTGCCACCTTGGTTTTGTTCACTGTTCACCAATACTTAGATGAATACTTCATTGTTTACAGAAGAAAATGGGAAAATTATATGCTCACAGATAATGAATGCAAATTTGCTTTCTGTTATATTGGAACTAGAAATCCTGGTGAAAGTTACTTCTTATTCATTAAGTGTCCATCTAACTTAATGATGCATCCAATTAAATTGAACTGAGCTAAAAAAAAAAATGAAGTAAAACACTCAGAATTTGTATTACTGTCCTTCTGTACTTGTATTCATGTCCTTTGGTACACTAAGCCTACCTATTTGTATGCATCTCAAGGACAGCACCACTGGAAACAAAAAGTGAGAACATGATGAATTACTGATTAGTTACCTTCTCTCTGACTGATTCTCCAGGAATGAGCTGCGGTTCAATGGTAATGAACAGTGTTATATAGGAGCCCTCACTCAGATTTCGCACAGAATCATAACCTCTCTCGATTCCCAGGTTCTTTTCTTTGCTGTAGCCAAGGAGGACTGGAGGAATATTCACCTTAAATGTACCATCGATCTACAAAATATACAGAGAAATACTTCTTATTAGAAGCAAGAAAGCAAGACTTCCTTCTCAAATACATTTGCTACTTGTATTAAAATATTTCATTCCTTTGATTTCTTTATTACTTTGAATTACAAAACAATAACATGAGAGAATATGACATATATACAGATTAACTGTGGGGAAATATGAGGCATCTTGTTAAATGTATTAATTACAACTGGATTTCAGTCTCTGCATATTACGGACACTAGTATTTAATGAAATGGGAGTCATACACACATTCTTAGGGAAGGAAGGAGCGCTAGCCTTCCACTGTTTTTCTTTCAAACAGCAATCTCCACGTGGCCCTATGTACTGTCAAAACTGACAAAGTGGCAAAGCAAAAGTTGCAGGACTATGCTTCTGAAGGAAGCATCACAGCAACATGTTTTTGCCTACATTTGAGTGGTGCGGGAATGATGCTCCAGCATCTCACAGATGGACACCTTTCCATGCAGAAGCTGCTGACATTTCTTGGGTGCAACTGGAACTGGGCCCATTCAGCCAGCTTCCTCAGGGAGGAGTGCTCCAATAGACTCACCAGCCCGTTGCACCTCCCTCTGCCATGACAAATGGAAGGTAAGTCTTTCTGACAGGTTGTGTCAGGCACGAGATGGCGTGCCCCAGATTGCTCAGGCGAGTCTCAACACTAAGTACATAGCTTTAAGAGAAAAGTGAGCCGATTAACCGCCCGATTTGGGTGGAATTCAGATAACTGCCATCAGGAAGGGTAACTTCAGTGGATGTGGGAGATGAACAGATGACTCACTGGGCTGGCTCATCAAACATTTAAGAACAAAATTAAGTTTTGATGAGGAGAAAACTAAATACAGAATTCCTGCTGCAGTATAGAACAGATGAAGAAATGCTTCATTTGCTGCTGAAATTTAATTGCTAGATGCACCTTGATATAATCACTGGACTGATCAGGCTTTTTCAAATTCAGTAAGAAATCCTGTTCAAATGCAAGAATCTCTAATGCTGGGAAGATCCATATGGGCACTTGCACCATGCTTAGGGAATCACAAACTTCAGCACCTCCTCCAAGAGAGCCAAGAATGCATCTGACAAGAATCCTGAGCTACTATGGTTCTACAACAGAAAGACTGATACACCAACAAGAATTGTGAAGAACAGAGGTTAATGTTAGTACTGGTAATCCTCAAAGGTGGATTATAGGCTGTGTCCTTCGCTACATAGTGGTAAGTAGTCTGTTAAAATGTCTAAATCTGCCCAGTAAGTCTCTCAGAACTGTGAGCAGATGCATTTCTCAGGTGAATTTAATGCACTCAGCATGGCACGTTTCCCTAAAAAGTGCAAAGTATTTTGTTCTTTCTTGTTTGTTGACCTATAACAACAGTGGCCAAGTTATGTGACATTGTCTGCACAGGATGGCCAAAGATTCATGAAAAGGCATCTAGACCTTCTTACTACTTAAATTTCCTTTGAAGTCAATGAAAGCTTCATTCTACAGGGTACCACAACCCTCAAACACCTAAATTCATTGATTAACCTCCCAAGTTGAAGTTAGCATATTATTAATGATCTAGCAGAAGCAAGTGGACCAGCACTGGTTAGTCATACACTGTCCAAAGTTTGTCAGCAATGACAAGAACCCCATGCTTTCTTGAATCCCATGACAAATTATGTTCAGTCATACCTTGCAAATGGAGAGCCCAAGAAAACCACTCTGAACTCCAAGCACTGCACTTAAATTGAGATTCCTACAGACTTATCCTCAACCCAAAGAATCCAGGAGGCTCACAGTATGTTTTAAAGCCCTTACAGTTCTGAGAAGTGCCCCATATAGCCAGAGAAGAGCAAATTAATGTGTCATTTGGTATGTAACTGATGTCAGAAACTTCATGAAGAAAGAAACTGAGACTTGTCATAGGATGACTTGATCTACACATGGAAGCAACTGCCCTGCAGAAAAATTATAATATGATAAGACTTTTGATATGAAAAAATTAGTTTCCTTAACCCAAGTCCAGGATGGACAAAAATATGCCTTTCTGCCTCAAAGAACTGCATGTTTTACTATTACTCCCATGATTAACTATTGATCTCTCTTGAAGAAAGCTTCTCTTGAAAAGTTCTAAAAATGGAAGAAAGAAGGGATTAGGAGAGGCAAAGGTAAAAATCTGTGAAAAAAGAAGTTAGGTCATGTTTTTTATCACCTAGATAGGTGATATTCCTATTCCTAGTTCATCTATCTAGGCTTTGCAATACCAGAGATCAAAAAAGTTCCTGACAAAACCATTGAAAGAATTTGCACTTTTAACCTCATTACTGAAGGAAGCCAGTCTGCATTCTCAGTGCAGAAGTATGTTTGTTTACTACTTCTCCCTTCAAAACGTTGAACTTACTGACAAATACTCACCAAATTTGACAAAAAACACGTTTCAAAAAACATTTGCAAACAACTCCATAAAAATAAACTAACAAGTACAAAGAACATAATTAATTCTGGTGTTCATTATTGGCCCCATTCCATTCTGTAGTTTTGTATTTTAAGAGATTTACTCTGTTATTACACTTACCCTGGCTTGAAAATATACGGTAGTAAATGGAATCTTAACACATCCCAGCCAGCGTCTCTCAACACTAGTGCAGATTCCACTTCCTCTTTCACGATCATCCTATTAAAAAGTTGCCCAACATAAGACTTTTTAAGACAGCTTCATTTCCTTTAATTCAATCAACAATTTAATCAAGGCATTAATAAAAATTCTATGGTTTAGTAATTTACTATAAATAACAGTTCAATTACTATGGCAATGTTTATTCTGCGTGCCTTTCAAGCACGCCAGATGCTGAACAAATACAAGAACATCATGATCCATGATACAATGCGCTTGCACTTGAGGGTTCAAGTCCTGTATAACCTGTGATGGACAACTCAAAAATCTGACAAGAAGTCCACAAGAGTCTTCTCAGACAAAGTAAACCAAGCTCTGGTCTTCTAATGAAATATTTTATTAGTATTTAAAAAAGTTTTAGAAGGTAAAATTGTAAGAAAATCTAATTAAACCATGTGGAATGGAAGCACTGTTTTCATGTGTATTGTCTATCAGGGATTTCCCAATCTAGTATGATCTGCCCACAAGTTATTTAAAAAGAAAATAAATAAATAAAAAAATCTCTTAACAGCTAGAGTGACACCTGAGTTTCGAGACTGTATCTCTGTCTTCCTTCTGCTTCATCAAATACCATTTCACTTTTGAGGACAGAATTCTATTCTCAGTGAAATGTGTGCATTATTTATTTTTGGGTTATATTTTCAAGAATGTTGAGTGCTGCTATTTTTGTGCATGCTAAATTGACTAGGAAAGCTTTCACTGGTTTCAACAGGGGAAGGAGTTATGCCAACACTGACAGCTAACAACAATTTCTGTTACTAGTACTTGCAATTTTTATCTCATTCCAAAAAAATAATCTATACAAACAAAAGATGTTGGTTTGCTTTATTTTTTTCATTAAACAACTTGTAAAAAAGGATGAGACAGAGCATGCAAAGACAGTTAATAAAAAATACAGTAACTGGAATTGTTAATTTGGAATTTAGTAAAAAGTTCTGGTAAGTTTAGGAAGAACAGAATTCAGATTACAATTCATATGTTGCCTTTCAATTTTAATATCTCCAATGTCATTAAATATCAGTAAAACAGATTACATACACATGTTCAAATCTACCAGTAGATTATATAGTACAAGATTAATTTATACAAAGGTTAACACTATAACGATTGCTCCCTCTAAGAATATTGCAGTATTGATGAGTCATAAAATCATAAGGAACGACAAAACAGAGGGAAAAAGGAGGTATAAGAGGGTGAAAGCTATTACATGGAGAAGTCTTATTCTGTCTTATTCTGTCAACTTCAAAAAGCTCGTAATACTCTGTAACGTACACTGTCATTCAATTATGAACTCACCTCAGCATCAAGAAGTACTTCATCAAAAACATTAATAAAGATTTCATCCTTCACTGACTGCAAACTGTGGGTGCTGTAGTCACCATTAGGAGCTCTGAAAATTTTAAATAAACCAAAAAAGTGATTTGAACAGAGCAGGAAAATGTGAATAAATTTGCATGCTCAAATTAAATTATTATTAATCAGAAATAATTTTGTTTCATTTTGCCATACCTAAATGGAAGCTCAAGTTCCTCATTCCAGTTGGGGTTTGGACCTTCTGCTGTTGTTGTCCGGCAGACTGTTCGTTGAAAAGAAACTTCTACAAAAGGACGGACTAAAACCTATAAATAGGGATCAAAACAAAGGAAAAAGACCTTTATAAAAATTAATCAGAACGTATCAAATTACACATTTGCATTTAGCATTTATTTACACGTCATATTTAGAACAATAAACACATACTTTGTGGAGATCAGGCTGGTCCACACCAAATAAAACTTCAATACACCTTAAATATTGAACTTCCTAGGCTTCTAAGCATTTATGAGGCTTTTAAAAATATTTTATATGTTAGTTTTTCCAAATGGTTATGTGTATTCAGAATACTTGACATACTTATACACACCAGCAAAACCACATTTTCTCCTGAGACTGGGAAAGCTACTGGCTACCTAATCAAAGGTAACTGAAACAGAACTTGTGATCCAGACACCAGTGGAAAAAAGTGCACCAGTGTCCTCTTATCTGTAATCCAAGAAGCCTACCGCTACAATCCTGGTTTGTCTGTGAAACTGGCTCCTATTACAGATAAATGTCTATTACACACAACAAACCCCTAAATGTGATTAAGAATGACTTAATGGAGCATAGTGCAAATGCATATGGCAGAATCTTTTCTACATTTCAAAAAGCTAATTTTGAAGGAAAATCATAAGAAAAGCAGCAAACCCCCCTGAAAGGCTTCCCTCTTCATTCAGAGGGATGCTGAATTTAGTTCTCAATAGTAAGCAAATGTAGTTTCAGTATCAGCCATAAAAATGGCTGTGCTGGCTTAGACTGCGAGTGCACTGGGCTCAAACTTCAGGCTCTGAAAATGGCCAGCGGTAGGCACACACTGAAGAGCCAGAACAGAGGAGGCGTACATATATTTTCCTATTACTCCTTCCAGGCTTCAGCATTTTCAGATGAAGGACTTTCCTAAGCCTGTAATGATTTTTCTGTTCAGTAACTCCCAACAGATCACTCTTCCAAATGCTTGTCCAACACCCACTTCAACCCAACTCTTCACTCTTCAACCCAACCCACTTCAACTCTTTAATCCGCAACACATGTAAGCAACTTCTCTGGGCGCCTACTAACTGCCGCATGAAGAATCACAACCTTCTGTCTTGAACCTAACTCCTACCAGCTTCATTTGAGCACCCCTCACCCTCGTACTGAAAGAACCAGTAAAGAGTCAATGTTTATTCACAGTCTCTATGTTACTCATGCCTCTCTACCATATTCCTCCTCGCCTACTCACAGTTACTGCTATTCTGGCTGAAAAGCCCTACCACTTTTCACTGTACAGTAGCCACGCTTTGTTTCTGACATCCTTACTGCCCTCCTCTGAACCTTTAGCAGCTTCACTATTTTTCTGGAGATAAAGGAGTGGGCAAGCCAACCTCACTAATAAGATATCTTTCTGATGGGGAACATTACTGTCTGTGGAAAAGAGGAATGCTCACAACTTCAAGTAAGAAAACGTTAGTTTTCTAATATACCTGGTTGAATGCCCAGTCTGGGCTATCAGCTGGGCTCTGAGCTGATGGAGAGGCTGCAAACAGCTCATTAAAGGACCTTGAAGATTTAGATGGCTGGTGTAGTTTGCTGTGAGAGGAAACAACAAGAGCAAGAAAAAAGAGAGAACACATTACAAAATAGGAATCCCTTACATTCTGTATTAACCACTCAGAATTCTGGAAATACTTCTGCTATATTTATGTTATGACTTTAACCTTGGAAAGATATTTATTTGATCAAATAACATGAAAAGAATGCCAGAAACCGGTGGTGAATGTATAGCTCTTGTAAGCCTCATTGCGAAAGAGTGCTTTGTGCCTGGAAGCTCTCTTTTCTGAAGAGCTTATAAATCCCAGAGTTCTTTTTTCTTTTTGCCTCCCCTCTACAATCTCCTTGAGCTACAGGTTTTTCAGTTCAAGGAGATGAATCCCCACAGAATTCATAAACAGTGCAGACTTCATGGTATTCAAGCAAGGCCTCTACAACAAGATTAAACCCATATGAATATTACACAATTGGCAAACCATGAGTGAAATAAATGTTAATACATCTACTTTCATAGTGTTTCCACATAACGTTTTTGGTAATAACACCACAGTAGATATTATAAAAGAGTAACTATTCATGGAGAATGCAGCTCAAAATAAGATATTGTATAATGCAAAATGACTGGGAGGGGGTTTAGTTATTTTTGTAATACTGATCATGAATTGAAATTTTCATCTTTTCCTTCCTGCCAACAAGTTTCTAATATGAATTGCTTTTCTCAGAATGAGCTTCTTTACAGAAGTCCAACAGAATCTTTACTATAGTGAAGAGACAAAACAGCAGAAGACACTAAATACTGTATGCACAGAAACTGGTCAGCTTGAAAATACCTCCAAGTAAAGTGTATTTATTTTAGGAGAGAAAGAGAGAATGCTTCACTAACACATTGCTCCTGAAACTGAACCAGACTGTTCAGAACTCCGGTATCTCTACATGACGCAGCATCATGCAGTTGCAGGCATTGCCTTAATGTGCCTGAAGGTAATGGTCACCTTTAAAATTAGTCAGAGCCAAATCAGGCTCAGTCGATTAACTTAAATGAACAGTTCACAAAGGAGGAGACCAACATGCTACACTCAGGAATTTTTTAATACTTGTTTTTTTGTATTTAATGAAGATATTATGAATGAAAATTGCCCTGAGTATATTTAGAAGGCTGGCTTAAATTATAATTAATCTGATATTACTGTTACCAGAGTTACAATGTTGCCAAACTGTAAGTTATCTTTCAGACAGTTTTTTCCTCAAGCAGATGGATAAAGGTTTTGGTAAAATATTTCTAGAATTTAGCAGTTATTGAGAAACAATCATATTATTCTACAAACTTACAGAACAGCAGTTTTTCGTCATTATTAATAAAAAGATAAATACATGTTTTCATCATAAGGATCAAAACAACACACATGGCTGAATTTCAACATGAGTTTCAGCTGTCCTCAAAACAGCAGAAACCAGAAAATTAAACTGTACTGGAGACAGGCATTTAAACATACCTCATCACCTGTTTTCTCACTGGAATATCATAAGCTCTAACGATGTTCACTAAGAGTTTTATGTCTCCATCTGATAAATTCTGTGCTGTGACCTTCTTCCTTTCTTTTCTTCTTGGCTTTAACGGTCGTTTTGGCTCTGCCAGTTTAAATAGGCTGAGTCCCAAAATACTAGTAATCATAAAACAGATATTTAGTCACTTTTGCATAGAACCCAGCATGCTAGTGCTTCCATGACACATAGGCAAATTATGCACTAACAGAAGAATGAAATACATGCTCCTGTTAGTGCCACACAAAACTCTATGAAATGTCAAGATGTTTTACTTGTTTAGTACTACACTATCTAGTTGTCTTGCATTTCAGAAATTGTAACTCAAATGTTCAAAAAAGTTTTTTCCAAAACCAGGTAAGACACAAATACGACAATTACACAGCTTCAAGACAGACCTAAACTACAGTGCTATAAACAAGGTATCTAGCAGATGACAACAACCACTGTTTGCAACAGGCAAAAAATCTAATTACACAGCTATGTACAACAACCAGTAGGCTATAGAAAGGAAGCAGAATGAATATGCTACAACATACCCTGGACCCTCAGAACTTATAACCCAAGGCAAAGCAGAACCAAAGAGAAAAAAAAAAACAAACAACAAACAGGAAGAGAATAAAAAGCAGATGTATGTTTTGACATATCATTGGTATTAACTGCAGAAATTCCAAAATCTACATTAAAACCTAAAAGCAAATGACATTATTACCTTATACATAATAAAAAAATGTCAGTAATTACTGTTAAAGTAACACAAACCCATGAGTTAGTGAAATATGTCACTAAGTAGACACTTTAAACAAATCATGTTGTATTTTAAATTCACTAATGATATAAATTAGCAAATAGAATCCAATATTAATTAGCATTCCTTATAAAAAGTATCAATGAAGCATTTTATTTTTAACAACTCCATAAGCTGATTATAGCCTTGTTTGGATTTTTCCATTCAGTGATGTGAAAATATGAACTAAAAAAATGAGATGAACTCTTCTGTAAGACAGCAAGTCTCTGTATCTCCAGCAGATGGGACTGTTTAGATTTGTACTGCTGATTGAAAAATCTCTGGCTGTACATTAAGGGTGTCATGTTTATAGTGAACACAAGCCAGTTCTACACGAAAGAAAAAAAAAATTCACAACTTGTTTACTTACAGAGATTTTAAATTGGCAACACTAAAAGTCACCTATGCTGTGATGACTGAGAAATGTCAAAATCAACAAGTATGGGATTTGGAACAAAAATTCAAAGAAAGTGCCTAAGTAACAGAACAAATAATAATCTTAAGAGAAAAAAGTAGTAATTTCCAAACCCAGTAACATTTCTGAAAATAAACAGCATATGACAACATCCAGCAACAGCAAACAGAAATATAAAGAAAATAACTGTTAAAAAAATCTATTACACATTATTTGCAGGGCATATGCACTGACTCTAAGTGAGCATCATGTGTAGAACCAGTAACAGAGGTGCTACCTCTGACACTTGCCTGATATGTGGAAATCATTTCATCTGGCACCAGCTAGAGCTATGCTCAGGTCATCAGAACACAGCCTGATGCATTGTATCCTGCTAAATGTTATTTATATGCCAACACATTACTTCTGCCAAAAACAGCCTTTTTTTTTTTCCTGAAAAAATTTTTTTACATACTTTCTGTATCCATACACTGTCTGTACTGGCAGCGGTGTACATTGTGACTGGAAGTTTATATATTATACTAAACACACACACTAAAATCACATCAGTTACATCAATATATTTCACAAAAAAAGCATCAGAGATAGTTTTACATTAATTTTTTTTATTTAGAACAAATAAAGATATCTCCCTCACCCCAGGCTGGGCATTTCCTCTTCATTGACAAGGTCAGAAAGAAGGAAATGGTGTTTTGCTGTGAGGAAACGGTTTATTACTGATTCTCGAACCTGTGAATGGGGAGAGAGGAGTCAAAAGTACACGGCTAATACAAACCCTCTGCAAATATTTGCATTCTGCCTATTAAACACAAACAAAATGTCCAAATATACATTCTTAATTTTTTCCCACTTCTAAAAGAGTCACAGTCCAAGGAAAATTTTCTTCAGAACATAATATGAGCTCATTTTCACACATACAATGATTCTCTAGAAACACACCAGCTAATCAGATATAAGAAGACATGAAAGCATACAATCAGAAAATTAAGTCTAATCTGCTTACAGGTCATCAATCAGAAATAATCGTAACAACAAATGACACTAACAGACATCTCTTTTCCATGTCTAAATGAAGTTGCAGAAAAGGCTACAGAAATTTATACGGTATTAGTTATGGAGAATAAAAGCAACAAATCGGTAAAGGCCGTATTACAAGTACTATGATTTCAAGTAAATATTTTAAATCCTTAGTCTGTTTAATTTCTATGCTGAGGTCATAGACTGAAGCACAGAGATGAAAGTTTTCCCTCTCCTCCTAATAACTATTTGGAAGCAGACCGACAGAGTACTGCCTTTGTCCTTTTTTCCCCCCACTAATACTAGTAATGTCATTATATACTGTGCTATTACAAGATCAGTTACAGAACAGCAATAGCAATTTCCTGCTATAAATATCCCTTTATTATTTTTAAAAGTTTGCAAGTTATTCTTATTTTATCCCTGTGTTGAAGTGATAGGCATATAAAGATCACATTACAGAATAAACTGAATTTCAGTTCTGAGGTGAGCAATCTAATTTTCAGGCACAACTGACAATTTATAGAAGTGTGAAATATCCAAATATTATTTTATAAAGGCTACCTGTATTTAATCTAAAAGAGTGACAAATTAAGTACCATAAAGTTTGTTACTCTTTACTACTATGCTATTACTCAGTGTGCTGCATAAACCATGTTTCGGTACACATTTAAATACCATGCAAAATACACAGGGCCGACACAGACATGACAGCTTTGTTAATATTAAAAAAAAAAAAAAAAAAAAAAAATTATCATACTGAATCTGGGCTCTGGGACTTGCCTGGAAGATTTAAACACTCTCTTATTTTCTATAATTCTTTTACAAATCATTATTTCCAACAATTTGTTTTGTCCTACATTAAATCAACTTTATCATCATTATACATCTTGGTGGCTGGCTAGGATTTGATACACCTTTTGGTACTTCCAGTACTGCTACAAAACTGGTAGCCATGTTTGGCACTTGCTTTTTTGCCAAAATAATCCAAAACTGCAAACTTCTCTTGGTTATATGACCAATATTTTTCTTACAATTTTTTCCCCTAAGGATTAAAGAGAATGTCATCATAACAGAATGAACAGACTAGAAAAATAAATTAAATAAAGGGGCAAAAGTTGTAACTCTAATACCACAACAAAGGTAGTGTGATGGAAGCTATGCCTTCTGCCTTAGGCTGCAGGACAAGACACTTTCTGTATTGCTTTCAATGATTTTTAACAATAGTCGGGCCACTTTCATGGAGGTAATTAAGGTGTTAGTATCACAGCTTACAAGAAGGAAAATAGAGAAATCAGTGAATACCTGAGACACAACAGTACAAATCTCTGGGACCAAAAAAGAATCTACAGAACTGCTAAAAAAATCCACAATAGTTAGTAATTTTGTATATCGCAACTTTTCCAATAACATTAAATGAGTCATTCACAAACCTCCATTTGTTCCATTAGACCAGCTTCAGGCCTGACTTGGAATCTTAAAGATGTCTGTAGGTCGTGTTTAGAGATGAATCAGTTTTCAGTATTCATGGTAATAAAGCATCGAAGTACAGAAGCAACATAAGGCGTACAAAATTTTGGTGGATCCATATTATTTGCAACTTACCTTCTGTAGATAGCTGGCAACAACTGCTCTGTGTGCATCCAGGTAATTTTTGCTGTCAATCACATCCCTCTCTTGCTGTCTCTTGTCATATTCCTAAATATATTTATTAGAGATTGTAATTAGATAGATATTCAGTGCTTTATTACATACTAGAAAATTGTAAATATTTCATTAATATTAATGTATGGATGACAGTAAACCAAAACAGATGTCAGAGGTTTATAAAGCTATTTTTAATGCTAATGTATACAGCAATAGCATTGCTAAACTTCCATGAATAGAGACAAGAATTCCATTAAGCTACGGGGCTCATGTGGTTTAAATTACTATGAATAACTTGAAGATTTCCCTCTTTTCTTTTAAGGCTGAACTTTGACCCGCTGCTGTAAACTGAAATTTCATTTGAACTGGAAATAGCTTCTCTTACTGCAGCTGCAATAGGGAGAATCCTTTATAAATACAAGTGATGCAGTATTTGTGGAAGATATCCTGAAATCTGAACTGTGTTTTAATACACATAACTAGTTTTCATAGTGTCTAACACTGGGAGAAAGTCTACTTGTGGGAGAGTTTACTGAGAAACAATTATTGAAGAGATTTATATAGCATAAAAAAAAAATAAATTTGTTTGTATGTTATGAGAAAATGAAAGCTCTTCAAGCAGCCAGAGTGTGAGAATTTTGCCTTGCCTGAGGTTTGATAAAAGGGTCTGTAGCCTAACCAAGGGGCTGTGATAAATACTGGTTACCACCACAAGAAAAAGATTTATAAGCAGCACTTTGTTCTTGGGAAGAAGTATGTTAATGGAATATTTCTCAGGGTTGCAGTTACTATTCTGGTGGACTACAATGAAAGCTGTACTGACAGATGCAACTTTAATTCATGAGTTTAGGGAAGTGTCTCATAAATTAAGAAAAGGCTAGAGCTGACATTCAGCTTCTAAGCAAAACACAGCACCTACAACTCCAGGGGGTCTCCCAGGATCTGCAGCTTAACTGCCGTCTGCAAATGAGGTTGGCTTTAGAACCACAGCTAGTTCTCCTGTAAGAACTACTCAGTAAAATTAATCTTCAGGTCATTTTGCTAATGTTATTACTTAAGGGAACATAATTTTTTCCTAAGATAAAGGGACCAGGAAGTGCATTTTGGAAACACAGTGCTTCATTATTTCCACAATAAATCTTCAACTAATTTTTCCTATGCATAGTAATTATTGTTGAATGACTTCAGATTAGCAACAAAATGACGTAAGAATAGCTCTTCTGAGCCAGAAATCTTAATTTTTAGGCAGATCTAGTAATGATGAAGCTGTGAGTGCAATAATGCGAGTTGAATGTTTAACTAGCTGGTACATGTATATGCACTGCTCCTTTCAGAAGACTTTTTACTGCAATATGATTTAAGTAGTACAAATCATTAATTAGTACTTGTTAACTGTTAGTAAACTGTTGGCATTAAATAAACGTTCAGAGAAATCATATACTTCTGATAAAGCAAATACTCAGATACATACTGATTTGCCTCATCTGTTGTGCTGAACCCCAAACTGAAACTCTTCCCATTTGACCCAAGACACTTTTATTACTTTATTTCTGTATCAAGACATTCTGCTTACCCATGAGCATGGCATGCTCTCAGATTACCAAAATCCTACAGCCCATGCTGCTGGGCTTATTTGTAGAGATGATGGACCCATTTGTTCTGAGGAACACAAGGAACCAAAAATATTAACCAAAATAAGATTTCACAGCATTGCTGCATATTGGTGCTGTACACTGTATAAAGGCTGGAGAGGCCAAATACAACAGAATCACTTGGCGAAACACCAGGGGGGTGGGTGTGGGAGATAATTTCATGGCCTAATTCCATTTGGTCTGGCTAGGATAAACTTAATTTTCTTCACAGCACCCACTATGGCGCTATGTTTTGAATTTGTGACTAAAAGGGTGTTGATAACACAGCCCTGTTCTGACTATTGACTATCTGGGGATTATGGTTTAATGACAACCAACCATATGCTTTTAAGCAAAAAGCAATCCACAGGTTACATTAGGAATAGCATGGTATACAGACCAAGGGAAATTACTAGCCCCTCCAACTGGGCACTTGTGAGGCTATACCTGAAATACTGCCTCCAGTTTGGGGCTGCCATTTCAAGCAGCATGTGGAGAAACCAGACAGAGTCCATTAAAGTACTGTAAGATAGTCAGAGGCCTAGATAACAAGACCTACAAGAAAAGGTCAGGATCTTAAGGGTAATATAAGTTGGAACAGATAGGTTGGTGGTCATCTGATCTAAACCCTTACTCAAAGCAGGAACACCACCAATTAAGATGCTCAGGGCCTTTGCCAGTTGAATTTTCAGTGTCTCCAGCGCTGGCAATTCTAGAAACTTGCTCGACAACATGTTCTAGAATTTGAATACACTCTTCATGAAAAATGTTTTCATTATATCTACCTGGAATTTCTCTTGGAGTAACTTGTATCTATCATCATCTCACCTCTAAGATGTCTTGCTGTTTTCTCTGCACTGCCTTGCTAGGTATCTGAAGGAAGCAGTAAAATACTGCTTGTAGCCTTGCCTGCTTAGACCAAAATAAACTTAGTTTTCTCAGCCACTCCTTGTATGCCATGTGCTCCAGGCCCTGCAGATATTCTGCTAGCTCTGTGCTGGACTTGCTCCAGAATTTCAGTCTCTTTCTTCCACTGGACAAGGTGTTGCAACTTAAATAGTTTGGTGAGGAAGAGATTAATGAGTAATCCAGCATCTGCCTACAACTATTCGAGGGGCAGTTACAAAGAAGAGAGCACCAAACTAATCTCTGTAGTTTCAGACAGTATAACAAGGGCAAAGAGCCATTAAATACAACTTGGAAGGCTCAGGTGGAACATGAATTTTAAAGTAATTACTGTAAAGATAGTGTAGCACTGGAACAGGTTATCCAGACGGCTGTGCAATCTCCCATTTAGAGGATTTAAAGACTTGGCTAGACACAGCTGACCTCATCTAGTGCTAGCAACAGTCCCACCACGTCAGCAGAAAGCTAGACTAGGTGACCTCCAGATAATATTTTCCAAACAATGTTTCCACAATTCCATGAAATTTCAGACTTCTTTGCTAATTAGCTGGTAAACCAGCTGGGACTAATACCACTTTAGACTTAGTTTTGAAGAACATGTCATATAAATTAACTTGGAATGAGTGATCATGAGTTTATCCAGTTTACCCTTAATGGAAAAAACCCATATAAAATCATTCCTAAGCTATGGTTTTCAATTGTGAATGATAACATGAACTAACAAAGTCCATAAAATCAACTGAATCAGAAATACATATCAAGGATGGGTCATATCTTTAAGTAAAAGAGACAAAACTAATCAAAAATGTAAAAAGGAAAAAAAATGTATTGCAAAGAACCAGACATGGTTGAAAAAAAAAATAAAATATATCTATATCTATATATATATATATAAAAGATATAATCCAAATGAAATGGAAGAAAGGAACTTTTCAAAGAAGTTTTTGTAAGTAGTAGGGATAAAGCAGCAGTTGTCAGAATCTGAGATGATTCTGATCCTGCTACGGCAATGAAAATACTAAAATGCTCCTTAGCTACATGAATTGCTGAAGAACAAAAGAATGCATGACAACACTAATAATGGAGTCGAGATTAAAAATAATTGAAGTGTGACCCAAATAAAAACCTCACACTTTGCATTTCAGTAAGGTAATTAACAGAAAGGCAAAGACAGGATGAGCTAATTGGAACAATGTATTAAACCAGAAATGACTGCAACATAGGCTGTAGCAAAACATAAAAAGGTTTTAAATTTCCATTAAAGTCATTACTTCCAGAAATGTCTTAAAAGTTAGTAAGCCTAAACCTGAATTATCTTTGCATTACCTTTCTATATTTGAAATCACTTTTTTAAAGAAAGAGAAAATTCTCTTCACTTTAGCAAAAACTATCTTAGAACACTTGTGGCTATATCTGTTGCTGTGTTTTATTTTTCTCCTTCCACTGTATAGCTGTGGAAATATTGCCTTGGAAGGAAGCCATCTTAATTCAATTACAGTAATACTAGAAAAGACTGAAAAAATAAAATTCTTATTTTTTCACATGTCACCATAGCCGTACATTCTTTAAGGGACCAATTGCCTTAATTGCAAATATTATTAGCATTAAAACTATAAAAGAAATATTTCAGATAACGTTCTACCTGGAAGATTTTCTCACTGATTTCTCGTTCATGTAAAGGAACTTGCTTATAGTTTCGGAACTCAGCCACTTCCCCATTTCTGAGCTGCAAGAGTCGGAATCTCTTTGATCTATTAAATTCCTCATCAGAAACAAAATTAAATTCTTGCTGCAACTGTTCCAATCGGAAGAAATCAGGAACATGTGCCTCTCCACTTGTAGTAATCTGAATTAGTAAAAAAATTATTAACGTTTTCATACAAAGTGAAAAAAGTCTATAACTTGTGTAAGTCTTATCTGCATATTGCAAGAATGTTCATTCTAAGCACACACAATTGAGATGGATCAAACAGACTGAAACACTAAGCGTTTTAAAGTAGGTTTTTGTTGAGCAAAGTATATGAGATTATACATTTAAGAATAAAATACAATTCTATTTCTTTGTAACATAAACAAAAGATTAGAGTAGGAAACTGTAACATAGCAGAATAACCTAGGAAGCTATAAAAGTGATTAATTTACACAACTTCAGCTATGTAAATAGCCCTTCAATTTGATGTTTAGAGAAGTTGCACTAGACCTCTTCATGCAATTGTCACTGATAAGCAACTTCCTATTTAATACCATTCAAGTACACTGCAAATACCCCTATACTTTAAGGAAACAACAATCTCAAAATATTTTTTTAAAAAATATATAAATTAATCAGTTTTTGTATTGCCTTATACCTATTTTTCACCACTAGAATACTACTGAATGGAT
>JAVJGJ010000001.1:54346558-54363868 GCA_035590215.1 Microhierax caerulescens | reverse complement strand
GATTAATAAAATCATACTTAATAAATAATTAAACCACTATTAGATGGATAAATAAACCATTTTTAGTAGATTTTTTGCTTCTTAACACTCACACAAGTATGTTCAGCAGAGACTCAAATGCTACTATCTCCCTGGCACATATTCAGGTTGCCTGAGAAGGTACTGGTCACTAGGTATTTCACAGCTACGTTAGGCCTACAGCTCTGAAAAAGTCACTTACCATGATCAGCTGCATCAGAGCTGCATTGTTTGGGTCATTTGGATCAAGTTTTGCTTCCGCTGCCCACTTAGCTAGTTTCTTCATGTCAGTTAAGCCCGAAGTGCCAATGGACGCAATAGCATCAGTATTTTTTAAAGCACTAGAAAGACAGAATTGACAGAAGCTGTACTTAAAACACGCATGATATAGTGATATAGAAGAAGCGTTTAAAACAAACTTGGAAAAACACCAGAAAAAACTGGCATAGTAAATTCCTCTACACAATTTTCAGTTGTAGCTATGCAACTGAGGGAATGTTGAATTGCGAAGGGAAGGGGAAATACGAAGGAAAAAGTGGAAAAGAACTACACACGGTAATTTAAAAAAAACAACAACCTCAAACAAAACAAACCTGCTTATTCATACAGTTATGATATACTTACAGTATTCCATGTTGCTGATTACTAGGAAGTAAGATGACAAACTGCTTCACAGCATGAAAGTTAACATCAAAGTTTTGACAATCCATACTGAAAAGAACTTCTCAGATGTACTGTCCTTGCTTGCACAGTCTTAAATCCTGTCTTTCACCTGTCTCCTGGATGGTGCTCTCAGACCTGTTGCCTTCGTCTCTCCTTCCCTGCTGTTTCTCAACAGACCTTGGGGCCTGATTCATCCCCTCACCACGCCTGGGACTGCTGCCAGCACCCTGCTCTGCCAATCATGTTCAGCTCCTGTAAGACTGCATGCTGGCTGGCAAGGACACTGCCAGAGCTAGGACACCCTTGCAGCCTTCTCCCTTGTGGTGCAGCATTGCATTTGGTCCTCCCTGACACTACGAGTACCAGCTCTACTCCTTATCCTTTGGATGCTCCTGCTCACTTTCTTTTACTTGCTGTAGGCAAGGAAGTATGGTAGGTAGTCTGGAGACCATTTGCATACTGCCTTGATGGCCAGGCTTCTGGCATCTTCTCACAAAAGCATTCCATGAAACCCTACTGCTACCAAAACCTTGCCATATAAGCCCAATACGTCAAGACCCGCCTGGCTTGTTATTAGTACAGAGGGTGGATGTTGCCCCTTCTCTTGTTAGGGGTGATAATTTGAGTCTTTGTTCTCTACCTATCTGACTATATTCAAGAAAGCTTTAAGAACTAACGGATCTTTCTCATGCGTGGTTAGAATCAGCCAAATATCCAGCAGTTACTGGAGCAGCAGATAAAGCTGTAACATCAAGGTTATATCTTTAGGCACCAGTCTGGAACAAATGCACACCGAATCACAATTGTGCTGAAAAGCTAGTGGGCAGCAAAAACCTAACAATAGGCATGAAAATCTTGTCTCCAACTTTCACAACAGATAATGGAAAGTCACAGAGGACTGTTCATCTCTAGAGGGTGATTCAAAGACAACTGTTATACAGCTAACTTCCTTCTGAAATTCCCCATTTTTCCATTTACTGCAGTGATTACCTTCCCGAGTTTAAAATTAGCCTTTGGGAATGCATCCTTATGTTTTAATCTCATGCTATTCTAGTCTCATTGAAGTCAGCAGGTTACTCATACGCTGATCAGCAAATTACTCTAATAGCTGCAGCTTGGGTCAAAAATAGTAACAGAGTGATTTGGATGCCAATGTCTAGCCTCCAAATAAACAAAAATCGGAAAGAATCTCATCAGCTGTATGTGGTACTTGCTCAGTGTTAGTAAGTATGGGAAAACTCTTAAGACTTTACAGTGAAGTTACTTGAGGACATTACAAAAGCAGATTTCATGTATCATCTCCTTGACTTTGTTGGAATTATATAAAGGCAACAAAATGGACAAATAACCTACAATATTCAACTTGCAACCACAGGGAAAATCAGGTTGTTTTGAATGGAATAATATACATTTCTGCAGGTCAACTGGCTTCTGATGGAGAAAAATCATGAAAAAGTATTATCTTGGAATGATCTGACATGAGAATTTTTCACTGATTACAACAGTAATTTCTACTGCTTTTATTGCATAGTTTTTATCATTAATTACAAAAAAGTCATTTAAAGCATGTGACCCAATAGCCTCCTTAAAGGCACTTTAGATAAGGAAGAGCTGGAGCTTGTGTTCTTAGTAAAATGGTTACAGGAAAGTTCCTTGCCAATGTATAAATTTTTTATTAGAAAATCGTAAAAAATAATGAATCAGCTTGAGTTTAACTTTAACGTTGTCTATACATAATCTACGAAAATATAAAATTTCTAACTAAAATCTATTTACCAAAAAGCATACCCTAAGATACCTGCAGGGGGTTACAGCACAAAGTAAAATATCTAAACTTAAAGAAAAAGAGTGAAAATTCTCTATTATACTAGTAGTCTAAAAAAAAATACTTTCATAATTATTTTCTCATGAATCACTGAAAATTTGTATCATATTACCTTGGAATGCCTGTGTTTTGCTGAGATACTGGAGGAATTAAGGGGATTCCTTTTTCTCCAACTGCCCAAGAGACACTATTGGATACTTTCCCAGAGGTCATTAAAGTCATTTTGTTGCTACCATCAGCTTCAAATGAAAAGGACACACCTATCACAGGGGAAAAAAACCCAAAGTAGTACAGTTACACACTCAATCACAACGTCTAAACATTTTCAAAAAATATTCCTGAAAATAAGTAGTCAAATAACCTGTGACCTCATATAAATGGGGTACTGTGAAACAACTTGATTCTGCTGCATGCTATGGGGGACTCAGCTCTACAAAAGGAGTGAAAGATTACATTCCACCTAGAGAAAGACTTTCCATTTGGGTTGGAAAGAAAGCCTATGCCTTGAAAACGCTTTTGTAATATTCCCGGTAGTTTTCTGATTCAGTATACTGTCATTAATGTAACAGAAATTCAGAGTCAAAAGAATTATGCATGACTGAAAAGTCAGTCCCAAAGTCCTATGATACATAATGGTATATAGTCATCATGATCATTTACACAAACATCTACTGTAATGAATTTTTACCATGTTTCTTTCCACCACAGGTTTTTACCTATTCTGCTCCAGCTTGATCTGTATTTCATATATGGCAAATCTATGCAAGTCAGTCATCTTATAACGCTGTTTGCACTTATCATAGAAACTTGAAAGTTCCAGATGTTACTATGAATTATTCTTGTTTCCCCCTTTCCTATGTCTCCGTTATTTTATCTTTCTGACCATCCAAGGGATAAAATGTGTTCCTGGATGTCAATAAAGCAAATACGAAGATAAAAAAAATTACTCTGCATACACAGCAGTGGTTTAAAACATTAAAATCACCAGAGCTATACTGATTAATACCTGCTTGCTCTGCAGTGTCAAAGGCCCGATTACTTAAATACTAAAAAAAATCCAAACACCTCTTATAGCTAGTAGAACTCCACTATCACAAGCCAAATAATAAACATACATTTTTATTATATAATAAACTTAAAAATCAGTAAGAGACAAAAATTCTTCAGGAAACATTAATAATCTGAATCATTACTATTTTATAAAATTCAGTTACAGAAGATGCAAATGCTTTTAACAGAGTTGACTCTGAAACTCACACCAGCCTGTTACTGCTACATGGTTTCAGCAAAATGAGAAACATTGAACTGAGAAAAACTGAGGGTCCCTACCACTCCCAACTCCTTCATGGTCCAACATCACACGTTGATTGCTGCTGAACTCTATTTCTTCTATAGGAGCATTTCCTGTCAGAATTGTAGTCTCAGGAACAGGTATGAACACTTCAGCCAACAAGGTGGTACTGCTCATACCCATTGTTTCAAATATCTAGAAAAAAACATGATGACCAGCATAGTAAAACATTCACACACATATTCATGAGAAGTTGAAAACATATTGTAGGTAATTGGACAAAAGGTTTTACTATGACTTAAGCATAAAGTAATTCATTTAAAGCAATTGCATTCATTCACTTTCTAAAATATCCAATTAGCAGATGTTTCAGCTACCAGCCGCTAACTTGGCCTGAATTCCTGAAAGTATATTACCCTGACCTTTCTAATGCACCCAAGAATAGTATGATAAACTCTAGGCTTTGAAGAGCATCATTGTACAATATGCAACTGCTCATGACAGTCACCGGCATTGGGTGAAGATGCCAGAGGGACTCTGCTTTACTAATTCACCCTTACCACAAAGGTAGGGTCAGTCTCACAGTCCTTGCTCTGGCAGTACTGCAGGGTACTTCCCTTTTTCCTGGCGAGTTGCAGGGTCAGAGGGATGTGAGTGATTTCTCCATTCAGATGTTTGTTTTTAAGCCAAGGAGATGGTATTCCTTTTCCCTTTCAATTTGTGCACTACATAAATAGAGCAGGCAAGGGGTATACACCTAGCCCTGAACTACCAGCAGTAAGTTATCCAACAGGAAAAGTCATTTAACAGAAGAAGTAGGATCCTGACCATGTTCCTCCTAAAAATATATTGTATTGGGTATGAAAATTATTCATGCCACTCATTCATTCATGCCTGGAATGTGGGTGGTGGTGTGATTGATCAACTGCACTGTTGATCAAGTCAAGTGCAGTTATGGACATTACTAGCAATGATCTTTTTTCTTATCCCCCTCAAACAAACAGTATCAAAAATGTAGCAGCAAAGTTAAAATATTCTGACTGGAGAAGGAAGGAAGGAGTATAAGACTGATAATTTACAAAGGGTCTTTCACATATTTTTCAGTCTTTACAACACAACCATAGAGCAAAATAAAAGCATTACAGGAGCAACTACATTACATGTTATTTTTTAAAAAGTTAGCATGATAATCATACCTACCTGTAGTTTCAAACTCTCTGGCCAATTGAATATTTGTAAATTGAAAATCTGTCCAAAGTGAACTCTGAAATCTGAACTTATTGGTCGGGTAACAGTCCTTGATACTTCTTTGGAGTTGAAAAGTACCTTTATAAATGCTGAGCGTTTCTTCACATCTTCTCGTCGCAAAACTTCTGCTCTGTAAATATGTCAAACAAACTGCCACATCATTTTAAATAACATTTTTATCTTTTGGTTATTTTTAATGAAATCTGATTCCTCAAGGGGAAACAGAAGTCATCTAAATAAAGATGGTATTCTAAAAATGTCACTACATAGAAATTACTTTAAAACTATTATTTAACAGGTTTTTTACCTTCTTATGAATATAAAATGATTTCAAAATGAACAGGTTAAATTTTAGATCCACTAAGGCCACCTCCATATAAAAGGAGTTATTTAGGGAAACAAAATTCCCTTCTACTCCCTTCCTCCGAAGCACAACAAATGATATCAAGTTAAGATTTTCAAGTTTTGAGTCACTGGGAGTAGAGGAGGCAAGCAATGTTCCTTGGGGAGGCTATTTGCTGATAAGTACAAAACAAAGCAGTCTTTACATGACTCAAATCTGCTAGATTTATGTTAAATCACATGTGTAAAAATTGAAAGTAACACAAACAAGTAAATTTATTTTATCCACAGTGAAATCTCTGGTTTATTACATGATTTATTTTTCCCTTTGTGGGCTATAGCACAGACCTGGTATAAAGGACTAGCCAGTGAAAGTGGTACTGCCAGGACTCTACACTGAAAACAGTTTCTTTCTCTATACACCACTGTTCTATGTAGGTGCTCAAGGAACATCAGAAGGTTCAGAGAGAATGGGGAGACATGCATTCCCCAAGCCCACTATATAGAAGGTTACAAGTGACTTGAAAATGAATTAAGTTATATCAGGCTTCAGAAGGAGAAATCTTATCACTAGGCTATAGAGAGTGGTGAGCACATGCTTCTGAAGCTGTGCTCACCAAACAATCAAAATAGTATTAATAAATAACAGTAGAAAATTGCTAACAAAGTAATTTGCAGGCCAACATTTATTTATCCTACCGAGGACACAGCTCAGTTGGAGTTATGCTTCCTGAGAGGACCAGTTCAGGAACTAGAGCAGGCTCTCCAGGTTTTCTTCTGCAGTTGTCAGCTTTTTCTCTAACCTGCTGCTCTATTTCCAGGCTGTTGGCCTTTTTAGGTGGGATGGGTTTTACACGTTCCTCACCAAGATCACAATAATCTTCTACTGATTCTTCTTCTTCATGAATGTCTTTTTTCTTCTTTTTCCTCTTGGACTTCTGCATATAAAAATAATAATAATGTTCCTCCTGAACTTGTTTCAGTCAGAGTTTTTTTTTCTCTTGTTCTCTTGATTCACAAGTGATAAAACATGTACGAGAAATGACTGTATAATTTTAAAATCACCACACACAAAAATAAGATCTCTCTTATTCTATAGTACTACGTGAGATTCAGAATTCAGCAATGCATTCCATTCATATGCTTCAAAAACATAATGTCCTCAAACAAAACATTTATTTAACCTTCCCAAGCAACTTACAAAATAAACATTTCTTGAACATTCTGGCTAGCAGCTGACTTCTCATTTAGCCTGAGTTACCACATGCATTCTTTTAGGATTGCAGGATTACTCAACCAGTAGACACAGTTCTTAGAGATGTATTCTCTGCATCCACATTGACAAAGTGAATGCATATATGCACAAGCTTTTTAGCTTAGCAGCATCTTTCGAATGAGCTGAATGATCCCCTCCCTTCCTCTATGCCAATCAGAGGAATAAACAAACAGACCACCACACGCCTTTCAGCATCTTCTAAATTGCAGAACTTCACTGTTCATGTGCATGTTCAGCTTTAAACAACCGCAAGCGAGTTTCTCCTTCTGCAGACTTATGGATTACTCTGATGTAAAGCTTGCTTGGAAGGACCAGCCACTTCATGATTTAAGACACCACAAGCAAAAGAGAAGGAAGTGAAGAAAGCAGATTCTTCTCACTAACTGAAGTATTTAGCCAAACTTGTTCACGTATTTTTATTAACAAATATTCCTTCTTGGCCTAATTATATGTTGCCCTTTTTGTTCTTGTATTTCCTTTTAAATTTAATCTAGTGTCTTCTACCTTTACTGTCTTCTTTAGATTCACCTTATCTATGCTAGTAAGACAGCAACAGCAGTGATTAACCAAAAAAAGTACTTTGAATAAAATAAAAGCAAGCACTTCTGGCCATGAAAGTAAAGTCCATTTACTACATCACTCAAAGGAAAGAACCACAATCATGTCAGTCTCAATACAGGCTGTGACTAACACACTAAAAAGATCCCAGAGCACCTTTAGCTGGAACCACCCAACATGGTATTTGCAAAGGTGTAACTGGCTAGGGGTAGATCAATAAAGGTAGTTCCCATTACAATCACTGCTCAAGACTATCTGCCCTTATTTTAAAGTTTCCATTTATTCATCTTATCCTACAAATAAATTGGCACGATAATAATGAGTCACATGCCCATTTGTATTCTGATAAGACATTTCCAATACCGAGATACCAGTTTCCCCTCAAACCTTTTAAGTGCCTTCCACAGATGCTGCATGTATGTGAAAAAAGCTTTCTATAAAAGTATCAGCAGATGCACTAGATTCTTGAAAACTGTATTTGAAGCATTTCCTTAAACTTTATTTTGCTTGATATCCAAAACCCCCACAGTGTTTAAACTGGGCAGTCCTTATATTCCAGTATAATGACCATCACCCTGAGGTATCTAGTACGTTGCCATTATCTATGAAGGTAAGTCTGATTTTGCCAGCACTACCACAGGCTATTCTGAAGATCATCCTGTTGGAGTGTATTGTTCTAGCTCCTGTATTTGTCAATATCCCCTTGAAGCACTTCTGAGTCCTTAAGTATAGTACAAATTATTAGCATAACAGCTCTACAGAGGTAAAAAGCTAGAATAATTAAATTTTCCATGTTTAGGATATTCCTGAACATAAATTTACATGAGATGACATCAGGTGCTTGTTCATTAGAAACATCTCATAATTATTTTGCTTTAATACTCACACACACACAATTAATCCATGTTTTTTCTTTGCAAAAAGAACAAATTTAATGGGAATGCAGCAAAACTATTAAATTTAAAGAAAAAACTGCTGAAGTGCTGAAAAGCAATAGCAGGAAGGCAATGCTCCACAAAACCCTTGCATTTTCATTTTTTTAATTAATTGTTGATTTACTAACAAGTTATTAACTTACTAACAAAATCTAAGTATACAAAATGTATCCAAATACATTACAAAATTTATGCATCGCTATCCTGAAGCTGATTTTTTCCTGTATTAGATGGACAAATTTTCAACACATTCAATAATAATTCTATTTTTTGTGAAGCTCAATAATTTAAACAAACCTGTGCCTTCTTCCAGGATTTCCACTCTTGTAGCTCTATTTTATACTCCTCCATCTTCTTTTCATATTCTTCCATATATTCTTCTAGTAATTCGTGTACCTCCGCCTGAATTTCTGCTTCATACTCTTTTTCAACTAATCTCTGATCAACCTCTTCCCTTCAAAACAAGTGATCAACAAGTTGCATAAATTAACATAAGGACTACAGTTAAATCTACAATATATAACATAAGTCTACACCATGAATTAATTTCATTGTATCAAAAGTGTGTTCTATTTAAAAATACTAGCACAGATAGTCTAAGAATTCATAGCAGATAGTTACCATCCAGAATGAATTACTTTTTCTTTACTCATTAGCCTGTAGAAATACTTTTCTGTTACAGTAATTACTTTTTATTTTAATCTTCCTTCCTCCCCAAACTCAAAATAAATAGTGGCAGGTCAACCATTGCCAGGCATTAGTAAAATGCTGACTTTTACACCCTTCATATCAGAATTGTACGTTCCCAAATTGACTATCTTATTAAAATTCCACTGTTGGCAAATGTACAAGAAGTGTTATCAAAACATACTTCCTCAAATAAAGTTTCATGGGTGTGTTAGTAAACTGCTGAAAGTCACGGAGGGATTTAATTTGTTTCCAAACTTTTATAATGGTCTTAAGCAACATTCTGTCTTTTTCTTGTTCAGCATCACGAAGTCTTCTGGTTTGCCTAGAAATATATATGCATATGCACAACATCCATCAGAATTGTATAATTCAGTGGAACAATACAGTGAAAACTTCAATACCAAAAGCCAAGTGTTGTGGGTTTCCATTTGATTGATGGCTGCAGCGGTTTAAATCCAAGGAACATAAACCCCAGACTTGAAGATGGCAGGATTTGATTTCTTTCTGTAGTCTCTTGCATTTTGGACAATCTGACTTCAATTACAAATCATTCTCTAGAGATCTCCAAGTTTTCTAAAATACTTATTACAGCAGTACATCATTAAAAATATTTTAAATTCAGTTTATGTAAACAACTGCCCAGGAAACCTATACTGCTGCTACGCAGTAATGCTTATTACAATCATACACCACATAATATGTTTTAAACTTAACATGCTTCTAGCTCCAGCAAAAAGGAGTTGCAGAGATGAAGTAATGTAATAATGTTTGAAATAATGTAAGTCCTTTGACAGCCCTACAAGATTCATAACACAAAAAAAAAAAAATTAACAGGGCTTTTTTTTTTTTTTTTTCCCCTCAGAATTGGTGTTCCACATATCCACCCTCTAATCTGTTTGTAAAAGAGCTATTCATTAGCACTTTTAATGACCACCACACATTCCCAATGAAAATGTCTATGTAGCACAAGCACAGAATGTTTCCAGTACTGTCTTGGTAGGTAAACAAGTCTAGTAAAAACATTGTGATGTAAAAATAAATAAAAGAAGATGTAAACTAACACATTGCTGCTTGTAATATTCAGAGAATGTGGAAGACAGGGAGGCTGAATTACAGTTGAGAGAAAAAAATACATCATACATTATTTAACAGCATAAAAATTTAGTAAAAACAATACACAAAGAAGAAATGCAGACTTTCCAGAAAGCAATGAGTAACTTCTCCACTTGATTAGCTAGCAGTTTGAATATTATTTATCCAGCTTAACAGCCTTTTCTTCTTTGTCTACTAGATGAATCTTAAAGACATGAGGAACATATAGGTCATTAATTACACTTATTTAATGTATTCAATTTGGAAGCAGGACCTTTCAGTAGAAAATCACCTCTGCTAAAATGCATCAGCCAGAAAAACCTGAAACCTGCAATCTGCAGCATATGTTGGCTTCCTCCTCAGCAAATGAGAACAGTAGGGCTGAAATTGCTAATTTGCAAAGGCTTTTTGTCTTCAGATGACATTTCTTCCTCAAACCGATGGAAAACTATAGCTCTGATCTTCAGACAGCAAAGAGTACACATCAGTTATGTTATTGGAGGGTGGAGGAAACAATTAGATTATTTTCCATGCTACACTCTCTTCCCATCTGTAATTTCTCATGAGTGTACTACATTGACCATCAGGGAAATGCAGTATTAGAAGAGACAAGGCATGTCAGATGTTTTTACCAACATATGTAGTCCAAGTTAGTATTAAACACCATGATAGTAAAAATTCCTGAGCCCATCTGAGTCTCATATGTGTAACAGCTTCCAACAACAGAGCTGCAGCCAGAAAGAATTACAGATATGAAAAGCCCTAGAATAATCCCAGCCAAGTTCATCTCACATGACTTAACACTGATCTTACTGATTTCAGCTGAGTTTCTTCTGATTCATAATACTGTGACACTAAACTAAAGCACTCAAGACCTAGAAAAATACTAAGATATCCAGACTTAATATTCTTCTAATTAGAATTAAACATCAAGCAAGTTTCAGGGTTGGTGCCAAAATCCAAGAATCTCATTCCCACAGTGAACCTTCTCATGACTATTCTCATGCTTTCCCTGGCAAGAGCTCCTGTCTCCTAGGTACTGGTACGGTAACTGCACAACTAGTCCTCTAGCAAATGTATTAAGAAAAATATTAATAACAACTACTTTTTCAGTGGAAGGAAGACATTGTCCTTTAATATAATATAATAGACTTCTATATGTCCTGTACAGATACCAATGTATTACAAGACAGTGTACTTGAAGGATAAAAAGCTGAAGAAGCAATTCCCAAACTAAGAGGAGTGACTGGATGTGCAAATGTAAGCAGATGTAGATTTCAAGGCTGAAAGTAGAATACTTATCAAAAAATTATTTCTAAAAAATACTGTATTATCATGTGACCCATTACCTCAGTTTAAACCTCTATTTAAATTAATAAATTATTGCCTACTTTCAGATTGTGAAAAACCTTCATCTACTAGTTAAAAGGCTGTTCACATGAATCTTCAAAATAACTTCATTTTTATCATACTGCTTATGCTTACAGCTCACCACTATCCACCTGTCAAAAATAATACTAACTTCCACTACCAAGCCAAAAAATGAAATATATTTTTACTACTCAGTCACTGGCCAAGAAAAATAACTGTAATCTTGTAAAACAAAATTTTACCATTTTATGTATATCAACCCATTGGCAAAAACATGGCCAAAATGCCTAAGAATGGGAAGTAAATCAAGAACACTTGTGTAATAAGGAAGAAGATGGAAAAAACTAGGGGTTTTGTCTTTTCAAAAAGTTATGTCATTTGCATTTTTGTGACAGCTTCATGCATCCATCTGATGTCTACTGAAACCTTATTTTAATTAAATTTTAATTGTGCAAGACAACAATAAATAGCTACTAAGTAATTCAAAAAAGGTAATCAAATCAGACCACTTTGAATCAAGATTTCAGCGTTAGCTGCATTTTCTTCAGTTTTTTTACTCAACTTATCAGTACGAACTGTTAAGCCCTCCAAATTCTTCTAGAGTTAATTACAGAAGAATTTAGAAGTCTGACATGAACCATATTCTGTACCAGCATAGAAAGGAAAAAAAAGAATGGAGTTTTGAAAAATAATGATTTAAGGAATCCATACCTACCTGATCTCCATTTTGTATTCGGGTATGCTCTGTTGTGCCACAGGAGTACCAGGACCACCACCGTCTATACTACATTGCACAGCACTCCTCAAAGCATGCAGCTTAAATGAACAAACAAACAGTTAACAGATGGCTTGACATTTATTACGTATGCAGTGTAAAGCACCTTGTCATGAAGGAGATAGTTAATACATAACATGAAACTCTGAATTGTCTTGATTCTGTATTTAGAGGGTCTTGCCATGTCTGTGAGGTGCTGACTCTTCAAGACAAATTTCTAATTAGGATCCTGGGACGTATGAGGGAGACTTACTGACTTTAATCACTGTGGCAGATCTAAAACAAAGGGAAAAGACTGATCTAGGGATTATTCTCAAAGCTTAGGAATCAAAGGGGGGTGAGGAGGGGGGATATGACTACCAAAAACTCGCCTTCTCAAAAAGTTTTTTTGGGACTAGGAAGTGACACTAAAGTTAACCCTAGAAAAATCAACAACAAAAATGATGATGAGTGCCTTACAGAAGCTGGGCACCTTCCAACAAAACATTTAAGCATCACATATTGCATGTAACAACTGGAAGAAGAGTTTTACAGAAGACAGAACTGGTAATAATGGTACAGCTCTTTTGAAGTAATACTGTCAAGACAAGAGACCACACACCTTCTACTAAGTTTTGAAGACAGGCATCAAATCATTATACAGAAGATGGAGATCTGGTTTAGGAGAATGCAAAAATATACATGGCTATGAAGACAAGAGAATGTAAAGGACTCGCTAGAAGAAAGAAAAATAAGTAACAGCAGTAAGATAGGAACTAAAATTTTAGTTATTATGTTACTGTAGGTCTCCTTAAGGGTAATACGAATGTGAAACCAGAATGGCTAATGGCACTGCAGGAGACTAAAGCAACTACATCCAAAGTAGATGCAATGAAATTACAAATTTCTAGCTGTCAAGCTAGAGAGACAATATAACTGGAGAGCAGGAAGCACACAGCTGAAAACATACATGGACAACCACAACATGAAACTCAGAAAAAAAGACACTGAAAGCAATTTTGAAAGTAAGAATAACCAAACACATCAAAGCTGCTAGTACCATCTGGGGTACACAGAGCATGTTTTATAAAAGGAGACAGAAAGTGTGGTTTCTTTAGCCTGCCAAAATGAGGGCTGAAAAGTGATCTACTTTTTAAGATACAAAGAGCAAGCACCAAAAGTGGATAAGTCCACTGGGACATGGCAGGGAGGGAGGGGAAAAGGGAGGAAGAGTTGTTTAGGCTCAAGAACAATTTGGCAGCAACAATCTGGCCATTAAAGAGTGACTGTTAGAGGAGACAGGTTTTTAAACTGCCTGTCAGTAGCACAATGGTGGCTAAACCACCTAATTGTTAAAACCCATTTATGAGAAATATATTATGCAGTTGCCTGCAATACTGGCAAAGTATTGTGGGAACACTGAGGAAATCCCTTCCACAAGTATGTTCCTGTAATGCAGGCACAGAGAACCTAAAAGTCCTATTTCACTGACTCACGGAAAACTAAAGCAAATCCTTCAAAAGTAATCACCAACTAATGTATACCAACAAATTGTGTCGTGACACTGTATGAAATACTTGTCCAGCATTAGAATTATAACTTAATACTTTATACCAATTCAGAAGTATTTGTACAGCACCTACTGATCCTCACTCCACTAATACAAAAATGACCTCACATACAATGATTTTTCTCTTATATTAGTCCTTTAAGGTATAAAATCATAATCACCTTTAAATTATGGAAATCTGAATTTATATGTACTTAATAATTATTTTTTAATAGATCAGTCCACTACAAAGTGCTGTGTTGTATCACAGTATTTACCTCACATTCCTAAAGAATTGTTATCCTTTTGGATTTCAAACCCATTTTAAAATACTTTAAAAATATTCTCATGCACCGTGATGATATTAGAATTGTACTAACAATGCCTAACATTCATGCACAAATTTACACCAGAGAAGACCACTACCCTTACTTCCAGTGTACAGATGGAGGAAAAGCGATGGCACGCAGAGCATAAGCAGCCCAGCTGGGGTCATCAAGGAAGTAAGTAACAGAGCTAGGACCAGAACAGTCTACGCTTAGCCTAGGGTTTTGCTGTGTCACAAGACTGACACAGCAAATATGACAACAGTATATATTTAAACCACAACATCTGTCACAGATATATCTGAAAATGGATCATCAACTTCTGTAGAATTTGGTGAAATCAAACTGCTTCCTTTTAAACAACAAGCGAAACTAAATTTCACTGACTTCCCTCCATCCTTGAATACTGTCTTCTGCTGTTTGCCTGCCAAAGCTACCGTACACAATCCTGTAAACTTACCTTTTATTCACTGGAAAACATTTTGCGTGTTCTAAGAAATACTACGTAAACTTTATTGTATTCTAATAATTAGATTCCCTTCATCCTCAGAACCTGCATAGAGTTCATTTTAAATAGAAGATCAAAGAAATTAATAAAATTCAAAATGCAGTTCTCCACTGAACACACAGCAACCTAGGTGAAACATTTAGGTTTTTACCTTCTGACAAAATGCCATTCATTAGATATAATTAGAATTTCATCACCCTACACTGAAGAAACAAATTCAGCTTTTAACTTATTCTGTCACATCATTATCTCAATCAGCTGTGTCGATGGAAGAGAAATACCTTGTCTGTGAGAAGTTTGGTAAGATTCTTCTGTTTTCTTGCTAAATATTGATCATATAACTGAGCCAATTTAGCTGCTAACACATGTTCACGGCTAAAACAGGGATGATGAGTGAATATTAGTCCAGAAATATCAATATCCAATTGAAACAGCCCCTGAACATCTCCAGGTCCAACAAGACACTGATTGGCAGCTGTCATTTTTATTGCCTGAAAGAAAAAAAAAAAGAATAAAATGGATTCACAAGCCCCAACAAACCTATCTTGCAAAAACATTCTGTAACAGAAAGTGACCCATTTAGCATTGCCTATGTACAGCTGTTGAGTCTTAAAACTGTAAAGGCTTCTGCAGTAACCCCTTTGTTTTATTGACAAGTGGGTGGCATAAAACTACCATGGGTATTCTACACAACAGTTCTGATAGCCCGTATGAGGCTGAAATAAGTCATCTGCCTATATCGCACATTTTGCTGAGCAATGAAGACAATGACACTGAACTGGAAAAAGAAAAGCCTATTCTCTTTTTACCTGTTTGTTTAGTATCACTTTATTTCCTCCTAGAACTAAGCAGCTTTCCTTGTAGACCATTTGGATTGTGCAGAAGAGGAAATACATTATTTGCTTCCCCATTCTAATGCCAGGGAAATTGACACTAACAAAGTGCAATGAATGCTTTCAGCAACAAAGCTTAAAGTCTGCTTCAACCCACTGCAACTGAAAGGCAATCATGGCCTATATCTTCAGGTTACTGAAATCGGAAGAGAATTAGCAGTGCTTCTTGCCCGACTGCTGCTGCTCCCTTCTTAGAATTCTTCAAAAGAGATTCATCACAGATATTCTGGTACCATCAAAGATGAAGCTGTTAGTTATGCAGTGTTTGTTGCAGCCCTTTTATAAGAACTGGAAAAAGTGGGGTTGAGAGGGGAATTCAGCTGTTGCATAGCTCTTTTATAGGACTGGTATAAATGGCCACAAAACCCACTTAAGTACACCTGATCCTTCCATGTTCAATTTCTCATCAAAATGTTTAATATAATATAAACTGTCATTAAAATGACAGCTTTGTATTCCTTATGCTTTAACAATTTTCCTGCCCATAAAGAACGTCCAAGCTTAATGTCTTTCTTACAGCACTGATTTGGGTATTTATATGTCACTATTCATGTAAATGTGTTCTTGAAACATAAGCTCTCTTGGACCATTACTGAGATCTAAGCAGCAATCTCTTTTTCTGCATGCAGAAACACCACACACAGATACATGGTAACTGGATGCATCCTGAGAATTATGTATTTGTAACCATCATCAATTAAAAGGCAACATTCAAATCTGTATCAACAGCAGCAGGCAGAAGCACTTTTGTGTCCCAAAAGAGCGATCTACTTTAAAGTCTAAAAAGTCAGTTTTTCGAAGGAGGTAGTAGAGTGCTAACAAGCTGTACAATTGAAGCTTGCTAAATAGTTTTAACTGAAACTTATTTTGATTTGTACTGATGCCTGCACACTGTAGCTGCTGTTTGCCAGGGCAGGTATGCTGTGGTTGAGGGGAAAATAATAAAAAAAAGAAAAATAATCTAAACTGATGCAACATAACTCATAACTAGTTGTTTTCTACATGAGCAAACGGCACGCAAAGACCTATTTTGGAGGAGTTTCCACTAATGCCCTTCACTTATTTCTCTCTTAAGCTGCAGAGAGCACCTTTGTCCTGATCATGTAAACTGTCTACCAGTCTCCTTAGCATGAGAAGCTTTGCAGATACACTAATACAAGAACTACTCTAGTTTGGCATAAGAATGTCCAAGGGAGCCTCACAGACTTGAAAGAGTTTGCCATGGATTGATGCCTTACTATTTTAGCCAGTACTGCTGGCTAAACTCTTCATCCTTTTGTATGCATTATCCTTATAGAAAAATAGGGATGGAATACACTAAAAAAAAAGTAGAGCACACTCAAAGTCCAGTTGTGGAACCCTGAAAAACAGTCACTACTCACGATTCTTAGCACAAAACCCTTCAGCTCACCAGTGTTTCTGGTGCAGAACTGGGATATTGGATCTCAGGAACCACATACACCAATGCCTACCTTCCGATACACTGTTTCAAGTTCTGGTGCAATGCCTTCTTCCAGTAAGAATATTGGAGGCCTAGTAGAAGACTGTTTAATTGGATTAGGCAATGCTAAGACTCTGCCATCATCACCAAACCACTCTTTCCCCTACAAATAAAAAAAAATATTTTTATGTTGTTTCTTACTTTACATAAAAAGTTAACTTAAAAAATTATAATCCTTATGAAAAACTTATGGAATACAAGGTGACTATGACTTGTTTGTGACAGAATTAACCAACAGCTTTCTAAGATACCATAATGAAATCTTCAAATATACTATAGGTAAGTTTTGAAATCAAAAGACCAAGAGCTTGCTCAAACTTTAAACATTCTTTCAAATCGAAGACACTGAACGTTGAAGAAAAAAAAGGTAAGAAACAAACAAAAAAGAACAAAATCTATACATCACTTGCTTAAGTACTGTTTTCTTAAATAACTAATAGTCAAAGAATTATGGTGTTTTACACAACAGC
>JAVJGJ010000001.1:54336212-54346458 GCA_035590215.1 Microhierax caerulescens | reverse complement strand
ATTATGGTGTTTTACACAACAGCTACATGGCAGCTCAGATAATTTATCAAAGCATCTCTCAACTCTTCTAGTCCACAACCTGAACTAATTAAACAGCTTCTATGAAAGCAGATGAAGTAAGTATCTTACAGACCAATTGCTATGGATGGCATCACATGTTAAACACTGTCCTAGTTCATCACTCTGCTCTCATGACCTGGATTCAAAACCAGCTTAAACCAGTGCAGCTGGTGAAAGATGCTGGCCTGCCTTCTTATTCCCATACCTGGCTTAAACTGACTCTAGACCCAAATGCTGATGTAACATGGTGAAGAAAACCAGAAAATTAACTGGGTTGAAGGTGGACAGTAAAAAATTTTAGATCCAAACACTCCCCATCTGATTCACAAAGTGCCTCTGCTAGCCACAAAGAATTCACAGAATCACAATAAAATATAAAGGGCAGCTGCTGCATGGCTGCTTAAATCTATACTAAACTATACACACCTCCTGTGTATAAGAGGATAATACAGCAGGATGAAATATAACCAAACCAACTTCCTGGGTGTTTCCATAAGTCATTCTTAAAAATCTAAAAGGATTCTAAAACCTCTCCAGATAATCTATTCCAATATTTAACTACCCTTACAGTATGATCAGTACATTTCTACAAGTCTGTTACTTCATATTACCTTCAGTGGACACAGACATTCCTAACTGCTTCCTTTTGTTATAATCTCCCAGTAAATAATAAGCAAGAGATGGGCACTGTCATTAAGTCTTTATACATACCACTATCTCTCACAGCATGTTACAGAAAAAGTAAATTATAGTTACCCCTATTGTCTGCGCTGGACCTTAGCTGCCAATACAAGTGAAGTGATTTGTTCCCCAGAAGGCTACAAGCAGAGCCAAGAAGAGACACCAGTTTTCTGGTCTAAGACCCCGACTGGTGCCCTGACTACTTGGATACACTAAAAAACCACACTCCTACAAAACCCCACATTTCCTAATGTCAGATACTGCTAGACATTTTAAAGATGAAAGCCCCATATTACCATGGCCATCCATCTACTTAACTATACCAAAATAAAATATGGATAAATAAAGAGTTTTAAAAAATACAGCTAAGAAGGTAGCAGTGACTTACTTGCTCCTGTTTGAGTATTCTGTTTTCTAAAATATTTTGATTAGACTGTGATACAAAAGGCCTTTCTCCTGTGTAAAGACCCTCATCCTCAAGGTACCTAGGCTGCACGTTTCTAGGTATCTTCTCAGAAGCAGGCACTAATAAGAAATTAAACAGAAAAGCATGTAAAAAGTCATGTAACTGTAGTTCTAGTGTATTAATTCTCTGAGAGCCTATGCCACTCTTAAAATGAATGGTGCTGCACATTTCAGAAATATTTTCCTAACTAGGAAAAAAGAAGTAAATACATAACCAAATCAGGTCCTGTTATTAGTCAGGACAGATCTCCAGTTTAAATCTGTCATAAAAGTGTCACAAGTCTCCTAAACAGATAATTAAACACTTCCTCACCAAAAAATACTTCAAATAACTTTAGTTTCAATGGCTGCTTGCACAACAGTGTCAATACCCTTTAGCAGCAACAACTGACTAGACAAACATTTCCAAGCCTTTCCCATATAAAGCGAGACTTTAACTAAGATTAATCTGAATTACTATTAAAAGTTTGCTTAAGCTACTCTTGTATAAAATACAGAACATGCATAAAAAGTCATGTTAGCCCAGTAACAGCAGGTGGAAATCTTTAAAGTCTGCCTGCAGTATTATTTCACTGTGTGTATGGGCTAGGAGCAATCACAGAACAGGGAGGGATTACACTGAGGGTTACAATAAAAGCCATCCCCTAAATCAGAACACACTGTCAGAATCAAGTTACAAGACATGAAAAAACAGAGGCACCCAGTGTCAAATATTTTGATATCGCATTGCAAGCTGTGCCAATACCATTCAGGTACAGACCACAGACAGACTCATTTCTTTTTCTTCCAGTTCAAATATTAAAAAGCAAGTGATATCATGAAGCAATTTTTTAGGACTTTGCGGTTCTATGGGAATGAGGCAAAAAGGTCAGAGACATGATCAGTTGGCTATTTCCAATTCACAAAATGAAATTTTTGGAAAAGGACCCCTTGAATCACCAAAATCCTTATGTTAATTACATGACTCTTGACAAACTTGCCACACAGAAAAAGTTGCAGATGTGGCCAAGTGAATAAATACTGTAAATTACAGTCTACAGCGCACAAGCCACCCTTAGTACTTAAATGCATGTACCCAGTAACCTGTTGTTAATGTTAAATAATGTAAATAGCTGAACCCCAGTGAAAAAGGGGCCAGCCATCTCGCATTTACTATTGACAGCACGAAGGTAACTACCCCAGAGCAACTGATGTGCCCTACGTTCACTTGCTAGCATACCAGCTCATGACCAGCTGAGCTGTGCATGTTCCTAGTTAATCCATTTTGTCCAACCTTTTCAGACTTGACTGCATGATCAGTGTCAGAAAACCATGATTAGGTATCTCTCTACTGACAGAGACTGTCTGACACAAGATTTGTCAGCAGATCAAAGGGTGCCCCATGCCATGCAAAAATCCAGGAACAAAATGGATAAGCACTATCTTCATACCTGCTAGCATGCTGGGAATGAAGAGAAATTCTTTTTCCTTTTTCAGTTGCTCAGAGTAGCTTTCACAATCAGCAGGTTTCATTACTAGAAAATCTTCAGCTGTCTGCCCTATAATGAATAAATCATCATCTTTAACTAGGCGTACATCTTCATCCTATAGTTTAAGTGCAAACATCTCTGTTAGTTCATATATTTCTTAAAATGGAGATCTTTAGAAAGTACACTTTGAGAATTTTTAAGGAAACCTAATACAAAATGGCAAGTTTTGTTACTAAAATTAATTCAAGAAGTCTTAATAAAAATATGAACATTTATTCTATAGCTCACACCATTTCCTCTTCTTCATCCTCATGGGTTTCTACACATTCTTCTTCTACCTCCTCTTCATTTAATTCATTCCTTTTCCTGGCTCTAGCTTTTACATTCTCTGGTTCAGGATCAAAACTGAAGGTAAAGAAATTGTATGCTTCTTCAGCGGAAGGAAAATCATTCTGGAACTAAGATGACAAAGATACATTAATATAATATTTACTAGAAATTTAGGGCAAGTGAAGATATCTTTCCATTAATAATAGCAATAATAGCACATACAAACACTTGTCACAGGATAATTACTTTATCTTAAGAAAACCCTCAAACGCTGAAACTGACTGAAATTTTTAAATGATACATGAAACTGTCTCTATTGCTATACTATTACTTCATTAAATATTTCCTGCAATGTTTTATTAGAGAGAGTTACCTCATTTAATTTTAACCAGCTTATTGCTTTAAATATAAACAATACGTGAATCAGAAATGCCAAAGTTTAAATTCTGGCCACAATGCAGATATCCAGGTGAATGATATGAAGAGAAATTTCTAATGGCATTTTGCCTCTGAAGGACCCAGGCCCCTTTAGCATTAGGTTGAATCTTCTAATGAAAGAATTAATAGCAACATTTTGTGCCTAATAAATATTAATATACTAACCTGTAAATTGCTTTAACTGCCAATTGGTGGTATTCAATAAAGAAAGATTTAAAAGAAGAAACATTTTTCCTCCATGCTCCAGTAATTGTGTCCAGATAGGTTTACTTGATTTTTTTGTTGTTGTTAAAAAAAAAAACAACAAATGACCCAAAGCCATTCTTATATTTGATAAGGTCCTCTTTTTATATTTCAGTTTTTGGCATATACTATTTTTGATTTTTAGATTAAATAAAAGCTTCTCCACTACTTAAGACTGAATTCTGTCTGCTTCTCCAAACAGAATCATGAAGCCATATCAAGTTTAAAAGTAATTAATATTAGCTATTGAAATGAAGGAATTGGTACTTACTGTTGACTTTTGCTTAAGCTTTTTTATAGAATCACGAAACTTTATTTTTGATGGTAAATGGGATTCCTCCTCTCGCATCTCCCTAGACTTATCATTACCAGACTGAATAAAAATATATACATAAGTTATAGCACACATTTGTGTTTCATAATAATTAAAAAAAAAGACAAATAGCTGAATACAGAGATTAGATATCACATTTGCACAGAAAAAAAAAACCCAAACAAAAAGAAACAGTTACTGTGGTAACAATTATACCGATTTTACAGTTATCTTAAAATGGTACATCTAATTATTACTTAACTCCTTTTTCCTTTGGGTCCAGAAATAGACTGTAGACTATCAAGAAATGATTCACTGCATAATTGTTAGCTTACACTCTTCACTGCCGATGAGATCATTGTTCTGCACTCCCAAACACAAGCAACCACAAGCTAATCTCTGCAAGGGGGAGAAAATGGGGTAGCAATGCAAAAATCTTCCTGTCTACAAATGAGAGGCTGACAGACAGCACAAGCCAGGCAGCAGTGACAAGGATGTCAACAGACACTGTTGACCAGGGCAAGGAATCAGGGAGCTAAGGACAGCTTCTCATACAGCCCCTGCTGCAATCAGGAAAAACCTATTTGGTATTATTCAAAAAAGTTTGATTCCCTTGCTTGGGTGCTTAAATACAGACTTGATTATTTGTTCTCTCTCAGTTACTGCTAGGTTACTCTAAAACTCCATGGGTGATACTCCTCTATCTTTTCAAGAAAGAAGGTAGCAAGTTTATCCATTACCAGTTTTCTGAAGCCTCCTCTGTCCCTACACACAGGCCACTGTGAACATCACTGGTTCTGAGGTTGCTTCAGCAAGTTTATTTAAGTGCTTCAAAGTGATTTTTATCAGGCTCAGCCAACTTTAACACATCTAGCATTCTATCTGGTTTTTCTCCTTGTGGCCTGAATTCTTAGATTAAGAGGAAAACATTTCTCAAGTTCACATCTATTCAACTTAAACTTCAAAATAATCATAGCAAAAAGTAAATCTCAAACCCTTGTAATCTGATGGCCACTTGTTTAACAACAAAACAATACTCCATGTACGTGTAAATAAGTACAGGAAACAAAACCAACACATGGAAGGTGTCAGATATGCTTTATATAAAATCAGTAACCAACTTTAATAAGGGTATCATTTCCACGTTTCCCAATACAAACATACTGAAACAATGCTACTTAACTGAAAGCTAATGATTACTTTTTACAAGGAAATGCTGAAAAAACCTCCCCACAACCTACATGGATAGGTAATTCTCCCCTAGACAAGCAATGTAGCCAGGCTAATTCACATTGGTGGAATTCCAGATAAAAACATTACTGCTACATGCTTTTATTTCCTGGGCATACACGTTCTTTGGAACACATTTTCTACAGGTGAGATCTGGGTGCAAGTTCTGCACAGGCACAGCCTCTGTTATTTTTTAATACAAAATTCCTTTTATACGAAAGAACATGCCTATACTAAAAAAGCCTAAACATAAAATAGTAACAAGGAAATGCAATACAGTACAATGACAAAGTTTATATACAGCCTTTAGCAATTACACTGTGCCAATTTATATGAAGTTATAATACTGTGGTCCTTTCTGTTACAGTAACTTTTAAATACTTCAAGGTATCTTAAGCTACTGAAGTCATGAACCTGTAAATGACAGAATTTTCACATGATGTTTATATTACAATGAAAGCAAATTACTACTGTTAAATATGTACATAAAAAGCAATAATCAGAAAGGTTCCTTCCTGGTTACTAATTCAAACAATAGTATAATCCCATTAAAATAAATCAAACTTATCTTCAAGACTATGTGCAATCTTTGATTTATTTCATGTTTCACATTCACTCTCTTATTAGGAGGACAGCAAGACACAATGCACCTTCTTACCGCTTCAGCCGATCTGACTTCTGTTTTCCTTTCTTTGATGCTTTTTAAACACCTTGGTCGTGGACTGGGGTCTTCTTGCAATAAACTAATTTCTGCTTTCGACTAAGCACACACACACACATAAAAAAATGCTTAGCTATAATAGAAATATAGTAAGACCACAGTTACAATAATTCCTAGGAATTCAACAACTTATGCATGTTTGTGTTAGGGGCGGAATCTTTTAAATATCAGCTTAAGTGATTTTACAAACCTAGATGTTAATATCCCTTATTAAATGGCCAGTAAAGTTACAAGGAAATCCACTGATTTCAAACTAGTGTAAGAATTTTTTTGACAAAAAACACAGAAGAATCTTGTAATGATATGAACTATATAATTTTAATAATTTAAATTATAACAATGATAACATTTATATTATTACAAACAAATTAAATATAAACTTTAGGAAAAAAAACAGCAATAGAAATACATTGAAAAATAACTGCACTGATGAACAAAGTATTATTTCAGCATTAGAAATAAAAAGGCAAATATCCCAATTCAGATTCATGTAGCATTAAGCAAGCAAAATGAAGTGGGTGGTACTTACAAGACTAAAGCTAACCAAACAGGACTTCTGAAAGATTCTCACCTTTGCTGCTTTTAGTTTCTCTCTCATTCGTTCCCTAACAGACAATTCTGCAAAGTCTGTTCTCAGTGTAGAAGGACCAGGTGGCAAGTCTGAAACAGATAAAACATGGTAACATGTTTAAATTACATATTTTCTGAAAGAAAATTAAAATTATGTAAAATAAAACTATTTACCATACAGAGTCCCATGTTCCAAGAGAAAGAACTGGCATGACAGAATGTGAAGGAACAAAACATTCTTTGGAATCTGAACCTTACAGACTATCATTTAAATGTCTTTACTTTGTGATGGATCTACCTTTCGTTATATACTTTGAACCGCCTTAAGTAAAGCATATATACACTCTTTTGTTCTATTAAAAATATATGAAGAATTAGCTGGCATTATATAAGCTGTCAGTCAGAAATGTCTAGATCTAATTTTGAATGGTGATGTGCTATAAATCCTGATACAGGTGTGATTGGAACAGTAAAGAATTTACAGACTTGCTTCCTTTTCACCTTAGAGCCACCTGCTTCTTGTAGTGACAAAATGCTAATTTCTCCAGCAGTGTTTTTGTGCTACCGCACTAGTTCAGTCAAGAGACTAATATGCATTTTACCTTGTCCCATGTATGACTGACAGCATCATCAAGTAACTTTCCATTTCACATACAAAGCTACTCTCAGCTCTACTTGTGCCACCCCTCTGGAATCAACAGCTCACTTCCTCCAAGCTCCAGAGCAGTCTGTCCCTGTACTCACGAAGTCAAGCAAGACTCACAGGAGGCTACATGGACGAACTAACTCAACTCATGCATAAAAAGAAAAGTTACAAGAGACGTAAACAGGGATAGGTGACCTGGAAGTAATAACATGACAGTGTATGACAATCAGGGATGGGCTTAGGAAAGCCAGAGCCCACCTGGACTTGAATCTGTCAGTGGATGTGATGACCAGCAAGGTGGGATACTACAGGTATATTAGCAGCAAAAGGAAGATTGGGGAAAATGGTTACCTGCTTCTGAATGGGGCAGGGGACCAGATGACAGCACACACAGAAGACCCAAGAAATCAGTGCTTTCTTCATCTCAGTTCTTATTGCCATCAGGAAAACCAGCAGACAAGCGTGGGGCAGCTAAAAGTGACCCTCAGTAGAAGAAGATCAAGTAAGGACATATTTAAACAAACTGGGCATACACAAATCCATGGGTCCTAAGGGGATGTTCCCATAAGTGCTGAGGAAGCTGGTCAACTGCCACCTCAAAGCCACTCTATATTACTTTTAGAAATCATGGTGATGATCAAGGGAGGTTCCTGAGGACAGGAAGAGAGCAAATACCACTCCTGTCTTCAAGGAGGGGAATCTGGGGAACTACAGGCTGGTCAGCATTGCCCAAGAAGGTGGTGGAGCAAGTAACCCTGGAAACCACTGCCAAGTATGTCAGGCACAAGATGAAAAATGGAAGTCATCAGCATGGAGTTAAGATGGAGAAAAACTTTCTACCTGACCAATGAGACAATTTTCTAAGATGAGATAGCTGGGTTAAGGGATGAAGGGAAAGCAGGCCACTGTTCATCACTGTTTCCTATAACACCCTTCTAATGAAACTGATGAAATATGGACTACATAAGCAGGTGGACTCAAAATTGGTTGAATTGTTGAGCTCAAAGTATTGTGATCAGTAGTGTTAAGTCCAGCTGGAGGCCATCACTAAAGCTGTACTATTGAGGTTGATTTCAAACAAACAAAAAAAATCCCACAGCCCATTCTCCAACCCAAAGAATTCATCAGAACCCTACATCCTTTAGAATCAAGTATTCTCTGCTGATCCTGTGAAACATCCAAATCTGAGTATTAAATCAGTACCATATATTTAGATTTTTTTGATAGATAGTAAATACCAGGTTTGGACACCGACTTGGGTAATCAAGTTTATGGAAAAGGAGAATTACTGTTTCTTGCAGCCTTTGAACTGCTCCCCAAAAGCCTGTGCTTTTCTTCCGTGATTAAAATTGAATGCAAATGCATCTTTGATAAACAAACTTATCAGGGCCTCCTTTTCCTCTGAAGGACTGATGGCATTCCTCCTCCTTATCTTCATTGCATCAAACCCTCTTAGATTATGATTTCTTCAGGTAGATTCACTAAATATTAGTAGGGTGACCCTGGACCCTACTGCATTCCCTGATACCTACATAAAAAGAATGAATACTTATCCAGTTGTTTACAGAGAAGCTATGCTCTTGGGGTCAGATATACAAAGAAGTGGATACCTACAACCCATGCTCTCATATAAACACAAATGAAAAACATTTAAAATGTACAATATAAATGACATTGTATGTGTAAGTAAATGGCAACACTTGTAGCAGCTTTATGTATTAAACACAATTATGGTCATTTTCTGCATAGTGTTTTGGGAAGATACCCATCTCCCTCTCTTGGACTGCACTACCACTGTAAAAGAGTCAAGGTTATCATCTTTATAAAAGTCTTCAGAATATTTTTAGCTGAACACAGTTTTAGGTACCTAATAGCTTACAAAGTCATCACTTAAACATTTTTCTTTTTGAAAGACCTCATCATTCTTTCATTAACAAAACTGATTCTAGCTACATAATTGTCTCCCCATCTGCACAGACCTCTTCAGTCTCACTGGAGCCCTGGAGTTCACCTGGAAATTCTCAGGAGCTTACTTTTTCTTCTGAACTTTTGTAACTAGCTTTTACTTCCAGAAGAAGCTCCATCATTCTGCACAGAACACACTTGCCCTTTCTAGAACAACTGTAAGATGATTATCAGGAGAAGACTGTAGCTCCTTTCGCACATATGTTTTGTGGTGTGTGGCTTTTCTTTTTTCTTTAATTTTTAGTCTGTGAACACACGATGTTCTAGTGAAGCCTTTCTAGTTATCTCCACTTAAAGAATTACGTTACTTGTCAGTTCTTTGGGCCAAACACTGATTCATTCTTTGCCCTTAACAAAAGAACATTGTTTGCCAAGTTCTAAGTAAAGGGTGACTTCAGGTTTATATATAAGGCATTAAATTCATAAAAAGGAGATAAAACAGCAAAGGGTAGGAGCTTAGGAGTGGTAATGTCACACAACATATATCACATTATGGCTGATTCAATATTATTCCCAGAGCTCCATTGGCTAATAATACTGCATGTTGAAGATACAACTTAAACATATAAAGGCTTTCTACTGTACCAAAGTCAAATTTCTAGGATGACCTTAGTCCACTATCATTTAGAAAAGAAAAATACATTAAGATAAACCCCACTAGAACTAATCCTACTCAGAAACATCAAAAGATCTGGGAGAATCCTAATCTTTGTCTTTTCTAACAGGGAATGCAGTACAAGTGAAAACAGAGTAACAATTAATGAAAAAACACAGGACAAGATCTAGATAAATATTAATCAGACAGATAATTAAAAGCCATCATTGCAGGGTATCCAATAATGAACTGCCTGCAGAAAAATCAGTACCACTGGTGATTCTGAGAAATGATGTAGAACAGGCAAGTTCCAAAATCCCAGGTAAATGTCCTTTTTAAGAAATGGGAAAGAGTGAACTACAGAAGCATGCATGTCAGTCAACTTCAACTCTACAAAAAAGACTTGGCTTATTTGTAAATATCTAAAAGACAGTAAAATAACAAGGAACAGAAGGCCTAGATTAGCCAAGATCAATATGCATCAAGCCAATTTAATGTTCTTCAACATGTATTTGACCCA
>JAVJGJ010000001.1:54287845-54307670 GCA_035590215.1 Microhierax caerulescens | reverse complement strand
TTGTCTATATATATATATATATATATATATATATATATATATATATATATATATATATAATTTGGGCTTTATGGGCATAGTTCTATTGAAACCATGTGCCTTGTGTTTATATCTGGCATTGAAGGTGTTTTCTCGCTTTATTTCTTGCAACAATAATTTTACATTTTTTTTTAAGTCCATTCTATCTGGGAAGTATTTTTTCTTTGGGTTTCTCTGGGGAACAGCATGAAGAAGCTGCAGCTGTCAGTCAGCTTGCCACCTTTCAGCAGGAAAGCCTGATCTTTGGCTGGTAAGGAGTGAGCTTTACCTTGACTTTGTTCTGCATGCGTGTGATACTTCAGGGTGATCTCAGCAGGGTCTCCACGGGACTCCTGGATGGTCTGAAGATCAGAGTGTTTAGCGACTGATTTAATTTCACTTTCACTTGAATTTGCCCTGATCTCAGCCTGCCAACAAGTCCCACCTAACCTTGAATCATAGAGTGTTAGAGTCACCCTAGGAGGTCCCCAAACCAGCTGGTCTTCCCCACATTGATGAAGATGCCACTGTGTAGCAAATAGCATAGATGGAGACATCTTACCCAAGTGCAGCATGCTGAGGTTAGCCCACATAACCAGTACATTGGGTGGACCCTAAGCTGCGTGGTGCACTGTGTCCTGGTGGTACCAGCTGGATTGCCCAGACACAGCACTAGAGGGGTCCCTTTGGGGAACACAGGTAGCACAGAGTTATCCACAGATGACACAGACTTGGGCTGCATCTGCAGTGCAAACACAGCCCAAGTTAGTGGTATGTGGTGGGTTATGCCAAAGTATTCACATTTCTTAAAAGTCAGAGGGATCATAGATAACCCTCTTCGCAATTCCATAATCAGTGAACATGACTTTGCCTTATTGTAGTATCTGGAGTTTTGCTCAGGTTTCTCATTCAAGTATCTACTGATGTAATTTACAATGATGACAATAAACTCAGTGTTGTTTTATAGCTGCAACTCCATGGCAGCTGTCTGCCATGAGCCATTTTGCATTTTAAACAGTAACCTTGATTCAAATTTATTTCTGAAGAAATTCTGGCTAGTCTAAGACAATATGCCAGAATCACTTCTAATGATCTGTCCTCCAGAAATTTCCTTGTAATTGTTAATACAAATAAAATTTATAAAAAAGGGGAGTCATGCAAGGCTTAGAGCATATTAACTTCAAGTTTCCATCAGGGTAAAGCGTTTTGCAATTTCCACTTTAATGGAAACCTACAGAGATTCAGAATGTATTGACTTGCAAATAAAGTTGAAAATACATAAAACATGGAGAAGCTTTCTCTTGACTTGGTTAAAATGACCTTTCCTTTCAGTGATAAAGCTGTTTAAGTTTTATGATATGGAATCAAGATGTAAAACTAAAAAAAGTTATTATAATTTAAAGTCTCTCAGATCAGTTCAGGCAGTAGCTTTTCGCTCAGGCAGGGCATAATTTTACCACGGACAAGTGTGTGTATGTGTCCATGTGTGTGCATGCATACACATATACATCTGTACCTTTACCAGCCAAAGGGGTCTTGTTCTTCACTTAGATTTTCTTCAAGACCCTGGAGGGTGGTGGATGCATTTTATGTCAAATATATTATTAAAGAGTTTTTTTCTGTTTGACTTTGACCGATGGAGTTAATTTTCTTTAATACAGATCTATTCTCTGATGGCCTGAATTAACGATGTACTTAGATGTGTTTCTAGCTGATAAACAGTAAGCTGGTATGTAATAAGCTGCTTTGTTGTTTTTATCTTTGTGATAGGTATTCATTAGGCACTGCAGAAAGTTCTAATTTGATATTTGTGATTTTGTCTATTGCTTAAAATACACATTATATCTTGAATAGGATAACTGCAGCTGAAAACTCTCCTATGCTCAAACATCAGATATTTGTTGCTTAGAATTATCCTTTTTTTTTTTTTGTGAGGTGCTGTGATTTCTTATGAGACTTGTTTTTCATCTGTGTTTGGGAAAGTTTAAATGTATGTATGTGCATATATATGTATGTATGAACACACACTGTAAAGGTAAAAAAAAATATTTATAAATTTATCAGCTCATAGAAGAGAATACTGAAATATTTCATTTGGAGACAATTTTATTGGCACAGCTTTTCTCTCCTAGTTTTTAATCTATTTTGTTAACACATGAAACTAGGTCTCTGTAGAAGTTCATAATCCACTACTATTTCTTCTCCATAAAATTAATTGGTGTCCCCGCTTGTTCTCTTGGGGTGATTATGAAGTCATCCGTAACAATAATTTCATTATGTCTGTGTTTTGGGATTAATGTTACATATGAATGACTGGTAAATATTATCAAATGCCCTTCTAGCCCTGTACCCTTGCTGTCTGGCAATGCCCTGTAGCAGGCTTTTGCACTCTTCCCGAGGATGTAGGAAGCTGCAGTGATGTTTGCCAGGAGGTTATCTTCCTGCTTCCAGTGCTCTGCACCTGAGGTCTTCTGAACTGGAGGTATTTTCTGAGTCATTGCTTTTGGTCAGCCTTGCTGGACTTTTTATCCATAAACTCAGAAAGAGCTTAAACTCTGGCTTTTCACAACATTCCTCATTGGTAAATTTGTTGGATTAACTATGCACAGAATACATTTGTCTCCCTCAAACCTTTTTGTCTTCCTTAAATCTTTTAAATTGATAATTTAATTTGATTCCTCCTGTTTCTTGCATTATAAAAGACAGTAATTAATCTGCTCCTTTGTATGTTGTCTTTCTCAGAAAAAGCAGTAACCTTGGACTCCTTTTGATTTCCAGATAAATTTCTTTGTTTAATATTTTTAATTTACATTTAAAAGTTCTAGTGGTTATATGGTCCACTAAATTGTAAGAGCCACCTGCTCTTTTCCTCTAGTACATTAACATTAGTAAGCAAGATTCTGAATGACACACAAGCGCAGCTTTCATGGTATGTCCTCAGATCAACGTAAAGTCATCATCTCTAACAGAAATGCAGAAATACAGCTGCAAAAAATGCAGCTGCCTAAGACTGTGTTATCTAGCCTCTGCCAAAGACTTACAACATGGGACAGAATCTCCCCACTGTAGCAATCATCGTTCTGCTAGACTTAAAAGCCAAGAAAAGTAGTAAAAAGTAAATACAATGTTTTCCAGGAGACATCGGTGGCTCTTACAGAAAGAAGAAAACTCTTTGAATAAATCAAAATTGCTTTAACTCTCGTGTGTTTGCTAGAGATAGCTGAAAGGACAGTCTTCCAGATACTCTATAAACCACTGCTTTGATTGGCAGTCTTTTAACAAAACAATAATGGTTTCTTAATAAAGATGTGTCTCATTATTATTCAAAATCAAGTTTGTTTATTTACCTGTTTTAACCATAGAATGCTAAATTGTAGAGACTCTTGCTTTGTTCTCCATGGGTATGATGACTGCATGTCCTTACAGCCACAGTGCTGGCTAGGTTACAGGGTGACGGCATTTGCCATTCCCTGTCAGGGTGGCTTTCCTCCTTCTTTTCCTCCTCCTCCTCCTTTTCTTGTGCCTTCCAGCACAGAGCTCCCCTCTCCTTGCTGGGCTCCTGACACTGTTGAGCTCTCCTCCCAGCATCAGGAGCCCAAAGGGCAAAATCTGTACTGCTCCCAACAGGTATATCAGGAACGGACCCCTTTCCCCTTTGTTCCCTGTCTACTGGGATGCAGATTCCTCTGGGTTTTCTCTTTAATTGCCAGTCCCTGAGGCTGGAGGCCAGGGGGATGGAGAGATGCAGCAGCATGTGAAGCCCAGGGGCAGCCAGGGCCATCCAGGTGCATCTCTGTGTGGCCCTCCAGATTGCCACCATGTCAACATGGGACAGAGAGAAAGGGGCAGCTATCTGGAGAGTAGTGCAGCGACAGGGAGGTGGCAGTGGAAAGGCTTGTCACCCCTGCATGATGCTACAGCTGGCATTGAGAGATGGCTGGGAGAAGTCCTTAAATGGGAACTCAGATGTGAAACTTGTTTTTCCTGCCAGAAGCCTGGCTGAAGTAGATTGTTGTAGCGTATGTTCAGGCTGTGGTGAGCCCAGATATCGTAGCCATTTCTCTGTGTTTGAGGTCTGTCTTCAAACCACGACAAGGATGCAGTATGCCAGCAGTCACAGAAGAGGGACCTGTTGGAAGGTCACAGCGTGTAGGGTATAGCCCTGAGCCCCATGCACTGCCGCTGCCCTTCCCTCATTTGCAGACTTTTGAAGACTAGTCCTCTCTTGTGGACCCTGGGAACAGAGATGCTGTGCAGGTGGTACCACTTGTGCAGAAGTAATCGCAGCCAAAACAGCCTCCTCTCCAGAGGCCCTCAGCTGCAGAGAGGGCAATAATGACTCACCACCTATTAGCAAACATAGTGTGTTTGGCAAAAACAAGGATCCTGTGAAGGAAAGAGGTTGTTTTGTTTTGGGGTTTCATCTGTAAGCTGCGGGGTTTATTTTTTTTTCTATCGTTTTTTAAATGTTTCCTGTTTCTGCCCTGTCGGTGGGTGCCACAGCGAGGCCCGGGGAGAACCAGACTGACTGTCTGCAACTCTTTCTGTGCCCAAAGTACAAAGACCTGAAGGCAGACGGGCAGCTGAGACCTGCTGTGTGTAGTGAGCGTATGGAAACGATGCTGCCGCTGTTTCCAAATGACAGATGGTTGGTAGCTCCTGGGTTTTGCATGGCTTCATTTTGATATCTTTGAGGGAAAAAGGTTGTACAAGTCTCTGCGATAAGCAAAAGGGGAGTTTGTGCTCTCACCTGGAGGACGTCTGCTTTCCAAGAGCAGCAGGACGTGGCTGAGGCTCCTCAGCCTTCTCACCTGCAACAGCAGCTAAAACCCACAGTGGGGAAAGGCCAAATGGAGCCCTTGTTCAGTGTGCCCATGAACTTGGACCATTTCCCAGAAACAGCAGGCAGCTCAGGAACCCTGAGAACCCCCTGTCTGCTGATGTACATTCCTGCTTATCATCCTGGTCTAGTCCAAATACCAGGAAAAGGCCAAGGGAACATGAAGTCCAATCTGACTGATGAGTTGGCAATACTATTTTTTCCATAAAAACCATACAAATTTTATGAAGGGTATCTGTTCCATTCTGCTTATGATTTGCTCCTTGCCGTGGCCTGTCTGTGTAAGATAAAGCTGCTCCAGTGTATCAGGCCGTTTTAATGCTCGTGGTCTTCCCTCACTCTTCTGATTTACTTTTACCCCAGGCTAAAGCTTGTAAACCTTTGACTCCTGTTTACAAATAGACAGCCTGGATAACATTAGCAAACATAAACAGTACTCTCCCTGAAAATCCTATTTTAAACACAGGTTTGTAAAGACCAATTTTATCTCTGCCATCTGTAACTAGTTAAAATTCCAATTGTTTTTCTTTAAAAGGATTTTAAGAATGGATAGTAACCATGAGGTAGATTAAAAGTAATTTAAATTGTAGGGTTTTATTAAGAGTTTAGAAAAAATCTGTTAGAGACCTGGGTTATCTGCGGTCTCCAAATGGTGCTGAAAAAGTGATGGTGCTCTCAGTTGTCATAGGAGATATTTTTCTTTTAAGCTGTATGGTATGTTTTTCTAACATTTATGCTCAAACTTGCGTTGGTTTGTCTTAAAATAATTTAGTTAAATGCCACATCCTCAGCAGACACTGTAATTGATCTAGAATCAACCAATTTATTTTTATTTGGCCTAAGCTGGAATAAGGAGTTACATAAACTAAGGATATAGTCAGGCTTTATAAACCCAAGGATATAGTCAGGCTTTTGTTGCAGAAATATGTGTACCAATTTAAAATATAACTGTCCCTCTGCAGTTCGTTACTGCTGTTCTGCTGGGGCTCCCTTTCTTTGTAGATTAGCTACTTCCATAGACTGTTTAACCCAGCTGACTGCATTAAATCATATGAGGAGCATTTGCGTGCTTTGCTATCCGGTACTGTTTTGCAGGGCAACATAAGGGTTGGGGAAGGCTTCCCACGTAGTAAATGGCTGACCAGGGCATAGTGCAGTGTAAACCATTCTTACAGTCATTGGACCCACCAAAATCAGCTGTTTCAGCTGAGACATTGCGCTTTGCACAGCTGCAGGCATACGTTCCTCCTGCTGCCCTTTCTGTGGCTGTGGCCACCTTAGGGAGACCTCAGTGGGTGGCAACTTCATAAAGCACCTTGTCAGGATTCACCAGACATATTTGTCAGAAATTTAAGATACTAGCATGGCTGATACATCCTCCTTTCCTTCTGGCCACTTTACAACTGGGGCAGGTGAAAACAATTTTTATCCATTGCCATTGTTTGCTAGGTGGGAGCCAAAGTGCTAAAAGTGTCCAGATGGGTGCTTGCCCTAGTCTAATTAAATCAGTTTTGAAACGTATCTTTAGGCTGTGGACAGATGTTAATTTTGTAGAGAGCTGTGCCAGACGAAGATTACAAGCCACACTGCTGGAGGTTATTGCCCTCACAGCTCCGCTGGCACAGCCGTCCCAGATCCTCTTCAGCTTAGGGTGCAGACATGCATCTCAGGTGGTGAAGGCTGGAGAGGTCACCACCTGCCTGCCCATGCTGGCACCCTTGGCACAGCACCAGCTCCGCTGAGTGCTCCAAAGTGTGTTTTCTGGCCTCTTTCAGTCAAAATGAACCAGGCTGGCATGTACAGTGGCAATAAGAGAGCTCTTGTTTGCTCTGGCTCATTGTGTCTGAAAAGGAGTGGGGAGCTAACTGGGCAGGAGACAGTGGGAGCACAGGGGACAAGCTTGGGTTGGCACAGCTGGGTCTGAAGGAGGCTTCTGTTTGCAGTCTTCTTGTGCTGGGGTGGGAGCAGAAACCTTAAGTGGGGTGACCTGTGGGCGAGGAGTTTTGGAGAGTGGCAAGAGACTCAACTGCTTACCAAGGTCTGGGCATGGCTTAAGCTAGGGCCTCAAGGGTTGATGAAGGATTGTCAAAGGCAGTCCAATCCAAACAAGCAAGCTTTTCTTGTCAAGCAGTTGTATTTTTACCAAATGTGTTAATGTGTGTACAGACAAAGTATGACACAATGTTGACCAAGTCTGGTGAGCTGCTAGCTTCACTTGGCCAAAACTATCTTAGCAGACATTATTAAACTTCCTATGTTTTACTAAGGTCAACTATGACAAATTATAACATGCTTTTTTGTGTCTTAAACCCTGTCTGCATTAGGAACCATCATATTCATTTTCATGACAAATCTCAGCTAATACGTATTAGCTTAAAAGCACCTTAAATGCCTTACAAAAACATCTATGTAGTCATGACCTTAGCTATTGAGCTGAACTATTTTTAAGCATGCTAAATTTGTGGTTTCTTCCTGTTGTTCAAGAGCTGCTAATTATTAAAGAAGGCAGGTACTGCTATTTCCACTGAAAAGTAGGAAAAATGTCACTATCGCTGATGGTGCTGTCTGTTTCCTCAGCTCTCCAAGCCAGTTTTTAATTAAGCATACATAATGCAGTCCTTCCTTACTGCCCTTGCTGGGGGAGTATTTCTTTTGATTGCACTTTTAAAGATCATGCAGAAATCAGTCCTATCTGTGATTTTCAAGAAGTTAATCAAAAAGTGGCTGCAAATAACCCCAGGTTCCAGCCCCAGCCCCAAGCTCCTGCCCATGCATTGCGTTCCCTCCCCACAGGGACCAGGTGGTTAGCCCAGCAGAGCAGCCAGCTCCATTCTCTGAGGCACCCGGTCGTGTCCATCTTCTCAGGAAACAAATTACAAATCCTCTGTGTATAAAAGCTACTATTATTTATTGGTTGTTTCATCATTCCCCACAGTTTCCTTCAAAATCTCCAAGCAGTGAAGAAACTGTTCCCTATTCCATAGAAACATGGCATTTATGTAAGCTGAAAGCACTCCTGAGAATATTGATTTACTTAACTCTGTTTTCTGGCCACTTCCTACCGCGTCTTTCCAAAGTTTTAGCAGCACAGCTCACAGCCATCCAAGTGAAAGACTGGCAACAGGATCAGCAAAAGAAAAATAGGCACCAGCATCCCTAATCAGGGCAGGGATAGTGAGAGCAGGAGCTGGCTTTGCTGTGGCACCTTTGCTGGGTGGCACACTGGGTTTGAGGCTGGCATTTGATTTTCTATGACCACTAGATGGCATAAAAAATGCTCTTGTAGGCATCAGCTTGTTCCAGAAAAATTACTGTGCTGGGGTCATGCTGCAGTTAAAGGGGATTCTTATGCTGCTTTTAATCAAAGGCATATTTTGATGTTCCTCTTGGATGCAAAAATGTAGGAGTCATCTTCCTGAGCAAAAATTAACCTTAGCAGCAAAATTCAGCTTAAAATAGCAAGCACTGCTGAAGTCAGTGCCATTCTCAGGTGGAGGATAACGTAGCAGAAGATGAGGAGTAGGGGGGTTGCTCCGCTAACTGCATTACAGGACAAGGTGCTAAGAAAAATCAGTTCTCATCTTGGACTTGATTCTCTTTGTAGCTTTGAGCAAATCACATAATCTGCTTCATTTCTCAATTTCCATATAAAGGGCAATGACTTTCTGCCTTGCAGTGATGCTGCAGGAGTTAATTAATACTCATAAAGCACAAATGGAGAGAAGAAAAATACCCATGACTCCCAAAAGCTAATTGTAAGGAAGAGCTCTCCTGGTCTGTCTATCCTGCACTGTCCAGCTATTGCTGTGCCACTGTGATGGTTATAATAAGATGATGGATTATGGGTAAATTTAAAACATACTGGAAAAATGTTGCTAAATGCTACTGAAACAAAGTAAAACCACTGAAAGAAAGGGATTAATGGTTTTTTGTTCCATTTGTGGTATAATTCATTACGGAAATTTCATGGGAAGTGAAAACAGCCTGCCTGCATGCAGCTCTCCAAAACCCGTCTGAGTTAAAGAAACAGCCTGATGGATGATGGCTTGCATGGCCTGACCCCCACCCACAGTCCAGCTTCCCTCCAGCTGAGGGCAACTTTCAGTTCAAATCTGCGCTTTGGTGCAGTCTCCGGTTCGGTTGCTTATTCATAATTAAAACTGCTAGTTACTTGGAGCGCTTTGCAGCTGCTGTGAAAGGTAATGTCTCTTGTACAGCCTCAGGATCAAGGTCTTTGGTGATTTCACAGCAGAAATATGCAATCTGATGATAATGGCTTCTGATACTTCTGCTATAAACCAAGACATTCTCGAATGCTGTTTGGAGCTAAGTGAAAAGGATAGGGAATCCACTGTAAATTATTAGTGACTTGGAAAATCTTGCCACAGCAATTGGTATGACTGCTGTGGTCACGAGATGACATATTTCTCTTTACTTTTCTCTTTATTGAGTGTAGTGGCTATGAATGCCCTAAGGAGAGCCAGAGGATTTTACAGGGTATAATGGGAACTACTTTTCATCATTTAGAACGAAAGGGTTTAAAGGTTCAGATAAGGACAGTACTGAAAAAAGAGAATTTGGCATAATGTCCCTGAGAAAACAATATTGCAACAATGAACGACGATACTCAAGCATGCTTTATACACTGATTTCACTGCCAATGAAAAGAGACTGACTGTGTGTCTTCCCATAATCACAGAGGGTATTTACGGCATAAATGTAAGTTTGGTTTATCTGAAACTGAGTCTTATCTGCTGTCCTTTAACAAACTGAGGAATCAGACTGTGAATGAGGGACACGAAAACCGTCAGACCAAAACACACCCAACCAAACAAATGATTACTGATTGGCCTTGAAGAAAGCTGAGAAAAACATTTTTCATAACAAAAATAAGGCACTGAAATACTGTAGTTGCAGTGCCAAAGTGATTTCCAACCACTCACAAGAGTATCAACTTTGTTTTTCCAGCGATAAATTTAGTTTTTCCGCTTGTTCCCACTGCACATTTCAGTGATGGTGTTGGAGACCTTTCAATTTCCATTTACGATTTTAAACAGCAAATAAAGTGATCTTGGCAGCCTGTGGGAGAGCTAATGCAGTAGATAGAAGATGTGTAGAAAATGCTTTATACAAAGGTTGAGTTCAGGTTCAACTACTCCGTCCAAAGCCACAGTGCGGCCAGGTGACAGCAAGCACTGTGCAGCCTCAGGAGCATCCAGGAGTCTTTCAGATGGACCAGAAATTCAATGAGATGTTTTATCAGCTCGTTCCCTTGTTCTGCTACAGCTGTGGTTCCCCTGTGCCTGGGCCTCACTGGCTGCAATGCATTACCCTCTGCAGAGGAGAGGCCCTATGGCAGCACCCATCCCTTATAGCAACATGCCTGCTGGGTACGTGCAGGATGAGCAGGCCCAGCATGTGCTATAAAACCTGTGAACACAAGCAAGGTCAGCCCTGCTGCGTTCATACACCAGCTCAGTGGTGAGAAGGCCCTTGGGTCATCTGTTGGAGCCTGCTGTGGTGAAGGAGATGGGGTGGGAGGAAGACAATGCACACGAACAGGCTGGTGCTGCCTTGAGGGTTATTGCACGGTCCCTCCAGGAGCGGGCTGTGAGCCAGGCTGATGTGGCTCTGCTGGGTGTAGTTATCGCTGGTGATGAAGATGCTGCTATGGAATAAAGTCTCTTGGGTTCCAGCTTTGGATGCTAGCGTTACGAGCACAATCCTTTGGGACCCATGACTTGTCCTCCCTCATAGCCACGTTCACTAAATGAGTACAGTGCTCTCCTCCTTGTCAGAGACTGTGTGAGGCAGTTACCCATCATGACACCCTGAAGAAAGTGTTTTCTGATCCTGAAAACAAACCCTTTATGTAGGAAATAAAGTAACATGTGCAGCAACAGTACTTTTAGCCCTTAGCATCATTTTGTTCCAAATAATTAGCCTTCTGATACTGTTTTTTTCTAAATACTGAAATCCTGGCATTTTGTTACTCCTCTGAATGGAACAAACCATAATAAAGCAATAACAAATCAGAGATTGTTTTAGTTTCAAAAAAAAAATTGATCAAGCTGAGATCGAAAGTTGGAAAATTAAATGAAAGGGAAGAAAGACACCATAAAGAAGTACAAGCATTTGACAAATAGCTAATAGACTTAAGAGATTCTCTCATTCTTAGTGTTCAGGGAGTTTACTTATTTTTCCCTATGTAGAACATGCACAATACCTTATTTAGTAATATTTCAAGAAGCTTTTTTAGCATCTGGCATTGAGTGTAATTGTTGCAATGCTCTGGCAGCATACTACACTGTAAAGCTAACACATTATCATGCCAAGGAGATGAAAAGAAATGGAGAAGGCTCAAGAAATTTTCAGTGCAAGGTGCAGCTCCTGCTCCAATGTCATTCTTCTGCTTTCTAGTGCTCTGACTAAAAGCATAGGAATTTTTTCCCTCTGTGTGTGTCTGTGTGTGTGTGTCTGTGTGTGTTTGCTACAAAAGTTGCTATGTAACTGATCTTTAAGTAAAACAGTTGTCATTAACAGTTGTTACATACCACCCTGAGTGGTATTAACAAGGTCAATGCAGAGATAAAATAATTATTATTATCAACATTTCTTATAACAGCCTAAAATTTTGTGGCTATCCTTTTTGTAAAGGAGATAAAATAAATTTTGGTTCATGACATAATTTTTAGATGTTATGTATTCTTTTCCTTTCAAAACTCTACATGTGCATTACGGAGTTAAAAAGACAAGACTAAGAAAATCTAAGCTGACAGCAAATTACTATGACAAATAAATTGACAAGTGCCAAATACTTCATGAAGTTCACCAAAAACTTTGCAGTTGCTGTTCATTTTTATGGCCAAGGTGCTCCACAACTGTGGCAACAATAGCAGAAGACCAAAAGAGAAAAGGTGGAAGTAGTGAAGAAAGAAAATGCATTTAAAAATAATCCTTACTAAATATCATTATTACTGGACTCTTAATAAGCATTCAGATTTTTATATACTCTATGTATTGTCCAAGTCCACTGGGATGTGATGTAAAATCAGTGGACTAAATTATGTTCTCATTGGCACTAGTGTAAATCCAGACTAAGACATTGGACTACATCGTGTTGATTTCCAGTTTTCCAGTGAGTAACCAAATAGAAATTGGTCCAATGTTCCTCAACTCTCTCTTCCACTCCCTTGTATAGGAACTACTCATGAATAACTCAATGAGAATATCATGCTGACTGCATGTTCTCCACTTGTCAGTAGGAGGAAAAATAACATCACAATGTTTTTTCCCATATACCTTCCTAGTGGACCGCTTCTCACTATGAGAATTGTGAAGTACTGCCAGCTTCGAGGATCCCATTTCCTAAGAAAAATCAAGCTGGTGGGTCTGGAGAGCAGAGGAAGTGTAACTGTGAAATCAGTAGCCATCTGCCACCCAAAGAAACACTAGGTATGGCAGAAGTGACATGAAAGCATCTCATCGTGGTCAGCTGGAAGGTAAGGAGGGTGATAAAGGTGTGAAATGAGTGGAAGCTCCCACTGGAGGCCTCCGAGGGCTGGGAACTGGAGTAAACAAAGATTTCAGTAGCAGAAGTTGGACCTATTGTCGTTCAAAAATACAAAGGGCAAGTCCTGTCCTGTCCAATACAGGGTAAAAACCCAGAGCAGCTGCCTGCCTGGGAATTACCCAACTCACACCTTGCTGCACTTTAGTCTGACACTGTGTGCAGAGTGAAGTGTCTGGGGATAGCTAAACTGTCCTTCTATGCGCCAACTAAATGCACAGGGGGTTGATTTACAGGCTGTTCATTTCTCCTATTTGGCAGCAAGCACTGAGCCTCTGTGAAACAGACTCACCATTGCCCCACATTGTAAGTGGACATGCAGTGGTGCCTAGGAAGGGTATGGTTGGTAAGATACACCGGAGGGAAAGCGTGTTGTCCTGTCTTCAAAAATCATGCTACAGCACAGTGCAGTGGTGAACTGGGCCCTACAGAAACAGCAGGACTGAGCAGCTGCAGGCAGAAACGGGCCTTTGTAACTTTATTGCCACAGATCTGCTCTACCCTCAGTGAGAGTCTGGAGATGGTAAAGCAAAGGCTTTGTTAAAGCCCAGACCTGGTAGAAGGGCTTTGCATTCCTAAATGATTGAATCAAAAAGCAGAGCATAAACCTCATAGGCAACACGCCTTGCACGAGGTTTATTTTTACTATGTGAAATCAAGCACTGGAATGTCCTGTACTGATTCCAGAAGGGTTAACGCTTTCATGCCTCGCAGACTGGCCAGGCGGGACACCCACTGCTGCGGGCACAGGCCTACCCTCAGTTTCCTTATACCTCAGTGACTGAAACAGCCCTGCCCTCCCTGCCTTTCTCAGCTCGCCTTTCCTCTGGGGGCTTCTTGAATTATTGCTCCCACAAATCGTACTTCTCCTCCCCCTTCGTTGTCCATTCCTGTTCCAAGAAACCTTCACCAATGCCAGCCAACAGATTTTTTTAGTCTTATTTCTCCAGCTGCAGCTTAGCTGACATATTTCTGAAAGGGGCACATAAAAAGTGTGTGGTATAGTTAGTAGTATATGGTATGATTGCTAATGCCAGCCGTTGTGCCATCTTTGTGAGCTCAGCTCCCTGGTTTAAAAATGATGCCAGACTGAAGAGGAAGATCTGTCACTCCCAATTCCAGGAGTTCCATGGAAACAATATGTAGAGGAAGATGCTCTGCCATTTCATAAGGGGAAATGCTGTTCCCTCCTCTCTCCAAAGTGGTGGCACCCTGCAACAGATGAGGACAGGAGGGGGTTGCAGCCAGGCTGGCAGAGGGCAAGGTGCTCAAACACACCATGACTCAGACCTGCTGTCACCCAGCTCACAGCACCAACTGGGCTACCCAGCCTGCTGCTAGTGGGACCACGTGAGACCAGATGGAGAATTTCTTCTTCCAAACCGTGACAAATCAACACTCTTGTGTTCACATTTTTGTTCTTCACTTGGGGAATCATTGCCTCTAATTACCTTAATAAGACAGAGACACTGTTTTAGTTGCTCAGAGCCTAGCTAAGCAGTTAACAGAAACATGAGAAGCCACTCATACTGACAAAAGGCAGCACTGCAGGCAGCTGCCTGCTTATGTGCTTCCTGGAAGAATTCAGAGAAAGTGGGAAACTTTAACAGAAACATAATTTGTTTGTTTGCCGAAATCTGCTTTTAGCTGATCTGCTTAAAAATGTGTTCTTTAACCAAGACTCTAAGGTCCTACTACTGAACAATCACAGTCACCTCTTCTAATGGAGCTTTTAAAGCTTTTGAAAGATGGTAGGATAGACCATGTTGTGTTTCATCCTGGGTTTTTTTACGTTCCTTTCTGATGGAAAACTGGAAAACTCCTTAAGTGATACGACTTTTCCAAGGTCTGCTGTTACAGATTTTGTTTTTTCCAGTCAACGCCACTTTGGCAAATGAGCAGATTAAGACAGGTCCTGGTGCTGTGTGGACTTTCACATTGTATATCCATCCCATATGGGGTTTCTTTTCTCCAAAGTGTTCCAGTTCTCTCTCTAAAATAATTTTTGCATCTCCAGCCTAGGCAGGGACTTTGAATAACTACTTGAAGAGACAAGACAGTTAAAATTCAGAAGAAAAGGAGTGTTTGTTCAGGAACTGAGACAAAGACAGAAACATCTTGCTCAAGGGCACAGAGGGGCTTTCCAGCAATAAAAGGCTTGAACCTGGGTATCCACTCTGTAGCTTTACTGTAAAACACTTGCCTTGTCCAGAGAAGCAATAAAGCACCACAAAAATGAACTCATCATAACCCCAGTTTAAATTTTAAATGGATGTCTTTTAAAGGAAAAAAAAACCTACATAAGTATCTTCTTCAACCCCTCACTATCCATGGGCTCCATTTCCCTCTCATATGTGAGCAAGAATTAACATTTCTGTAGTTCTAATGAGAGCCCATTACTTAGTGGCATAACCCCATCTCACCTACCACCACAGATCTATAACAAGCACAGCAAATTTATTCATTAGATTTATCCTATGTTTATTAACAGCCCATCTTAGAAAAAGAGTCAGTGACAAAAGCCATCTGGAATAAACATAATAGAAAACAAACAATGTAATATATTCCATCACTCCAGCCTAATTACACTGTTTGGTGCAAATACAAGTGACAATTTACAAGCTGAACTCTTATTAAAGGGAAAAATGAGCTGCGTGGGGAAGCACAAATCACAGTAACTAATCAACACAGACAATACATTCAGGGATTTAAGAGCCAAGGTATGGTAGTCTTTTATTCCTCCTAGTTTTCAATTTGGAAGACCTGCTGTGGTGTTGCTGTATGTTATACGTTCTTTCTACTTATGAAGCATTGGGGAGAAGCATGTGTCTGGATGTTGTCTTATTTTCACAAGCTACAGCCTGTGTCCTTTAGATTTAAACGCTTTTCTTGTCCTATCATTTAGGCTGGGATCAAGGTACACTGTCCCAGGCACCAGTTTTCTTTTAAGGCAACTCTCCTCTTTTAAGATATAGAAAAAACTTGGAATTAAGAAGAAAGTTAAAAATGGTTGGGGTCAGCTAAAAGCAATGCCAGTTTGACCTCAGGTTAGTTCTTATTGAGTCAATTGGTGCAGCAAGAGAAAAAGGAAAAAGATCTCACTCCCATGCAAGCATCTGAACAACACATGGCTGCTGTCCATGATCTGTTTCAGCTTGGAAGCTGGAACTGACTTATTAGATGCATCTGGTGTCCCCGGGGAAGCAAGAAAAAAACACTGGCAGCAATGAAGAAAAGATGGTAGAAGCCATCTGAAGCAGAAATTAGCCAACCATCCTGTCTGCATTAGAGCATGAACTTCAAGAACAGCATTAGGCACCTGCATGAAAGCTGAGCCCTCAAAGACATAGCAAAGTGATACAGTGCTCCAGTGTGTCAGTTTAGGGAACATACACCCATAATCTGGAAAATACCACCTCAGGCCAACAGGCAAAAACTTCAGACCTCGTTACAAGGGGCAACAAGCTAGCACTGCAGTGAAATCAATTTTAACAAATACACCCAAGCACTGACCACAAAGTGGGGTCATAACTTCCATAAACGCTAGCAAAACATGATTCCTATAATCCTACAGTGAAAAAGTCCCTGTGAGTGAGGAGGTGCTGGAGGAGGGATTTTTAACTCTTTCTGTGGGGGGAAAAAAAACAGAGTGAGAAAGGGCTACATTGAGAGGGACAAAGATGTCAAAAGACCCACATATTCTTTATCTGTCATAAGGAGAGAGACCAGCAGTCACCACTCCCCCAAGTGAAGAAGTGCCTTTCTGGACCTTCATGTTCCTTCCTTGCCTGCAAGGAGCCTGGGTCCTTTCACACTTTGGAAATGGCCATGTAGCTCAAAGACCTTCTGTCCTGAGGTTGTCTTGGAAACAACATTAATCTCATGTCAAGACATTTCATATTTTTCCCTGAACTTCTTTTTTCTTCTTTTTTTTTCTGGAACAGGGTTTAGTGCTCTGTTTCAGGGCCTGGTAGGCACTGAAAAATAGCTTGTTATCAACAATAATGTAGGCTTATTCTCAACAAAAAGGTTGATAATAAGCAAACTTTTGTCATAGCTTGTGTATGAAAAATATTTGAAACTGTTTCTGCACCTTCTATTTTCAGAAAGAAATAATAAATATTAAATCCTTTTCTCTTTGAAGAGGTGATGTCATCAATGTGGCCAGAGCGGAATTTTCTTCATTTAAAAGGCAAGGTGCAAAGTTAAAGAAATGCACCCCTGAGAATTTTGAAATTTCAGTGATTCATAACAGCCAAAAGTATTATTGCCAGATAACTGCAGCTCCATCTCTCCAGAGCCTTATCATATCATCTGTATCATCATGCAAATCAAGATGACATAGCTGTTGCTGACTAATTTCAAGTGTGACATTCACAGCATAGATGCACTATTGGGATGGTCTTTGGCACCACTTTCATCCAAGCATCTCTGCACGCTGTCTGCCTGAAGCTATCATTCTCTTCAACCAGGATGATTCTTCAACCAGGACGAACACAAGGATGATTCTTTCCCTCATGCCCATGCCTATTCTTACCCAGTGTATCTAAATCACCTGTCAAACCCCACAGGTATTGTGTTCATTTATGTATCTCTTCTTGGCCTTAACTGCACTGGTATAGATAAAAGAAGGATGACTCTCTATTTGTAGATTACAAAAATAAAGGAGTATGTGGTGTCTGTCAATAATTGTAATGATAAAATACCTTGATTTGTAATTTATATGGATTTTTACTTTCTTGTATGATCATTTGTGCTCAATGTGACTAGGAAATCTGAACATTTTCCTTCCTGAACAAGGAATGGCCATGAGTACAGAGCATTTTCTTTAACAAACAGAACACAGCAGCCATGGTATGGTGAACCCAACATGGTCACATGGTCTCCAGATCTTCAGCTTTGTAGTTGGGAATTACTCTGCCCATTTGGAATGCCCAGATACTTGTATTGTTGCTCTCTTGAACCTTGAAGGTTTTCTGTAATTCTCCAGGATTCCCTAGTCTGGTTTATTTCCTCTGAGGGAAGAGATTCAGGGGGCATGCTAATGATGCTGTGTTGGTAGGTGGGAGGTTGTTCATGCACTGAGGCAGTGATCAGGGTGTGCTGGCAGTGCCTTTGCTGTTACAACTATGTGGTGCTGGTCTGGTTCCCCATTGCCACAAAAAAAAACCCCAAACAGTCCCAATGCTTTCTTTTGACTACCTGCACTATCACATTTTCCCACATGATCCACCAAAGGCTTTCAGTGATGTCAAGGATCTGAACTACTGATAACTGCCAAAGTCAATTTGTGGTGAACACTGCATTTTTTCTTAGTGTTATCAAGGACCTTGCAGGGACAAAATAACTGAAATACTGAGCTATCTCAGTGAACTATCTATCAACAGCCCCTCAAGGCAGAAACTACTTGCTAGAGCATCATCTGATAAACTAAAAGGGAGATGAAGTTCAGAGGAAGAATTGTTCTAATTACCATGTAGCCTGCTTCACCATTATTTTAGAAAAAACTGGACACAGATGTTACATGCATGCAATTACAGATTTCAGGAAACATCTTAAAAGCCACCGAGGAAACCTTAAAAATATAACAGAAATAATTCCCTGTGAAAAATGGACACAAGCAGATTCCACCGTGTGTCCCCGTGTCTGTCCGTCCCCTCCTCCCAATATTTAAGATATCAGGTATGTTAGTTACTTCACTGACCTTCAGAAATGGGCAGTCACTCAACGATAGGTTAGATTAGCTAATAGCTATTGATAACTAAGGATGACAATATCTGTTCCAGCAGGTACATTTGCCTACAGAAAAAAGACCACGTACTGGTTGCAACTCTCCATTGCAGCAGTTTGCTGAGAGCAACTTCCAGACTAGCTTTTCATCTGCAAACTGTTATGCCACTGAACTGCTCCTTTGCCTGCCAAGACCTTTTCTGTTACAGGAACAACAGTAATGGCAACTGGTCTCTGTTGTCCATACTGGTCACTTCTGGATGTTTTGCTACTTCTGGTCCTGCGCAGTCAGTTTTGCTGATTGTCTTGTACCACATTTAGGTTGCGAGCTTTCTAGCAGGTTTGGAGGGTTTGTGTCTGTTTCTGACCCTATGGGAAGACTACAGGCACACAGCAGCACGTCAAGGATTAAAAGCTGTTTTCTTTCCCTCTTGACAAAGATTCTGCTTATTTATGGGTGGCCATGGATGGACACATGTTTCCAGAATTCAGGGAAACTACCTTCAGTTTTCTGCATCTTCACAGAGTTCTAGTAGAATGTGAATTCAACAGTCATCAAGTCCTGCCTCAGCCCTCACATCTGTAAGCCCAGTAAGTGGTATTCAGAGAAATAAATACATACATGCTGAGGTGTTGCACCAAACCAGAAACAGATGGTAGGGCTACTCAAGAGAAAGAGATCTTGTGATACATACAGGAGAAATCTGACATATATCTTAATGTAATCTCTTCATATAATTTCAAGGGTTTATTTAAGGGAACCTCTCAGTTATGTTGCTGTCAGGTAGCAGAGTACCGTCTGCAGTTTTCAAAGTATTTGAACATTTACAGTCTTGAAACAATTAGAATTGTCAGAAAGAAAGACAGCCCATCAATCAGAAGTTTTCACAACTCCTTCTCATTTGTATGTAGATTTCTAAACCTTACATTGTCAAATAATAGACTATAAAATAGAACCCTTCAACAATTTCCTTTCTTTTCTCGCCCCACTCCCTACCCCCTGCTTCTTTTAAACCCTACAGTATTGGATAAAGAAGAGATCTTAAAACTTTCAAAGTGGAACTGAAGGAACTTCTCTCTTTGGTCAGACTAATGGTTCTGTTAGTCCACTGTTGTCCTGAGTAATGACCAATCCCAGAAGACATATGAGCAAGGAAACCACCAGGAAACACATAGTTAGTCAGGTCAGTAATTAAAGCATCTGTTGGCCTTGGGCAACAGACTACAAGGGCCAGCAGCCTGTGTGCTTTGCTTACATGTGGGCTACTTGGCTTGGATGTGCAGAGATGGGGATTAGCCACTGAAGCCCCAACAGTGGACAGTTCAGCCCACCAACTCTGCTAGGGCATGCTGTCCCCATCAGGCCCTTCCTCCATCCCAAGCCTTCTCTTCTCCAGCAAGGCTGAACATCAGCTATGGTGCTGTGGAGTAAAAAAAGGTGATTTGAGGTGCAAAAAGAGGAAAACCTGTGTTCTGGAACAGCCTGGCATTAGAAATTACTGTATCCTGAAGAAATGAGAAAGGAAAATGTTCCCAGAGGGAATGGAGAGAGAGGAAAAAAAAGGAGGGAAAGAGCATATCCTGCATCACCACTGAGCTCTTTTAGCACCCCTCCAGCACCACAAACCCTTCAACAGCCCCATTGCTTCTCAAAAGTGGAGGCAAAC
>JAVJGJ010000001.1:54227123-54287289 GCA_035590215.1 Microhierax caerulescens | reverse complement strand
TAGTGTACATGAGAATGAGAATGCAATTCTCAACCAGGGCAGCTCCTTTGGCTCTTTTTGTTGCTTGTTCACTTTGACTGAGCTCACATCAGACAAGTGCATTTTCCAGTTGGTTTGTAACTCAAAACACAAGTTGAGTAATGGGGTGAAAATATCTCACAACAAATAATCCTGAAAAATGTGGTTTATTGGTTTGCAAGCTAGGAAGTGGCATCAAGCATCCAGACATGGATACTTTTCATTTAATGAATCAGTTCTGCATAGTAAGACAGAGTACATTCCTCCCCATAAAATATACACAACAAAGTATTTAAATATGTTCAAATTCAAAACCATAACCATCTGCTTATCACAGACATCTGTAGCTTCAAAGCAAAGGACTATATGAAAGGTTCAGAAAGCTTTAGAGCTCAAAGGATGCATTTGCCAAGAGACTAATGGAACACATGAATATACACAAATTCAAAAAATATAACAAACTGCTGTTTTGTCCCTGGAGTACAGTTAGACCAGCTAGGTATGTGAGAGCTGAGTTGCAAAGAAAAAATACAAAAACCAAAGGTTACCTCAGCTCTTATCCGTCTCTGTCCTGAAGATTAAACTTTCTGTCATTTTCCAAACACTCCCCAAAAGCAACGTCTTCTTCTTCCATTAGCAGAGGACCCTGACTTTCACACTGATTCCCTGCATCTCTGACTCACTCCTGCCAATACACCTTTAAAATGTGATTGTTATCACCCTGCAAACTTCTTTCTACAGAGCCTTTCCCCATTCTTGCTCAGGGAGGTGATACCGCAGCTTCACTGGGAGCAGCACACTGCAGCTCCACAACCTTGCATATGTATTAATTTTCTTGTTATTTTGGCCCCCAGGTCTGACTGCCTGGCTGAAGTCAAGGACAGTGTCCCTGTTGACTTCAATGACCCGTGTACATCGCTTTTAATGGACAGTGCCCCTTTCCCCAAGTGGGTCTTGCATTGCCATGAAAACTAAAATCAACAGGAGGGCTGGGAGAGGTGCAAAGCTATTTGGGGCGATATCTGTGTTCCTCTGAGCACCTGATGCAAGAAGCAATTGTGGTGGCTTATCAGCAATAAATAAAGTTGTTATTGCCCTGTGGGTATGTGCCAGATTTCCACTGTGAGGATCGGAGGGCAGAGTTTGCACCTTTCAGATATGTGAGTCTAGAGGGAAGGACTGGTAAAAGTTACTGGGAACTTGGGAAAACTGTGAGCCAAATAAAAGGTGTGAAGTCAGAGGGATTAGATGCTTTTGGAAAGGCTGCAAGGCATGCAAGGGGGCTAGAGACTCTGTGGACAGGAAGATATTGGGAACCCTGAGTGCATGAAATTTCTGTCTCAGGTTAATACCACCTGTATCAGGTCAGTGGAGCTAATCGAGCTTCCTGGCACAACAGCCAGTTTCCATTCACTTATCACCCTGACTGCATATGGGCAGCCATCAACCAAAAGGGCAGGAGGACCTCACAGACAAGAAGAGAAATCTGACAGGCCTGTTGATGCCAATACATACAGTAACTGCACAGAGGACAAGGAAATGTGTCATGACCTTAAACTACATGGTGAATCTCAGAGAAAGCTGATCCATCCCCGGCAATAAACTCCAAATAACCATACAGAAAGTGATTAACTTAAATACGAGCATGAACATCAAGATGTATTTTATAAAGCAGTCAAAATATTTCTTCTGTCATTTAATGTTCATCTTAGTCACATAATCTGTGACCTCTTAAACCTCAGCGTAAAGCATATAAAATCCCTTAAGACCACAAGTTCAACATGGGGGTTACACACCACTTTTGAGTTTGCTGACGCTGCTTTATAAACTACTCTTCTTCTCTTTGTTTTTCTTTGCACAGGTTTTGCATTTTCCTGACAGCTTCCCATTGTTCTTGAAATCAGAGTAACAAGAAATCAAAGAAATCAGAGAGCTGTCTGTGCCGATCACAGAGAACAGAAATGGTCAGCGATCAGAAAAGCAAACAAAGCTTGCCTGAGCCGGGTACAGATTCTGCTCCTTACACTACTCACAAGCAAAACATTTCTAAAAAGGTTATTTAGTTATTGTGCTGACGTACACACATTAATCAAAGCAACAGCAAGATAACAACATTACTAGTATTATGAAACTCATCTCAAGTTTAGATTATCTCAGAGTTTTCACGAGGCAAGAGAAGATATGAAGTTTGGTTTAGTGAAATAAAGCCCTTTACTTACATGGCTTGCAAGAGCTTCCAGCAGCTGGAGTCTTTGAACTGCAGTGCATGCAGATACTGTGCTTTGCTGAAAGCCCCCTAACTTTGGCACTGGAGACAGCACATAGTTCACCGGTGCTTTAGATTGATAAATAATTTCCTTTAAAAATACCCTCACATGTTTTTTTATCAGTGGTGCACACTGACAGTAGACTGCAAAACAGAAAGCCTGTCTGGTGTTATGAGGAAAGAGTTCCCTCTCAGCTGAATAAAAAAAAAAAAAAAAAGAGTCCTTGACCTTGACAACTAGAATAAATCTACTATATCTGCTGGCTCTCTTCTGAATGCATACTTGAGCAGTAACATAAGAGTGAGCGATCAGAGAGCAGAAACTGTGGCATGTACCGGTAGGGTATGAGAGCAATGCTTCTAGCGCAGGCACAGCAAAATGAAAACACAATGCATATTTTCAGCCTTTAATTTGTTCCAATATTTTAAAAATAAAACAAAGATGACAGGCGTCTCTATTTCAGTTCATAGCTCCCAAGTGGCAGTGTTCTCAGCTCTGTCCCTTCTGCTGAGGTTCCTTCTGCTGCAGATGAGGTTACTGCTGACTTTCTATTTCAAACCTCAGTTTTCTGAGAATCTCTGTATTTCAGCCAGGAAATGCAACCCAGACTGAAGTTTAGTACTTCAGACATCATAAATGCAATGAATCGCCTGCAAGCAAAATGAGTGTTTTTCAGATATCTTGTTTTCTCCTTCAAAAGATCTGTTTACTTCCTTTTTTCCTCTCCTTCTTTCTTTGGTCTACTTAAACTTACTAAACTTCATAAAAACAAGTACGGCTTTTGGAACAAGTTCTCTGTAGAACAAATAGTGAGACAAATATGAAAAGCAAGATAATGATGTAGCTTAAAATAGGTAGATCTAAGTTTTCAGCAAAAAAAAAAGTTCCCTGCTCCATTGTACAATTATATTTACAAGCATAAAGACATGACTTTAAACATAGTCATTCAATTCTCAGACAATGAGGATAGATTTTCTATGGAGAGGATGAGAACCCCCCCTATTTTAGGCATAATAAAAGGATTAGCAAACAGACAAGAAAGAAAGAAAATTGAAGTCCTCATTTATTCCATTGTATTCAGCTGCAAAAAAGGAAAAAGGGGAAAAAACTAACCACATAAAATTAACTTTAAAATATTGTAAATGCAATATTCCTAGCCTTATGAAACATAAAGATCAAAATAAAAGCCTTCAAAACTTCTAATAAGCATTTGTAGTTAAAAGAAATAATATTACTGGAGAATGATCAAATGATCTTTTTTGTCTAGTGTGTTATTCCCCTTGTGTCACAATGGACTTGAAAAGTCCCCTACACATTTGACGTGTCTGTTGTCAAGGTTTTACTTGAATCCCAGATTTGGGTTCAGCTTTTGCTGTTGCTTCTTTTTCTGCAACTTTATTAAGACACTAAAGCACATGTACAACTTCATAGTTGTTTCTTGGTAATTAAATTGTCTCTCTCAGTTGCAGTTGACTAGTAGCAGTGATATATTGTGTTGAACAAGAGAAGTCTCAGTTTCAATTTAGTTTCCATGTATAGTCGCTTCCTTTGTCAAATACTGAAACTCTAAGTCTACAATAAATTAATTTTTACTCTGTTCAGCTCTTCCTGCTGTTTTCCCCTTCTCTTCCTCCACTAACATTTTCAAAATATGAAGCACTATCAAAACATATACGTGTATCTTGAATTTCAAAGTATCAGCATTGACTTTTTTAAAAAATGAAAAGTCCTGTTTGAAAGCTGTTGCTTTAAAACTACTGTGGGTGCAAGTATCGCTCTTCAGACACCGAAACACCTTTTCTCTGCAGTGGGCTCAAGTCTCACAGCTAGGGCTTAGTTATGTAGGTAGGTGCTGAACTCCCCTGCGCTGGCTCCTGCTCAGCCATGCAGGGCTAAGCCTGTTGTCACCTGCCGTGCCAGACCTCTTCCCTCTCTGCTGAGCCATCAGCAAGCACCTTTTCTCCATCTGTCCCAGTACAACTTTTCTATTTTTAGAAAATAGCTGGGAGTTTTTACTTTTAGTCTTGTTTTTGATGTGGAGGCCTTGTGACCTGGTTTGAAGGAACAAGGTTTGGCACCACAGAACTACGCGCAGATGCCCAACTTTCAGACAGCAGCCCCATGAGCGGGGTGTATCGGGATCCCATCCAGCTTTCTGACTGTAACTTCCAGAGTCTAAACTTCAAATAGCTTGGGAGCTATTGCCTGCTTCTTTGTGAAGTGTTTTGAGACAAGTGGAATATATACATACTTCTAAGAACCAAACCTTGTTGTTATCAGTATGGACATCTGAAACACACCAATAATTTGAGTACCAGCTAATTACCTCCAGGCATGACTCAGTTTCTGCCCCAGGGATCTGGCTTTTGCTTGAGGAAGCAACAAGCCACAGAGCAGGACACTTGCAGCCCCCTATGCATGGACAACATCACTTCTCCCTCAGCCCATTTCAGCTGTACACAGCTGTGTAAACCCTGCAAGACTTAGGACACTGTGTTTCACTGTGGCCACATGCAGTTGTGTCTCACAACTGGAGGCAGCAGTGGTCTCTGAAAATGTCATCTGTTTTACCAAATATTGTTTGTGCATTCAAAGACATTCATATAGGAGTTAAAACAGTTCCAAAACTAAGGGTCACAGTTACAACTGCAGCTGTGAATGTGAAAGTGAAAGCTTGGCCAGAACCCCAGAAGCTATAACACAAATAGAAATGTATGACATTTGTTGGATGAAGTCTTTGTCATGATCTACCACATCAAAAACTTTAAAATCTTTATTATTTTTTTTTCTTCCTGGTAGAAATGTAGACCTTTATATGCAAATTAAAGTCTTACATTTCTCATTTATCTTTCAATCACCCAGAAGATTGGTTGGGCTGTGCCACCTGCAGCTGCTCCGCTGGCATGATACTACAGTTATCTCTGAGACACTGAGAAAGTAGGTCCCTATGTCTGACATGACACAGTCCATTAAAGCACCTTGACTTTGTTTTGAAGTTGTCTGATTTTACAAACAGCTTTAAAAAATTCGGGCATCACAGGGATATACATCCCAGTAGCTGTTACTTCTGATGTCAGTTCACAAGGCTTTTACAAAGCCCACACTTAGTTACCTCATGAGAGATGCAACGTACACAGAATCAATAGGAACCACAAGGCTGTTTCAATATTTCCTGCAAAGGCTGGGCAAGAAGGACTGAAACGCTGATTCGGAGGCAATGTAATATGACATGGCACGTAAATGTCAGCTAGAGAGTGTATTTCCCAATATGGTAAACTTTCATTACCTTTAGATGATTCATCTGGAGATGCCATTGACTGGCTCCATGGAGGCACAGTGCTATCTAAAGGCACTTACGCTGTTTCTAGCATCAGCCTGGAGCCACAGCTACTCAAGTACTTTTGGTGGAGGCATTGAGGTGCCCTGGATCAGTTCGGTCCATCATGACTTACTTGGTCTGTCCCTAATGGAGGCAGGCTGTCTCCTGCAGTGCTACTTCAGGGGTGTGCACCATGGTCTCCAGTGCTCCGAGAGGATGTATTTGTGGAGGTGCAGTGTTAGAACATAATCACAGGAGTAATCTGGGTTGGAAGGGACCTTTGGTGTTCATCTCATCCAACATCTGCTCAAAGCAGGTCTAATCATCTGGCAGCTGTCTCTGCAGTATGTGCCATGATGACTCTATTATTCAGTTTTGCATTCCATACAGCACACCTGACCTCCACTTTACCCAAGAGCAAGAAGCTGACTCAATGATTATGATCCAGAGGGATTTTGCAACCCATATCTCAGGTAATTACAAACTTTTGCTTATTTTGCCCAATCATTTGATTATACTTATCTGGCATGGAAGCCAAAAAATAAGATCTCACTTTACAGATGTGGACCAAAGGTACCAGAACAACATTATTTGCCAGAGATCACATAGTCTGTGCAGAGCAATAAATTGAGTGGTGATCTCTCAGGGCTGGCATCCTACCTGCTGTCAGCTCTCTGTGCATTCCTGCTGTTAGTTAGCTATTAGTTATTAATAACCACCCTGCTATTACAGATGATTTTTTGATAAAAAGGGCAGAGTAACACAGCACTTGTGAGGCCCCAGCTATGTAATGGGTTCCAGTGCTGAAGCTGAAGCTGGAACTGGGGGAAAAGGAAAAAGTGGTAACGCTACTGCTGTTCACATGTGGTGGGCAGCTGTAATAGGGATCATCAAGTGAATTAATGCACTTAAAACGCAGCCCTTCTGACAAGCTGAAAGGGGATCTAAATTAGTAAAAGCTGGGTTTGGAAACCAGGAAAAGTCCCTGTGATCTCCACTGCTGTCAGTGAGAATTCATATTGTAATGATCAAAAACTATATGAAGGTGAGTATTACTGTAACTTGTTTAAATTGCAAGCCTGGAAATACTTAAGACATCTGGAATCAATTTTTGTTTTGAAATCCAGTTCATACATAAGGAGGGCTTGGGAAGAATTGAAAGACAAGATAGTCTTGTCTTGAAAGACAAGAATGAAAATGAAGATGTTTAAACAAATGGCTCCGATGCATGACCCTTACATTTCAATCTCACATTTAGCTTTTGGTGAGTAATACTGTTTTATGCATGGTCCCACCAATATATATATATGTAAAATGGAACATAGCTAGGAAACAATATATTACTTCTGAGAAAACCAGAAACAATACAGCATGGGTCACAGATCTATGCTAGACTTACTGTTTCCTGGAGTGATCTAGTTAAGTTTCTTTGCAACCTGTATGTGGATAGCCCATACTACCAACCCTTGTTCTGGATACTGTGCTGCATACCTGCTCAGACTTGCCGAGCCAGCCAAATTAGGATCACAGCAATATCTCACTTAAGGTGAGATGCTAATGGCACATGTCCACATTGTCTCAGCTAGTATATGGACTAGTGAATAATGGGCAAGAACTCAGGATCTGCAAATTCCTGGTGATGCTTCAAACTGCACATTAAAAAAGAAGAATTCTGACTTTTTGAAGTGTAATTTATTTTTATTTTAATATGTCATTAATATGTAAAAAGCAAATCTCCTTTTTAAACCTGTAGTGTGCAATATCTTGTCTGTATAACTTCTCAGTCTTGAAATCTTGAAATGGCCAGATATTGAGCTGATATAAATGAGTACTTCTGCATTGATTGCAAAGGCAGCATAATTAATTTACACCAGCTGAAGTTCTGGCTCAGAAATGTGCAGAAGCATATATATTACCTTTCTGGTCATGTGGATGGCACTGGAAGATGACTCCAGGACCTGACAGCTACCGTAGCTTTACATCCACATCAAAGCTTATCCTTAGGCCTTTTATCAAACCCTTTGGGGGCTGAGTATTTGTTTTTGAATACTTCACTGAGCCATATAATTTAGGAACATCAACAACACATACCATTAAAACCCATCAAAAGCGAATCTCATGCTCAGATACAAATGTCCTGAGCCTGCACTTGAGGAGCTGTGTGATCTTCCATTTGAGGGTCAGAAAGGGTTTTTTAATAAACTGCCTTGCCTCTTAGAGGTCAGACAGCACGGAAGAAGATGCTGAAGGCAGGGACATTCTTTCTTGCATGGTGGAGTGTATCTTCAGCCAAAAGAAAACTCATTTCAAATACTGCTACTTCATAAAAGGTGAGAAGGCAAAATAAACTCCCTGGGAATTATAAAATGTGCTTTCTATCAGTAGCTTGTGTCACTTTCACATCAAAAATCTGCTGGTCATGTATGTTCAACATGGTAAAACATTATGTTTGATCTTTTGACAGTTTAAGAAAATGGTCCTTTTTGCAATAGATCAAATCCCCCGTAAGTTAAATCTGTAGCCCCTTCTTCTCTACAGCCCTGGAAAAAACAGTCAGAAACAAATACTGGTGCTCCAAAATATCATGTTCAAGATATATCTGAAAATTTGAGACAGCTTTCCTCCTTCAAATTCATCAGTCTTTTCATCAGGTCTGGAGTGAGCTTGAGGCTATTTCAGACCAAGCTATTGAAAACATCAAAGAAAAATGTTCTTGCAGTGAGCTGCAACCAGTCTCTTTCCTGTGAGTGCGAGGCTTTCTGACACAAGGGTATCTCTGGCCATGCCTCATGGGTACAGAATGAGGGAAGGCACCCCTCAAACTAGGTAGAGAAGAAGCCACTTACAGTGCATATCACCTCTTGAAACGCAGCCCGGTTTGCAAGAAGAGCTGCATCACTGGTACAAACTAGTTTAATGGCATCTGGTTTCTTCATTTGGGAAAAGGCTTCAAAACTGAAAAGCAGATTGCACCTTTGCAGAACAAACTGGTGCTGTTGCTCTCATTGCATGTAACCTAAACCTATTAGTCTTGTTTGAGTTAATTTTTTTTTTGGTTGGTTGGGTTGGGTTTTTTGTTTTGTTTTTTGGTTTCTGTTTTTTTTGTTTAGTCCAAAAATAGAATTGCTTCAGCTCTGTTGAAGATCAGTAGTGTTCCAGTTGTCTTAATTTTTCTTCTTAAATCCAATGTTTTCCCAGATCACTTTATGGATATTGTGTATAGGAGGGACATGAGTGTAGCAGCTCAAGCAAAGCACTGAGAGCTCTGATTCCTGCTCCTAGTGCTGCTGTTGACTCTAGTCCTGCTTTCTTTCTGTTTTTCTTCCGTTCTTCTATTCTCCTTCTCACTCTTTCCTTTAGCCTACTTAATATTTGGGCTTGATGAGAAGTTCCTTGCAATCCTGCTACATTATCTAATATTACCATTTAATAGAAATGATGGAGGAGAAGGATTTCCTGACTGCTCCAACCTTGGGAACATCCCACAGCATTCTCACCCTTCCAGTGTAAGACTTAATTTCAAGTGACTCTAGCATAAAGCTGCATATGAAGCTATTTTGCATTTTCTTATGACCCACTCAGCTGCTGCGGTTAAACCTGAAATCCCAAACTTCCAAAAGCAGCATGCTATGCCATGGCTGCAATGTGCATCCACATGCCTGGGACAGCCTGAGCCGGGTCTCTTCCCACAGCAGGGGCACCAGTGTATGAGGAATGAGGAGCACTGCAGCATCTACCAGGAGAGGACATCAAATTAAATCCTATTTTTGAAGGTGTAGTAAAAGAAATCGATACAGCTGTCCATTTCCTATGTAACAGGGCTAGGTTTAGCACAGCAACTCGCAGATCGAACTCAGTATTCTTCCTGTTCTACCTCTTAGGTAATGAACCTGTACACCCCTGGGGTCCAGGGAGCCCTGCCTCCCTGAACACCCTATTCCTGGCTGCACAGTGATGCACAGTATCTGGGACCAGCCCCACTGAGCCCTGGTGTTCCCAGCCTGGCACCCCAGGGTGGGGGGCTGTGGGCTGCTGAAGCCCTGCACCAGGACTCCCTCCCATTCCCACACCAGGTGCTTTCACTTTTGTGGATGCCCAGGCATTTCCATCACCCTGCTGCTGGTAGGGGTTGGCTTTTCCCATCACCTGTTACAGATACTCAAAGTCCCCAAATTCCAGCTTTCTGCAGAGCCGGGCCAGTATGGCTGCTGTGTCTCCAGGAGATATTAAGATCTTTTTAAGGCTACTACATCGCTGATACTTCAGTGCTGCCTGTGCATGGCAGACATGCTGTGGCTAGATGCCAAGCTGCCCAGAGAAGAGCCTTTTTTAATAAACAGTAACATCAGCTGTAAGCAGTAGGAACTGTTGGTCTGGAGCAGTTGTCAGCAGGGATAGGGTACATGTATCTGTATGCTGGATGGCTCAATATATGAGCATGTACTGAAATACCGAAGCTCCATGGTTAGCTGTGGCCTTGGGCACGGACACAACACAGGCAAAACCAGTAATTCCCTCAGTCTTGTCTGAAATGGGTTTGGGCTCAGGCCCCTTCTCATCAACACCTTTAGCTATTTTGTTGAGCGAGGGCAGCTCCCGTAGCCCCCCAGCATGGCCTACTCCAGGCGCCCGCTCCCGCCCTCGCTGGCTGCCCGCCGAGCTGAAGCTGCCTTCAGAGGCAAGGGTGGCACGCTGGAGCTGTCACCGTGGCCACCCTCTGCACCTGTGCGACGGAGGGCTGCAGCGCCCGCGACACATAGCTGATGCTCTGAAGGCCTAAATAAATAAATACAAGGGTTGTTGGTGACAGGAAGTGGCGTCATGCGCTTTTGGCCGGTGGAACAGGAATGTGTCGTGTTGCCTTAGGTTGGATGAGGAGCCTTGAGGCTTTAGATGTTTAGGGCTTGCAAAAATTAGAGGGAGGAAGTGCTGGTAATGATCTCTGACACGTATCTGCTTCATTCATGGGCAAATTAACCTTAATTATCCAATTTATAAATCAGCTTTAAGTGGAAGGGCCTCTCCTCACCCCCCACTGCTGCATATTTTGGGGATTAAGTTGTTTGGTTTTAGTGATAAATTAGAAACATCTGCTTCCTCTGACACGCCGAAAAGGAGGCACGCACAGCAAAGCGGCTGGCTGGGCTGCTCTGGTGCTGGGACGGGGGGTGGGGGGTTGGTGCCAGGGCACGGTCCTGTCAACCTCTGGCCACAGAATCCAACAGGATCAGAACATCTCCCCTCTGCACAGGGGCTCAGCGTGGCAGGGGAGGTGCCACAGCTCCTCCTGGGCTTGCTCAGGATGCTGTTTGGAAAGGTTGGAGCAGTGGCGAGCATATTCAGCAGCATGCTCTCAGCAGACCCTTCCTTTTAAGGGTGTCTTGGCAGTTCTTCTGTGCAAGTGAAACTGTTTCTGCTATGGGATCATCAAGTCTTAATGTCAAGGAATCCAAACCTTGTGCCAGAGTCACTGCAGAGGTCCTGCAAGCATGAGCAGTGATGGCAGTAAGCAGCCCGGCCAGCCTTTCTGATGAAGAAAATGGTGCTAACTGGGGGGACAGAGATGTTTTACATCCCTGGTATATCCCTGCAGAGGTGATACAACTTCATGATTGCTGAAGTGGGTCGAAAACGACCAAGAGACACAGCACATCAAAGCACTGCATATGAGCTTTCACCTCACGCAGGAGGTATGAAAACCACCCTCCTGGCTACAATCCATTATCTGCAGGAGTAGGAAGCTGGAGCTAAATCCTGCCCCATCCAGCAATCCCAATATACCCTGGGCATCATCCAAGGAGCTGCCCCCACAATGGTCCTGGTCAGTGCACCCCCACAAAGGGAACCACAAGGATTGTTTTGACCTCAGCGTGGCCTGGATCTTGTTGCAGGGTTTTAATACATGCCCTAGTGGGCTGCAGAAACAGATGTTTCACACACGCCAGTCAGATGTTGTTTTGTTCAGCCTTTGACAATCAAAACTGTCAGACAGAAGCCCTGATCCTCAAGGACAGAGCAGGCCTGCAGAAAGGGAGAAATCAAGACGCTGGGCGGTTTCTAACAGCTGTTGTTTCCAAGATGCCCTCCTTTTCTGTCTGGATATTTTCTTCAGGTGAGTTTGAGGATTATGTGCATTTAACCAAGATTTTCCAATATTGGATCAGATCTGTCAGAGCAAGAAACCCCAGGCAGGTTCAGTGCGTGCTCTCAGACTGGCTGTACAACGCGGTTCTGCAAGCTGGACACCTGCGCTACACAAGTATTGCAGGAGGCACCATTCAGGTGCGACACGGTGCAGAGTACATGCATTTCTGTCTGAGAAATTCCATGCACAGAAATTTTGAATCACAGTTCTGTCCGAAGCAGACTACAAAATCAGGACTGAGGTGCATGGACTGTCAATGTGCAGGGAGCCATCCTAGGCAGCCCTGCAGAGGAAACTCTCAATTCTTCTTAAAAAGCTGAAGGCAATCTGCAATGCAGCTTCCAAAGCCCCATTCCAATATAAAGCAGCATAATCCAGCTGTAAAGCTTAAAATACACTGAAATGCAGCCCCTCTTCTAGAGAAACAACAAAAAAAATACCCACTCAGAGCCCTTCTGAGTGCGGGGGACCAGCCTGCTCTCTCTGGGGTGCAGGAGGCAGGGAGGGGAGAGGTAGCAGAACAACTTGTTTCACAGCTAGCCAGGACCACTGACCCTGCCCATCCTGCCTGAGCTGTTGCCTTCTGCCTGTTTGTCCATGTTGCTTGATCTTTGCATTCCTGTAAGGAACACTTGGCTACATGATGAAGTGGATGATGATGAAGTTGAATCAGGAAAGGGAACTTTCTCTCTTTTTTTTTTTTTTTTTTCTTTTCCCTTTACCCAAGCTGGGAAGAGAAGTGAAAATTCCCTTCTTCCAGGAGAGGAGTGGGAGCTGTGACAAGGCCTTTATGCAAACTGCTTTGCTGGAGCACAGACCATCCTGTTCCCACCTCCAAACCCACTACCTCTCCCTGGAATAATTTCTCACTGCTCCACCCCACTCAGAGGTCATCTACAGACATGTATTGCCACTTTCTAGCAGGAATGTCTGCACAGAGTAACAGAAGATCAGAAAACAGAAACTGAGTAACTCGAGAGAGGCCAAAGCCTTGGTCTTCCTCCAGCCACTGCAAAATCAGTTCTTGGGAAGCTGCGGAGTGCCTTAGCACATCATTTGAGCAGGGGGTACAGGACCGACTGTTCTCACTTAGGAAGGAACAGCAGGTGCCCCCCAGAAACCCCCTGTGAGGAGGTGGTAAAGGGGGAGCCCTTGGTAAACACACAGATACGCCAGGAAAGTGGAAGAGCTATGAGAGGAAGGATACCAGACTGGTAATTTACAGGAGGAAAAGTGGAGAGGAACGGAAGAGAATTTGGAGACAAGTAAAGATGTGTGGGACTGGGAGGGTTGCTAATGCAGGGCTGTGATCAAAGGTTGTTCTTGGATTTGGGGACCAAAAAAGGACAGGCTCTGGAAGATAACTTCCAGAGCACATCTGCGCAGAGCTGGAGCTCATAAAGACTCAAAGGAGCCAATTGCTCTGTAACAAAAATATCTAGAATAAGCAATGGATTCAAAGAGTAACCTAGGTGTTTCTCTGCTAAGTCCCAAAAGAGCCACTTCCATTTAGTGAAAAAAGACTGGAAACAGCAGTCTGGGATGTGTTGAGGAGGTGGGCTCAGTCCCCAGGTGCACTGAAACACAGAAGACTGGCGCTGTGCAGGAACATCAGTGTGGGGCTAGTAAGGCTGGCGTAACATCAAGTTTTTATAGGCTGCTGAAAAGGGAAAAGATTTTTGGTCCTGAGTCGTTACTGCTAGTGAGAATAGCAGATGCATGTTCCAGTACAGGGAGCATCTCCCTCCAAGAAAAGGGAGAGTTTTCCTGGACATATCCAGAAAAAAATCAGCCTTCTTTTTTTCTTTCCCAAAGGGTACAAAAGAAACAAAACCAAAAAAGCTTACAGATCAGATACCCCTGTGCTGCAGTGATGGGACTCCCACGCTGCCCTGGACCTAGCCATGAGGCCCATCAGAAAGAGGTGGGGTGAGCAGGCTGGACACACACCTCTTCAGCTCTGCCTTTCAAGCCCTCCTTGTTTTTATAGCATTGTCACTCCCTGTTTTTATTGCACATTTTTTAAACAACATTTTGGGTCCCACCTCCGTTACTAATATCCCTCTCCAGTCACATTTTTTCCCAAAAGAAAAATATCTTTATTGAAAGAATGTAGCAAAGACTGAGAGAAATAAAACAGAGTGCATGAATTACAATACATCTGAAAAAAACATCCCCTTACTGAACAGTTCCTTTCCTTCCCCAGCTTTAACTTCAGATTCTTGCCAGATGTTCCTGTTTGTTGCAGAGTGTCTGATTTTGGGTTTGGGGTCTCTCCAAAGGGGGAGGGCAGAGTGTAAGCTGAAATAGGATGGGTGGCCTGATGGTGTCCAAACACAGTCAACTATCTCCATTAAATCTTGTTCGAGATTTGGCCTCCACTTCTCTAGACTGCACCCCATTTGGGTCTGAGAGATGTGATACACAGATGAGGAAGACAAATCCAGTAGATAGACTGAAGACAAGCCAATACATTTAAGCCAGCACAACATATGGACTCTCACATCTCTCGGCCTAGGAAAGATTGCTCCCCACAGATTTCTTCTAGGTTTGCCCAGACTAAGTGAAACAACCCAGCCAGTGAGATTTTTCCCCTCTTTCCCTCTGGCTTGTTTTATAACCCTATAGCTCTTGCTGCCAGAATCTTTTTCCCATTATGTACAACCTATTCTTCCCCTTTAAAAATGGTCCCCATTATCCTCTATGATAAGAATTGGTGATGTACTAAACAATCCTGCCCTTCCCAACCCATACACCTCACAGAAACGTGTAGACATCATATGGTCCTATCCCCCCAAGGTTTAATGAAACCGTAAACTATCTTTGAAGACTTGAGTCAGGTCCTCTGCAGTCCTGTCCTCATTGCTTCAAGCTTTCCCATCTGTATCTGACATAAGGTGAAGCTTGAGGCTAGGCAACCAAGAGCAGATTCACACTGCTTTTCCAAAATGAAATCTGAATCTTAATTTATGAAGAACCCAAACAATTTTTTTCAGTATTGGGAAATCAGAGTAATCTGGATTTCTTCTTCTCTCCAGCAAAGAAACTGCCCTACTGATCTGCACCTCTTCCTTTAGAGAGGCTGTTAGGCAGAAACAAACACCTTTTGCTGACAGTTGCAGACTGATGCCTGTAACGAAAACAAACTTAGCCAATAATTATCTCACTTGTATCTGCAACAAGCAACCTCTAGTAACCGGAAACTGTATTTTTTTTAATGCCTTTTACTTGTATAAAAGTTTGCAGCCTTAGAATTTTCACTCCTCTGTGAGGTTAAGTTTTTCTGGTCAAACTAAATTGTCACCTTACCATCTTCAATGTGTCTCTTTGATAACATGGGTGTTATTTGATCATGTCATGACAGTATCTGTAATGTTGCTGGAGCACCTGTTTAAGGACTCTGGAGATTAGGCTTACCAGTGCATGGGACAGACCTGTGAATGGACACGTCATGGAGAATTAAGGATATATGTCAGATCTATCACAGTGAATGGGACAGAGGATCTTCTACTGCAGGCACTCAAATCCAGCCCTCAGGACACTGCCTATATGTGGATTTTGATCTATCTTCTCACCTTGCCACTGTGATTGAACCATAGATAAGTGCAACAGTGAAATGTGAAGATGATGGAGGGGATAAAACAATATGAACACTGTGTTCTTTGTTTGCATCATTCCCTGTTATTGCTGCTGAGCTGGAAGCAGTCCCTGTGGCTTAGATACTCAGTTTCAGAAACCGTCTTGTCTCCTGTGTCATTAAGCAGTATGGAGTGGGATCAGCCTTCACCACCTTCACTCTCACCTACCTGTCAGATCGGTGGGGTATTACAGAGGGAGGACAAAGAACAGGCAACCACTAAGAGAGGGGAATATGCTTCCCAGTTCCCATGCCACATAGTTCTCACCCAGGTGACAGCTGATGGAGATGTCCCTAGCTCTGCCTTTCCAGACCTCAGTGAGGATGGTGATGGTGGGCTTCAAACGCAGCACAAAACTTAACCCAGGGGTAGCTTCAAAGAGAACCAGACTTTCAGGATTTCTTGTGACAGTGGGCAGGCATATCAGCTCCTCCACTTCCAGTGCTGCTTTTCTGCACCCTTTCCCATGCCCTCGCTGCTCTGTGTTTCTATACTTTTAAATGCATTTCATAGGCAAAGCATGGCCCATGGGGACACAGCATCAGAGGGACCAATGGCCCTGCACTCCCAACCAGGGAAAATCTGCTCCAGTAGCACAGCTGAAGTTGTTCCAAGCCAGGGAAAGCAGAGAGTAGGCACTGGGGGAAGAAGGGATTTTCTGCCTCTTCAATGCAGCATGCTATATAATAGTTGTGCGATATCTGAAGCAGGTTGCTGCGAGTGAATTTCCATAGCTTACACAGCTCCAAGGGCTGTGGGTAATGCTGTGCTCACACCCATATTTTCCTAAAACTTCAACCTGAAAGACTTCATCATTTCCTTGAAAGTGAGTGGGTTAGAGAAATTAGCCACCATTGTGAGTATCAGGTTTTGGGCAGCTGGCATGCAGGCAAGCTTGCCTCAGCCTCACTTGGATAATGGCAACCAGAGACCCAGGGGAAAAAAAGAAGCAAGAAATTGCTAATCCATTTACAGTCTCACCTACTCAGACCAAGGTTGTGTTTAATCACTTACGTTTGGCTTTTTCGTTATATTTAACAACACACATTCTCTCCGCAGTCTGCACATAGGCACAAAGCATGCTGCTGGTAGTAGCGGAAGCATAAAAAGTTAAATGATCTTGAAAAAGCCCAACCAAACAGAATAAACACCCCAACAAACCAGCAAATATATATATTTGTGAGAGTTTAATAAGTTAAATGCAGGAGCTTAACTTTGCAAGAACACAACCCTGAAGCAAAATGATTTATTTGGTATTTACAGATCTTTTTTTTTTTTTGCAAAACAAATTTCTATGAAACCATAGCAACAAAGGTTAAAGTGAAGATTTGGAATGATGTTGGAATTATTCACAAGGGAAAAAAACAATAGTCTCTGTTTCGGGTTGATGGAATGTAAGATTAAAGCAAAATAGAGAGAAATATTTAAAAATATTTTTGGCAATTTAGTAATCCTAAATCCTGTGAAAGGTAGACATTTAAAACTATTCTTTTGCTAGAAAATTGTGTCCTTGATTTTAAAAGCAATTTGTCTGGTAACTTCCTGATAGGAATGTTATGTGCATAAATGTCCAAGTTCATTGCTCTTCTCTTACAAGACAAGATACAAAACCAGATTTCACTGAAGCCCTACTACAGTCAATTTCTAATAGAATCACATGTATTCCAGTAAAAATCTGCATTTTTCTGAAAGGTCTCTCTATTGAGTTCCCTTCTTCAAATGCATTTCAGAGAAGTCAGAATAGGAAAGTAGAATCAGTTACAACTTACCGTCACGCTCCAGTAGATGACATCAGATTTTTCAGGGAAAGAAACATGCTCCGTCTGGGTGGTGTATGAGTTGTAAATTGAAGCCAACAGGTGAGTGTTGGTGATTCAAAATCCTTAAAAACAAATTTAAACACCACAATGGCAAATAATGTACTTTGTGAAAACTTATTTGGAGCTTGATGCTCTTGTATTGAGTTTTGTAACTGTCTGTCTCAGCTAAATAAGCTCCCACTCCTTTCCTTGGCCACTTGCCAGCTTTTCTAATTTAAAGCAACTGTGAGCTTGCTGTAAAACTCCTGCTGGAAGCAGCTTAATGTATACCATGGAGCAAGGAGCAAGCGTGTGCTCCAGACTGAACTGGTACGACAGAGTCCTAACTGGACCTGGGGCATAGCCTCCCTGAGGTAATGTTATATCATCTTTGGAAAGCACGAGAGGCTAAGTTGCCTCCTTCTTGGTAAAGACAGAGAAGAGGAAAAAATCATGATTATTCTGGCATGTAGCTCCCTCAGTGTGGGATTTGGGAGGAGCAGCATCTGTTTCAAAGTGGAGGAAGAAGCATCAGCCTCAAATACATAAAATGCTCAGAGCTGCCAAAGGGGCTTGGTCCCCAAATTGGCCAAAAGACTCCCAGTATTTTGAGGCAGTAGTCCTTGGTCTGAGGCTTTGGGGACAGGTCCCAGGGCTTTTTCCTGGGCTTCCTCCACTAGTGCAATGAGGGGTGCCCCTCTCATGGGGTAGCTGGGACACATAAGCTGAGGTTCACGTCTGAGCACAACCCCAAACTTCTTAATTTTGGAGATCTAGTTAAAAAACTAGACACTCACAGCAATGATCCTATCTTCTGAGGCACTGTCAAACTTTAAGTAACAGAGGCATGGTTTTCAAAGGCATCCACTTGCAGGGCATGGCTCTGTCCTACTTTGCTCAAATTTAGGTAGTGGAGCATGCAAAGTGTTGTTCATACAGGAGAGTTGCCTGTGCCCATGTTGAATTCCTCTTTTTTGCAAGGAAATTATTTCAACCAGTTATGGTTGACACACCTGGTGTGCATTTGTGAATTGATAGAATAGGTTCCCTTTTGCAAATATTAGTTTCCTCTGAAGAGAGCTAAAAACAAGCAAACAAAAAGGCAAATTATAAAACATAATTGTAATTTGGGGAATTTCAGAGTCTGAGCTTCCACATGACAACCATAACAAACTGTTGCTGAAAAATAAGGATACTGAAAAGCCTACCTCACACTATGCCCCAAATCACTCAGCACTTCTGGAAATGCATCCAACTGACCTGCTGATGCTAACTAAGGTGACATAAGGTTTATTGTAGCTGTTAGTAAGTGACTTTCGTTTTGTCAGCCGTATTTTCTTGCAAAACTAAAGTAAGTGAAGATGGAATCATTAGACTGAAATTTTCGAAGGTGTTTGATGCCCCTAAAAGAGGAAATTAACCTGCGACAAAACAAGTCAATGTCAAAACACCACTTGTGAAGTGGCTGTAAAAGATCTTGACCTTTAAGAACATCAAGTCCAACTGTCAACACAGGAATGCCAAGACCATCGCTAAACCATGACCCTAAGCACTGCATCTATACATTTTTAAACATGTCCAGGGATGGTGATTTCACCACTTCCCTGGATTATGTTATGGGGAAAGAGGCTTAAGGAGGAAGATGCAGTTAAAGCTTTATCAGAGGGAAACGGACATGAGTTCCAGCATAACAAGAGTCTTAAAAGGAAGGAGTTGAACCCATTTCATTTGCTTACTGGGCTTTCCAGATCAGAGGTAGGAGGCAAGAATAAACATGGAGGAGAAACTACAAAGCAATTCACAAGTCTTGGAGGTTTAAGTGTTCGACAGAAAACACAGGTTGAATTTTTTTTAGAAGAAAGATTATAAAAATATGATTTTTATATAAAAAGCTGCTTACTGGTGCCTGTGATAGGCTGATTTTTAATTCATCTAAAATTACAATTCTAGGCAAGTATAGCACTTCACCAGAATGTTGATTTTCTTGCTTTTGGCTTTGTCTAGATACAGCTGTGGTAGGACTGAGCTGCTAGCTGCAACGGCTGAACTGGGAACTACTATTTGGCATTCATGCCCTCACAGGTACAACACAGCAACTAACAGAGGTTAGGAAAAAGGAATCATTTATCTTGGAGAGATTGCTAAGGGGAAGAAAATGCATCTTGCCTCACCTGTGTGTGCAAGTTTTCATACGGTCCTGTACGTGTGGACTTTTGTTGCATAATAGATTGTTGCATGTTAGAGAGAAAAACCACAAATCCATGTAATAGATGCATAAGAGTAAACATGCTTTAAGGAGTATAATTGTCACACCATTGACCAATTGTGATCTTTGCCTCTCATGTGGCAAGCAAGCTGATACTTGTTCCTGGTGACATCTTTTAAGTCCTCCTTCTGACCAAAGTGTTTTAAGATTCAGCAAGTTCTAATAAATTTCAAGAATGTTTCCAACACAAGTAACTGAAGCAGGAATCAAATGGAATCCTTCATCTGCAGTGAACCACTAAGAAGTTGATTTGCTGGCAGGAAGGAATTATCACTTTTTGACATTAAAAACAGAAGGATCCTTTGATGCTGGGACTTGGGATTTTCCTGTGTTTGGCTGAATGCATTTGCATCCGAATAATACTGAGTTCAATTGCCAAGATGTGAATGTAACTGCTTAGGATTCATCTTGCTTCAATACTGAGAGAATGGGTGGGTTTATATGGCACAGTGTACCCTAGGAGGTCACAAAGCTTGATCCTACCACAAAGCTCATCCAGAAGCCTAATTCTTCTGAGATACAGTGGTGTGAATGAAGACTGGCTTCATCCAGGTAAACAGAAATACATCATTGTCCAGTAGCCCTAAAGGAGAAAAAAAAATCAGTTATTACATGGAAATATGATGTCAAAATACATGGAAGTTTTGTTTAGTTTGGTTGTTTGGGTTCTCTTTATGTGTGGGGGTTGGGTTTGGTTTGTTTTGGTTTGGTTTAGTTTGTTTTGGTTTGGTTTTAATAGCTAGGTCTTGGTATGTACAGCTTGGTCAGTAGCTCATAGGGTATTCCCAAGGTGATAACACAGAAATAGCTGAAATCAGTGTGAAAAATTCAGTAAATTCATGTATCACTATTAAGGAAACAGAAGAGGGAGGGATATGCAGGCTGCTTTTAAAGGGTGCTGCTTTTCATGACCCCCAGTTGGTGCACCCATCTTGAGATACCCACTAAGTGAACAGCTGCAGGATGGGGACACATTGATGATAAACAGCTCATGTCCAGGTGGCTGTGCAGGTGCTGGGGCTGCACACCTCAGGGAGGCATCTGGGTACCAGTAGATTAATTCCACATGCATTTTTTATCTATATGAGATGCAAAGTGCAGTTCAAACAGAGCCTGTGATTTTCAAATAAGTATAATTTATTCTAAATGTACATTTGCTAGAAAATACATCCAAACCTCATTTACCCCACGAGATTACCTAACTAAAGATACCTCTGCTCCGCACCTCCATTCAATCATTAGTCACCAATGTAAAACTAGCATGCAGGGTTTAAATCTTATCTGCTTGGAACAGCTTGGAACAACTCTGTTACACTCACTGTTTTGAAATCAAATGCTATTTGTGGCAAGCAATACAGCACATTGCATTTCTCACCCTCCAGTGAGTCAAATCACCCCAGTGTTAGGACTTGGAGTCTTAGTGGGGCAGAACATTGCAGCTCCATTGTCTCCACCCTACATCTGCAATTAAAATTTTAGTTGGAGTTTCATTTCACCTGCCTATGCCTCCACATGATGAGGGGGCCTTTTTTCTTGCTGGCTTTTTCCCTTCCCTTTTCCTTCAACAGCATACTTTTCCAGCAGAAGTCTTAAACACCAGAGCCCAGACTTGCAAAGATGTTTTGATGCCTCAGGCCATCGCTGGGAACCTAGTGAGATTTACAGGGCTCCTGAAATGAATGGGGGCTGTTGTAAGCTGACAATATCTGCAAAAAGCAAAGCTTTTTCTAAATCTAATATATTTTTCTCTCGGTTAGTCTGTTTTCACAAAGCAGAAAGTGACTGTTGTACCAAATGGAGACCAAAGTATCTCTTCTCCAAAAGCTGGACATTTGTGTTTCTCAGAAAGTGTCAGGTTAGTATTACCGGGCATAGGTCCTTTCTCACAGTTAACAAAAAAAAGTCTGCCTCCATATTAGCTTCAGCGGGAGTTAGGACCTCACATGGGCTGAGGTGAAGCCCCTTCACAGGTTATAGAGATGTTTCACTAAATATCCCAGTCTTCATTTCTTCCAGATCCATACAAATGGTCTGTGATGGAAACGGAAATAAATTCCACATCTGCCAGTTCACATCCCTTTCAGAGCAGGATTATTGTCTTCGTCTCATAGGTGGCTGTACATATATGTACCCTCCAGAGGCACCACAGCTTCCTCTCCATGAGGTCTCAGCATTTCGCTCTCCTTTATTTTGGAAATGAAAGAGGAAATAAGCAGCCAGTTTATCTTCTACTTGTATTAGCTAGATGGAATGAAAACATGCTTGGTATTCGAGATAGTGAAATAACAATGACTTGTATTTGTTTCTCTTCTGCCAAGTGCAGTCAAGCAGCAGCTAAAGATAAGTCTGAAAGAAACAGAGACCCATTTAAAATTAGCACACATACTGATCTGGGAGGACTGGGAAACCAAATACTTCCTCTGAGCATTCTAAGCAGTTTTTCTTTCCTAGGTGCACTGAATTTGTACAGATGAGAAGGCAAGCTCTGCTGGCCCCAGGGTGCCAGTGGCTAGGCACCTCTGCCCTTACACCTTGCAGCACACGGTGTCCTCATCGGTGCTCTGCTGACACTAGTGAAGTTCCACTGCCCTGCTGCTACTGTCACACTGTGGGCAGGAATCCCCCAGCACTACCCACCAAAAGATTAAATCCTAGGTTTTCATTCAGTTATTACAGTGTAGACCTGTTGGCATTGGAGACCACGGAGAAAGAACGTGGCAGCAGGAGTACAGAAGCACTCCTGCGGTCCTTCATTCTTTGCTATGTCCACTGCCCAGGACTAAAGGATACTTTAGAGAGGTTGTGTTTATACATGCCCCTCATTCAAAACTTTTATGAAGAAAAAAAACTGTAGCCATACAAAAAAGTTAACATTTCTCTTCTTGCACAGATTAGTCTTATTATAGTCTTATTATAGTCTTACTATAGATTTTTACACAAATATATTTAGCATTACATGTGCAAACTACTTATTTTTGTTCTCTTCTATTTCAAAAGGATAGGGAAGGAAAGGATTTTATCCTGTTTCATACTCCACAGGGCTATGCATGTAGCACTTTAGTCATAAAGAAAATATTATCAGCTTGAACTACTTTCTAGTTTCCTTATTATGTTTGTTCAAAGAGTAAGTTATCCAATTCATTATGCCTGGTTTATCTGGAAGCAGTCTGCAATGTGCTAGCTGAGTGCTTTGACCTTTTGCATATTCTGTATTTGATTGGTTTGGCCATCCATCTTCTCCACTTGTTGAAACCCTCACTTAGCAAACAAAGGCCAACAGCCAAGCCTGCGTGAAAAATGTGGTGCAAAAGGAGTAAGTTAAGAACAGGGTATATTTCATTGTATTTCCCATAGACATTGAAGATTATGCAGACCTTAAAAAGTTGCCTGAGGTGCCTGGACTTCACAACTGCTGACAAATTATGACTGTATTACAGTATTTTGATGAATCTTTTTGGGAAAACAATAATCTTACGTGATCCCATCACCCCAGTGCAAAGCAGTTAAATTGCTATTTCTCACAGTGATCTAACTTCTACTGTTGCTCTCTCCAGTTTGTTTCTTTCTATCTTGCCAACCCCTTTAACATAACTAAACTCAAACCCCATATTTTCCTTGTCTAATTCCCTGTAACCTATTACTTTTGACTATTCCATCCTCACTTTGCCCAGGAATGTAAAGAGGGGGGAAAAAGACAGAGAGTAACAAACCGATACAGAGTTAGGAGTTTAATCACAGCTTCCAGGCAAGGTTCTCCAGAGTGTGCTTACTCTGCTGTGCCCACGTACATGTTCAGATTTGCCTTCCTGCTAATTGCATCAACCAATCTTCCCTCTGCCTGCCTCCTGTGAAAGACTCATGTCCATGAGTGTTCAGAGCATGCTGCATTCCCAGTCCCAAACTCCTGAACCAGTACAGGGGTGAGTGCTATGTTCATTTTAACACTAGCAGTGCGAGAGCTAGGAATGGGTACCAAAGCAGCCCTAAAAGCACAGGTGGGAAAGAAGATCTACCCTTTCCAGATAAGGGCCCTTATCACCAGGCTAAAGAGCAAATAAAGCTCCCATTTTGCCAGTGATCCTCAGATCCACAGCTTCTCCTCTGCAGTATGACACAACTTCAGGACATCCAGGTAGTGGGTGTCCTTTGGGCAGAGGAGTGCATAGCCTGGCAGCCTGGGTCTAGACGTGAGCTCCCTGAGACTCAGGGTAGCTCTTAATCTGCATATAAAACTCCCCTGGACAAATGCTATTTATAAAAGGCTATCAAACCCTTGGATGTCAGCAGCTGTGTCTATTCTAATCATATTTTATAAGGAGACAGTTCTTCAGAATAAAGGCGGTGCAGCGAATATCATAAACCTCTCAAAAGTGGGGTTTATGAAAGTGTTTCAAGCACTATTGGACTTCAGCATAAGTGAAAAAACTCACTGTAAAAGAAATTCAAATACTGAAAAGGTGAATTTTTAAGTGTACACACGTGGCAATTTGTGCTGAAATGTTGGCAGTCCTGTTCAGACAGAAATGTGGCATTTGGATAAGACTCAGCCCAGTTACCCAGTCACAAAATTAAGTTCTAGCAATCAGTCACTATAGTAAAAAAGAATTGGTTAAGAAAAGGCTGTACACCTCCAGTAAGGATAGGAATTGTACTGAATGCATGCAATGCATAACCAGGAAGACAAAAGCATTAAAAAATAGATATTTGCTTTATCTGGTGAGAGTGGCTTGTATGAATGGAGAAATTGAAAGTCCCTTACCTGAAGAAGGTCAGTTTTTGTATATAACTCAGAAATTGTCCTGTCTTTCAACCTACCTAGTGTGGCCCTTAATCTGTGCATCTCTCAGGCAAAAAGGGCAGCTGCCTTGTGCAGCTTGGGGTTCACACCATGAAACAGTCAGCCAGAGTCTTTAGAGCTATCTTCATAACCCAGCAAATATCATCCTCACACACAAGGCACCATATGGTTCTCCCTTACTGCACATACAGCTGGCCTGGGTTTGAAGAAACCATTATCTGACACCCTTCTGCAAATGATTTGAGGGTTACTCCAGGATAAAATGGCAATTGTTCAAGAAAACCAAACACTACATATGGATACACATGTATATTCATTTCTGCTGTTCCTTCCCCGGCTGGCTGGTAGACTGTCCTTCCGGCTGCTAAGCTGCTATCAGAGGGTGGCATTTATTTTTTTAAATGCTCTTTAATTTAATGGAAAGAGGATTTTTTTTAATTGTTAATTGACACCATTCCCCAAAGCTAAGACAAAACAAATGCAGGGGGGCTGAAGCTCAATTGATTACAGATGGCACTGTTGGACAGCAGTGGAGCAGAATGCAGCCTGCGTTACCAGCAGATACCTAACTACAAGCACTCAGCATCAAAAATAATCACTTAAGATCAGCCTCTTTGGAAAGATTGGAAAGATCCGTGCCATCAAATTTCTGTTCATAAAACTTTATTGTCTACGGATGCCTTTCCAAGTGAGTAGGCTGTTGGCTATACACATTTCCTGACCTACATGAGTTCTCTGACACTAATGGTAGCAAAATATAGCCGGTAACTTTCTGAAATGAAATGTCTGATTCAGAACAAACAAATCACTGTTGTCACAATTAGCTTGACTACTTAAACATGCTGAGGTAGCATAACAGCACTGACCAGAATGAGCAATTTACCTTAAAAAGCTGGAACATTTATTTCCATTAGCAGAAAATCCTTTCTTCCATGCATTCAGAGGTGTATCAGAAAGACCAGAAGTTTAAGTTAGGGACTTTAGTAGTCACAACTGAAGGTTTTAACACTCATCCCAATCCTCCAAGGTGTGCTGCCACAGTGGAGACCTACTGCTACCTTTGTGCAACCGAGTATTGTTACCAACAGAAGACTGGGGATCAGGTCATCGGGGCCCATGAATATCTGGTTTTCAAATATACAGTTGTTGGGAAGCCAGCTATCACAGGGTGAAATCCAAAAGACAGACTGAGAGTATCTAACAGTTCCCTGCTGCCAAAATGGGGTGTCTACACCCCCAGCACCCTACCCTGTTAAGCTGCATGCTCCCACTGCTGGTCCTTCCACTCACTGGACACATCTGTGGGCAGATTCAGCTCATTAACCTGGCACAAACTCACTCAGCAAGAGGTTATATCTTTCTTCTGCCAAATTAACAACCTGGAAGAGTCACCAGAGGATCCAGGATACACCAAAGGCAGTGCAAAGAAAGGGCGACAGCAGGGAGCAGTGATGGAGAGACTCCCTGCGGCAGGAGGGATGTGGCACATGTGGGACTGTGGCCACTGGTCCTGAAGGTGCCCACTCACACCAGACAGCAGGTTAGACATAGGTGGATGAATGTGTTACCACCCACTGGCATCACCAACCTCTTCTCTGCAGGCTGCCAAGCCTATGGCAAGTGGCCGTGGTGTATGCTGGGCTGTACAAGATGCAGTTCATGACACGGTCCAGTTTTCGAGAGCATGGCCAGAGGCAGTGATATTGCAATCACTAGCTGAGACAGGGAGTGCAGAAGCTTGCCTGGACTGTGGGCTCTGATTTAGGTTTGCAGAACATTTTTCACTGAATTAATGAAACAGAGAACAGAGTCCATGAGTCTTCAGTCTAGTTTTTTTATTGGAGTGCCTCAAGCAGAAGATACTGTGACCTTATGGTCTCTTCCCATGGTGTTGTGGCTCTCAGCATCTCTCTCTCTGAAAGAGATGGAGATTGCCCAGATGGCACTGGGACAAAGGACTTGGAAATTCTGCTCCTTCCTACCCCAATCTTGCTCTCATAGCAAGGCTTGGTGCCTGGGTAAAGGCGCAGTGTGGATGGAGAGAAGGTGCTGAAGCAGCAGCGGGGAGCAGCCCAGAATTGGCCAGTGGAATGGTGTGATTTCAGCCAGGCCATGGAGACACTCAGCCAGATGGTGTTAGTGGAAAAAGGAGCGGGAAGGGGAGGAAAGAAGCGTTAATGCTTTCCTTGCCGCTGCCAGGAGCAAGCACCTCTGCAGCTCCACTGCCCAGGGGTGGGAGACAGCCCCCTGCCAGAGGCTGGGTCCCCCCTCTCCATCCTCACCCAGCCCTCCAGCTCAGCCTTCACTGCTTGGAAATGAAGGTACAAATGTAATATGAAGAGCAGCAAGGAATTTGGAAAATTGTGCGGTGCGGCAGAAGTTGGAGTGGTAACAAGCCCAGAAAGCTGCAAAGACCATCACAACCATGCCCTGTTCCCGGCTAAGGCGAGGGGCTGTTTAACTAGCTCACCGCAGCAAATAAGAGAGCACGCAGCCTTAGATGTACAAACATGTCTGTAGTTGGATATGGAAGTCTGAAACAAAAATACAGTCTTATATACCCTTAGGGTTTTTTTTTTCCTTTTTGGTGTGTGTTTCCTAACCAGTTGCTAATTTGGTCCATCTATAGTGAATAAACAGACCAGTATTCTGGAATCTGTTTTTAATTACAGTGTTGTTTCTTTTTAATGATGAAAAATGAGGATATCCTTTCTCTGTCCCATGTGACCTGTTTTCTATAGGGGTTCTATTTTAAAATTTTTCAAATATCTTTCTTTTCTGGTTCCAAAACGTCCCTGTCCTCCACCCCTTATATTTCCTGGATAGCACTTTAACTCCACAGTAACTAATTGCGCTGTGAATATATTTATCCTTGCAGATATGAGAGAGACCTCTAATTTCCATAGTGCTGTTTTCCAAAGTTTCTTGAAACTTCCCCGGAGACTCCAGCCAAACAACCCAGGAGTTATAGTGCTGCAAGGCAAAATAATTACATCATTAGGAATTGCTAAGAAATCATGGACTCAATTTCTTCCACACTAATGTCTCTTGGTGACTCTTTGCATCATTTGAGAAGGCTCATCAAGGATTTCTCTGCCAGGGCAGAAGTACCCGAGTGGACTCACACGTATGAGGCTCGTCTTTGAGAGACAGAATTACTTTTGCTCCCAAATGGCCCCAAATGCAGGGAACACGACCACAGCTTTAATTATCATGCTTTGATACCCTCTCCGCCACTAAAAACCTGTCCTTAGAGTGAAATGGAGCATCTGAAAACTGAAACAATTTTTGTGGGGTATTTCTGCTATTTTAAAGCAGCTACTTCTCTCCACTTTCTAAGTCTCTCTTAAAGACCCCTCAAAATCACTTCTCCTGAGAAGTGAGGGGAAAACGCTTTTGTCACCCACAAGATAAACCTCTGAAGATATGAAACTCTGAGGTATCATTTGGGATTTTAGGGAAACTCCCCTCCCGGCCACTGAAAGTTATCCCTGCAGAGGCCCGCAGATACTGGGAAGGGCAGATATTTAAGGACACATGGTATCACAAAACTCACAGGACAGTAGAAAGAGAGCCAGGCAAAACAGCCAAGGGAAGCAGGGAGCAATCCACACGCACCAGAGCAGCTTTTGTGCTGCAGAGTCCTGGTGTGAACCAGAGAAGGAACAGAAGCAGCAGACCCTGCCTGGACAGGTTGTTCCCCCACCCACATCCAGCTGCTGGGGAAGCCAGTGGGGAGACTCCCACCAGCATCAAGGGGATGTGAGCTGGAGGCGGGAGAAGGACATTCTGCTGTGCGCAGGTGTGTGCTCCCCCTGGGCTTGCTCAGTCATCCAGAGCCAGGACGCAGTGCGTGTGGCGCATGGCACCGTGTTCTCAAAGCCAAAGGCCATTCCACTGAGGGACAGGTGAACACCTACCCCAGGTCCCCTCCTGATGTCACTGTTGGGCGCAAGGAGAAATAGCAACTTTTAGAGGGCATGAGGTATATCAAAGGGGTTTGAACCTCACTTACTAAGAAAAAGATAATTTGTTCCTTGCAACTTCTTGGTTAAAATTAGTGGGTTCTTTCCCTGCAGCATGACACAAGGCTATGACTAGAGCTTAATGTAATGAGAAACTCTATACATCTTGCTAGTCACAGCAAGAAAGGGAGCATGTCTTGACTTTTTCCCTTGTATACCAGCATATACTCTCTATCTGATCATTTCCCTTTATTTTCCACATGAACTAAACAACTCTTTCCCTCTCTATGTTAGAATTTGTCTGTGTGTATGGTTTTTACCCACAAACAAGGAATCTGCTATTTGCAAACATTCCCATTTGACACCTTTCACTATTGGGTAAAAAAAATCTAGATCGCAGTTTTGCAGCTCATGGATTGTTTTGAAATAGTTTGCTTTTCTCTGTTTTTCAAGCAAAAACAAAAGTAAAAATGGAGGAGGGTGGAAGAGCTGCTTGGTGTTGGAAATAAATATTTAGGTTTTTGAGCACTGCTATTAAAAGACAATGAAACAAAAAAAGTCAGCTCTTGTGAAGTGTGGGAGACAACTCCTTCCTCTGCATCAGGGGATCTGAATCCCTCCCTCCCTCCCTCCAGGAAAACATCCTGTCGTCCAGCTGTGAGAATATTCTTGGGTGGATCCTCTGAGTCTTGCTGACATAAGTTTAGCTTTGCAAAGGCCAGGTAATGTTTTCAGCATTGAAGAGAAAATTATTTTATCATTGAGAGGGTGAGGGCACTCCCCAGTGATGAGGGAGGCTCCAGTTCCCAGTCACTCTTCCTGTGATTCAAAGCAAAATCTCAGCATGAGTTCACAAATTCTCATCTGCTGCTTCGAAACGATCTTATTGCAAGAACAAATTATTAGTTCCCCTGCCCCCTCCCCAAAGAAAAAGCAAAGGAATACTCCACTTAGCTGTATTCCAGATAGTCTGTCTCTTAGTTCAGTGGCTACTTTTAATCCTTTAGTAAAAAAAAGGTGACATAAAAGCAGCATTCGCTGTTGTCACAGTTGAATTCCATGGGCAGAACTGATTGAGCCAGTGCTCCCACGCCAGTCTCACGGAGGGGACTGTTTGCTGCTGAGCAATGAAGGGAAGTCCCTCCTTCTTCAGATGCGTTGCATCAGAGAGGGAAAATCTGGGCTGCCATGCTTGGGGCAGGGGACCTGTGGGGATACAGGGATGTGGGGATGTTGGTGTAAAGGGAAGAAGGGATGTGGGCATGTATAGATGCAGGGACGTTGGGGTGGGGAGAAGAAGGGATGCAGGGATATGGAGATGCTGAGATGTGGGGAAGCGGGGTTGTGAGGAGATGAGACCCTCCTTCCTGACATGGAAAATCCTCACAATTCCACAGACACATTTTCTCTATATGCCTGAGAACAAGTCCAGTTCTCTCTGCAGCATCAGTTCCCGCAACAACCTTTGCTGTGGGAACACAAACCAAGCAAATGAATTAAACCCAACACCACTGGGGGCTCTGTGTGTGTGTGTGAAGGTAAAAAACTGTCTGAGCTTGTAGTGGCTTGTTTGCTGCCCCTGATGAGCAGGGTTTAGGAACATGCCTGGGCTCCAGCTCTAAGCAAACTGGCAGAGAGTTGCCCGAGGCAGGCTGTGGGCACAGCTCTGCCCTGCCCAGCCCGGGTCACCCACGGGGTGCCCGGGGAAAGCATGAACCCTGCTGCCCAGATGCAGAGAAGTCTCTGCAAAGGCTTGAAATGTAAACTCCTCTCGCATTTCCATGCAGGCTGAGCCAGGCAGATCAGAGGGATTTTTTTTTTGTTCCCTAAGACAAGTCAAAGGCCTCTCCATCACCTGGAGGTGAGGTGGAAGAAGCACCCAGCCCCAGAAAGCCCAAGGTTAGCTCGTTTTCTGCCTATTATTGCCCTCTGGTGGCGCTATTGAAAATAGCAACATAATTTTGTTGACTGGGACTGCCCCTTAGTCCACCATTAATTTCATTCTTAACGCAGAATTTGCCTCTGATGTGCTTGACTGCATCTCCAGCTTGACTAACCTCAGACCGGTGATGCTAAAACATAATTGCGTGGTTACCAGGATTTTCTAAAAGCTCTTCCATCACTGGTAGGGATTTTGGTTCTGATGTTTCACCCACCTAACCCACTCAGGATGGAACCCCCTGCAACTACACCAAATTGTATCAGCCCAGGATATGCCCTTCTTGGTTCTGCATACCCTTTGGGGCACTCTTTGAGCAGTGTATCCCAGTGGATAGGCTTCAATGCCCCCCTTGCCCTGTGTACAAGCTGAGAACATCAGTTGGCTTACATTCCAAATACAAGGTTTTGTCCAAGAAAGGTTTTTTTCCGAAGCCAGGATAATAATGAACTGGTTGTTCCAGAAAATGGATGGAGCAGATCTGCCCTGCAACAAGCTTACCATTACAGTTTCCTGGCATCAGTTTTGTGCATTTGAAAGGACCAAGACTAGGAGTCAGCTCCACCAAAAAAAAGAGGCAAGCATCTTTTTTAGGGATGTAACTGAAAGCTTAGACATCTCTCATACAAAGTAAAGGAATGAACCCCACTTGCCTATACTTCATCTGAATTTGGAAAATATCCATATCTTTTTAGTAAACTTGACTAAACTTGGGAAACAGCCTCCAAAAGAACAGACTGCCCACAGCTTTGTCTGGTGTGAGGGTTTGCTGTAGGAAGGCTGATTACAAAAGGGTGTCAGGGCGAAGCTGCAGGCCCACCATGTGGGATGGTGATGGCTGGCTATGAAAGAGGAGGAAAGCTAGAACCTCCCAGTCTCATAGCCTGCCTCCATGTCATGCAAAGTATAAGCTCTTTTTCCTCCTGTTAAAAAAGGTATCTTGGCTGTCAAATATTTATCTCACCAGTCCTCCCCCAAGGCAGTGGCTTGGCCAGCTGAAGTCTGAAGATGTTGTTGCCTTTGCTCCCTCTGCACATAGCATTGCTGCTGATGGAGAAGGTGCAAAGCTCCAGCAGGTCATTTTATGAGACCTTGTCTCTACCCCACAGGAAACTTTAGTGCTAACTGTACTAAAGGTCCTGAAAAGTAGTAACCCAAGTAAACCAGCTGGCATAGTCTCTTTTTGCAGCCAGACAACAGCTAGCAGCCAAGCTACCTTGATGTACCAACACTGTCTTCTGCTTTCATGGCTGTGTAGCAGATCTGCTCTGTAAATAGCACAGGATGGAAAAGCATTAAAAAAAAATAAAATTACACCTGGAGTTCCAGTTTGAACCATTCAATCCAGTTTTTCAGAAATCCAGAGAAGCTCTTTCATAGAGATTTAAAAATAATTGTTTCATTTCCTAAATGAGGCTTCAGACCTAACAAAAAACCCCAACCCAACAGAAAAGCAGAGCTCATATCTGAGCCCTGCTTTATAACACCACAGAAGTGAGATGAGCAAAGCCTAGCTGGCATTTCAGAGTCTCCCGCTATTGGCAATATCTTCTAGACTTACAGGCCCCTGGGAATCCCTAGGGGCAGAGTGAGAAAATTCACATTATGGTGCCTTTCTGGTGGGAAGCCTTCAACCCCTGGGGCTGTGCAGAGGAGAGAGAAAGGACCAGGGAGCTCATAAATGCCTGCAAGGATCAAGAGGCATCTGCTGGGCTGGGAGAAGGAAGTAAAGCAAAGTTGCAGAGGAAGAAAAAGAGACCTTGAAAGGGATTTAATGTGCAGGGAAAGCAGCAGAGCTGAACACAGGCACTGAACCCTCTGCTGCAGTAAGAAAGCAGAAAATACATCCATCCGTAGTCCTTAACACTGCAAATTAGTCTGGGAAATTAATTCCTCGTTATGGAGATAAATATGCCAACAGAATGAGTTTAGGCTAATAGGGATAAAGAATTGGTCTTAGCAAGAATGCGGCTGCTGAAGGATGGTGCTGAGCATGCCCCGGGGTGCTCAGGCACCAGCCAGGCTTTTTGTGGTGCCCTGAATGTGGAAAGGACAAGGACTTGATGTTTTGGGCATCTGCCTGTGGCTTTGATGGCAGTTTTATCTGATGAACTGCAGGGCTGGGTTCAAAGTTTGGAACTGGGAAATTTTATACAGTGTCATCTAGAAGATGCCTTTTTTTTTTAGAAAAACAAGGTAGGAAGAAAGCCATGGTCTTCAGTTTGTTTTCAAAGCCCTCGCACTCAAAGGAGTGCATTCTTCTCTCATTTTGTTAACATCTCAAATGTATTTTTTGGAGATCTGAGATGTTAATCCCCCCTGGTATTTTCAATAGCAGCTGTGTGGCACACCTCTCTCCTGCTGATGAAGGCTAAGATGTAATTTGGCTTGTTGTTTCACTCCAAGAATGGACTTAGTGTATCACAGGGTTTTCTCTTTATTTTTGGATATACGATTATGTGAATTCAGTACCTGTTCAAGATCCCTGCCAGCATCTGAAAGTCTCTTGAGTGGGATCAAATACACATTTTATTTCAGCAATATCAAGCTTCCAGCACTGTTGTGGTTTCTTCTTACAAAAATTTGAATTAGTAACATAATACAGAAAATTTAATAATAAACTTATTTGTAGAAGTGGAATTTCAGGTTGCTATTATAGCTAATCGCTGAAAAAAACCCCAACAAACTTGACCACAAGATACATGATTAAAAAAAATTCTCTCTGAATTCAGAATGTTACCTGCTTTTTGGGATGAAAGCAGCAAGATGGAAGAAGCAAGATGGATATCAGTTTACCAACCATTTGAAATAACTGAAAAGCCATTTTTAAGCTACAAAGTGCCACTGCTGTGAAGCTGGGTAGCACTTTTCTTGCACTACAAATGGGGTGGATTAGGTGCTGCTGAGGTTATTTCCATGTAGAAATAGCTCACAGGCAGGTGTGGGGAGCGGGGACACAAAGGCTTGGGGAAGGAAGCCGGGGTTGGGCTGCAGAGGAAGGGGACAGGCAGCAGATGCAGAAGAGACTCGTTTTTACTGGTGTGCAGGGTTAAAGCAGCCATATGCAGGGCAGGAAACTGGGTACTGATGTGCTCATGACAGCACCCAAACACTTAATGGCCATTAATCCATTTTTCCTTAGGACATCTCCTGCGGGAGCGCAGTGCTTTTGTCCCTACTTTATGAATAAGCAGGGAAGGCAAGAGATTTCACCCGTGTGGTCCGGTTGCTCCCCATCCCTCCCACCATGAACTCTTTGGTGCAGGTCTGCTGGGGGATGGCTGGTGCAGTGTCCTACCTCCCCTGGAAAGAAGCTGGGGAGCTGAGGGGGGCTGAGCACATGACCCGATGGTCGCAGCAGCCCTTTAACAGCCTGGAGCATCCAGCTATCATTTTGGGATTTAGCAGGGTGACAGTTCTTCTTTAGCGTTGAGCCACCCTGTGCCAGTGGGAGATCTCTAGGACCGCCAAGTGGGCTACGTGAATCTCGTCGCGCTTGGCCTGAGCTGTGATCATATCCAGATTTACACCAATTTCTTCCTTTCTTTATTTTGGCCTGGAGGTGGGGTATTCCAAAGCACTCCTTGTTGACTGAGCCCCCCTGTTCGTTAGAGCCTCATTCAGAGCTCATCGCTGCCAAGCCAGCTGAGGAGCTGGAGGTCACTGGAGGGTGCACCGGAGAAAGCAGTGGAGATAGTTTTCTGGTGCATTTGGTAGGTTCATGTTAACTCAGTGGGTGAAAATACAATAGGTGTGGAACTATTATATGCTCTTCATCTGAGTCAATAGCGAAAAATGTAGAATTAGTGACAATACAGGTATTTTAGCATTTAGCTTTAAATACTGGTGGAATGAATTAACACATGTAAAGTCATTCAGTTAAAAGGTATAGAAAGTACACACCAAACACATCTTCTATACATCCCTGAAGGATTTTTAAATTACAGTAAAAGCGGTGTTCCAATACCTTTAATTTCTGCACCTGATAAGCTATGTGATGTTCAAAATAAGTAAACAAAAAGCAGAACAGTGCTGTGCAGAGGAGAGGGCTCGGATTTTACAGCAGCCTGAGCTGAGCGGTATGGTTGCAGATACCCTGCATCTGCAGAGCTCAGAGCCTCGGAAAATTTAAGGATGTTTTTATTGTGAATCATTCTTTTGTTTAGCCTTTGAAGTGAACATTACTCCAGCAAAAAGGCAAGCATTTGTCAAAAAAGGTGTCTGATTTTCAGCAGTAGTTGCGCAGACCTGTGCTGTGCATTTCATTTCTGTATCGAGGGTTTATAGTAACTGCTTTGGTCGGACATGCCTGGAATATATGATCAAACTGTTTGCAGTCCCAGTTTAAATGTATTTTGCGTCATTCTTTTGTCTCTCTCACTCATCTGGTCATTTGGAAAGCTTTCATTTGCACATTTACAAGTAATGTAAGTTTTTTCCCCTTGTCTACAAGCTCCTGAAAACAGATTTTATTACTGCTACTTGCATTTTATTTGGCTGTGATTATAATAAGAGCACTTCCAAACATTCAAAATTCATGAATTCAGCTATTCCCAACCCCAAAAGATAAAATGTTAAATACAGTAAATGTGGGAGTCTTCATTTTCCTTCTAGCTTTTCAATCTTTTGGAAGAAATCAGCCCATATTTTCAAGCTTTTCTCCGTAACCAGGAGAGTTAAAGGCTTTCTATCACCCAGCCTGGTTTGTCCTCAGTTTTTCAAGCTCAAATGCACATGGAAAAGAATAAGTCGGTCCAAAAGTTGGTAAAAATCTTTGTGAACCATCTGCAGTCTCCAAGTAGGGCAGGAAAGTAACCCTATAAGAACTGTTGCTAAATAACAGCAGATTAGAAGCTGTGTAAAAATATTCACATCCCAAAGCCAAACACACTAAACTCACTGGGCAGAGAAATTTTTGGCATCTTTACTGAAAAGCAGCTTTGCTACACCAAAAAAAGAAAGGGAAAAAACCCCAGGAAACTAATTTCCCTATTGGATTCTTTCCTGCTTGTTGGAAATTTATATGAGGATGTGCCTTGCAGGTGTTACAGCTAAAGCTTTGGTAAATTAAACAAACTACCGGGTTAAAGCAAATTCATTCTGCAAAAACAGGAACTGCAGCGGTTTCTGTTTCTGTCTTACAAACCCAAAATGGGGGCACAAAAGATACTGTCTCAGAAACCCAAAATGGGAGCACAACGTACTCTCACATGAAAGCTTGGAAATGCTGCATCCCACTGAAAGATGTGAGTGCAGTGTTGCGCTGCAGGATCACACAAGGACAGGGAGGGACAAGAAATACCCCAATTTATTCTTGCTGCTCCAAGCTGGCTTTTAATATGAGCATAATTTACCGGGACTGAAGATGAGCTTTAAAACAGACAGGCTGTTGAATCCTGAGACATTTCCACCCACTCTGTTTTCACTGCATAAATCAAAGCCTGCCTTTGTTCCGCAGGGGTATTGTAGAAACGTCTAGGAGTTCAGATCAGTGATTGAGTTGTCTTTGAGCTAGCCACCCTGCAAAAAATAAAAAGTAAAATCCTTCAGAGTGGAAAGTTCATGTGCCATGTGCCTGGTTCAGTGGGCTCCATCCAGAGCTGCAGGCACAGCTGGAGTCCCAGTTATACCAAAACAAAACCAGTCCATCTGCAGCTCAGGCAAAGGAGGGAGAAGGCAACAAACAGCATACTCATCAGCAAGTTATAGTGGCTATACATATTATGTAGATAAAAAAAATCTATGGGAAAAAGTGTGTGTGTATGCACAGCACAGAATAACACTAAAATAAGGGCTCCTTGCAAAACACAAAGCAAGATTGTTGGCTTGTAACTTGCCAGTTGGACAGCTGGCACTTCTCAGGGAGCATCGTAGCAGCATCAGGCTTTTGTGGAGGAAGCAAAGATCAGCAGTTACGATGAGGGGCTGTTCCCCTCTTTCTTCCTGAACAGGAGAAGCTGCCTGGGGAGAATATGAAGGTATTTGAGAGAAAAAAGTGAACAAATGGTAAGGAAGGTCAGCACTGCTGGACCACTGGCTGGGCTCCGCGCTGTGAGGGGGCATTGCAGTGCCTGAGACTGCGCTGCAAGGGCTGCAGTGGTTCTTTGGGGCCTCTCCTGCCACTCGGGGTGGGGGGGAGGGGCAGGTTTATCTGGTTTATCTCTGAGGGAAGGACTTCTACCTATATCATCCAGCAAAGCTTCATTGGGGTAGCATGACCTGGCCATGCACTTGAGCATGTGGGTGATCAACAAGGCAGTGTCATGCTCGGTCGCGTCCTGACAATGTGCTCTGCGGGTCTGTGGGCTGGCATAGAGATCCCACCTTCATCCAAAGTCCTTGTAGGAGAGCCACCATCCTCTGTAGCCACTGTGAGAGGGGCTCCTCACCCCTCCACCCCTTTGTACCTGATCCCTTCCCACCCTCCCCGGCCTTTTTTGACTAGATACCTACACCTGGACTACCAGCTTTCCCCGTTTTCCCCTAACTTTCCATACCCTGGTATTTACTGACCATCTCCTGAAGTGCCAATCAAGGCGCTGTCTTTCCTGCCCAGGTCAACAGCCTCATTTCTACCCCGGCTGAAAACCATGAAACAGCAGCTGTTGAGGGGGAAATGGTAACGAAAGAGCATGAGGATGATGTACAAAATAATGAACCATATAAAGCAGCTGTTTCTTTTTACTCAGTTGTCATGAACAGAGAAGGGGAGCTCTAATAACACCTTCCTATGGAGTTTATGGCCACAAGATATCAATGAGGATAAAAGCTTGAGAGATCAGAGTTTACTGATCCCAAATCAACAGAAATGATATGCACAGTTGCACCTCTATAGGAATAAGGATTGAGACTGCTAACCCTGAGCACATACATCCTGTTAGCTGACAGGAGAGCAAAAATATTCTCTCTGTATGCAAAAAATACTATTCCTTCCATTATGAAATAACTGGTGTCGCTTCTGAAGCGCCTCACCTTAGCTGTTCATCGAAACAAGATGCCCAAGCACCTCTCGCGCTGCACTGGCACAATAACTTCTTGTTCCAACCCTTTCCCAATCTTCAGAGGAAAACTTTGTCGACAAATCCGTATTTCTTCAAACAGATTAATTGCTCTGGCATATCTCCAACATAACCCAGAGACATCTTTCTCTCCATAGCCTACAAGATGTATATCTCTGGCTGACCCTGAGATGAAAGCCTTCTGTAAAACAGGAGTAACAAACTATAGTCCAGCCAACAAAAATGAGCTTAGACTTCTGAAATACTTGTGAATACTAAACAAATAAATGCAAGAAAGTATTTTATTTGCAGGGGCAAGTAACCTAGGAACTGTAAGATGAATTACATGATGAAATATGGCAGTTAGTATACTTGTAGTATGTGTACTTGTGTTGTAGCTAATTAATTGAGGTAGCTGTATGATATGAGCAGGGGTCTCACGAATTAACCTAATCGTTGAGACGTGACCTCTCTTTCTAATGCTCAGAGAGCAGCAATACTTTGTTTGTTCTTTTAAGATCTGTAGTACCTTCATCTCTGCCCAGTGCTTACGAAAGCAATTCTACTTGCACAAAATGAGCGAAAGGGATGGCTAACGCTAATCAGATCAGAACTGCGGTGGCTTCCCTTGACTCTGAAGAGACTTTGGTGTAGCTACAGAGCTGAAAGGCTCTTCTTTTCTTTCTTTCTTCCTTCCTAAAATTTGCCAGCTTCTCAGACCTGCCAGCACAACTGCATGTGCTAGCTAGTTCTCAAAATTACACTCATTAGAAAAGCTGTAGTGCTAGAAGTCACCCACCCACAGCCTCTTTCTAGGAGAAGATCAGGCAATGGAAGATCTGGGGATGAACAGCCACCCTGCAGCTGGCCTCAGCTGCAGCCTGGGCACCAAGCCTGGGCTCTCAGAGGCACAGTCGCTCCTCTGCTGCTCTGCATGGTCTGGGGCCGGGCACAGGTCCCGCACTGGCAGCAGCGCTGCAACCAACCTGCGTCCCTCTGGGAGTGCATATGCCTTGTGCAGGCACAGCCCCGCACCTGGGAGGTGGCTAGATGCAGCTAGGTAGCAAACCCTTGCTGGACTGGGAGCATCAGGTGGTGACAGCCAGAACGGTGGACAGGGGGAGTCAGGTGTTCTAGTGCCGTGGCAACACACCAAATTGCATCTCTTCTCTAGGGAAGCCAGTGCAGTTGAAAAAAGAGATTTTCCAAATGTCCTGCTCATTAGCAGGGCTCTTGGAGCAGGGCTCTGGGAAACCCAGACCGATGCATGAGAGGCATTCACGTGTCTCAAGACAGTGTTGGAGGGAAGAGTCACTGCAGAGTGAGCATCAGGTGTGAGCACAAGTGTGTGTGTGCGCGTGGCTGCAGGTGGGCACTGCTCACTGCCCTCAGGCACCACGTGCCCAAGTCCAGCTCCATGCCAGAGCTCGGTATGGGATACTGGGAGACCCTACCAGCATGAATCTCTTCATGGTGGTGTTGGGCTGACACTGCCCCAGCACTGGGGCAATTTTCCCTGACGCAAAAAGCAGAGGCTGAAATGCTGGGGTTGCTGGTGAGCAACAGTGTCCCATCTGAGTATGGAGATGCAAGCCAACCTGTGGCAGCAAACCAAAGGGAATCTGCTCTTCTCTGCACTGGAATTTTCCTGAGCTAGAGATCTCGGATTGATTTTATAGCCAGACAGTTATCAGTAACCTGCATCTATCTCACTAAAGAAAGGATTTTTCATCTCTTAAAAGGTTCTCTATATTTTTATCCAGGGGTTAAAGCAGGCAGAAGGGAAACATTGAAAACAGCAAGAGAGAGAAAAGACAATTCTGAAGAAGTGCTACAAGAGATTTCCCTCAGCTCAAATCCACTTTTTTTTTTTCCTGGCCTTTTGCTTCTGCACCCAGTTGTCTGACTCTGTCTCTCTTTGGTGTATTTCACCAGAAATAAAAGCTGTCACAATATTTACTCTTCAAGTGCTACTGTGTGTTAGGTTTCAGCTCCTGACAGGTGTATGAAATACCAGCTCCACCAGATGCATGCAAACATGGAAGCTTTAAAATGGCTCCGTGTGCCACGGGCCCGCTTCGCCACGCTGCGTCGCTGAAGAGATGTCTTTTCAAAGGTTCACTTTTAAAAGGGAAGTCTGATCCTGTTGGTGACAAATCTGCTGAGTGATGCTTTCAGGAGCCAGGCAGGGAATACTGCCTGCAACCTGCCTCCACAGGGCAGGGGAAGAGGCCGGGGCTCCGCCTTCGAAAACTGTGTCAAATCACCAGTGTCACGGCTGAACTCTGATTTTCAAATACTTTTCCTTTGCTTACTTTAATCCCTTTCTTGGGGGCAAAGTCGAATCTTCCCTCCCTGGCTTTGATCTCAGCTCCTGATGCTGTCTTTCTGGAGCATTAGCTGGGAAACAGGAGCGAAGGTAGGGGGGAGATGCTGACCCCGCAGCAGGGAGCTGGGGCAATCTGGGGTTTCTCCTGGGCTTGTGCCTGCAGCCCTGCCCTGCTTTCCTGCATACGTTGCTTTCTGCACCTATAACACCTTTTTACTTTCGCATTAAATGTAATGTGAAAAAGAATGACTCATTTTAATTAGTATGAGCCCACAGAACCAGCTGTTTTTCTGGGAGTGGTGGTACGTTGATTTGCAGGTATCACAATTCATCCATCTTGGCCCATTTCATCTTCTGTTTTAACATTACCTCAGGCTTTGCTTGCACTCGAGGGTTTTTTTAAGCAACAGATTATATGTAAAGGCTGAAAAACTCAAATGACAGGTCCGTAAGTCTGGCCGATACATTGCTCCTGCCACAGCGGAGCTGTGTCCTAAGTGTTGCTGGTCACCACCAGGATGGACCCTGCTCCCACCACAGGATGGGGGACTTTGTCCTTGGTTTTAGCCAGCCCCAGCGGGACTGATGCTCCTTTGCTTTTAGCGTGCAGGGCACTTCCGACGTGGATGCGGTACCTTCTCCTCACTACGCCGTTGGGTCGGTGGCTCCGCCGTGCCCGACGAAACAGACGCCGCAGCACGCGGCAGCCGGCGGGACAGGGCTGTTTCTCTGGCCTCCAGGAGATGGCACTGAATGTGCCGAGCACGGTTTTCTTTTCCCCTTAATTTCTCCTGTACGTGCTGCCTGCAAGATAACGGGTCCTTTGAGGACAACTGAGCCGTGGCACTTCCATTTCTGTTTGATTTTCCTTTTCCATCGCTCACATTTACGCCCTTTGCTCCTTCTTCGGCGCAACGCTCCCTGCACCTGGCATCTCCTACTTACCTTTTCAATGCCAGTGGCTCACCCCTACAGATTGCAAACTGACTTCACAGGTGCTGAACAACAATATTTGGGGGTGAAAAAGAAGAGAGGGTGACACGTTTTGGAGCTGGCAGGCAGCGTGCGTGTGGGCTGCTGCACTGAGTGCACAGCCTGGATCTGGGTGGTTTTCCTACACGTGCTGGCTTCAAAGAGAAATACGCCCTTGTGGCAAAATTGAATTGACATTTAGCTTCTAGATTTCACCCCTGTCGTTCTGAGCTGGCCAGAGGATGGCAGGAGACATATCTCCTTGTCTATATCAAGCTCATGTGCCTTTGGGCCATATAACTCATAGAGCTGCAAGTCTCCTGTTAAGGACTCTGACATTTTCTGTTGCAATGTCTTCCATCAGAGGGCTTCCCAAAAGGGTACATTAACATATGAAGTCCCATAGATTTTAGGAGGATGGAAGGAGACAATAGCTCAGAAAGAGAGAGTTTTCCAGACCTGCCCTGCCAGCAACGCTTGTGGAGCAGACTCCTTGTGTTCTCCTTTCCCGCACCATTTTGGAGTGGACCCTCAGGAGTTTTGTGCCTTGTGCACTTGGAGATGACAGGCAGATGGGGCTGTTCAATGAATTGCAAATAGATTCAAATGCCACAGCTGAAAAGATGGACATCTTTTCTCTCTCTCTTTTTTTTTTTTTTTTTTTTTTTGGTAGTGATAAATAAAGACCCTAAGTCCCTGTTTCACGTAGTGCTCTGAGAACTTTCTCAGGGACACCTGAAATGCCCCAGTTTTTCATTGCTGCTATCAAAACATTTTTCTAAATAATTACAGAGTGTTAAAAATGGATTGCTGTACCCAGGGGAATTTGCTCTTTGTTTGCCAGGAACAAATAGGCCAAGAGAATGAGTGCTCAGCATCACGAGTGGTGTTTGAAGGAAAGAGCAAAGTCAAATGCCTGTAGACATCACCGGAGATGCTCTTTTTTAAAAGTGAATTTTTATTACATATTGTCAGGGTTGCAGAAGAAACTCTCACATGTTGTGCTGCTAGGGGCTGGGAGATAAGGAGGAATCTCCCCATCTGAGAGTAATCCACATGCTGCTGTTGACCCAAAGGAATTTTAATTCTTTTTTGGAAGTGACCTCTTCAAAACTATTTCTTTGTTTATTAAGATGTTGCTTCCAAACAAACACTGGGTTTTGATTACAGCAGTCACCTTTGTAGCCGTTTGTTCTTCTGTGGAATTACTGTGCCTCCTCTGAGAATCCCCAAGCTCTGAGCAAACACAAACCTGGAAATGTTCAAAGCATCCTACTGCCATCAGTACCTCTGCAAATTGTTTTTCACTTTTAGCATACCCTTCTCCAGTTCTGTGTGCCTCAACAATCTCTTTCCTGCTGTAACTGTGATGCCAGGTGGTAGGAAGATGAGAGATGGGGTCAGTACACCTAGTTTCTCTTAAGGAAAAGGAAGACCTGATAGACCCCCAGAGAGGTCAAGGATGTGCTGATTCTCCTATGGGTTTGTCAGGCTGAACCTCCTCACCCACGTGCATGGGTAAGTCTTGCTGGAGCTGGGAACTGGCTGGGGGATCTACAAGAAATAAAGCAATGCAGTAGTTGTTCAGCAAGACTTAAAAGTAACATTAGATTTTGAAACAATATACAAACAAGCAGATCCCTTTAGGGTGAATTTTGCCCTGTTTGCTTCCCTGCTCGGTTGCAGTCACGCCCCAGGCAGCAAAGAGCATGTGGCTGTGAGACAACCCCCTCACACTTTGTTCCAGCAGGAAGTCCACATATCTCCTTAGTGGTTTCCCTCTCCTCCCAAGGGCATTCCTCACCAGTCCCTGCTGAGGAGCGTTTGCGGAGGGCCTGAGGACCCCCCTGTGTGGCTGGCAGGATGATGCACATCCCTCTCAGTGGCATTGCAGTTGGCTCCATGCCCGGCTTTTGTGTGCTGCTTGCCTGAAGCCCCCATCAAGGCCACTTTGCAGAATCCTCTTATTTCTCCTGCTCCTCAGACCAAGGCTGTGAGGTCAAATGTATATGCTATGTGTACTGAGAAACAAGAGAGTTTTCAATCAGGTATGTGACTTGGTAAGACAACTGCCTGTGGACCCCAAAACTGCTCATGGTATGAAAAAAAAGCCGAGTCAACCCATCCGTGTGCATTGCTTCCTCAGCAGGGAGCAAGGCAGGTCTCTCCCATCCTCCAGCCCCCCCACCCCAATGCATGCATTTCTTTTATCAATTATTTCTGCATGTCCTATATTCAGGTTAAGAGGTTTCTGAAATCTCTCTGCACACATTAATCTGTATGTAGTATGTATGTGTACACATAGAGGGACTCAAGGGACAAGTGCTTTCCACTATTTCCATCAACCCTTTCCCTTCTAGTCTCTCTGGTGGTTTGCTATTTCCACTTGCTGTGCCTTGTCTTAAATTAAACCATAAGCCCGCCCTCGCAGGAGATGTCTTTTATTGTGGGTTGTTGGGAGGGGGTTTGCAGAGAAACTGGAGCACCAGATAGAGCTCTCCAGGCACTACTGAAATAATAATGAAGTAGTCTCACCAAGGTGGGACTGGAGACCGTTGTCAGCTGGGTCGGAATTTTGCTTGTCCCTGAAAATTGCTTAGGTAATAAGATAGCTGCTTTAAAATTGCTGGGGGTATCCCACAGGATTCTGCTTTGACTCTGATTTCCATTTGCAGCACATGTTCTGCCATTTGGCCAGCACCATCCACCCGTGTGAGCTAATTTAATGTTGCTAAACAGATGACACAGAACATACATCTTTTATATTTGATCTCTGCACTGGCGAGTTATCTGACTGATGGTTAATCTCAACTTGTAATAGGATTTGCCTACACTCCTCCAAGAGTGAGATATTGGTCTTCTATAAAACGGCAGCTCGGGGGAAGCATGCCTGGGGGAAAGGTGGGAGAGTTAATTCCTATTTTTTTTTGCTTCTTGTTTTCCTAGATTGGATCCAGTGCTGTGTTCCTCTGTGAGGAACAACGGGGTCATCAACCCGAGGAGCTTGGCTGCCGGAGGGGACAGCAGCTGCCAGGAGGATGAGGAGCTGGCTGCCTGCAGCCGGCATGTGGCCAGTTGGGCTCAGCACCCGGCTGGGTCGGTGGGTGCTCTGCACCCATCCTGAGCATGGGGCTGAGCTCGGTGGCTGGCCAGCCTCATGCTTCGCTTTCTGCCTTAGTTTGTACACACCAGAGTGTTGACTTGGAGACTGTGTCTAGTTTGGGGTTTTTTTTTTTTAAGCCTGTACCTACTCCATCAAGGACAGTACTATCAAGCATTGCCAATGTTGCACCCTCAGGAAAAGCCTCTGATTTACAAAATGATGTGCCTGCTCTGTGTCCTAGTCTGCTTGCTGTCAGTCCACCAGCCATCCTGCTGCATGTTTTCCATTTAGCCCCCTTGTGATAGCTTGGCCTCTTTCAGAGGTACAGCAGGAACAGGCAGGGGACCACGTTCTGTGAGGAGTGCACAGAGCATCCCATTTTCACCTGTCGTAAAGTGGGAAAATGTGTCCACTGACCCCTCAGAGGAAGACAAGGCTCCTGGCACTGGCAGGTGGCACAGCTTGGTCTTGGAAGAGCAAGCAGAGGAGGGAGCTGAAAAGCAGTGGGTGCACCCCTGAGCTCCTCCCAGCACACCCAGAGAGGGGCAAGAGCATTACAAAATCATGGTGACGATAAAAGCTCAGTGCTTCTGATCATATGGCAATTTGCATTGACACTTTAATTGCTACGGTCACATAGTGCTCCACCCACGTTTGCAAGTGAAGGACTACAAAAAGAAGCTGTGAACATGGTGTGTTCCCAATAAAAAGCTCACTCACGTGGGCAAAACCTCCTTGTCATGCAACAACAGCAAATAAGGCCAGCAAAGCTCACAGGTGGCACTGGAGAGCGCCCTGGAATGATGCTGCGTTTTCTAGTTGATGGGAGTTTGAGATGGTGTTAATTGCACAGTTTAGAAGGTTTGTCCAAGTTTTTAACAGCATAATACCATGCCAGCATGAAATTTGAGATCTCTTGCTCTTTTCTTGTGCAGGTCAGCAAGTAACTTCTGATGTGTTAGACAAGAGCCAGAGAGTGCCAGTAACAGAGCAGTGAGGTCTGTGTCCTGTCCCACTTCTCCTGAAATGCTCTCTGCTTCGGTCAAAGGGTAAGGTGCCAGGCGTGGCTGGGCTTGGGTCCTGACTTGCTGCTGTGGCAGTTCCCCAGGGCTGGATGCCTGTTGTACATTAACTAACCTGTACTATAGAAGAAAGGTCATGTACGCAACCTGGAGAAAAAAAACACCAAAAAAACCACTGAGTCATCTGTGCTACATGTTTCAGACCTGAGCTGACCCAGGTTTCCATGGAATAGTGCTTCTGTACTGGGCAGTCACCCCACAGTGTGAAATGTTGGTACGAACAATGTCACTGTGCTACATGCAGGAGATATATTGGCAAGATCCATGTCACAAGGCCTGGTTCTGGCCATCATCTGATCCTTTCTGAACATACTGTCAAGGCAGTTGATCTCAGTTTTAGTGCTGTGCCTTTTGGGTTTGCTGTGGAGCAGTATGACATTCAGGATTCCTTTACAGGCAACTGTGCAGAGCAGGAAAATCTATGTGAAATGCTGCCTACTGGAGTCACCATCTGGCCAATATTCATCTTGTTTAGTGAAATACCAAGGTATCCGTAGAACGCAGGTGTTAATGCAGATCATAAGGCACAAGTGACCGCAGTAATAAACCAACATGCAATGAAATGTAATTAACGCACCTGGTGCTTGGGTTTGAAAAGAATTTCAGTGCCTTTTTATTTTCCCTGCACACTGATATGCATTTTAATAGTTGGAACTTCAATCATCACTTTGCAACCAACCCTTTAATCATATTAATTTCCTTAAAAAGTGAACTATAATGTTTGCTAGTAAATAGTATTTCATAATTTAATTGGGAGGAGAGGAAAAAGTGGAAGCACACATGAAACTATGTGCTGCTTAGTAGATTTTTGTGGCATGAAAAAGGCTATTGTCCTGTTTCTGTCAGTCTGGTTCTGCTGCTGGCAAAGGTTTGTTTTCAGTCGTGTAATCCTTGTTGATACGTTCTGAGTGCTTTTGAACCAGCTGGAACAAGTGAAAAGATCTCAGGCAAGAAAATAAATGATTAAGCTTTCTATCACTAGATTTCACAGTGTGTTTGTCATCTCACCTCTGACCTGCATCAGTAACGAATGCATTTTTGTAAGGTTAAAAACCCCCAGGACAACATTTGTTCCAAGCAGACCAAAAAAAACCAACCCACACAGGAAATGTAGATTTTCTGTGTGTGTTTGTGGGTTCCATAAAATCACATTATTTTCAAATGTCCTTTCAGAGCAGAGATCTCACCTGATCTTGTTAGTCAGCTGGCAAATTCTGAGCAGACAGGGCATGTGTGGGGGAAAAGGGGGAGGTCAAAAAGTCAAAGACAAGGGTCATGGGTAATTTGTATTTTTGCATGGGTATTTCTCAAGGGTGGTCTGAAGGGTGTGAGGAACATAAATCTACACAGGGATACTCATATGCTGACGGAGAGGGACAGTCCCATCGAGTGTCTTCCTAATCTGGTGCTGTTTAATAGGGATTCAGAGCATGTTTAGCTCCCCAGAGAGACATCTGCTGCTGACACTTGCACTGCTCAATCGTTTTCCTCAGACTCCAGAGGGGTGCAGATCGCTGTGTGCTTTGCCACCAGTGGTCAGTGCTAAGGCACCGTTAATGAGCTGCCAGCAAGCTGGGGCCACGGGCAAGGGGCAAGCACCACTGGCCAGGCACAGAGGGGCTACACCACCACCTTTATGGGCACCAGCTGCATTTTCACCTTCAGCAACGGAGCATCTCTGTAAAGCTGACTATGGCTCCCAGTCGGCAAGGATGGGCTGACAAGGGTAACTGCCAAGTGACAAAATGCCCTGCATCACACGGCTGAGGGTGCATCTCTGCAGCATCCCCATCTTCCAGGAGCCAAAGGAAACCAGGAGAGGGACAGTCCATGTTGCTGCATGCTGCTGCATTTTATTGTGTTCAGACACAGGCACAGAAATTAAGGAATCCCTGCTGATCCCAGTTTCTCTCACCAGCCTCCTTGCAACATTGGTTTCTTGGCAAGCACTGAGAGGAGGGCACAGTCCGCAGTGGGTTGGGAGCATGGGCAGTGATAATGAGTGTGGATGTCCAGCAGGCTGAGCAGGGCTGGATAAGGGCTGACAGGGATGTTCCCTCCCGTCCTTGTCTGTCCCAGCATCCCTGCAACCCCTTCAATGACCTCACTCCATTTTAGGAGAGAAACTGCTTAGGGCCATCCTTGATGCTTCCTGACCCCCCTTACAGCCACCACATTCTACTAACAGGTCTCCTCAGGCACCTGACTTTATTTTGAAATCAGTAACCTTGTAATGGAGTACCAGCAGCAGCAAGACACATGCAACCCAAGCCTCACTGAGAGAACTGGGTACTAACCTGGCTCTCCTGAACCCCGGCACTTACAACAACTAAGACAAAACCACCAATCTAATTTTTTTACTTCTTGACCTAAGTCAGCTTTTGAACCCAGGCCAACAGAGGTGAAAGGTTAATGTATTAAGCTGTCTGCTCTTCAATTAATCCCTAAATCCTGGGCAGATTTACAAACTATTGGAAGATTTTAAATCGCACCTGATTTATGAGATGCCCTTTTTAAGTTCAGATTGCCTTTACAGATGGTCACCATACAGGGCAATAAGGATAATTACGATACAGATTTATTGTCAGGATGGAAAATTTAATTTCCAAAATAATGTACACCTGCCTGTCCTGACACCGTGGCCAAGCTGAGCATCTGAAATGTTAAACCCCAATATCACTTGATTTCCTATGGGCCTCAGAGAAGAAATCAGTTGTATCGAGGACCGGCTACGAGCCTGACAAACTGAGGGAAAGAGATCTTTCTGCTGATGCAGCAATGCAGACAACTTGTTGAAAATAAACCAGCATACTGCTAGGCATCAAGCATTTCTTTCAGATGGTACTGTACAGATATAGTTCACGGTCTCGTAAGGAAGACCCTGACATCGGCGAGCCGTGAGGGTGTGTGGAGGGGTGTCACAAGTATGGGAGCAGGCAGGCTAGTCTGTTTGCAAGTGGGCGTTCTGTGTTGATTAGAAAGGAAAACTGGAGCCTCAGATACACAGATCTTTTTAATGGCATTTTAGTGCATTTAGAAGTCCTCTGGCGCCCTGAGAAGCCTGCTGAAGCCCCCGCTTCTGTCAGGCCGAGCATAACGAACAGTCAGGCCCAACAGTCCATGAAAAGCCAGAGTGCCATCACCACAAACACTGAAGAAAAGGGCTGGGGAAGCTGCTCTTTTCCAGGGTAAGTACTCGATCTGCTCACAGATCAGCTAACAGAGAGGGCTGGTTTGTAGGCTGGAGGCTGACGCCGCAGTCAGTAACACGGACCCATGTGCTCCATGTTATCCTGTGACAGAGGGGGCCACTTCCCAGTGATGGACTCCATCGCCAAGAGTTTTTGCCCGTACAAAGCTATTCACCTGGCTGTCAGACAACGGACACAAATCATGCCCAGCACTCATGACTCATGATTGCTCACTAGGCTGAGTGAGCAATCCTCAGCCTAATACCTCCCCAGGTATTTTAAGCTTGATACCAAACAGAGGCAGTAATTTTATGCAGCTTCCCACCCAAGTGGGTTTAAAGCAGCAACACAGAAGGGAAAAGTCTGTGTGCAGCCCCAGCCCACGGTTCCTCAAGCAGCTGTGCACTGGTATGGAGGAGACCAGTCCCAAAAGATGCAGGACAAGCTTCACTCACGTTGCCTTTGCAGACATCCATTAGCTCAATTGATATCATTGAATATGCTCTTTGTTTAAAAAGTGTAATGCCTAGAAGGGACTTTTGTCCATCACAATTTGAAAAAAAAGGATACTGCATCCCTACTTTTTTTTCAGCAGATCCAGTCCTTTATGCAGAAATACTGTATTACAGGTATTTGGAAGAGAGGGTGAGGGGTGGGAAGGAGAAATTGCCAATATCCCGGCACCATCAATTGCCGTCAGCTCTGCTCTGGGAATAGCGTGTAGCTGTTAATTGCTGCTGCAGATCCAGCAGATGGTGCGTAAGACATCGCATTTAATGGAGCCCCTCAAAAAGAGTGGCATCTGTTTGTTTAATTTCTTGGCAACAGAACGGCAGATTTAAAAAACAAACAAACCAAATTGGACATTTAGCTACGGATGTCCCCCTAACAGATTATAAATGTTTTAAGATAAATAGGTCAAATGAAGGAAAATATCAATTGACACATCTGAGAAGTAAGCCAAAATTTTAGACATCGGCTCTTTTAGAGATTAGATTTTCAACATACAGCAATGAAACTCCTTAAAGAGGCTTTTAAATTAAACATTGACACTATCCTTTTGACTATGAATTTGTCTAAGTGTTTGTAGAACTGTTACAAACACCAATTCAGAAACTAATCCATTCTGCCTGTCTCTATCTCTCTCTCACACACCCTGAGGTTAAAATATGATCTAGATCTGTAGATCTAGACATTTTAATTTTACCATGTGCACCTCCTACATTTAAAAACAGCAACAGAAAACAAGAAAGCATCTGCAGTCCCTCTCTTTAACAGCTGGGACAAGCAACTCTGAGGAGCTATTGCTATGGCTGTTGCTGCCATAGCTCCAATGTTAACACAACTCCCCATATTACTGGAAATTTCATCATAGCAGAAATTGCCTTAGCAGAATGTGCTGTGTGTACATCTGTAATAGGGGATTGTATTGCCTTCTGCAATGGTCAAACCTAGATGCTTTGCACAAGGATGTAAATGCCCTCTTGATTTTTACTGTATACGCAATGCTGCAGCATGAGAAATCCTTCCTAGCGCCACTCGGTGAGCATGGAGCCTCCCGAAGCATGAGGGTGGATGACTTTATGAATACTTCCTCCCTGTGTACTTTTTTGGGGAAGTCTTCTGCACCATTTGCCAGATTTTAGGCATGCTTCGTATTTTCCCTGTCTAAAGCAGAGTTTGGATAGGATGCTCAAGCTGAAAAACAGCCCACGTGGCTGTTTCCAGCTGCTGATCCAAAAAAGCGCTGCTGCTCACTTTTTCCTACCAGCTCACTCCCATGTTCATGGCTGCAGGCTAGACAGAGTCTGCCCGGCTGTGCCAGAAAGTTTTTCCCTTGGAGTTCATGCCGAATCACAGCTGCTGCGAGGCTGCACCACCCGAGCACGTGTCTGCTTGGCCGTGCTGGGACCACGTGCTGGCAGGAGCCACGGGCAGCAGCCCCCAGCCCCCAGCTGCCGACATTGCTGCGTTGCTCAAGTGTGTCCACTCCGGTGTGTTTCGCTGATGGCTGTACGCTGGCTGAAGTCATGTAGTGAGGTGCCTTCCAGGAGCTGATTTCGTTTCAGGCAGTAGAGATGCACACGTTGTTCACCCCACATCACGTCTGGGCATAGATGTGCAGAAGTCTGTGCATCCCTCAGAAGAGCTTTCTCAGGCAAATGCCAGTCTGACTTCCACTGCAGTTTCTCCAGGTGAAAAAGCCCAGTGAGAGGATTTAGTTTGTGTGGCTCTGTACTGCTGGTGTGGGCTGACCTTGGGCCACAGGGGTGAGCGACTTCTCCCAAAGTTTCCTTGAGCAGGGAGACTGTGACACCCCTCACTAAGCCCCTGTCCTGGAACCCACCTGGCCGCGAAGTCCCCTCCTCAGCCTGTCCCCAACCCTCCTCACCCAGGTGCTTGTTTGCTCTATTCCACATGCACGTGAATGAGGAAGCAAAAGGGAAACAGCAGCGCCATAAACCAGCCGTTAATATTTTACCCTGGTGATTGCATTCTTCAGGGACACATATATCTAAACATAGTCGTAGGCTCTGCTCTAACCAATATTTTTACAGCTCTTTTTTGAGGATACCTCAGATAATCTTTCACTTTTCTTTACAATTCAAGGCACAGCTTTGCAAAAATGACAGCTGTTAAAATAAAGAAGGGCTAAGTTCACATAGCGTATACACCTTGATAACGTCTAGTCAGTTACGATGGAGCAAAACTTCTCCCTCTGTTTCCCTGTCTGTGATTAGGGTATAATAACATGCAGATAATAGTAACATCCTTTTTTTCTGAATCATGGAGATAAAAACAAGAGCTATCCGGTCTTACTACTACAATTTTAGCACCTTATATTCTCGTGTCAACAGAAGCCTAAGACTGTTAAAAATACAAGTGCTCTTATTTTCAGATGAGGTTTTTTTTCTGATTGAAATTTTAATCAGGTGAATGGAAGATTAAATGCTTAAGTTGTAGGGCATTACATAAGGTTTGATTTTTTTTCATGGCTTACTCTTAATAGAACCTGAATAAAACCTGTTCTTTTTAAAGGTTTTTTTGTTAGAAGTTGTGCTAGGAAGACACTTCCCCATACACTGAGTTGATAGTTGATTTCACAAATGAGGTCAGTACCATCTTGATCAAACAGAGCCACTCCTCCAACAAGAAAAGCATCCTGTAGTGAATCAGGACATATGGAACAGACCCAATTCTATTGAAACTAAAATAAGCATAAAAAGGCCTCAAAAGAGATAATTAAATGCCTCTCATGGCTCTCACCACATGCCACATGCCTGGCCTATAAAAGGATATGCTGGAAAAATCTACTACTCTACCTATCTTGCAAAAAGAAAAAAAACCAACAACAACAACCCACTTCTGTAACAGTCTTAATTAAAAGTTAAGGAAATGTTCCTCCTAAATACTCACACCTTGCACTTATCTACAACATTTCCGCTAAGGAGCCGAACAAAGCAGATGAGGACTGTTACCTACACTGGTCCAGTGAGCCTGTGTAACCTAGCTGTGAGCCAGACTGTAACCTAGCTGTCTGCTGCAAAGCTTTTACCACCCCTAGGCATGCAGCACAGCGTGCTCGGCCAGGCTGCTTCTGCACACCAGCTCCTGCGGCAGCTTCACCTCTGCCTGCGAGCGCTGTCCTCCCTCCTGGCTCTTCCATGATTGCAGAAAAATGTTAAGTAGTGAAAATCCTCCCATCACCCTTTATTTTCCCTATCTCTTCTGCATAAAGAATACAGCCATTGGAATCTGGATTTTAAGGCTAGCTTAGAAAATAACAACAGTGAGTATTTAAAGGAAGAGTTAAATATGTCAGGCGCTTCATCTCCATTCTGTAGCACTGCTTTCCAGCATGACTGACTAACCTTGCAATTTAAATACAGGTTCTCACTGGCAAACAGTGGAGTGCAAATGACAAAATTTCAAGTACCAAATATAACCTGTGCATGACCATGGAGATGAAGGTAGGTAGGCAATTTTACCCAACAAACTAAGATCTGCAGTTTCTTGGTCAGCCTTCCTTCTATTTTCTACCTCAGCTTCAGTAAGCTCATCTTCTAATTTTTCCCTGAAGATGTCTTCCACACATTTGTGCCTTTCCCATGCTGGCAGCTGTTCCTTTGCAGAGCTTTCTGTGCTCATTCACAAAAGTTGACCAATTAGAGAGGCCCCGTTTCCTATTTTAGGGCACAATCCTGCGCTAATGTTTTTGGTGAGGGTTGTGTGTTCATCCAGAACAAGACACCGTTGCTTTATGCTTTTTAATTTTAGTTGTCCTGCATTGTCTTATTGAAAGGGAAAACCAAACCTCTATCATTCCTGATGATGGTTTTATTATCTGGTCATTTATTACCATCTGTCAGGTGATTCTTTCCTTTTACAGACTGGGTATATTTTTGGTATTTAATTCTTCTTAAGGGAAAAAAGATTAAATAAATAATATTGCTGGAGTTGCTAGACTTTATTTTTTTAAAAAGGCAATTATTTTCTCCAAACTGACTTGATTATTATTTTTTTTTTTCAGTGCAGGTTGAAATTAATAGAAAACGCTAGCTTTGTTTGTATTGCCCTGAGATTATTTTCTCCCATGATGTCTCACTTAATTTTCTGCTTTTGAAGAGCTCCATACAGGAGAACTGCAACCACCACAGCAGCAGAACAGGAGTAAAAAAGAGCATCACGCTTTTCCCACAGCAGGGCAAGGCTGTGCCGCGGTAGAGCAGGCTGCTGGGCTCCAGGGCTGGCTGCAGCAGCAGCAGTGGCAGCACTTGCAGGTGTTTTCAAATAAAAGTGATCTGCTTTCTAAAACATTCCGCCCGACCTGCTGCTGTCTGTGGTCTGTGGCCGGAGTGGGAAGGGCGTAGCTTCCTTCAAAGGCATAGCTTACCTACAAAGGAAGGTAAGGCTGCAAGCGTCACACATGATGGCAGAGGTCACTGGCACGTGATTAGCAATGGTGTCCACAACAGCAGACAAAAATCTTGTTGAAATATGATATAAATGTGCCTGTGTTATGGGACAGAACAATAGCAATTTAGATAGGGGATCAAAGGAGGTATTTGGTCATATGCAGGAAAATAAAAGTAATTTCCGAGGGGATTAGTGTTTCTGTCCACACAAAGTCTCAGACCCATTGAAATCAATATCCTTAAAGCTCTTTGCTATGTCTGAAATCCAAGTCTTCAAAGTGGTTTGACACATTTTGTCAGAGAGTAAAAAACCCCAACCAGCCAAAGAAACCCCAAGCCCCTGAGCCCACTGTTTGGAGCAGTTTGTCAGCACTTCACGCAAGTACTACTGATATGAGGTTCAGCAGTCTCAAGCTTTGCAACCTTTTTAAAAAATATGGGTTTATTGCACTTGAAATAAAGAGGAGTTGGTATATGAAAATCAAAGTACTGCATGCCTCAAAAGATAACAGAAGTTTATTACACTATAAAGGCTTTCAGCATATGTGAATGCTTTTTTTATCTGAACACATTAGCATAGTTATTAGTCATTCTAAATGATTAAATTTCCCTCTCATCCACCTAATCTGCATTATAAATGAATATACTGAAGAGCAATGCACTTTGTTGATAAAGCGCTGACTTGGCAGTCAGGAGACAGGGTTTGCTGCTGGGCCTGACTTCTCGACTCTCGAACTGGCCCAGGCTGGTCACTTTGCCTTGAAATGCCTCAGCACCTCGGGCTGACCAATAACATCAGCCCGTCCTAACAAATGCATCAATATCTGATCAATATCAATATAATTATAAATATCATTATCAATATCAATATTGATAATATCAATATTGATATCAATATTACTATAAGTATCAATATCCATCAGTACCCTATCAATATTTTAATCTGTTTCACAGTATTTCAGTAGGATCTTCCAAGTTTTAAAGTGTTTATTTTCATAGGAAACCCTGTTAATGATGTTTAAAGAAAAGGGGGCAATTGTCAGACTGTGGATATTGATATAATTTGGTATCCACGGAGTGACTACAGTAAATTATAGCAGCTTAAAAGCTGCCACTGTCAAACTTGCGGTATTACCATGCCATTTTTTTCTTCCGAATGAAGAAGGGCAGAGATTCCACTTGCAGCAGTGGTAGCTCCTGTGACTTTGGACACTGTCTCCTCCACCTGGCTGGCTGTCCATTTCCCTTCAGCAGCAATGGCTAGGAAGGAAACATCTCATAGCATTTTCAAAAAGAAACTGAATAAAATTTGGTTTTGAACTGTTCTAAGTTTCTTTGGTTACGGTCTTGAACAAAGACCATGTTCTGCTCCACAGTCATCTTCCCTTCTTTTACGCATTGTGTCCTGCTGCTGTGGTGACCTGTGGGAGCCTGCAGGTGAGTGTGGCTGTGCAATGGAAACTGTCCTTTCCCCAGAAGCGATGGCTGGGTCTCTAAAACTGCCCGTGCTCCTCGAGAAGTCCGTAAGCCTTTGTCACAAGCCACCTGTGAAGGATGCAGAGCAGTCAAGTGCTCCCATGGCGCCTCGGGCGGGGGAGGCTGGTGCTGGGGGCTCTGCACGCCCTTCCCGAGAGAGCTGGTAAACCTGCCAGCTAATAACATTTCCCTGTTGGGGGGAAGCCCTCATTCTGCTTTGGGTTTTTCTGAGTCTCATAAAGTTGATTCTTGGTCTCTTTTGCATGCTATTTCTTTCTTGGGACCATACATACGATTCATTTTTGATCCAGCCAAGCCAAGCCTGTGCTACTACATACAACAGAAAAAGAAGCGTTTCCTGACCTTGACACGAAGGGCTGAAATAGGACTGTGGCAGTCTGCTGAAGTAAGGTGGGGCTGGTACCAATACATAGTTGAATTCCCCTGGAGGTCGATAGCATAGAGAATGAAAAGAAATCTCACTGGATGACTGCGTAACGATCACCTCTGATTTAGTCATATTTACATGAAGCCTTGCTCCATTGAAGTAATGCTCCAGGACTTCTTCAGGCGTTGAACAGAGATTTGTGTTTTACTGAGATAAAGTGGGATGTCATCTGTGAAAAGAGCAATTTATGTCCTTTGTCATGGATTGTGATGCCTCAAATCTCTGGGGACTTTCTGATAGCTATTGCTAGCGGTTCAGTGGACAGAGCAATCAGAGGAGGTGACAAAGGACACACTTGCCTTCTGCCTCTCTAAGGAAAAAGTCATTCAAATAAAGGAGTCTCCAGGAGTCATTCAAATAAATGAATGCACACCCTCTAGCTTTCTGCAGGCTTAATGAACCTTATTCACCAGAAGCAGAGACTTGTTGTCAGGCCCCTGTCTTCAGTGGGAGAAGGAGAATGCCGAAGGAGGTTGGTCCGTCAGATTTATTTCCTCTGAAGGCGTGGAAAAACAATTTTCCGCCCTTGCCTGGGACTGTGGGAGCTGCACACTCCTGTGGGTGCAGCGACCTACTTGCTCTGCTGGCTCACGCTTTCCTTTTCTTCCTGGGATTCTGCTCTGATTTCAAACAAACATTTGCTTCTCTGCTGAAAATGGGTTTCATGCAGTCCTAAGGCAATCACGATTTTAGGAGAACCTCTTTGCCTCTTCCTAGCATCCCTGTCCTGTATTTCATATGAAGGCAGTAATTTTGTGCATGAAGTGATTTCAAGAACTGGCAAGTTCCAGAAGTGTCTAAATTGTTATGTGCATATCACACACTTGTGCCTTTTTTTTTTTTTTCCCTTTAAATTTACACTGGCCTCCCTAGGATGAGAGACAAGGAAGCAAAGTGGCTACTCAGCTTCAGGCACCAAGTCACCCATAGTGCCTTTGATATACAGCCCCCTTGCCCCTGCGTGCAGTCATGTGCTCGCATAACTCTCCCTAACTGTGGGAAATGAAAAGGAAAATGTTTAATTTGGTAATATTTATCACAATCATTTTCAAGAGCAAGAGAGAAACTACTGGTCTATTGATAAATGTAGCCTTTTAATAGTCAACTAGGGTTATCCATTTGTGTGAGTAATAAAAATCTCCTAGGCAGATAGAGAAAAATATGGTAAAACTTTATAATGGGGTATATATTCTCCAGCAGAGACAATGACCGAAGGCCTTGGAGTTTGAAGAAATACCAATTCATCAAAGTTTTTTCTTTTTTTTTTTAGCTCTCCATTTTGGGGATTTCATGGAAATAATTGAGTTTTCTACTATTGGACCAAGAGTCTTGATATATGCATGACTTAAAAGAAAGAGATTATGAAATATCTCACCATTTAATATCTAGATAATTTTGTCCTATAAAATCCTGTGCAGCAAGTAATTTAAATTGGTACCCTATTTATGGCAGACAAAACTGCTCACTACCATCTGCTTCACAGTTTTAATAGATGAAGTGTTAACTGCATGTTGCATGAAATTCATTGCGACTAGGTTAATTAAATGGCTGTGCTTCACTTCCTGCACTCTGGTAATAAGATGACAACCTCATCTGAATTTATTAACCCTTGCCACTTTCAGTGCTGTTATCACCCATTCAACCACCTTCGGTCAACAAAAATGAAATAAATCACGATAACAGGAGACAAACCCATATTGGCTAACAAAACAGATATTGATCAGCATCTTCTAAAGCAAATATGTCAATCTAGTCTAATATTATTTTCACAAAGGTCACTGAAATCTTTTGGAATATTAGTAATGGGAGTAAATGATGATGCAGTAGGTTATTGGAGAACACCCCAAATCTAATCTTTGCCACTAAACAGCCTAAGTGATGGCTTCACCACGGGAAGCTGGAGAGGCCTTTTAAGTCTTCTTATCTTTCTTTTCTAGAAAGCAGGCATTAGACACCCTTCTGCAGCAAAGGCCCTTACAGAGGGCTCAAAGCCAAACCTCAGAGTCTCCCTCCAGCCAGAGGCATTTCTGTCCTCTCCAGAGAGGGAGCACGGGGTAAATTTCTCCATCTGCATCCATGCCCTGGCCAACCCAGCACTGGGTCAAGCTTTAATTGCAGCAGATGCAAAAAACACTTCTTAAAGCTGCAGCCATGGCAATACAAACTATTTGCAGGTGGTACTGGGCTGGCACACGGTGAGGGAGGACCTGATGGAGGTGTCTCCAGGTGTCAGTTCCCAGAGCCAGCTTCTTCACCACTTACGCTCTTCAGGTATTTAGAAAAGTTTATTTTAGCCAAATGCACACAAAGTGCTCTTGTTGGCTCTGCTGAGATTTACCAGGAGGGATCAATTCTGTGCATCAAACCCATAGTCATTCATCTCCCTCTTGCCCATCAGCTGCAAGCACTGAAAACTTTTTGGATACTGGCTCTAAAGATCCTTCAAACTTTCCTGCCTTCAGGTCAACCCCACTGATCCCATCATTGTACCATGGATGTAGGCTTTCCTTTCTGCCTTGTCACTTGGCTACTGCTTCTGGAAACGTCTCTTCTGTCATGTTCAGCCCCCCGGGTATAAGCAGGCTCCAGACACGGTCTTTGAAGGTGGTTCTCTGTGGTCTAGTGGGGAAAGTCATGTGGCTACCTCCTTCTATGCTTCAAAGCTGTGGGATTCGATCCAGCTCCGGTTCAGAAGTTCAGCTGTGCCAAACTGGTTCAACCTGTCTGTGTGTTACCATGCTGGCGCTGGGCTTTGCCTTCCAGTGCTGTCGATAGGACTTGTTTGTTAAACACAACAGGAAGGTTTTCATTTATATAGAGACTGTAGTTAGAAATAAGCTCCTAGAATAAATAAGAATTTATAACTGTATACACAAGAAAAATGTATGTTTCTCAACTTGTGCCAATAGTCTCAAGAGGCTGCCAAACTTCTCCCCTTCCCCCAGTTCCCAAATCCTGGCCCTGCCCCAGCCACGGAGCAAATCAGCAGAATCAAAGCAAGCTGCCCCTGTGGTGTCACCCCTGCTGGGAAATGAAGACTGACATGTCAGCTGATTCATTTCCCAGATGCTGTAAGTCCAAGCCCAACACCAGCAGGCAGCACCACCAGATTTACCAGGCAGCCCCTGCCCCTGGTGCGTTCAGTTCCTGGAGCGGATGGGAAGAGGAGCTGTGCCAAAGCTCCGGCAGGCACGGGGCAGGACGGATACTGCAGCTGGACGTTAATGAAAGTGTTACTGTGGGTGCGATCTACCTGTGACTATGGCATGGAGATGACATAGTTAACCACTGGATACTATCTCTGAATTTCTAAACTTCCACCCATTTATTTTGCCTGATTGTTCTTATCATTGGATGCTATATTATTTAAAAGTAGTGAAAGACAGCCTAGTCATCAATCTTTGCCCCTCAGCATTCATTTAGACTCCATTTTTTACCAAGATACCTTTATAGACATGAAGTTGCCTGAAATTATTATTGTAATGTTGTTTGATTTTGAATTCCCCTTAAAGAAACTCTTTTCTTTTGCACAAGGAAATGACACTTCAGGCAAGTACTACTTATGTACCCACGTGCTTTAAAGACCTTGGTATAAACCTGCTGTAGTTCCCAGAATCACTTTTCTCACATGGGTCCCCTTATACAATCACTCTACACAGCACTCAAAACGTTGGCCAACGGGCACTGTGGGTTTTTATGAACATGCACAATGGGTATGTTAGACAGATGGTGTCATGCTAACCCAGATTTAACCTCAAAGGGTGAAGCTCAGTTCCCGGTGGAAGGCCCGTGCGGTAGCTGAGGCTGTTGTAGCCCTATTCCAAGAGCGTCTGTAGGCGATGGCCCGTGTGGGGGCTGTGAGGGTCTCCTGCACGAGGGGCAGGCGGCGCACACCCTGAGCGTCCGCTCCCTCGGGCAGTTGCGAAGCACAGATGAAATGTCACGTTTAGGTCCTCTATGGGTGCACTTCATTGATTACGGCAGATGAGGAACATCTTCCCTGGTTCAATGTTAACAGCTCTGCACATTTTCAAAGCTAAGTATTGACCTACTTTCAGTTTGCCAGGGTTTTCTACTATTTCTACCACATCTTCACTGGGGTGGGGGTGCGGGGGCTTCTTTTGACTGTTTGGCACTCTGCTCTTGCTAAAACATTGCCACCACAACAGATCTAATACTTAATTTTTCCCCCTTCTCAGACCAGACACAATATTCTAGATGGTCTGTGTTTTGGGTATCTCAACATTGCTGACAAGTTCAATACAGTAGGATGAAACCTTAGTGGAAAGAAGGTAGAAAATGAGATGCTCTATCTGAAGCCAGGAGCTAGACCTTGTGGACTCCTGCTCGGGAAACTACACGGGATGTGAACTGATCCAGGAGCACATGGGAGCTGTGTGTACTCTAGTAATGTTCCGACCCTGTAATTTCACATCCCAAAGATAACAAGGCATTTAAGAAACACTCCGCTTCGTGGTTTCACGTCCAGAGGAGGGCACCCAGGGCAGGGAGATTAGGCATGGGCCAGACATCAGGCTGGGCAAGTGGAGGGCAGCTTCCCCCTTTGCTATCCTGCAAACTCGCCACAGAGACAACAAATGAAGTGAACCAAGCAGTCTTCATTCAGATAGAAAGGAATAACTAGCTTTGAGGAGCAACTGGTGGGCAATTAGTGCATTCATTGAGACCTCAACAGACTGGTTCAAGTTCCTGGTCTGAATCAGGCCAGCAGGAAACATACCTGGATAAAATCCCTATTAGCTCTTTACCTGTCCACAAACTCTGGGTAAACTGCAACACCAGGCTGTCATGAACCTGAGGCTGAAGCGTGTGGATAGGACGTGGAACCCAGAGACATCTGAACCTGTTAAAATGAGAGACCAGCCAGCCAGCCAGCCCTCCCATCCCACCCCTTCCCTGCATTACCCACCCTGCCCATCCCAGCGCCCGCCTGCTGCCGTAATGCAGCGGCACTTGGCTGTGTGTAGCCTTTGAGGTACCAATGGCAAAATCTCAGGCAATGCACACACAGAGCTTTTGGTGAAAAGTCCCTTGGGAGATCCAGTGAGCCACGGCAGAAGCAAGCTGTGGCCAAAACGTTGACCTAGACCTCTCCTCTGTGATGATTTCTATTTAGAGACAGTAGAACAGCTTTACTCACCACACTCCCCTTGCCCACTGTGCATATAGGTGGATCCCTCCTGCTTGTTTTTCAGTTCAGCTGCCAGCTTTCATAGTTAAAACAAACTCTGCTCAACCCTCCTGCCCCACTTCATCTCTTCTCGCCAGCTCTGGGGCTGGCAGGCTCACTGCTGTCGGCAGCGTTCTCTCTCTCTCACCAGTACACTCAGTTGTTTGAAGGACAACCTTACTTGTTACTTACATATAACAAGATGGAGAAGTTTAGGACCTGTGCTGAGCGAAAAATAACATAGCCTTAAGTCTGGAATGGCCACGGCTTCTTCAGAAGGCAAACAACAAAACAGGCCTTCACATC